>CM054128.1:32578772-33796272 GCA_028751855.1 Ambrosia trifida
CACCTAATCATATCATGCGAGTTTGATATTCACCATTTAAAAACGTTATTTAGAACCATTTAAAAACGTTACTTAGAGTGATTTAATTAGAAGACTAAGCAAACTAATTACTTATTTAATATATGAACTAATTAAAAAATCTTATGAAGGTTAAATTCATAATAAAATTAATACTTGTAATGATATCTAAAAGATTAGCATGGACCATTGTAACACCTTAGATAAATCATCACAACGGTTATGGGTTGGAGAGATTTTTTATTCGTAAGGAATGTTCTCTCTTAAATCATTAACGCGCTTTAAGCTTAATTATGTTAGTGGGTGAAAGAATAACTTCGTAATTAATTGTGCTTGGGTGGGAGTAATTTTAAGATGGGTGACAATATTAGTACGAGATGGTAAACTTATTATTATTATTATTATTATTATTATTATTATTATTATTATTATTATTATTATTATTATTATTATTATTATTATTATTTGTACGAGATGGTAAATTTATATTTATATATTGGCTATAAATAGAAGTCCTCGCCAAGAACCTCAAAACCATTCTTTCCATACACATCAAAAGGAAGCTCTAATTAAAAACGTAACCTTCGATCATAAAACACGATATTAATTGAAAATGTCAGAAAGCATCTCAGATTCTGATTCTGCCATGCTTGAATTCGTTCGAAAATACCTTCTTGAAGATCCCGACGTCTCGAGTCCTTTACCGACCCTAACAGACAGTACTCCATCCGACGACACACCACATTTCAGTCGCAGTTCAAGCTTCACCAGCCCCTTTTCCTTCGAAAATTCGGTCGAACCCTCGTTTTGTGTCGACTCATTTGTCGATTCTCTTACTTGTATGATAAGTTCATCATGCAAATCAGGAGCTTGTAGCCCTACCAGTACTAGGCATCATCAATCCATTTTTTCAAGATAATTGTCTAACCAGTTCATGCAGTGAGTCCACTCAGAGCCTGAGTCCAAGCTACACTCAGTCCCATTCCTCACTCAATCTTGGTCCAGACACATCAAATGTGTTTCAAGTCACAAACTGGGATGGTGGCCCATCCCTTCACAGCCCGAGTTCTCCGGTTTCGACCGAGAAGGCACAGTTTAAGGTCGACTTCACGCTTGGCAAGGTCGAAAAGATAAAGAAAAATGAGCAAAGAAGTAAAGATTGGAGACGGTTTAGAGGCGTGAGGCGACGTCCATGGGGAAAGTTTGCAGCCGAGATAAAGAACCCATCGAAGAAAGGAGCTCGAATTTGGCTCGGGACATTCTCCACGCCCGAAGAAGCTGCGTTGGCTTACGATCAAGCGGCTTTCAAGATTCGCGGTTCGCGAGCCATGGTTAACTTTCCCCATTTGATTGGGGCGAAAACAGTAACCCTTTATGTTCCTTGTCACAAGTAGCTTTGGAATGTAAGTTGAAAAGCAAAGGCTTCCAAACAAAAACCGAACCGTGACTCATGCATAATATATTCCTCGATCTATGATCTGATCATCATGTAGTTGGAAATTAAAACAATAAGGACTTTGTATCATAGGTTAATCTCTCTTTTCTTTTCCATGTCTTGTTTCTCAAGAGTTTAAGCGGAAATCAATACAACAGTTTGAGATTAAAAGTTGAAGATTTGTACAGTTTTTTATATAATTTATCCTTCAACCATTTTAGGGGTCTTCTAACTTTCATTTTTTTATTATTTATGTGGGTTCTACCAAATCATAAGCGTTTCTATAAGGTTTTGAACTACTTGGAACTTATAGACAGTTTCGTCCTGAAGATTTTAGTTGTCTGCTCCGAATCATTCTAAAATATGCCCCTTAGACTTTAAGTTTTGAATTTAAATGAATATATATTGGCTTATAATAAAATTTAGGGTTATAAGTTTGAATTGTAATTAGTTTTCAATAGCCTCGAGTTTTAAATTTAAAATGGGGTTATTATTAACACACACATATAACACATATAGGAATTTTATAAAAAAACAAAACAGAAAAAAGAATGTGCCTCCACATAAAACCGGCCACCCTAAGATCCTCACATAATTTTAGGGCGTCTAATAATCAAAGGACGAGACGTTTTTTTTTTTTTTTCTAGTTTTGTCATGTGAGCCTACCGATCGAGAGTTGATTTGTGGTGGTGTAAGATTGTTTTTGAGTCCACCACCGCAGGTTACAAACTCATTAGAAATTAAAACATTCTAGAAAGAATATCATTATGCTAGATCCCTTGGAAATAAAAATATATATATATATATATATATATATATATTATAAATAAATAAATCTCTTAATTTTAGTGGTCCGTTGATTGTAAATTGAAACGTGTGTGGTTGTAGGTTTTTTGATGAGCTAAAAGTGGAAATGATGACAAAACTGTGACTATGACTGCATCAATTAATTAGTTAATGAGTTATATTCTTTCTTGAATAGTTTAAAGAAGGTTTCTTGGGGTCAAGATCGATGAGGTCATGTTCATAAGAAGTTGAAGTTAATTCCGTTCTAGACTCTAAATACAGTTAATGTTTCAAGTTTTTAATTCTATATATATTAGAACCAAAAGTAACTGCCTTCATGTGCTACAAACAAGATAGCCAGAACAAAAGCAGAAACACTATTATTACCATTAATATATTCAATGTGATGTTAATAAACAAATACAAATAGCCAAATAGGTGAAAGTGAAACCCTAGGCTTGAAAGATAAGTGAAAGTTATACCTGTATTCATAATGTTTCTGAAAATATCGGTACCGAATTTAGGGTTGTGCAAAGGGTCGGAAACCGACCCGATCCGACCCGAAATCATCAGAACCATATACCCTTTTATTGTTGAAAATAGGAACCACGAACCGAACGTTAAAATGCTATGTGGTTCTGGCTCCTAAAGGTTCTGATGAGTCGGGTAAAGGGTCTTACCCTCCATAACCTTTTAGTGTAATAGGCTTTTACAGGGTTACATATTCCTATTGTTTTACCATCCTCGTAAAACAGTTCCTCCATATAGTTCTAACAATAGCTCTAGATTTTCCTTTTTTTAATCATTTTTCGTTTCTTGACATATGCTTTGGTAACAATTTTGTCATTCTAATCACTCGAAACATTATGTGAATTTGTTATGTATACATCACAAATACACACACACACACAACATAAATAAATATTTACTTCAAATTTGGATATAATATATCGCAATTATCCATATACATCAAGTCGAAAAATATTTTAAGGAAAATACATTGTTATTTTTATAAATAATATTTTTTAATATTGTATTAACATTACGTGAAATTGATTACAATAAAACGTAAAAAGTAACAATGAAAAGACTAAAAATGAGTATTGTTTTATTTTTTGCGTTAACAATACAAATCTATTTGATTATTTTTATAAATTATAGCTTTTTCATTCATTATCAATCTATTAATAAGTCATTCTCTAATTAAAATACAAACAGTTCGTGTGGTTCTTATATTAAAATCGTGGGTTTGGACCCGACCCGACCCAGAACCGATAAATCATATATATCTAGAACCGGAAACAGACCCATATTTTTAAAGAGGTTCAGGTCCAAGGTTCTAGTGGGTCCGAACCACGAAATGCTCACCCCTAACTAAATTTGAACAAAAATGGATACTAAATACCATACCAAATATATTCGTACGGTACCTGCTTAGGTATGCAACTTTTGTTTTTATTTTATTTATTTATTTATTTTTCTTTTTTGCTTTTTGAGCACTCATAAGAGTACCAAATAAGCAAATTAGGTATGAGTATCAATATGCTATGGGAACCAAATAGGTAAAATCAGTACAACTTCCAATATCATACGGTTATAACCAAATAGCAAATTGATATGAATATCATAAATATCGCATTACTAAGTAAAATATAATGCAAATTCAATCATATATAAAATTCGGTACCAGTACCATTTTTACTCGTATCTGTACCCGTACCGATACTAAAAGTACCGAATACTTAAATCAATAAAACTGGATACCGAAACCTGTACCAAATACCAAAAATCGATACGGTCAAGGATATGAGTATTCAGGGGAAAACAACTCATCCCTACTGTATAACACATGTTCGAGTGGATAAATAGTTCTATTAAAGGGGAATTGGATTTTAATAATTCAAACTTTGTCTCGTTGGCTGATAATAATATTTACTTAAAAATTTTCCCACAATAGTTCCAACTTTCAAAGTATTAACCGAGTGAACTTTTGTTAACTGAAAATTAATTAAGTTAGGAGATGCTAATATGGCATGCTATGTCAGCATCCATGTCAGCGTTAACATGTTATCTTAGCGTCCACGTCATCATCCATATCAGCATTGACATGTCATGTCATGTCAGCGTGAGCATGTCACGTCAGCGGCCACGTCAGCATCCACTGACTTGATTAGTTTTCAGTTAACAAAAGTTTACTGTCGGCCAATACTTTGAAAGTTGGGACTGTTATGGGGAATTTTTAAGTGCATATTATTATCGGCCAATGAGGAAAAGTTTGGATTATTAAAATCCAATTCCCCTCTATTAAATTACTAATCGCTAGCTGCTACTAGATAAGAGCCTTCCTATCAAGGAAACCAAATCCCCTCTATCAAATTACACTAAAAATCACTATTATACCCCAAAATTTTCTCTCCCCTTCTTAAATAAATAATACCTTTATCATTACATTTTCTCTGTTTTTATCTACAACCATTTACAAAAATATTAAAATATAAATAATATAAACAGTGTCCCTCCAAATATATGAGTGAATAGTGTTTCAACCAAATATTATCTCTTTCATCCACTCACAATCACTTACACCTTCTCCATATAATTTGAGAGAAACACTCACATACATTTGAGAATGTTCTAAATCTCCATATACACCAAATACTCACCCTAAACTAGCAGCTAATTAACAACGATCGTGACCTTTTTTTGATGAAAACCTTTTGGTTGGAAATTGGCAGGAAACGGTAGCTTCCTACACATTCAAACCAAAATTTTTATACAAAAATAAGGTTTTTTCAAGTAGTGGATATTGTAAAATGATGTTTTAACGTTACAATTAATTCGCCAAATAAAAAGCTCAAACTTCAAAATCAACCATTAACAATTGTATATAAGCGCCTTAATAAACATGTTAAAAGTTAGAAACAATTGACTTCACCTGATTCAGGGGTTATGGACTCTTATAGGAGGGTATAAATGTGTGTTAGATGTACCTTTAAGTGTTAGCAAACTAAGAAAATCGATGACAAACCCCTAAGTACGATCCTTAACAAGGTACCGACGAAACATCATCGATGTCTTGAATCCATTATATAGGACGTTCTGTTGACACACCATCACCCGCTTAATTAGCAAATGCAACCATGACAAACTAGAAAAATCGCTGTGAACGCCCTAAATATGGGAATCCGTGCGATATTGTCACAAACTTTCCACGGTCTTTAATCCTTAAGAAGGTCACGACTAAAATCTGAAGGATTTTGTTGAAATCTAACATTGATCACTCAAGAATACGCTACTTGAAAACTTATAACTATCATTGGCATAACATCATCTACGTCTTAAATTGATCCGTTAGAGGACGTTCCGATGAGACACCATCACACACTTGAGCAATGCAACCATGAGAGGTTGAGGATGATGAAAATTTAATATTGAGAAACTATTAATGTGTAGCTTAGAAATTAAATATCATTGCTAGAGACCAGAAAAGGATTGATGAAATGATTTATTTGTTCGAATAAGAAATTAACACTGTGGGATGAAATAAGTATATATATACCGAAGGAACTGAAAATTTTGGCCATTGATGCATCGAATTATCCTAATTAGTTTCAGTTCATTGACTTAAGTTTCATGCAGGACAGAAGGGTTTTGTTGGTCGATCGGTCAATTAGCCTATGTGCATTATTTTATTCTTATGATTTATGTAAAAGTGTAAAACTAAACCAACTAAATTTCAAATTCTATTAATTTACATTAATTTATTTTATTTTATTTTATTCCTGCTTGTTTGACCATTTTTATACAAACCACGTGGGCAATCAGCATCATGTTGTGATTAAAAAAAGTCCTACAGATTCACATACATCATGCAAACGACAAAAGGGTTAAAATGAAAAGGATGTAACGAATCAACAATAAGTTGTATATAAATTATATTCGAACAGTACTGACCACTGAATGTACATTCAAATAATTTATGTTGCTATGAAATTATTTATTTGTTATAAATTTTTTTTTTTTATTTTTGACAAAACCATTTTTAAAAAAAGTTTTGAAGGTCTATAAAGGGGTCTTTCTTCTCATTATGTTTAGACTAATAGTATCATGATTAATTGAAAATGTTTTTTCCAGACATGAATTTACAAGGGGTGTGATGAAATACTTTTGTGTCGTTTGAATGTTTGATGCGATTTGTATGTATATATCAATAAAACTATCTGAAGGTCAGCAATAAATTACGAAAAGGCCATATAATACTGTTCATCAAGTTTAGATTTAAACATATAGGATAATTTGTCTAATAAATCTTTATTACCATGAAACTACATAATTTAAGTTTTCGCATTGTGTTAATTTTCCATTAAAAGTGACTAAGGGGACGGGGCGCCTACCGAATTGTCTACGGGTACCAATTACCAGCACGGTAACACCGCCGTCACCCACGCTGGTAGTGGTCCCGTGGACCATTTTGCTGGTTCTCTTTACCGTGCTGGTACCGGGGTTTTTTGTTGTTTTTTGATTTTTTTTATATATACATTCTTATTGTGTATTAAACCGTTTGTTTTATTTTTGTATTATTTTCACCGTTTGTTTTATGAATATCTTTACCTTTTTTAAACCGTTTGTTTAAAATTTACTTAAATAATAAGAACATTAAAGATAAAAACACATAAAAAACTAAAATTCATAACCATTAAACATTAAAAACTAAAAATAAAATATATTAAAACAAATAAAAAACCTAGGGTTGGCGCAACAGTTGCCATGCCTCGACATGGTCAAAGCTGGTGTCATATCGAACCGCATAGTCCACATGCGTGAGCTCGATAGCCAACTCCGGGTCAATGCCCGGCTCCTCCCTCAACGTGTTCTCGTACATGTTGGTCCACCGATCACACTTATTGGTGAGATCGGTCCACTTTCGCTGCAGGCTGATGGTTTTCAGGTCATTGATGTCAACTTGTCGGCTGAAATCGGACCGTACACGTTCCCAAAAAAAACCTGCGAATGACGTTGTTGAAGGGCCGAGATGTTCAAGGCGTCTTGGTAGCATATCACCAATGCAATCTCTTCTTCGAGGGTCCAACGAGTCATCTTCGTGTGTGTTTGATGCCAACTACGGTGGTAAATGTGTGTTTTAACCCTACGGTATGCTATGTTTATATATAAAAACTTCAAACGGTTTGGTGGAACGGTATCAATGCCATTGAATTCGAATGAACGGTTTCCATACTGAATTCTGACCGTGATTAATGGGACGGTTGAAATAGTTTTGGTAATAAATTTTAGACTTTAAAACCGTGTGAAATAATAATAATAATAATAATAATAATAATAATAATAATAATAATAATAATAATAATAAAAGGATTAATGAAATAATAAAAAATAAATAAAAGAATCAGTGGGGTGCTGCCTACAAAAGGGTGTTTCAGTGAAGTAAACTAGTGAAGTGATGTGGCACAGCATAATTGGTTAAAACCAGTAAAAGAAAAAAAAATCCTACAAGCACCCCTTTCAGCAGTTTATTGTTAATATCTATTGTGAATTTATTTTTTTTGATGTCTATAAAAAAGTTCACATTATTATTGAAACTTGGACAGTTTTTATATTTATTTAACTAGAGGTATTTTAAAGGTATATATAGACTAAAATATCATATCTATTTTACAGGAATAAAAAGAAGTACAACGTGTAAGTAGGAATTTCCCCCCAAAAAAAAAATGTTACCACGTTCGATCTTGTCTCAATTTCAATCATTTCTGAAATTTTATTCTCTTTATAAGTCATGTGCTTATGAAAGATGCATTATTAAATTAAAATTAATTGTTGAGATCAATCATTATCATTCAACTTTTTTATTTTTTATGATATTTGTTTCATCTTTTGGTTTATAAATTTTAAAAGTAGATGCTGTACGTAGTGTATATCTTCGTGTATTGACAGAAGTAGTTGCCAATGCTAAAGAGAATTATTTCTTTAATTTAAAGCTCTCCACGGATTTGTATGTGTACGGATTATAATAAACAAGAAGAATTTTTATATTATCAACTTTTCTAAAAGTTATATAATGAATATAGTATATTTTATGATGAAATGATTGAGATGGTAAAGAGTAATTGATTCATCAACAATCCTAAAACCTATTTTATTAACTATTTTAATAGAAGAGAACAAGAATAAGTGAAACGGTTTGGAATATATACAACCATATGGTCAATTCTATATCAATCTTTGAAACTATAAGATATTAAACACAAAAACAAAACAAAAATGTGTTTGAAATCAGCTCGAGCTAACTAGTTAACGGTTAAAGAGATATTATTTGAACCTTAATCCTTCACATTTTCAAACATCAACAATAATCTTAGGACATCGTTTGGTCTCGTACGACTAGTGTAAGATTAAGTTTGACTTGGTACTAATAATGGTCTAGTCTTGTATAGACATCTTATAAGTTTATTATTTAGGGAAATTGGATTATGATTATTCAAACTATAACTCATTGGCTGATACTAATCTACACTTACAATTTGATCAATATTGTTTCTAACTTTCACTTCCGTTGTCAAGAACAATCTCAATAGCATAATGACCATAAATATTTATATTTGATTTCCACTCAATTTCTATCATAATGATGCTTATGAATGAAACAAGAATCTTATAACTGAAAGCGAGTATCAAGTGTGAATCTATGATGATTATGCTATCAGGATTGCCTTTAGCAAAATAAGTAAAAGTTTGGTGTGTCACTGATCAAAATGTAACTTTATATGGAATATTATATATTGGCTTGTAAGTTATAATTTAAATTATTAAAATAGCAATTTCCTATTATTAATATATAATTTCTGGATTTTTTATTTCATGTAATTATGCACATATGTACCAAATTAACCTACTTAATTAAGGTCTCTCAATTTTCACACCTTTCAACACTCTTTACCTCATATAGGTAAGGCTGCAAACAAACTGAATTTTCAATGAACAATTTATGAACTGTTCAGCGGGAAATTCTTTTGTTTTCGTTCGTTTAATAAACGAATGAACATGAATGAAGGACGCGTCGTTCGTTTAAATTCGTGAACGTTCGGTAATGTGTTCCTTTGTGTTCGAAACTTTAATAGGGTTTACCTAAATAAATAATATATGTGAGCTAAATATATTACTGTATGAGATCAATAAAGATACTTTTAGTATCCACGCTCATTATATGTTTCCACATTCCGAGGTCGACGTCCTCCACCTTCGACTCCCTCCTCCATCCACCTCTGATGCGAACTTAGTTTTTTGAGACACTACTTTATTGTGTTCACCAATATTATGTTAAGTACTAAGCATGTTTGGATAATTAAGTTATATTTTGGGTGGATCTAGCTAATGTCTTAATGTATGTGAATTTGATCTTATTCGAAAGTTAATATATGTTGGGTTGGTGAAGTCCTTGATTTATTGGGCTTTAGGGTTGACATTAGAAGACATGGGCCAGACCCGGTTTAGTTTTCTTGGTCCCTAAGTTGTTTAACCTAATTGTTCTCTCTATATATATACCCTAGTCATTTATTGTAATCTGTGTGCCTTGAGCTTAATGAAATAACCTAGTTGAAGCCTGTGAATGTAGGTCCCCACTGAGACCGAACCACGTAAAATTCTTGTGTCGTGTTTATTATTTTATGTTCATCGCGTGATAATCGTGTGTGTCGTTTGTGTGTTTGATTCTGTTGCGCCAACTGATACCTAACAAGTGGTATCAGAACTTTGGCTCGTTAAGACACTGAGATTTGCACGAACGATTGCGGTGGAGGTTTGATCGGATCAGATTGTCAGCGAGAAGTTGGTTATGGCTGGATGTTCTTGATCCGAGTAAGGTGAGTACCGATTTAATTTAATCCTTGAGCCGTATGTTTAGTTTGTTGAATTCGATTGGAGCCACTGACTATGTCTATTCAGTCGTTGATCGAGTTTGGGTTGCGGGCTAAGTAGGATTTGTTTTTTTTTTTTTTTAGTTTGGGTTTTTGACATTTATCAACCGTGATTATTATTATTTTTAGACTATGTTTTGTGAATTCAGCATTCGGGTATTTTGGTTTGTCTACAAAAGTTGTAAGAGCAAATCGGTTTGATTGACCGTGTTCAGTAGAACAGTCGTCAAGTTCAGGCTCGTGCCATTGCTGTGTTTGTTCACTATTTCCGATTTGTTCTCGTTTGTTATTGTTATAACTGAAGACGGGATGGTAATATTCGGAATGTTAGACGGTTTTGGGTGTCGGTTGATTGGTTTGTCAATGGAACTTGGATGTGGTACTTAACGATGGTAAAACCTGGAGAAAATGGAACCAGCTGGTTTGGAATGCTTTGGGTTTAAGGTATTGCTGCTCGGGCGTGCTGGTGATGACATAAGTGAAAAAAAGGTTAGTGTCAAGTCATGTGAGCTATTGCTAGTTGTATGATCTTTTGGTTAGGGTTTGCGTTAACTGGTCGTGTATACGGTCATAGAACCCTTGGTACCGCTTGCTTTCCATGAAAGCTCGACTGCTGTTATAACCATTTGCTTGTTAGCTGGTCTGGAACTGTGATGTTAATTCTTGTTCGGTGGTGCTCAGTGGTTTGACATTTGAGGGGATCTTTGTACTGGTACTGGGTGAAGGTTTTCGTTGGGGAAGTATGAGTGGAGGTTCGACTCATGAGTGTCGGTTTGGCATGGGTTGAGATAACAGGGACAGTGGGAGCTGGGCGTAGTTGACTTGTTGGTGCTGCGTGGAGGTGTGGACATTTTATTAGAGTTGATGTCATAGAATGTGTCAGGGTTTGATACATTGGGACTCAGTGGAAGGTAGTGATACTCTTGGGTTCGAGATTCTATTTGGCTTCATTTCTTGTTACCTACTTCAATGAAGCATTAGTGAATCTATTGTTGAAGACCTTTTGAAGAGTGCAGATTGCTGCGCAACCGGAAGAAGAGAACCAACTTCCGTGTAGTAAAGTCTTGGCTCGCTGATTCGAGAGTTATACGAGTCTAGTTTACAGCAAAGGACTTTGGGACTCCAGGTAATCTGCTTGAGTGTATTCGGAGGTCTGAACATGGACGAGATTTTTGTAACAGTGGGAGCACATGGGGTGTTCTGACACAATCTGTAAATCGACGTTAGGTTTGGAAGACCAAGGATCCGAATGAAATCTCTCCTGGGAGGTTGCTGTTGGTGGAGAGTGTTCTTTCCTCTGGAGTCTCTGGAGCCGGCGATTTGAGTAAGTAGGGGCCGGTTGAGATTAAGGATGTGTCTATGGCGGGTTTTGCCATGTCCGGGTCTTTGATGACCATATTGGAGTTGTTGGGAGCTTCAATGGTCCTTTCAGGTTACTGATGAGAAGGGCTGCTGCAGCTAGATGGATACATGGACAGGTTTGAAGTTTGGTTTGTTCTAGGGAGTTGGACCTGGAAGACTTCTGTACCTGTGTGTTTAGAGATTACTGAGTATTAGATGATTGGGTTGTTGTTTACTTGTTGGTAGGCTGGAGTTCCTCGCAAGGCCTTCAAGTGGGAGATTGTTGGGTTGGTAAAGTCCTTGATTTATTAGGCTTTAAGGTTGACATTAGAAGATATGGGCTAGGACCGGTTTAGTTTTCTTGGTTCCTAAGTTGCTTAACCTAATTGTTCTCTATATATATACCCTAGTCATGTATTGTAATATGTGTGCCTTGAGCTTAATAAAATAACCTAGTTGCAACCCGTGGACGTAGGTCCCCCACTAGGACCGAACCACGTAAAATTCTTGTGTCGTGTTTATTATTTTCTGTTCATCGCGTAATAATCGTGTGTGCCGTTTGTGTGTTTGATTCCGCTGCGCCGACTGATACCTAACAATATATGTCCGTTTGTGTTTGTTTCTGCTCATGAACACTTCTTTGTGTTCGTTTATGTTCATTTGCATTCATGAACATTGTTTGTGTTCATTAATGTTCCTTTATGTTCGTGCGCGTTCATAAACAAAATTAACAAACAAACACGAACACAAGTGTAACACCCCAACCGATGGCGGAAACATCGGGATGTCACATATTGATGATTGTTCAGTAGCTCATGGTAAATAATAAATTTCAATAATCGATTTAAATACATTACATACAATTGTTCTACAAGAATTTGTACATTAAATGAGAAATACTAAATATGCATCTTCAAGTATTAACTCTAAACTCCAAGCAAGCTATAACCTGAAACATGTTAAGTTTAAAAATATTTTGGGTCAACAAAAGTTGGTGAGAATTACATAGGTTTTGATAATTGAATAAAGCTTGTACAATTCAAGTGTCATGGCAAGTCTAGTCCATATGTGAAAACATACTAGAAGTAAATCGAGTGCATAATCAACCCTTGTGACTGTTATATTGTGGTCCATCCCATACGCTCATGGTTTACTCGATTATGTTATGCGATAACAATCACCCACGCTACCTATGTAGGAGGCACATATCCGGGTGGGATTGTCAGTCCAATAGATCTATCATTGTATACCGTCGGCTGATCAATGTTAATGATTATGCTAGAATATTGTGCTTACCCTAGTCATGTTTAAGACATAATGCAACATAGAAAAACACATAGACACTTTATGATTGAATTGCATATAGAATGTTGTAACATGTTTCACCCCAAAAATAGTGAAAAATAGGAAAGAGGCTATGTAAAACTCACCTGAAATTCACTGTGTAAGTATTAGCAAGTAGCAACAAGTCTGAACTTGGATTAATTGAACTCTTGTATCCTATTACAAATAAACGATGCCTTAAATTCTAATGCAAATAAGCTTGTTTTTGTTATGGTTGTAAAGATAGTTTATCCAACTACCTAGACACGTAGTGAAAGAATACGTGTCTTAATAAGTGTATGACTTAACGAACCGATAGTAACTTGGTTTGATTTATTGAAAATATGCGTACGTGCAAAGTTATCTAAAATATATACTTTAATATATTATTTTCAAGGTCGTATCTTGAAGTAATTGTTTAAGACACGGTTTGTATTAAGAAAAAAATAATATCGGTATAACTTGACTCGAATGTTTACTTATTTCGTAGGTTGGATAGTGTATATATTAGATTTATATATATAAGCATATATATATTTCTAGTATGATAAAGTAAGGTTTGCTAATAAAATTTACTTGTAATACGTAGCTTTAATTGTACGAAATAATAGAGTTTGACCGTCCGATATGTTGCTTATATTTTATAAAAATTTTGGCAGAGTTTCCTCTGTTTTTGTAAGAAACCAGACAACGCAAGTCGTCTATTTTATCTCAACACATCAATTGTCCATTTTCACAATACGTAACATTATCTATTTATTCTTTTATACGCGACTAATGATTAACTTTTTAAAGCTAAAACGAAAACAAAAATATTCGCGTTGACAATTAATACATGTATTTGTATAGTTCACCTTCACCATTTAGGTAATCCTCACATCAATATATATTTACATGAGTTATCCATTTCTCGATTTACCCAAGCTTATTAGTAAAAAAATGTTTTCATTACAAGTCGACTCGGTTCGTTCTACACCCAAGAAAATACAACTCTTAATATATATTATATATATTGTTCAATCATCAAAATAAATAAATCGAAGACGCGGTGCGCGATATACCTTCCTGCAACCAGCTCGCGAACTGACCCGAACGAGCCTCAAACTGAGCGTCAGCAGGTTTGACCAGGTTTGACCTCGACTAATGTTGACCAGCCGTTGACTGAGTTACTGTGACCTGATCCTGAATCTGAACAATGCTACTCGAACCCAAACTTCCAGCTGATGCCATCTCAACCGGAACCGACCTGGCATCGAGCAGTAGTGTGGCCAACCGAACCCAGCAACCAGACAAGACCACCACGAGACCACCACAGGACCAGAACTTATTTAACCTAGCCCAAGAACAACCCAATCGAGTTGCTCGTCGCCCTGCTGCGTCCTTCAACTAGCGCCGCCACCACCATTGATTGTGGTGGTCGGCCGGTTCATATTATTAGGGGAAGGGGTAAACGATTCAGATAGTGGTCGACGACTTGATAGTGGTGTTGTCGGCTCGAGTGGTGGTGGTTGTTGTCTGCTCAGGTGGTGGCCGGCGGCTCAGATGGTGGTGCGGCTCAGATGGTGGTGCGGCTCAGATAGTGGTGCGGTTCAGATGGTGGTGCGGCTGTTCATCTAGAGAGCTGAAGGGAGAGGGATTTTGGAAGAAAGAGCCATGGGTTGTAGCTGTATTAGAGGGATCAGGGAATGGAAAGGTGTTGTTATCTAGAGAGGGAGGTTAAAGGTGCGGGACTTGTGCAGAGGAAGAAGGAAAAAGGATTAAAGGAGGTAGGAGGCTTGAAGGTTATGGGGGCTAGGGTTTGTGATGATGAAGATGAGATAAGGAGAAGAAGATGAGTTAAAGGGTTTTAAATAGGTAGGGTATTGGAGTAGGTTAAGTGGTTGGGTACAGCGAATACGAGCCAGTTACTGACTCGATCTTGTTTAAATTACATGACTTGTTCAACTGCTAAAATAGTTATTTATTTATTTATTTATTTATCTATATATATATATATATATATATATATATAAACCGACTTAAAATGAGTATTTGGACCATACGTAGATGTCTATAGTCGCGTTTATAATTTAAAAGGATAAGTGTCGGTCAACTAGTATGTTATTGCTTAAAACGCGTTATTTTGCAATTTCAAATAATTAAATTTATTAATAAATATGAATGTATTTCTTGTTAACAGGATATTATTGTTAACGAATTTAAACTCTTACACGAATATATAATATAATATTTTACAACCTTCTAAAAAAAATAGCAGGGCGTTACTACAAGTGTTTTCTTAATAAACGAACACGAAGAGAAAATCTCATTTGGCAACTGTTCGTGAACACATAGCTTCCTTAACAAACAAACACAAACAAACCTTAGTCGTATTCATTTGGTTCGTTTGCAGCCCTACATATAGGTCTATATTCAGCGTATAGCCACAAAAATTGAAAGTTAGAGTTGTAGACGTCAATTCCTATTTGACGACTGGTTTATACGCCTTGTATAAGTCTATGCTGGTGTAACATCCGTCACCCTCATCTTTTATCAATTTGGCAAAAGTAGTCCTTATACCTTCAATCGTTTTTGAACTTATCAAAAGTTTGAGTTTATGTTGATCAACACATTTTTTTTACATCTAAGTGCCTACGTTTTATCCAAATGCGATATTTTTCGTTTTAAAGTTTATTTTGGATTTTTAAGATTTAAAGTTTTTAAAAAGTTTTAGAATTACTTGAGTTAACTTGGTTAAGTATGTTATAAAGGAAACACTAACCAATACTATTATAAACTAACAAGGTTAATATGGAGGGGCTTATCTTGCCAATATGTAAAATTGAAATTTTTGAACCAAAAATTGAACCGCCAACCCTGGTTTTTCCGGTGAACATTGTCGGACCGGTGTTATATTCCGGCGATCCTCGAATTGACCGATTTGATGACTTTTACTCATTTTAATTAGTCCTAAATCGTTTCTCCACTTCATGTTAACTGTTTCAAACCTTAAATCGAGCATTAAACGTGTTTTTTAATCATGATTAATTCGAGTTTTTGTGTGTAACCGTCGACCCTTAAAATAGCCTTAACGATCGGTTTTTGTCAAACACAACTATAAATTGCTCGTTCCAAATCGTTCACTAACCTTCCAGCATCATAAACTCGCTAAAATAAACGCTTAATCACGGCCAGAGCCCCTGTAATCGACTCACAAGTTTCAGTTTCTTTACCCCTCTTTTCAGTCCTATAACAATCATGTAAGTCTTATATTTTTGTGTCGTTTTGTTTGGTTTTTTTATCTTGAATAAAAGCCCTCTATCACAGAGTATTAATCGTGACTTGAATCGGGTTTATTAAATCTAGGTTAGGGTTAGAGTTCATGCTAGTTGAATTGAGGAAGATAATGTATTGGTAACTATGTTTATATAATTTGTTTTCTAATTAAAATCAACAAACATATGTTGTACTCTAGTGGTGGTGAAGCATCTTGTGGTAGAAGGGAACTCGGGTTTGAATCCAGGCACCTTCACCATTTTTTTTCAGTTTATTTTTATTTATTTATTTTTAATTGTTATTTAAAAACATTATTATTATCATATAACTTATAATATTCATAATAAAGTCATTTTTCATCCAAAAATTATAAAATTTTAGGTGTAGCATCTTGACATCATAAACCTAATTTCCACATTTTTATTTTCAAGAAAATAGGGCTGTAAACAAACCAAACGTTCGGCAAACGGTTCGTGAATTGTTCGTTTGTGTTCATTCGTTTAATAAATGAACGAACACAAACAAGATATTTTGTTCGTTTAGTTAAACAAACAAACATGAACAGAGGTCGCATTCGTTCGTTTATGTTTTCGTGAACATTTGGTAACGTGTTCGTTTATGTTTGCTTGTGTTCGATAGTTCATTAAGGTTTCTAACTTTTTATTTTTTAATTTAAGTACTTCAAATTTCTCATTATAGATTATTTAATATATATTAGTGTATCACATATTAATATTAATTCACTTATTTTGATTAAGTATTATTTTGGGTGGATTAAATAAGGATTTCGTTTATTGTGATAGTTTTATATTTTTATGAAACATTATGTTATGGTAATTATGTGATCAAAATTATATCAAGAATTTTTGGGTATTGGGTTAGTATATTTTGGTGACGATCTATGTGATAAAAATGTTAATTTTATTCAAAATTTAATATGTGTTAGTTTGCCCACTGTTTTGTTCATGAATGCTTGTCAGAATCTGTCACACCCTCAAAATCCACTTGCGGAGTTTTACCGCGAGGCGCATGACAAACCAGGATCCAAACCAACGATCACAATAAACAAGTCTAAATGAATATAAATGCAATTTCAAAACATAGTTTAAAATCCCGTTTACAGCGGAAGCTTATTCAAAAACAGTATCTCAACAATGAAATAATAGTTCAACGTTCAAAAGACCATGCAACCCTAGTTAGACGTCGTGCAGACGCGTGCGCCCTAGTCCAGTCGTGCTACCTTGGCGACCTGAGAAAACATGTAAAAGTTTACGTCAGCACAAAAATGCTGGTGAGTTTACAGGTTTTGTATCCAAGTACCAAGTCCACCTGTCCATACAATAACAAATCGAAAACCAGTATACGCTAGCTAGGCGTACGTTTTGTTACTACCACGATTGGAAAACCATTACTAACTCGAATACCAGATGTTATGCCCGAAAAGTACCAATTGTTCCTGTTGTTCCTGTTCGAGACAATATGCACTCGCCCGGCCCTCCAAGCCGACGAGCGGGGTTGGTCACTCCCAATAGCGCTATTCACATTTCCCCGTTGTGCAAACCCGCACATTCATGGTTCCCCCCGGGACTTCCAAAGATCGTGTAGTACACAATAGAAACCAATAGTATGACAGTAGTTACCAAATAATCGTTTTAACACATGTTTTCTCCCCCGAAAAGTGTAAACCAGTTTAAAAGAGGGGCCGTAAACTCACCTTAAGTTGCGTTACTCCTTAACCCGAGTAAACCCAGCTGCTATGCTAGTCCCGTAAGCGGCGACCTAACATATGACAGTTACAAGTACTTAGACTAATAACCCGCAGGTTAATTAGTCCCTAGATGTCCAGACCATAACCAAGTTTGTTTGAAAACATCGTGACTGTTTAACTGACCCAAAGTACAAGACTCGACATCCCATTGGTGACCCGAGACTCCCCGTGTTATGTTTACGCTCCAAAACATACAATAACGCAATTACACTTAACATACGTTAACGCACAACAAGTTATAGCACATAGTTCACGTATCACCGAATTACATCCAAACATATGTTACCAAGTTACCATATATGTTACGAGGTTCCTAGCATGTTACTACATGTCAAATCGGGTCTCGGAATGCTAATTTACACTTACAACAGTAGTACACGCGATTAGGAAACGTAAACTAGCAATTAGGACTGATTGCATATAAGTACATGTGATTAGGGCTGATTGCATATAAGTTCACGTGATTAGGGCTGATTGCATATAAGTTCACGTGATTAGGGCTGATTGCATATAAGTTCATGTGATCAGGGCTGATTGCATGTAAGTTCACGTGATTAGGGCTGATTGCATGTAAGTTCACGTGATCAGGGCTGATTGCATGAAAACTCATGCGATTTGGGGCTGATCGCATGAAAACTCATGCGATTTGGCCCTGATTGCATGTAAAACTGGCGATTAGCAATGCTAATCGCCTGTAACCTTGATGTTCCAGTTTTTCGCGCGTTTAACGCTCCAAATCAGATCCAGAACGTGTGTAACTACCCAATATCATCCCAAACACTATCCTAAACATGTTTCAACCAAAATCCTTCGTTTAACCTCGTATAATCAGTCCTGCATGCAACCAAGTAATCCAAACACCATACACATAGCATGCAATCATCATACTAACATGCATAACAATAACCCTAATAATCAATTACTCAGATTTCTATCATCATACTATCAATATCAATTCTGATCTAACAAAATAACATATCAATCCATCATCATGAATCATAAAAATCCTAGCTTTCTAATCATACACACCCATAACGCATGTATATTAGTTATAATCCGATTAACAACCCTTATTAATGATTTTCAGAAAGCTTTTTCGTTTAAGAACAGGTCTGGACCATTAGGGATTGATTAAAAACGTTTATAAAGATTTGTGGATGAAAACCAAACCTTAGGATTATGAAAGAATGATGATTCAAGCTTGAAACCTTGTGTTTTGATCAAAAATCGCCTTCCAGAGGTTGTTTATGTGTTGGGGCGGGTTATGGGACGACTAGGGTTTGTATAATGAAGTTTATGAGGTCAAGTATGGTATTTATAGTCGTTTTTAGTCGTCCAGCACGTAACATGCGATTATGCAGCTTTACACGCGATCAGGAAGCCTAATCGCGTATAAGTTCATGCGATCGGGGCCTAATCGCATGAACAGTCATGCGATCAGTCCCCAGTCGCACCACATGATCCCCAGTCGCACCACATATAGGCGATTGGGCTATCCTGATCGCCTATATGGGCCTGTTTCGTGTGTTTTGCGCGTTAAACCCCGTTTTAACATATGTTAACACATATTAACGTACCGACAAGTCACATAATGATTATAAACACATAACACAAGTAAATACATATATTCACACTCGTTCACCAATTCCCGGGACTCGAGACTCGTATGTTCCGTATGCCCTGACGATCCTACCGATCGTCACCGTTTGTACACTTGGTTAAGGACCGACATCTAATGAACCTCTAGACCAACATCCAATGATCCTCTAGACTAAACCAATAGTTCCCGAACCATAACCCGACTTAACTAACCCAGTTAAGTACAATATACGCGTGACTCGCTAAGGTAGACTTCCATCTAGACAACGTTGTAAACCAGAATTTGCCGGGTGTCACAGTGTTCGTTTACATTCATTTGTGTTTGTTTGTTTTCACTTTTTCCCTATACCTAAATTTAACAAATAAACACAAAAGAATATGAACATGTTCATCGAACACGAACAGAAACTCCCGTTCGATAAGTGTTCATGAACAGTTCGTGAACACATTATTTCTTTAACAAACAAACACAAACATGAAACATGAAATCTCGTTCGGTATGTATTCGTGAACAGTTCGTGAACACGTGATTTCCTTAACAAACAAACACGAACAAGGCCTTGTTCGTGTTCGTTTGGTTCGTTTACAGCCCTACAGGAAAATAATTTATTTTTACATTTTTATTAATTTAAATTGTTTTAATCATATTTAATTAATTCAAAATTCATTTTTAATGATTTTAATCTCAAAAATTTTGTGGAATTATTATTTTACATTAGAAATTTAATTCTAATTTATTGGTTCATAAATGATTAATTTTTATAGATTTTCCTATTTTTTACCATTTAAACATGATTTAAACTTAATAAATCAGTTTTAAATGCAAATAAATGGAGAAAAATTATGAAAAAATTATTTTCATCATTTCTCATCATATAGTATTCATTTTTCACAAAAATATTATTTTTGGATCACATCTTGTATTTTTTGTCTTATTTATTATGTTTAATTAAACATAAATGAATCATTGTTTTATTCATAATGTTTAAAATCAGTTTTATAAATATTTTTATTATAAAACAGAAATGTACCTATGTTTGGAAGTCATAATCCTCATTTGTTTGGATCATTTGTGTAACTTATAACTATTTGTTCAAATATTTATAGTTATTGTATTTATTTACAATTTAGTTAAGATAATTAACTAAATTACTTTGTCTTAATTATTCGAAACATATTTTTATCTGAATATTCAATTGGTAATATTTAGACTATCGTATCATATTCATAGAGTTTATTCATATACTATTTTCATATACAAATATAATATCAATTTAATTTATTGCAAAACTTTATTTCCCCAAATTGACTTAGCAAACCCGAATGCCTTAGAACCCTAGATACCTTAGACTTTTTAGACATTTCTTATTGGTATTCTTATACTTTATAGGTTGAATTCCTCCGAATTCCCATTCTTTAGCTCATGACCGCCTAAGTTGGATTTTGATTGCTTTCGCAAACAGTAACATAGCATAGTTGTAATACTGTATAAATACTTATACCACCGCAAGGCATAGTATATGATACAGTATTACAACTATGCTATGTTACATGATACGATATGATATGATATGATATATACAATGAACCTCAGTTTAGCATTTATATTAATTTCGAATATGAATACATTTTTAAAATTCTTTTCAATCTAATAAGGAGTACTATTCACACAACACCAATTCAATTATATGTGACAAAAAATAAATGAACTAATCATAGAGAAAAGGTTAATTAAATTAATGTTTAACAAAATCAAATCTTTTAAACAAAATCCATATCTGAATTCTACTTAACTTAAGAGGTTAACAAATTCAATCCCAGAACCCTAGGTTAAAAAACTAGAATAAAAAATGAACCACATAAACCGGTTTAATTAAATGGAACCCACATAGACATAGTTTTTGTGACACCCGGCAAATTCTGGTTAACAACGTTGTCTAGATAAAAGTCTACCTTAGCGAGTCACGCGTATATTGCACTTAACTGGGTTAGTTAAGTCGGGTTATGGTTCGGGAACTATCGGTTTAGTCTAGAAGATCATTGGATGTTGGTCTAGAGGTTCATTAGATGTCGGTCCTTAACCAAGGGTACAAACGGTGACGATTTGTAGGATCGTCAGGGCATACGGAACATACAAGTCTCGAGTCCCGGGAATTGGTGAACGAGTGTGAATATATGTATTTACATGTGTTATGTGTTTACAATCATTATGTGACTTGTCGGTATGTGAATATGTGTTAACATATGTTAAAACGGGGTTTAACGCGCAAAACACACGAAACCAGCCCCTATAGGCGATTAGGGAGGCCTAATCGCCTATAAGGGAGGCGAGTAGGCCTTTAGGGGCGAGTAGGGGACCAATTGCATGACTGTTCATGCGATTAGGCCCCAATTGCATGAACTTACATGCGATTAGGCTTCCTAATCGCGTGTAAAGGCTGCACAATCGCTAGTTACGGGCTGGACGACTAAAAACGACTATAAATACCATACTTGACCTCCTAAACGTCATTATACAAACCCTAGTCGTCCCATAACCCGCCCCAACACACACACAACCTCTGGAACGCGATTTTTGATCCAAACACAAGATTTCAAGCTTAATCCATCATTCTTTCACAAATCCAAGGTTTGGTTTCCATCCATGAATCTTTATAAACGTTTTCATTCAATCCCTAATGGTCCAGACCTGTTCTAAAACGAAAAAGCTTTCTGAAAATCGTTAATAAGTGTTGATAATCGGATTCTAACTAGTATACATGTGTTATGTGTGTTTATGATTAGAAAGCTAGGGTTTTTATGATTCAAGATGAATGAATGACATGTTATTATGTTAGATCAGAATAATAATGATATTATGATGATAAAATCTGAGTAACTGATTATTAGGGTGATAGTTACGCATGTTAGTGTGATGTTGCATGCTAAGGGAATGGTGTTTGGAATACGTGATTGCATGCAGGACTGATAATACGAGGCAAAACGAAGGATTTTAGTTTAAACATGTTTAGAATAGTTGTTGGGATGATATTGGGTGGTTACACACGTTCTAGATCTGATTTGGAGCGTTAAACGCGCGAAAAAACCGGAATAGCAAGGTTACAGGTGATTAGCAACCCTAATCGCCTATGTTAGAGGCGATTAGGAGGCCAATCGCCCATGATTCATGCGATTGGGGGCTAAATGCTAGTACTTACATGCGATTAGCCCTAATTGCTAATAGATACATGTGGTATAGCCCTAATTGCTAGTAGATACATGTGGTATAGCCCTAAATGCTAGTAGTTACATGCGATTAGCCCTAAATGCTAGTAGTTACATGCGATTAGCCTTCCTAAATGCCAGTTGACCAACCTAAATGCTAGTTGACTTTTCCTAATCGCGTGTAATGTTGCTGTAAGTGTAAATTAGCATTCCGAGACCCGATTTGACATGTAGGAACATGCTAGGAACCCCGTAACATATCTAATAACTTGGTAACATATGTTTGAATGTAATTCGGTGATACGTGAACTATGTGCTATAACTTGTTGTGCATTAACGTATGTTAAGTGTGATTGCATGATTGCATGTTTGAGAGCGTAAACATAACACGGGGAGTCTCGGGTCACCAATGGGATGTCGAGTCTTGTACTTTGGGTTAGTTAAACAGTCACGGTGTTTTCAAACGAACTTGGTTATGGTCTGGACATCTAGGGACTAATTAACCTGCGGGTTATTAGTCTAAGTGCTTGTAACTGTCATATGTTAGGTCGCCGCTTTACGGGACTAGCATAGCTGCTGAGTTATTCATATTACGAAGTAACGCAACTTAAGGTGAGTTTACGGCCCCTCTTTTAAACTGGTTTCACATTTTCGGGGGAGAAAACATGTGTTAAAACGATTATTTGGTAACTACTGTCATACTATGGGTTTCTATTGTGTACTACACGATCTTTGGAAGTCCCGGGGGGAACCATGAATGTGCGGGTTTGCACAACGGGGAAATGTGAATAGCGCTATTGGGAGTGACCAACCCCGCTCGTCGACTTGGAGGGTCGGCGGGTGCATATTGTCTCAAACAGGAACAACAGGAACAACAGGGTTACTACATCGGGCATACATTTGGTTTACGAGTTAGTAATGGTTTTCCAATCGTGGTAGTAACAAAACATACGCCTAGCTAGCGTACACTGGTTTCGATTTGTTATAGTATGGACATGATGACTTGGTACTTGGATTACAAAACCTGTAAACTCACCAGCATTTTTGTGCTGACGTAAACTTTTACATGTTTTCTCAGGTCGCTAAGGTAGCACTACTGGACTAGGGCGCACGCGTCTGCACGACGTCTAGTTAGAGTCGCATGGTTTTTCATATGTTGAACATTTGGTTTACTTTTGAGATACTGTTTTGAATAAGCTTCCGCTGTAAACGGGGATTTTAAACTATGTTTTGAAATTGCATTATATTCATTTAGACTTGTTTATTGTGATCGTTGGTTTGGATCCTGGTTTGTCATGCGCCTCGCGGTAAAACTCCGCAAGTGGATTTTGAGGGTGTGACAGTTTTATAAATAGTTTAATTAAATTGATAAGCAATGACATGTTTTTAATACTAAATCGTACAATTTAATTACCAAATCATATACGAAAAATACCCCCATGAATACCAAACTGCTAACGATGCAACAAAACCGAATGCGAATGACAATCGACAAATAGTTAAAACATAAACAAATTGTTTAAATCAACTGAACGACAAATATGTCAAATTGTCAATAAGAAAACATTCCAACAACATAAATCAAACCAAGTTTTGTATTTAACCTATGCAAACCCTACACCCCGAGTGGAGCACAAAATGTTTGGCCAATCATAATAATAAAATAAAGAAATCTGATACCCTCACTACACAATTCTTCATTAAAGATATAAAACGAATAATTAAACTTTCCTTTGCTCTCGTCTTGGTCCTGTATAAAGAAGCAACTCCAAAATATTTGTAGTCCTTGATTTGAATATGTGACACCCGGCAAACTCCAGTTAATAACTTTCGTTAAACTAGTAAGTCTACCTTAGCGAGTCATGCATATTACGTACTTAACTGGGTCAGTCGAGTCGTTACGATGATTCTAGGAATCATCGGGAGTTGTTACGATGATCCGTGGGATCATCGGGAGTCGGTCCATAACCATGGGTACAAGGATTGGTGATTCGTGGAATCACCGGGTTTAACGCACACACGCAAGTCTCGAGTCCCGGGAATTGGTGAACGGATGTAAACGTGTTAGTTATCGTGCATTATGTGTTTGTAATCATTATGTGACTTGTCGGTATGTGAATACGTGTTTATATGTGTTAAAATAGTGTTTAACACGCCAAAAACTCATCCTGGAACCCTACAGGCGATTAGGAACCAGGAAGGCTCCTAATCGCCACTTCTATAGGCGAATAGGGAAACTTACTGGCGATTAGAGCTTCTAATTGCCATTATATAGGCGATTAGAGGCTCTAATCACCTGTATTGATCCCCTACTCGCCTAATCTGATATGCACGAGTCAAAACACCTATAAATACAACCCTTGACTCCCCAAACACCATTTGTGCAACCCTAACTGATCCTAAGCCTCCCTCACACCTTAAAACACCTCTGGAACTTGTTTTGCTTCAAAACGCACCATTTCCAAACATTAATGTTATTGTTTTGGTTCCCCAAAATTCCAGACCTTGTTTTGCTAAGAATGTTTCTTTAAAAACCATGGAAATGAGTTTTAAAACAAGTCTACACCATAATACTTGCTATATGTGAAGTATTGATGCATATGATGATTTTTGGTGATTATAACATGAATGTTTCCATGAATTTGATGTACTTCTGATGTGTAGGAGTTGTTAAGATGATTATCTATGAGTTTAAGCTATTATTATAGTGTTTTGGTGAAAGTATGCATTTTGACCCATTTGGGTGATTCTTGAAGAATTAGGATGTTATGATATGATTCATTGCTTGTTTATTGTTAGGAATCATGCTAGGATGATGTTATAACATAAGGATAGTGATTTGCAAGGTTGTAGGTAGTGTAATCTGATTATTGCCATTTAAGAAAAGATTTCATAGTTAATGAAACCTAGTACTTTGCCATTTTAGGAAATATTCGCACCGAGGCCGTTAGAGCAGAGATAAATTGGGGGTTTTTTACTTGGAATGGGTTGGTTAATGGTTTAGGTTTGATATTGGGTGTTTTTACATGTTTCGGATCTGATTTGAAGGGTTTAACGCGCGAAAACGCGCGACAGCATTGCTAAGGGCGAATAGGACTCGAATCGCCTGATACATCAGGCGATTAGCAACCCACTCGCCAGTTGACCTCCCCTATTCACCAGTTGACTTTTCCTAATTGCATGTTAGTTTCCTAATCGCGTGTACTGCTGCCGTAAGTGTATTTTGACATCCCGGAACATGATTTGACACCTATGAACATGATAGGAACCCCGGGATACACCCAATTTAACACGTGTTCGGATTTGTTTATGCGTTAATTGAACACTATGCTAGACTAGGTGAACTCTTGCGCGTATTAAGTGTTTAATTGCATATGTTGCATGATGTCTTGTATTTGTCTAACACGTGAGATGTTGGGTCACCAATGGGATGTCGAGTCTTGTCTGGTACGGTCGGTTTAACAGTCAAAGGTGTTTTCAAACGTTTATGGTTATGGTCTAGACATTCGGGGACTAGTTAACCTGCGGGTTATTAGTCCGGGTACTTACATACATCTTATGATAGGTCGCCGCTATTTGGGGCTATCATAGCATACTGATTTAACTGCTTTCAAGTAACGCAATCTAAGGTGAGTTCACGGCCCCACACTTTACTAGTTTTGTTTTCGGGGTGAGAAACATGCTTATACATTTTGATCACACATTTACCTGTTATACATTATAAACACACGTTTTCATGTTATACTATGGCTCACACTTTATTACTATACGGTTCATCTAAGTCCCTTAGAAACCACTAATACGGGGATGTAGCGGGGAAATGTTGTCACACCACGCCAATGGCGGAAACACGTGGCACGACGGTTCAAGCGTATAAAGTCAAGGTTAACGCAAATCATAAGTAATTAAGAGAATGGGTCATTTATTAAGACGTCAAAAACCATGTTTCATGTTCACACATAAACGAAATTGTTTTTAATACAATTAAGGAGGCTCCTCAAATATATCCCAAATCCTTGGGAAATAAAGGTGAAACCCCTTCAAAACACCCGACGCCCAGTTGAGAGATTCCCCTGACCCAGTTTGCCATGTTGTCCATCATCAATCAATTACCTGAAAGATATGTTTAAAATTTGTCAATATATAAATATTGGTGAGTTCACAGGTTTTAGTTTTCCAAAACTTTATCTCTTGGGAATTACCATGTTATGACAATTTATAGGAGTTGCAAGTTCCTACAATTTTACTTGAGCCTATAACCAAACCAAGACAAATAATAATAATGCCCCGCTCCAAGTCATTACTCGGTATCCTACAACTCGATTTCAGAATACGTGCACCCCAGGCATACGCCGATGCATAATCGACGCTATCGATTAGGGGTGGGCCTTGTCAGGCACCAATAGTACTATTCAAATATTCCTTCGGTTTCATTTCCCTGAATTAATGATTATAGTAGAGAGGTCTCAACCCCGAGTGGCAATCACAACTCAAGTAGTTAACCCGTCAAACATTTCCCTAACATATCTTTCCCCCGAAAAACATAAAATAGTTTAAAATGGGGCCGTGAGACTCACCTGAAACTGTGCTCGGCTCAAAAAGGAAGATAGCAAATTTGTGGTCTCGCACCTACAAATGTCCTAGACGTATAAGTCACTACACCTATAGTGCATGTGCCTTGGCAAGTTGTACACCCAACTCCCCGACCACGTGGCATTCCAATTCCCGTTTAATTAAACGTGTATCCTAGGTTCGTTGGCGATGGATTACCCTTTTCTTACAAGTTATATCATTATTCTCGTTAATATCCTTTTAACTTGTATATATTATCCTCGACACGACTTCACCTAACGTATAATTATTTACCCATTCAAATAATTATACTTAAGATCGCATCGTTCGATATAATATATTCTTAACACCCGACCCGACTCACTTTGCTGCATATTTATTTTCCCATTTAAATAAATATGCTAAGGTCTTGTCGTTCGGTAGTATATTCTTAACGCCCGACTCGACTTACCACGCCGTATATTTATTTTCCCATTCAACTAAATATACTAGGATCTCGTCGGTATACACATTTATATATGTATATTTTGTCTACTCGTCTCGGTTTTCTTTCCCGCATATCTACTTTCCCATTCAAATAGATATACTAGAATTTCGTAGAGACGGGCGCATATATACATATATAAACGTGTAATTTTTTTTGTTAAGTCCACACATTGTTTAACCTTTTAATCCTTTACGTTATGTTTTCTCCCACGAATGTTTTCTCTAACACTTAGGAAAGTGTTATATAATTTTCACCCATGTTATATATATTTTACTTCCTAAAATATATATTTTCTCATCTTGCCGCAATGGCATTTTTCTCTTGTTTGTCCGTTTATCCGCTATAGTTAGTTTATGTAACTAAGTCCGATAGTTAATTTTCCAAGTTTCTTCCAATATGCGTCTTATAGAAATATTATTTATACTTCCAATTCCTCAACACATATTATTTGAAAGGTTCAAAAATATCCTTTTGTATTTTTAACCCAACTTGTACCAAAAAGGTTTCCGATACTTTTATATTCCCATTTATATAAAAGTATTCATTTTTGTATAAGTTTCCTCACGTTTTTACTCTTGTTCAACATTTTTATAAAAACCTCTATTTTTATAAAATCCTTATGTTAATACAAGTCCATATTTTTATAAACTTTCATTTTTATAAAAATACACTTTTTATACAAAATACACAAGTAGTTTACTAGTGTTTACCAAAACTATCCTTGGAAAAATCATTATTTATGCTTTTGACACCAAACTTTCCGTTATTGCATTTTTGGACCAAAGTTTCTAAAATATGTATTTTAGTCCCTCAACTTTCAAAGTTACAACATTAGTCCCTTAACTTATAAATGTTGCATTTTCCATCCTAACTTCCAAAGTTAGCATTTTTCTTCCAAATTAGTGGACTTTGAAGAATCATCTTCTTAATGTTTGGTTATTTTTACATCATACCACTTTTAATAGTCTTATATTCCATCATTGATGCTACTAACATGTGTGTTTAGTTTTTTTATCCAACATACCCAAATTTCACTCATCCAAGTGAGTAGACTTTAATTATGTAACTCTTACATTTATGAACTTCTAACATATTCCAACTTATATTAGACTTTAGATGGTCATTTTATGATGATTAAAACTATCTTTTAGCATTTTCAAGTTACTTTCACAAATCATGTTCAAATCATCATCCTTCATAAGTGTATGTGTATGTTTTTATAATTTTTGGAAATACTACATTACTAGCATCACATCCATGATCCATCTACATATTTTTACTCATCCATTTTACTCTTGTAAAATATATTAAAGCTTATGTTTCAAAACCACATTTTAACCTTTCATGTACAACTTGCTTCTAAGAACACATAACATGAATATTAATGATCAAAGCAAGGTTAAAAAGCTTACTACTAGCTCAAGGTTAGGGAAGACAAAAACCTTGGATTTGAATGGGGTTTAGTGTGTTCTTCCAAGTGGTTAAGCTCCAAGCTCTTGAAACACACAATGGGGTTTTGAAAGATGAAGATTTAGAGGTGATTTGAAAGTGTTAAACTTGAAAAGAGAATGTATGTGGGGGTGGTATATGCTACGGCCACAAGGGAGAAGAAGAAGAAGAAGATTTTTGCTTTGTTGGTTCAAGTATGCATATATGTATCTTTATAATATCTTCTTCATATCTCTAGAGATTATGTGTATCTACCATAGATTATGTGATATCTTATGAGGATTATGTGAGATATGAAAAATCTTTGGGGGATTGATTAAGAGGGTGCTTGGCCGTGAGTTAGAGAGAGAGAGAAGGGGATTAGTTAAATTTTGCCCAATGCTCATCCATGCATTCTTATCTCATGATTACTCTTAATAATAGGTGGGTTAATTAATAAAAAGAAGGAGATTAATCATGGGGGTGGGGTTTAGGCCGGCCCCCTTGGGGTGTTTGGGTGGGGTCCACAACACTAAATATTTACCCATTATTTGTTATGTTTAATTCCTCCTCGTTCGGGTGTCGTCCGGGTATTTTTCGGGTTTTAACCGCGCGTTATCCGGATATTAAAAATACCTTTAATAACCCTTAAACATAGCCTAGTTTAAGCGTTGATTAGTTATTTAGGCTCTTGTCGAGTGAAATTATAAGTTATACGCGTATCGGGTGCGGTACGCGCACTTTATTCGTTACCGGGAGATTTGTATGAGAAGTTCCCACTTATGGCTTTGGAGTTCCAAAACTCATTATATTTTGTGAAATTACCCTTTATTATATATTCCGGGTGTCCGGGATCCTTTTTGTTTATTAAATTTTTACCGGGTAATCGCCAGCGTCCATACCGGATAAATCTACTCGCACATGATCCTATCATGTTTTGTCATTAAACGTATGCATTCCTATGCACTATTTGGGAATTGCTATCTTTCTAAGGCCTTGAAAAATAAATCCACACATAATTGCATTTAATTACGTTAATCGCGTATTAGTTAATTAGTACGGAATTACCTCATTTTTGCCGGTTGTTACAAATGTGGATAGCGCTATTGGGCCTAACAAACCCCACTCGACGGCTGGAAGCCGGGCGGGTGCATATTGTCTCAATCACACTAGGCTTACTGAAGATGAGGTAGTCTGTAAACAAGGGTATCACACAGTCAGCAATGGTTTTGCCCGTATGAGTAACACACTTGACGCCTAGCTAGCGTACGAACAAGCATAGTATGAACAGTAACAACAACAGTAACGGTAACGGTAACAGTTTTTAAAGGATTAATGAAACGCTTATTGAAAAAGAAAAACCTGTGAACTCACCAGCATTATATGTTGACATTTTGGCATGTTTTCTCAGGTCGCTAAGGTAGCGGTTAATGGACTAGGCGCACGGAGTCTTGCACGGCGTCTAGAAGTCTTGTTGCATATTAAACAATGTTTTGTAAACTGTAATATGTCTTTTGGTTGTAAACAAGAAATGCTTCTGCTACTGGTTTATGGCTCAAAACATAATGTTTTGGTTGTTTCATGGAATGTCTTACGTATTTTCTTACATCTAGTTGTCGTTTATTGTGACCGTTGACTTGGATCCTGGTGTGTCATGCGCCTCGCGGTAAAACCCCGCATGTGGAAATTTGAGAGTGTGACAGAATACCAGTAGCCAAAGGTTTTCTGTCTTGTTGTACGTAGCCGACCAAAAATTTTCCGTATGCGACTTCACGGAGCCAAAGTTTGCCGTCAAAATTCCCCTCTAATAGTCATTTGCCCTCCCTCTTTGACGTGCGTGTAACTCCCCTTTAAATAGTTGTCTTGAATCCCAAAAAAAATCCACCGACTTTACGTTTTGTTCCCAAGTTTCATTTAAGGAGAGGAGAAAAGATTTGGAAGGAAATTAAAAATGTGTCAAAGATTTTTTTTTTTTTTTCTGAAAGAAAGGAAGAGAAAGATATGGCGTTTGGCTTAAATTGGCATTTTTTTTTCTTTTCTCTTTTTCTCTCCTTAAATTGTCAAATGTAATATGGGCAAAGGTCGCGGACAGGGTGCAGTTTCATTTTGGCGTAAAAAATATGGTTTGGGATTGGCGTAACAGCCTGACGACTAGTGAAGAGGTTCCTGAGTTATTTTCGATGCTGTTGGAGATTCACGAACATCAGTGGGGTGAGGGTATTGACGTTTGGAAATGGGAAGGTGACAAGACGAGGATGTTCTCGGTTAGCAGTACCAAAAAGTTGATGGCTGCTCCACTTCAGCCGAGTAATACAGTGCAGGTGGGATAGGATGGATGGGCTCCTTTTAAGTGTAAAATTCATGTTTGGCGTGCGGTTTTGCATAGGCTTCCTACAAAGATTAATTTGGCTCGTCGGGGTATTCAGGTAGATGATGCTATTTGTCCTCTTTGCGAGCAAGACCAAGAGACGGAGGTTCATATCTTCACAGGGTGTATATACTCTGCTGAAGTCTGGCACAGATTGGAATCTTGGTGTAATCTCAGTCCGTCTTTGATTTTTGATGTGGAAGACTTAGTTTGGCTCACTGCGAGAAAGGCTAAGAATAAACGGGAAGCTAGTATCATCGACGACATTGTATACTCATCCATGTGGTCTATTTGGAATGAAAGAAATGCACGAATCTTCAGTAACAAGTCTGGAACAGTTGCTGAGTTGGTCGCTAATGTTAAAGTAGTTACGTTTTTTTGGATTAAAAATAGATCTAGATTGAATAGTTTAGATTGGAATAAGTGGTGTAGATAGCCATTGGATTTGATGTAACTCGTTTGTGTCGCCCGGGGGTCCTTGCTTTGAGGACCACTTGGTGCGTTTTTTGAATGAAGTTTAATTTTCAAAAAAAAAAAAAAAAACTCACGAACCACTATTGAATTGTTTCTTTTTTGCAACATTGGACTAAAGCCCACGTCTATTCCATCCGCGGTCCACCAACGGACTTTGTGGGCTGTCCCTTCAGTAAAAAATTAACAAACAAAAATCATGTTCAATCAATCAATTGCAGCCCAGTTTCGTTCACAAGTTTGTCATTAAACAATTATATCATTCTAAAGGCTTATATATTTCTACATTTATATACTCTGAATTTCAAAGGTCGGTGATAAACATGCTACTTGACTAAGTTTTCCCGAAAGGGGAGAGTTAAGAGAGGGGGAAGGCGGTTAAGCATAACACTTTTACCTAAAACTAAATTTCTTACATTTTTATTTTTATGTTCATGCTAGTATAAAGTGGGGTCAATTATAAAATGTTTCTTTTTATTTACGTTTTGAGTTTGACTACGTTTTCACATAAATTTGTTTAGGAACAAATCAGGTCAAATGTAATATGTTTTTATTCAACGGTATAAAATTGAGTTACCATACGATTCAACGTAAATTTAGTTCATAAATGAGTCTGATCATGGTTGAATTCGGATTATTCTTATGTTTCGACATGAATTTAGTTCGAAAATGAGTCGGGTTAGTTATAGTTTATTAGTTTATACTTTATCATATCGCGTACAGTGCCGCCGCAAGTCCGCAACACGTGATGGGTAAAGAAAACTATTGTAATGCTAATGTCAACTATAATTATTTATTTTTACTTCATTTAACTCAATAAAGTTGGTTCACAACACTACATAAAAACAAGAAAGGCACCATCATTAATTATGAACACATCTTTGTCTCTTTTAAGTAGTTAGACTGTTTTTATCATATTTTCATCTTAACTCCCAAAATACAAATGCTAGATAAAACAATGTTTTATAATAATATCAATTCATCTATATTAATAATATTAATATATACCAAAGTGTAACTAAAATGCACCGATAAATATCAAATTGTTTCTGTGCCTCCGTACAGCCTTCACCACTTCTTTTTTCATAGCTAAACATGAAAGCTTCAACTCTAACCAAGAAGCAACTAATGCCCGTAGCCTAGCAGCCATATAACAATCTCCAAAAGGATGCTCCAAAGACTGCAGGTTCTCCACACAATTCGCTAAACATTAAACTAGAGGAACGTCGATCCCTTTATCTTGTCATGATTAAGACGAGCAGGGAAACGATTGATCAAAACCATCCAACCAAAAATAGTTACCTTTCTATGAGTAACCTTAAAACTCTTCACCCTTTCAAGGCACCAGACCCGACCCATTTGTCATGACTGGGATAAAGTAACCTAGTTAAAGCTCGACACCATTTCCAGTTATCTCCACCGCGCCAATTTCTTTGACTAGTAACACAACTTCTATCAACTTCAAGAGCAAACAGACGAGGGAAACGAGTAGCCAAACTGATGCTTAGTTTGTAAAGTCTTTGCATTAAAGACTATTTGAACTTCACATTCAGCACAATGATGCAACTCTACCAAAATAAAGCGCTTGCGCTCATTATTTATAGATTTTATGATTGAAACAATAATTACTCAAGGATCTTTGTTTAACTAGCAGGAATCCGTGCGTTGCGGCGGGGCTGCACATTTGGCTATATATAATTGGTATGTATGTAATTGATTTGGGTTACTTTCAAAGCCCAATTTAACTTTAAAGTGTTTTGTAGCAAACCTTTCAATTATTGTAATTTGTAAATGATATTTCTTGGTCATAGCACAACAACACAGAATGGATTGCACATAGAGACTGAATAGAGTCAACCATTACAACATACCAAACAAGAATAATAAAGATTACAGTTAATAGGTTAAAAGAACTCGAAATCAAGATATTTACCTCCAGGTTTCGCCCCAGCTCCCACCATTCGTTTACTGTTGTTACCCGTCCCAAATGGGCCAGATGCCCCTAACTTTCCGGGCGGCTCAGCTTCCACTGGTCTGGGCACTTCTGGAGGCGTACTGCATCGTATCAGGGCCCAATTCACACCTTCGAAAAAAGGGTGTTGTTTGATCTCAGTAGCGCCCCTTTTAACCCCAAGCCGATGCTGTGGCTCCTTCACAAGCAACCCCCTGATCAGATCCCGGCTCGCGTAGCTAGTAGCCGGTGAGTCAGGGAACCGTAGCTGTTGACCAACCACATTGAACAAAGTGGCTCGGTTGCCTGCACCCTTAAATGGGGTTCGACCGTATAACAACTCATGCAAGAATACACCGAATGTCCACCAATCAACGGCACTTCCATGTCCCTCTCCTTTGATGATTTCAGGAGCTAAGTATTCGTGAGTCCCAACAAATGACATTGACCGGGCTGCAGTCGGCTCGGCAATGAGTTCCGGGAGCTGACCAAATAGAGGGGTTGGGTCAGCCCGGGGTTTTGGGCTTCTTTTTTTCTTGCTTTTTTGCGGGAAAAAACGTGGGAGGAAACACGCAGGTTGAATGCAGACTGACGTGGGCTCCATACAAGCGGGCTGCACACAAAAAGCGCTGTTTGGGCCTCGTTTAGAAGGATCAGAATCTAACAAGGTTGACTTGACCAAGGTTGGTGACACTGCACATCTTAATGAAAGGTCAAAGTCAGACAACATTATATGACCATCATCGCGTACCAAAACGTTTTCAGGTTTCAAATCTCTGTATACGACTCCAAGCATGTGGAGATATTCGAGCGCCAATAAAACCTCAGCTGCATAAAACCTGCTTTATACAAGCAAACATAGAAATTAAAATGATGCTTGTAACATTAATTTTCAGCAAAGATCATTAAATGCACATTGATTTTAAGCATGCTGCGGCGTATAGATGGTCAGGTCGGATCAGGCAGGTTGGGTAGCTAGTCAAATCTTGCACCTCTACTTCTATATGGTACAAATAAGAACAAATAACAGAAACGTTACCTTGCAGCATATTCCGAAAAATGTTTGCCAGGTTGGCGTTGTCTCAAAGTATGCAAATCGCCACCTGGACAATATTCCATGACCAAACACGAGAACCTATCGGTTTCAAAATGAGTGTATAGAGTTGGCAAGAACGGGTGATCAAGCAATTGTAAAATGTCTCGTTCGGTCTGGGCCCTGGACAACTTCTTTCTACTAGCAAGCGAAGCCTTATCCATCACTTTCATTGCAAAATTGCAACGGGTTCCACTCAGCTCTGACTGATACACACTACCAATGTCGCCAGACCCAAGTAGTCTAAGTAACCTAAAATGACTCATACCCAAAAGCCCGTCTCGTGACCTAATAGCAAGAATAGCCTTCCATCTAGGATCATTCCCTTTGTGTGGTTTGTTCGTTCCCCCAGTGAAACTACTCCAATTACTCTCATCGCTAAGTCCGCTACTATCACTAGCCCGACTAACACTCGTTTTGCCACTTTCAAGCGATTCCCCTCGAAGAGGTATTTTCGTAATACCATAACCACGGTCAACACTAAGCGTCCCATCACTCATACGGTACGTGCTTGTGCCTGTGCTCATCGATGTAACAACGCCCATACTATCAATGCTACTGTGTGGACTCACATTACCACTCGGAGGCAACGAAGCATCCCAAACGCACTCTTTTTCATCCGAATCTCGACATACAGGAGATCCTTCTGTGTTCCGCGATAAACTTTGTTTAAAACCAGAAACGCGAATGGAAAGATCTTCTACAAACAGGCCTTTAATCGAGTTCTTTTGACCGATCGGCACACAAACAGGCGTCATTAGATCCATATCAACAGGTTCAGGAGGATGAGTAGCACCCGAGAAAGACGTGGACCCGATTTCGTCATACGAATCATCGGATTCCTTTAACATGATAACATCCTGCATAAGTTCCTCATCTAAATGCACCATTTTGTCCTTAAACATGTCTTGTTTAACTAAACCAAAGTGTGAACTTGATAACTGAATAATATTAGGCATTTGACCCAAAACAGGAAGCTTTTGTGAATCATGAACCCTTTTAATCTCTGCTTACAGTCCAACTAAAATTAACATCATCTCTGCATATTTAATAATAAAGTTAATAACTTTATAACTTAATTTCTATAACTTTAACCTAATGGAACATTTGACTGTATGAACAGTATAATAACAATAATGGGTGGTTTTATAAAATGGGTATTTCAAAACTGAAAAGGGAAAGCAAAACAGAAAGAAAGAAAAAATAATAAATAATAATAAATGAAAACAAGAACTTACTACAAACAGATCTGAGGGAAAGAGGTTGATCTTGGTTATGGGTCAATGGAGGATTGGAGAGAGATATGTTATAAGTGGTGTGTATGTATATGTGTGGTGAGAGACTGCTGCTGCTGCTGCTGCTGCTGCTGCTGCTGAATAAAGGGGAATGCAGCAGAGAAGGGTGGTATGAGGATGACAACATATAAAATAAGACTATTTACTTTGCTGCTTTATTTATTGCTTTTTACAATCTCTCTGTTTAGTTGTTTCATGGTGGACTGGAGACTAGAGATGGCTCACTTTTCTCATAGGGAATAGAAAGAGACATATATATGTTTAGTCTTTGTAATTTGGGAATGCTGCTAACATATGCTGCTTTTATTGTAGGAAACCAAACTCATAAATAAAATTAAAAGATCATGGATTTAATGCTTTAGAGCGTCGGGTTTTACTAATTATTTTATTATTGTGTTTTTTGGCGAGTGGATGATCGGGTTTTCCTTAGAACTGGTGGCTGGTGAGCCAAAGGCTCCGTCCATCTGGGTAAAGGCTGGCTAGGGCTCCTTTGGCCGTTGGGAGCCACGTACGGAGTACCTGGCTTTTACTTAAGTTGTATGTTAAAAAAAATTAAAAGGTTTATATTGTTTATTAAGTATTTTAATTTTTAATTCTAGATAAGGTATACAACGTGATTCAATTGGTAAATGATCAATTACTATTTACTATGTTTAGTTGTCGTCATCCAATTAATGGGAACTATTAAAATACTCTAAAAGGCAAATATAACCACGGACCATAGGCTTAGGCTCATATGGTTTTTAACTAAAACCAGCTTTTTGATCTTTTGAATAATATAAGACAACTAATATAGTTTGCAAGGATAGTTACATTGTAGGTGTGAGGGTTAGGAATTCAAGCCTTATAAAATGGCAAAAAAAAAGTTGTAAAAAATGGGAAAGAAATTAGCCGTTAAAAAAAACGTTGCATTGTATTCTCAAATTTTAGGTGAAAAAGAAAAAGAAAAGATATATTGATTATTGGCAAGTTTGAAAAAATAACAACTAGATGAAAGGGATGAGATTTTATATTTTTAATTTAAAGTGAAGATAAAAAGAAAAACAATTTTTTAAATGTTAGATATCTAATAATGTTAATTTTAAAACTTAAAAAGGTATTTTATTACTAAATTTGTTTTTTTTTTTTTTTTTTTTTTGAGTTGTTTCCCTTCATAGCATATCCTCTCAAAAGTGAAAGGAAAGTTACTAAAGTTTGTTCTTTAAAGTATGGGTTCTTTAGATCCATCGGTTATCTTAAGACTATATTCAACGTTAGAGACGTCCTTAGACGTCTTTAGTTGTCACATCATATCTTTATAAATCCTTCAAAACCTTCATTTCATCTTCAACCCTACAAATATCCTTACTCTCGTAAATTTCCACCTCATCACCTACCACTACACACAATATTTAAATAAAAGATTTATTTTTTGTAGTTTGGCCCACCTCATCACTAAAACCAATACAAACATCCATCCATAAATAAATACTCTATTACTTTTTTTTTTGAAGGACCAACAAAAATTCATTCATACCAAACGGCTAGCGGGAGAACTAGCCAATCACCAGTACAGTATATCACCAAATTACACGTTAAGAACAGTTAAATACTCTGTTACTAAGGGCCTCAAATGGCACAATTGCTCCAATGGTAAGAGACTAAGAGTTAGAAAAGGCATGTAAGGGCATGATGGTTAAGAATGCATTTGAAAGAGCATAATGATTGTTAGATTCACATCATGTAAGAGTTAATATGGTATTGAATAGTAAGTAGACGTTTTTCATATAATTTTTGTCAGTTTTAATTAAAAGATAATGAATTGCTTTTATGTGTTTAACAAATCGGTATTATGTAAGCAATAATATGTAAACTAAAGACGTTTTTAAAGTTATTTTATTTCTTGGTAATGTGGTATTGTGGCATCTAATGAGAAACCAACTATATCGTGCATTTTGTCCAACTGGCTCATAGTTGTACTATTCACCACCACATTAGAGTTTTTCCAGGTTATGACTCATACATGTGCTCTTACTTGAGCAATTTAGAAGTTTGGATGTTATTCAACATGTGTATATGACCCCCAAAACATGTTATATATAGTAAAATGGTGCACTTTGTTTAAATCGGTCTCTCTTTCACAATAAAGTGTTAACACCCCCCACCACACACACACAAACGTGTAGTGGTTCCCCATCCTAGATGAAGTTTGCCCCTACAATCTTAAAAGCACCACATAATTGATTTGATATCATATTGTAACACCACTCTTATGATATGGTCCTTTTTGCCCAATGCCAATTGCTCACAATTTTGTTATTGGCGATCAAATGAGAAGTAGCCAGAAGGTTATTCGTCATAGTATCATTATCTTTCATAAGCAAGTTCCACGAGTAATCGGATACTGAATATGATTTTACAATTGAGTTTGAGGTTGTGAATATATCAACTCGTTACAAGTCTAACAAATTATCATCCCTACTTTTATTGTAAATTGAGAAAACAATTATATCCTCTGAAGGTATGATTTGTATGAACCTTTTGTTTGGCTTTACAAAATTTGATATTATATATATATGAAATTTGTTGGTTTATTTAAATGTCACATGTCCCTTGCCAAGAATTAAGAAAGAAAAGGACATAATGGGGGTGTTAATTGGGTGGGCAGAAAAGAAAGCATAGTTGGGGCAATTGATTTGTCACCATTGGATGGTGGCCCATTAATGTCCCTTCTTCCCACTACATTTTCTCAATAGTATTTGTTTTGTTTGATAATGAAGATGACGAGGATGGTGATGGGATTCTAATCCTCAGTCTCAACTTGACTTGACAGTATTTGGATGTAACACCCCAACCGATGGCGGAATCATCGAGGTGCCACGTAGTGACGATTGTTCAAAAGCTCATGGTACTAAAATGTAAATATTATTGAATAATCAAAATTGTCTTACATGGAAATGGAAAATACATTGTCTAAATGAAATGTAAATATTGAAATAACTGAATTGAAATAAAGCATTAAATGTCTCTTGCTAAAGCACTAGATCAAACTGCACCTGAAACATGTACAAAAATAGGTTTGGTCAACATATGAAATGTTGGTGAGCATTCCTAGATTTGATATATATAGTAGGTTAAAAAGTTATACAATTCAAGTGCAAGCTACAGTGCAAATATGTAAACCATGTATCAAACAAATGAGCGAAATCAACCCTGTGACTGTATAATGTACTGTATGAACTGTAGTGTACTCAACCAATAAATGGATGATAACTTAACACTGGCCACGGATTCTCCGATGAAAAAGGGGGAGAATCAATCTAGGCGGGTTGTCAATCCAAATAGCGCTATCCAATGTTAAGGTCGGCTTGTACCATGTTAATGATTTCACTAAGTACAAATGTAATCCACATGTATTGTCTAAGCATAAAGCACGTTGTAAGCAATGCACATAGTACTAGAATTGTATTTGTGAAAATGTAAAATTGTATTTGAAATTTGTAATAGTGTACATGTAACACCCCAAAAATGTATAAAAGCAAAAAGGGGATAGAAATACTCACAGTTCACGTAATAACTTGAAATTGAACTTGGACAACGAAATATGTGTTGGAAATTATCTCAGAGTATCAACCTAAAGAATTCGATAATGTGTAAGGGAAATAACTCTAGGATATATGTATTTCTAGGGCTTCGAATTGGGGATAATTGCTCGTTTGATTAATATTAAAAATATTCGCCAATTGAGAGAAATTTAGTAAATAAATAACCAAAAATCTTTTTATGAAATTTAAATTTAAGATGGTCACAATAATAGGTTTAAAGTATAAAAATAATTTTTATAAAATTATTTTCTTTAAAATAGAATATTAATTCTATTTATAACAAATTGTCGAAAGTTAACTTTAATATTTAAAAATATTAAAATTAAAGAATTATAAGTTTAAAATTCATATTTCTGTTCTAAATGTATAGAAATAATTTATGTAAAATTTTGGTACAAAAATATTAAAAATTGAATTTATTATGAATTATTTAAGATTAAAACTAACAAAAATTGATTAAAAATATAAAATAAATGATTTTTCTGAAATAAAAATTATTTCAGAAATGTTTATTGTTTTATAAACCTAGTATAATTTTTGTGGAATTTTATAAAGTCGTTATGATATTTTTATAGAATTTTATAATTATAATTGAATAAACTTGATTTATTTATTATAAATATTAAATAAATAAATTTCAGAAAACTAAAAATTGGGTGTTGAACTTTTATCTCAGATCAACATGATATAATTTTTTTTAGAATTTATAACAAGGTTTTAATAATAAAAAAATGAATTTATAAGATTTAAATGTAACTTATATATATAATGGTTTGAAAAAAAAAATAAATGGAAGAAAAGGTGTTCAAGCCGGGTCTCGAACCCGGTTTGTCTCAGTTATAAGGATCTGTCACAACCATTTGGCCTAGGCCTGTGGTTGTGATTTATCCCAGTTTAATTAAAATATATACAGTATGAAAAATCAGTTTCTTCCCCAAACTAACAAGCCATGAACCCTAGTTCTTGCAATAATCCAATTTAACAATCAATAGCCTCTGAATTCATGGGGTTTTGGTCAGGAAAGGGCCGATTAACATACAAAAAGAAAGAATCGAAGCATACCAGACGCGAAATCTTTCCTCTTCGTGGTCAATTATAAAGTCAACGAAGGCTCAATGCACGTTTAATAGTGAATTTCAGAAAGATTTTAGAGTGGACAGATGGTTTTCGGCATCTTTAGGTTGAAAGCAAGGATTCAATTTATAGTGTTTAAGCCTAGGTGTTCGATTTGGCAAGTATTGACCACAATTGAATGTGGGACGCGTTAGTCAACCAATTGGTGCTAATTGATTGTCATTGATCGTGTAATTGAAGAACATTAGGCCGGGAATCACGTTTACGAGTCAAGCCTTGATTATTGTACGTTAATGTTGTCAAATGAATGGTCAAAAAAAAAAAGAAAAGAAAGAAAAAAAATAAAAGTCTTCATATGCTGCTGCTGTTTTGCGAACAAGGGAAAGAAGAAGGAACAAGGAAAAAGAAGGGATAAATGTAAATAGGGTTGGGTTTGTTTCAGATAAGAGCTTGTGGCTCAGTGGTTTGGACGCGCGTGTGTTACAGCTCCTGCCCGGGTTCGAGTCCCGGCAGGGGCGTTTTTTTTTTTTTTTTTTGTTTAACAGAATGGAGGGGAAAGGGAAGTGGGCTGGACCTTTGTTGTGGGCCGGTATTGGGCTGCTGTTGGGCCGAGCTTTATGTGGGTTGATTTCAGAAATTGTAAAGGGGTTTGGGCTTAAAGGGATCTTGAGTTTGAGTTAAACAATTAAATAAATTTTGTATCTAGATTAATGTTATCACTTATTATTATTATTATTATTATTATTATTATTATTATTATTATAAAATATATATATATATATAATGATAATGTGACGGATGTCACAGCATCCCCTACTTTTAGAAACTTCGTCCCGAAGTTATCAGAAACATAGGGTTATGGATGATTGGGTAAGAATTTAAAATAACAGTGGTTTGGAAAATTTGGGTTAAGGCATGACGTAAATTTATAGGTAACAAGGTAAACTGTTTCAAATGATTTGGATGGTAGGTTTGATAGGTGTGGGTTAAGGATTTGGATTAGGTTTGTCTCGAATAATAAGGAAAATAAGGATCTAGTAACTCAATAAGTTTCAAGTTTTAGGAATCCTATGATAAATGTACGAGTTGACTGACTATAGAAAAACTTATTGAACTACCAGGTAAACAGAGTTTGTTCTTGGTCCGACTTCCAGTCTCACTTTCAATGCATCATTAGTGCTTGTATACAGGGTGTACCGCAGCTAACCCACCACACCTTTGATACCTTGAAAACGTACTGGACGCCTTTCCAAAAACTCTAATAGAATTTCACACTACCCTAACGCACCTGTAAATTCATGATTACGTTCCGGACCGGAATCATCAATTTACCTTACATTAGGGTTTTGTGTCCTTCTATGACCCCACCGATTGTTGAGCAGGTTCGATAGCCTCCACCAGCCGTGGAGTAGGTTGTAGGGCCTCTCCCGACTGTTTGAAAAGGTATAGCGACCTCTACCAATCGTTGAGTATGTTCAATAGCCTCTACCAGTCGTGGAGCAGGTTGTAGGGCCTCTCCCGACTGTTGAAAAAGGCATGATGACCTCTATTAAGTGCAGCAATTATTATTCACATAGATTGCAAATTGATAGCGTGTTTATGCAAGCAAGTTTGTAAGTACTACAACCATTAAGTGTAGGTGTTATCATGAATAATTAAATGTTAATGAGTATCATGAATAATTAGGTGTTCAATGCGTAGTCAAATTATGAGAAAAATCTAGTTTCATGTAATAACCAATGATGTTTTCTTAGAAAAGCATCTGTAAGATCAAGTATCAAGTCCAAACGTTTCAAATAAATGCAAGGTAGACTCTTGTATGATAAATATAATAAATTTCCAAATCTGTGTTAATACACAATAGTATGCAAGGAAATTTCTAGATGTTGTATGCTAATGAGTGCGACAAAATTGGATACAAAATGAAAATAGAATTATGAAAATGAAAACACAAGTATTGGATTCTCGAGTCTTGGGAAGATTTCATCCATGGCTTAACCAGTGGGATTAACGTCATCCTGATCAGTTGTTTTGTTGGTATTGATATTGAAAGCTCGTCCATGTGCCACCAGGTTTAAATTGTTCAATTTGGGACATTGGGGTAGCATGTGATTAGGGTATCTACAATGATAACATGCCCGACCGTTAGTAATCTGTAGTGGTCCCTGGGCAGCTGTTTGATGATTACTCTGTGTCCCAACCATTACTCGACAAGTGGTAACAAGGTGTCCAAACCTCCCACATCTAGTGCATTGACGGCATGGAAGATTTGCAGGGTGATGATATTTGCTGGTGTTGCATTGAGGATGGATTCCCGTGTAGGCTTTCTTGATAGGAGGCTGAGCCACCGGATCAACAACAGCATGGTTCTGATTATCGCCCATTCGTTTCTTAGAGTTCGAAGCAGTAGTGGCGACCTTTGCTAAAACAATCTTAGGTTGTTCATCAACATGGGTGGTTTTCTCAGTAGGTGTCTTGGTGCCCTTCCTAACCAAGTTTCCTTTCCTTACGTGTTTGTCTGTTAATGTGGCTGCAAGTTGGATGGCTTCTTCTACCGTAGTGGCTTTGCCTCCAGTGACAACGTCTTGAATCAGGTCAGGTAATCCCTCGATATATTTTTCGATTGCTCGAGAGACTGGGGTGACCATGTGTGGAACCAGTATGCTAAGTTCGTGATATCGAGTATTATACGCAAGATTCTCACCACTGTCTTGTTTCAGTCCATGGAACTCTTCCTCCAGTTTCCTGATTTCGTTCCTAGGGCAAAATTTGGTGATCATGAGTTCCTTAACTTCAGCCCAAGATAAGGATAAAGCAACATCAGCTCCTCGATTGCGTTTTTCGCCATTCCACCAGGTTAACGCTCCCTTTTGAAGGACACTGGTAGCATAGCGAACGCGGAGTTCATCAGGACATTCACTGTTCACAAAAGTACTCTCCATGCTTTCAAACCATTGGAGGAGGCCAGTAGCACCCTCCTCACCAGTGAATTTTGTGGGGTTGCAGGAGTTAAAGTGTTTGAAAGTGCACCGAAATTGAGTCGTACTCCCTGTGTTGGCACTGTTACTATTCTGGGTTATCTCACTGACAAGGTTTGGGATCACTGCAGCAATTTGCTCGGCGACTAAAGATGCGAGGCGACGATCAGAACGTCGTCCCGAAGCACGAACAGGGCGTTGGCTGGCATCACAGAGCATGCGGCGAGCAGACATCTATGAGGTAGTCAAATAATAATCATGAGATTAGAAAATGTAAGTGTATAATCGTACAGCTGATTATGAAGATGTGATCTTGTAAGAAATCATGATATGCAAAGTATTGTATATGAAACGAGAGGGTATTATTGAAAAAGCTTGCATAAAATGCTTGGAGTGCCCTTGTCTAGCTGTAAAGCCCAACAAGAACGTTGACTTTTCAAAGGAATTGAACCCAATGGTGATCAAAGAAGACGTGCTTTAGCCTATAAGTGGACACTCACTCCAGGAATCCCCAGGTAAGCATAACAGGTCCGTAATTGGATTTATGCGCTATGCTTGCCTATGCCAGAAAACCCAGTGTACAGGCATCCACCCTTCCAGATTGCACGTGTCCTTATCACACTCATTAAAGTTCAACAACTTCGAAGGAGTAACAATAAGAGTAGATATTATATCTAAGAGTGTCTTCATAAAAGGTACTGTTCCCATTCCATGATGATGTAAACTTTCCACTCTTTGTAGGACACCATCTCTATGCACCATGATGAAAGATAAGAAGAATAGAGAGAGGGAAGAAGGGAAAGATAGGAGGAGGAAAGTAGGGAGAAATGAGGGGTAGGGTAATTCAGGAAATATAATGCATGAAAGTTGAAATTCGGTTATAGTCTAGGCCTTTTTATCTAATAACCTAGTTCCCTATAACCATGGCTCTGATACCAATCTGTAACACCCCAACCGATGGCGGAATCATCGAGGTGCCACGTAGTGACGATTGTTCAAAAGCTCATGGTACTAAAATGTAAATATTATTGAATAATCAAAATTGTCTTACATGGAAATGGAAAATACATTGTCTAAATGAAATGTAAATATTGAAATAACTGAATTGAAATAAAGCACTAAATGTCTCTTGCTAAAGCACTAGATCAAACTGCACCTGAAACATGTACAAAAATAGGTTTGGTCAACATATGAAATGTTGGTGAGCATTCCTAGATTTGATATATATAGTAGGTTAAAAAGTTATACAATTCAAGTGCAAGCTACAGTGCAAATATGTAAACCATGTATCAAACAAATGAGCGAAATCAACCCTGTGACTGTATAATGTACTGTATGAACTGTAGTGTACTCAACCAATAAATGGATGATAACTTAACACTGGCCACGGATTCTCCGATGAAAAAGGGGGAGAATCAATCTAGGCGGGTTGTCAATCCAAATAGCGCTATCCAATGTTAAGGTCGGCTTGTACCATGTTAATGATTTCACTAAGTACAAATGTAATCCACATGTATTGTCTAAGCATAAAGCACGTTGTAAGCAATGCACATAGTACTAGAATTGTATTTGTGAAAATGTAAAATTGTATTTGAAATTTGTAATAGTGTACATGTAACACCCCAAAAATGTATAAAAGCAAAAAGGGGATAGAAATACTCACAGTTCACGTAATAACTTGAAATTGAACTTGGACAACGAAATATGTGTTGGAAATTATCTCAGAGTATCAACCTAAAGAATTCGATAATGTGTAAGGGAAATAACTCTAGGATATATGTATTTCTAGGGCTTCGAATTGGGGATAATTGCTCGTTTGATTAATATTAAAAATATTCGCCAATTGAGAGAAATTTAGTAAATAAATAACCAAAAATCTTTTTATGAAATTTAAATTTAAGATGGTCACAATAATAGGTTTAAAGTATAAAAATAATTTTTATAAAATTATTTTCTTTAAAATAGAATATTAATTCTATTTATAACAAATTGTCGAAAGTTAACTTTAATATTTAAAAATATTAAAATTAAAGAATTATAAGTTTAAAATTCATATTTCTGTTCTAAATGTATAGAAATAATTTATGTAAAATTTTGGTACAAAAATATTAAAAATTGAATTTATTATGAATTATTTAAGATTAAAACTAACAAAAATTGATTAAAAATATAAAATAAATGATTTTTCTGAAATAAAAATTATTTCAGAAATGTTTATTGTTTTATAAACCTAGTATAATTTTTGTGGAATTTTATAAAGTCGTTATGATATTTTTATAGAATTTTATAATTATAATTGAATAAACTTGATTTATTTATTATAAATATTAAATAAATAAATTTCAGAAAACTAAAAATTGGGTGTTGAACTTTTATCTCAGATCAACATGATATAATTTTTTTTAGAATTTATAACAAGGTTTTAATAATAAAAAAATGAATTTATAAGATTTAAATGTAACTTATATATATAATGGTTTGAAAAAAAAATAAATGGAAGAAAAGGTGTTCAAGCCGGGTCTCGAACCCGGTTTGTCTCAGTTATAAGGATCTGTCACAACCATTTGGCCTAGGCCTGTGGTTGTGATTTATCCCAGTTTAATTAAAATATATACAGTATGAAAAATCAGTTTCTTCCCCAAACTAACAAGCCATGAACCCTAGTTCTTGCAATAATCCAATTTAACAATCAATAGCCTCTGAATTCATGGGGTTTTGGTCAGGAAAGGGCCGATTAACATACAAAAAGAAAGAATCGAAGCATACCAGACGCGAAATCTTTCCTCTTCGTGGTCAATTATAAAGTCAACGAAGGCTCAATGCACGTTTAATAGTGAATTTCAGAAAGATTTTAGAGTGGACAGATGGTTTTCGGCATCTTTAGGTTGAAAGCAAGGATTCAATTTATAGTGTTTAAGCCTAGGTGTTCGATTTGGCAAGTATTGACCACAATTGAATGTGGGACGCGTTAGTCAACCAATTGGTGCTAATTGATTGTCATTGATCGTGTAATTGAAGAACATTAGGCCGGGAATCACGTTTACGAGTCAAGCCTTGATTATTGTACGTTAATGTTGTCAAATGAATGGTCAAAAAAAAAAGAAAAGAAAGAAAAAAAATAAAAGTCTTCATATGCTGCTGCTGTTTTGCGAACAAGGGAAAGAAGAAGGAACAAGGAAAAAGAAGGGATAAATGTAAATAGGGTTGGGTTTGTCTCAGATAAGAGCTTGTGGCTCAGTGGTTTGGACGCGCGTGTGTTACAGCTCCTGCCCGGGTTCGAGTCCCGGCAGGGGCGTTTTATTTTATTTTTTTTTGTTTAACAGATTGGAGGGGAAAGGGAAGTGGGCTGGACCTTTGTTGTGGGCCGGTATTGGGCTGCTGTTGGGCCGAGCTTTATGTGGGTTGATTTCAGAAATTGTAAAGGGGTTTGGGCTTAAAGGGATCTTGAGTTTGAGTTAAACAATTAAATAAATTTTGTATCTAGATTAATGTTATCACTTATTATTATTATTATTATTATTATTATTATTATAAAATATATATATATATATATATATATATATATATATATAATGATAAAGTGACGGATGTCACATTGGAATTGAATTGTACAAATGTAACATAACAATTCAATGTTGTTTATATTGTAGTTTTTTTGTTTTTGTTTTGATTCAAACTCAATATACATTACCATCAATACATTTCATATTTGTGTCTATATTGTTTCGGTATATTGGGTTGACATTCCGATGCCTTTAATGTTGCATATCCAAGTCGTTACAATTTGACGTGTGAGCGTTTGAGTGTGTCAAGTTAGGTCGTATCATCTTATTTTGTGTAGTAACATTTTAACCCTCAAACTTCACAATTACAAATTCTCCTGTATGTCCAAAACAACACACAAATATCTTTAACGATATACAAAACACTTTACTATAGTGTTAATTTAATATACGGATTAATAAAACTTATTGGTTAAAGGGGCGATCCTTTAACACTTATCAACTTATGTTTACAATATAAAAATTTCACCTAAAGTCAATAATTGTAACATCCAGCGGCGATCCTTTTAAGGGGGGGGGGGGGGGGGGGGTTCGTTCAGAAGTTCCGATTATATAGTATTCGTATAGAAATTTTTTGGTATTTAAGGATTCGACCCTCCGAAACTGGTTTTCGACCCCCCAAAACTAGTGACTTCCGACCCCCCGAAATTTCAGGTAAAGATTCGCCACTAGAGTAGTAACATCAACTTTATATACTTGTATTAGTTAAAAAAAAATTTAATCGAGTGATGTTGAAACTTGAACCTGCCATAACTAACATCTTCAGTTTATTTACAAGCGTAAAAAATAAATAAAAATAAAATAAAAAATAGAACAAGACTGAAATGACTTGTGTGGTTTTCTACAAATGTAGGTATTAGTTGTGTAAAAAGGTACAGTGTGGATATAAAGTTTGGTTAAATTGAAATATGTAGGGTCAAAATCAAATTGTAAAACACCCTTTTTGAATTTTGACCCGTTAAAGCAATATAGATTTGTCTCTTTCACTCTTACCTTTACTTTTTTATTCCCTGCTTTTATAATTTTTTAAAATTATTTCATATAATATTTCTTTTAGGAAGAAACAGTGAACAAATAGGATTGTAGCTAGAATTCTTCTTTAAAACGACGTAGTTGGATCACCAAGTGTATATACCACACTTAGTCAAATATGTGCTTGTTATATAGTGTGTTTAACCTAAAGCTTTACGTAAGCTTGTCATATTACACTATAAGGTATTGAAGAAGGTGCGCCTTATGGATTGCGCAGCAATATTCTAGTGGAAGCGTGTGATATGTTGTTAAGAATATGTGAAAATGTGATATTTTCATAAATAAATGATAAAAATATAATATGTTAGTGATATTCAGCCCAGCTCAATGAAAGGCCAAAAACAAATATAAAATGGAGGCTTTTTTTTCAAAACTACAAAAGCTGCATAAAACGGGAAGATAACATCATTTGCAGAATTAAAACTAGTTGTATGATAAATACAATAAAAAAATTTGCAAATATATTAAACTAAAGGCTTGTCATCTTGATTACAAACTGATGGGATTGGGTACTGAATACACCATTCTGCATACCCAAAACCCGGCACAATGCGGGCGCGCGGAAGAAAGCCATGCGCAGTATTTGGTCAAAGCTCATTGAATGCACAGTCAACGGTCAAAGGTCGGTCATATACCGGTCAAGGCGAATATCATGCATGGTCAATAGCCATGCATGAATCACGTAACTACACCAGTTAAGGCGGTATTCGATTCCACTGTTCCCTTCAATTTAGCTTTTCATATATCACCTTATTAACATAATTAAGGGTGATGGAGACAACCTAACCATGGTTAGGACTTGGGTAATGGTGGCATACGGACTCTCCTATAAAAGGGGTCACACCCCCAATAGGAGAGGACACTTTTCTACTGACCTGGAGAGCTATCATACTAGATAGTATCCCCAATCACCCCGTTTTTGTCATAAACAACTACCTTGTGTAGTCGTCTCCACACCCGCACTTTCACTCTTATTTGCAGGTATCCCCAAGCCGTAGCTGTTAGTGAAGGATCAACCCTGTAGTAACTTATAATCTTATCATCCCTAACCGGTGGTGAGACTATTTGTTTCTTCATTGGCGCCATCCCTTACGGTTACAACAATCTTTCAAACTAGCACAATGGCTTTCTCAAAGGATGGAAACAACAACACTGATGTCGAGGCCACAGTCAACGAAGAAATTCAAGACGTAACACCAAACACAATTACCAAGAATGTGGCCCAGAGGCAACAAGCCTCAACATTCCAATTCCACCCAACAAAAGGGGGAATAAATGGAGGAAAAAAGGCACAGGACAACCTTTCTTCGGTTGACCCGGATGAATGGTTAGCCCAACAAAATTCAAAGACGATTGCTGAGTACCAGAAGATGGTAATGAAACAAGCAAAACTCAAGACTCAGAAGGCGTTAAGTTTCGACTTGAGTGGGGATGATTCAGAATCCCCACGGAAGAACAACAGTGGCCGTCACGCAAAGGGACACCGTCAGGCGGTACGTGGTGGAGGCCGTGGTAGAAATACTCACGGCCAGGACCCCGTCAACCTGAACGGTGAACCAGACGGCTACGAATCTGAAGATGAAGTATATCACGATACAAGTAAGAAACAGCATTCCAAAACTGCTGCCAGTAGCTTGGCTCCTAAAGATGATGATCTGTACAAGCCATACAGACCAAAAGCTTTCGCAGAACGTTCGAAGTTCTGCGCAAGGATTGCAGAGGCACCAATGCCGCAAGAATGCAAGTTACCAAGTACTATCGCAAGATATGATGGCCTGCGTGATCCTGATGATCACCTGCACGCATTCGATTGCGCTGGCAGCTCCAAATTATGGCCAGTGCAAGCCTGGTGTCACCTATTTGTACAAACACTAACAGGAGCAGCTAGAGTTTGGTACGAGAGTTTGCCGGTTGGAAGTCTCGTTGACTTCGATGATTTAATAAGAAAGTTCAAAAACCATTTCTCTCATTTGCGCAAACATAAGAAGGACAAAGCTCATATCCTCTTGTGTTCGCGCAACGATAATGAGTCTTTAGAAGACTACATAGTCAGATACAACAAGGAAGCACTCCAGCTGGGATGCGGAGAAGAGCTTACCCGCGCAGCCTTTATACACGGGGTAAGAAATGATGATCTGATGAGATGCTTAACCGGCAAAGACGGCGTGTCGGAAGCTTGGGATGAAGTAATTGAAGCTGCCAAAGTTTACGCGTCTTCAGAACGCTCTTTCCAACGCAACAAAAACACACAACAAGGTAGCGGTCATCATGGACCCTCAAATAACAGAGGAAAGGGCAAGCAGTCCGTTTGGTCAAGAATCTCAGGCACGGAAGAGGAAGGAAAATATTCTTCCTCGCAGGATGCAAGAAACATGCTGAGCTCAAGAGGGTCCCGCGATCACAAGGGACACTCAAAGAAGAATTGTGATTGGACACCATTGTCCAAAACACCATCCGAGGTGTTAAAAATAGAGCAGATCCAGTTTCCAAAGCCACAAGAGCTCCGCAGTGACGGGAAAAACGTGGACAGATCAAAGTACTGCGAATACCACGAGGACCACGGTCACATGACGGACAACTGTTACAGCCTGAAGATGGAAATCGAAAACGCAATCAAATCAGGTCAATTGACACATCTTGTAAAAAACATGAGAAGAAAACAGAGGGACAACACAGAAACAGAAGAACCCTCCCAAAAGAAGATACGCAATCTCAATGCGCATCACGTCTATAGCGCCTCCCGCAGCACGTGCAACATGATTCACAGGAACGCAAGTCATAAGCGTACCTTCATAGAGGCGAAGAATGATTCCTGGAAAGAGGAACAAGTGATTATGCCAAGGGTAAAAGGTGGAGCATGCTCCACAGCTCCATTAATCATAACAGGGGTTGTTGGCCATTATCGAACACGATACATGTTCTTGGATAATGGCAGCAGCACTGACATCATGTACCAGCAGTGTTTTGACCAGCTGGATGATGAGGACAAGAAGAGAATAGTACCAACAACGGAGCCGATCTCCGGTTTCATCAATGAATCCATTTACCCATTGGGCACGCTCACTTTCCCGGTAACACTCTCAGACGGGAAACACTCACGCACCGAAACGTGCGACTTCACCGTGTTCCCCGTCAATTCTTCACATGATATCCTACTCGGACGAGAAGGATTGGCAAAATTCAATTGTAATGCTTCTACACCGCACCAGATGATGGGTTTTCCGACGCGAACAGGAGTCGCGTTTATCAGGGGAAACAAAACGTGTCATGCAACAGAAACATCAAGGCCTTCAAAGCAAGCAAAACCAACTGTTCGGACCGAACCGGAAAAATGGGTTATTAACCCTCTATTCCCGGAACAAACAGTTGTCATCGGCCATGCAATTTCTGACCCCATTCGCACTCACCTAAAACAACTGCTAACAAAGAATATGGACATTTTCGCATTCAAACCACCAGACATGGTCGGAGTTCCGCGACACATTGCGGAACACAGGCTTAATGTTTACAAGAATGCGGAACCTGTTGTTCAGAAGAAACGAAGCACGGGGCCAGAAAAAACAAAGGCGATGAACGAGCAAGTGGAAGAACTCTTGAAGGCCGGTATATTGCGCAAAAGCAAATACCAAACATGGGTAGCAAACCCGGTCATGGTGGGGAAGTCTAACGGCACATGGCGCATGTGCGTCGATTATAAAGATTTAAACAAGGCATGCCCAAAAGACTGTTACCCACTGCCCGAGATCGACCTAAAAGTCGACTCTTTGGCGCCATACAGATTCAAATGCTTCCTCGATGCTAACAAGGGCTATCACCAGATACAAATGACCAAAGAGGACGAGGACAAAACCGCCTTCCGCACAGATATGGGTACCTTTTGTTACACTAAAATGCCGTTTGGGCTGAAAAACGCAGGGGCAACGTATCAAAGACTAATGGACACCGCTTTTGTCAAGCAAATCGGTGTAAACCTAGAAGTATATGTTGACGACCTGGTGATTAAAAGCAGAGAAGAGGATCAAATGTTACTTGACATACAGAAAACATTTGATCAGTTACGAAGTGTGCGGATGAAACTCAACCCGGGGAAATGTTCCTTTGGGATGGAGGAAGGAAAGTTTCTCGGCGTGGTGGTAACAAAAGATGGATTCCGTCCAAATCAAGAGAAAGTTCAAGCAATTGAGCGGATGCCATCACCATCCTCAATCAAGGAAGTACAAACGCTAATGGGACGACTCGTAGCTTTGAACAGGTTCCTGTCAAACTACGCGTCCAAATCTTTTCCCTTCGTGGATACACTGAAAAATTGTTTGAAGAAGTCCAACTTCAACTGGACGAAAGAAGCAGAAACCGCATTCCAAGACATGAAGAAATGTTTGGGCAACTTGCCAACACTCACAGCTCCGCTACCAAAAGAACCACTTACCTTATACCTGTCCGTGACAGACAAGGCAATCGGGGCAGTTCTCATGGTTGACCGGAAAGGGGTTCAAACCCCAATCTATTATGTCAGCCGCATGCTTCTAGATGCGGAAACACGCTATTCGACAATGGAAAAGCTGGTCCTGGCATTAATTCATGCGTCGAGAAGGTTGCGGAGATATTTTCAAGGACACCCGATAAACGTCCTCACAGATTTCCGCATCAACGATATCTTGCGCAAACCGGAACTCTCCGGACGTTTGGCAAAGTGGGCAATAGAATTGGGGGAACACTCAATTGTGTATAAAACAAGATCTTCCTTCAAAGGACAAGTTCTTGCGGACTTCATAACAGAGGTCCCAGCAGACAAAGTTGAAGAATGCACCAATGAAATGTCATCCAATTCGATCACGCCCGATGAAACCCAGATATGGAAGTTATACACAGACGGAGCCTGCAACGACGAAGGGGCTGGCGCAGGCCTACGTTTAATAACACCGGAGGAAAAAAGAGTACACATATGCAATTCGGCTCGAGTTCCAAACAACAAACAATGAGGCAGAGTATGAAGCTCTGATTGCTGGCCTGCGGATCGCCAAAAAGATGGGCGCGCAACACATTGAGGCGCACGTTGATTCAATGCTAGTCGCCAATCATATTAACGGCACGTATGAAGCAAGGGAACCGACCATGATCCTATACTTGCAGCATACCAAAGAGCTAATGAATGATTTCCCTTACTGCAAAGTTATCCATGTCCGCAAAAGCCAGAACAAGCCAGCGGACGCCTTGAGCAAAATGGCATCAACTGCATTCGACCACATGGCAAAAGACATCCGAGTTGAGACACTAGCCAAACCATCTGTTCCATCAAAACAGGTGAACGTGGTCCAAACAGGAAAAGAATCCTGGATCACCCCAATAATGGCCTTCTTAACCAAAGGTGTTCTCCCGGCCGACAAAGCGGAAGCAAGAAAGCTGCAACACAAATCCTTGCATTATGAAGTAAATAATGGCATCTTATATCGACGGTCCTATCTTGGACCATTACTCAGATGCGTCGATTCCGCAGAAGCAACATACCTGATTAAAGACATTCATGAGGGTACATGCGAACTGCATGCAGGACCCCGCATGGTCGTGGCTAAGCTTATGAATGCTGGATACTTTTGGCCCGGAATGCACCTTGACGCAGTTAAAGAATTGCGGACATGTGACGCATGCCAAAGACATGCACCAGGAACACTCAGGCCAAAAAATAACTTGGTACCGGTCACCGTAGCATGGCCATTTCAGAAATGGGCCATCGATCTAGTGGGACCCTTTCCCACCGCGCCAGGCAATGTCAAATACCTACTAGTCGCCATCGACTATTTCACCAAATGGGTAGAAGCAAAGACATTAGCCACAATCGACGGGCGCAACATCAAGAAATTCATATGGGAGTTCATCATTTGCAGATTTGGACTGCCCATGGAGATTGTAAGTGACAACGGAACACAATTTGCGGACCAGCACTTACAAGAATGGCTTCACTCCATGAAGATCAAACAAATCTTCACTTCTGTGGCGCACCCCCAGGGCAACGGTCAGGTTGAACGCGCAAACAGAAGTATTGTAGAAGGAATCAAAACACGCTTGGGAACAAAGCGCAGCGGTTGGGTAGATGAATTACCACATGTTCTTTGGGTCCACCGTACACTCCCCAAGACAAGTAATGGGGAGACACCATTCAGCCTAACCTACGGAACTGAAGCGGTTATCCCAATGGAAGTTACAAATCCTTCCCCAAGAATTTTGCTTGCGCAAACAATTGACAACGACAAAGAGCTGCGTATGAATCTAGATTTCCTAGATGAGCGGAGAGATTCGGCTTGTGTCCGAGAAGCCGCATACAAGAGACAGTTAGAGAAATATTATAATGCGCGGGTCAAAGAACAAACTTTCCGCGTCGGTGACTTTGTCTTCCGCAACAATGAAGCCTCAAATGCGGAAAAACCAGGGAAGCTGGCCCCAACTTGGGAAGGGCCTTACAAAATTCAAGAAGTATTGGGAAAAGGGGCATATGCCTTAGAACGATTAGATGGTTCACCAATTCCACGCACTTGGAATGCAGCTCAGTTACGTATATGCTACATGTAACATGCTACAATAATTTTGTAATAAGGAATTGATTTCCAAGTTCATTTACATTACAAAAAGCATTTTTATACAAACTGGTGGTCAACAAATACAGATTACATACCAAAATCATAGATGATTATCACATACACCAAACAGGGGGGAACTACAAAACATACAAACTAAAACCCCATGACACAGTGATCCAACAATCACTCAAAAAGAAACAACTTTATACATAAAGACTCCCATATAGGATATATATATCCTAACCCCTAACCTTCTTGGTGGTCGTCTTCTTCACATCGCCTAGCTCAGATAGCTTCTTCATCTTTAAGGGTTTCCCATCAATGGTACCCTGATCATCTAAGTAATCAGGACGCATGTCCTCCTGTGATAGCAGGAATGAACAATGTTCTGCCAAACGATCAAGAGCTTCGGTGGAAGAACACTCATGATCAGGATAACAGGACAATCGGATATTACCCTACACTGCTGAAATCTCCTTGGCACTTAGAACATTGCTTGAAGAGTTGGACGCCATTTTTTAGAGAAGATGGTGTAAAATTTTCAAGTATAAACTGTTATGAAGATGCATTTACTATATATCGAGGAGAGAGGTTACAGCCATTAATTACCATTAATGGTAGCCACTCAATTACCCTAGGGAAGACTGACAGGCATTCTGCCACCGCCGTCACAACAGTCACGTCAAGGGCAGACTGACAGTCACCTGCGTCAGATGCATATAGGATGACATCATCCAATGATTACCATGCATATGTGGAAAATAAAAATAAAGAGAGCTACACTGTTCAGCATACACGAAAATTAAAGTGTTCAAGACAAGACATGCAAGCAAGGTGCACCAATAATGTTCATCATACATAAAATACTAAAGGTTCAAATATTGGGAGATATCATCACTCCCAGCGCCCTCTGCGCATTTCCCTTCAGCAGCGGAGGATGTTCCCGCTTCAGCATCAGTTGCCACAGTTTTACCCTTCTCTTCCATCTGTGCTCTCTCAGCAAGCTCCACACCAAGGCGGTCAGACTTGACAAAATAATTGCGCAGCTCCCTAGCAGGATCGTCAGTCTTCGCGCAGGCTTCTAACAGGTCAAAGACTTCGAACTTCAGATGCTCGTAATCGTCTAGGCTTTGAGCAGCTCATCATCGTATGATTCATTCTCGTATGGTCCGGATTCTTTTTCCTTGCCCTCAGCATGGTGGCAAAAGCCTTCGGAGAAACCAATCTTGATACCTTGCTTTACGGAAGAACTGGAGATGCGCGCAATCACTTCTGTCAGCGCAGGATCATTCCAAACACGCTTGAATATCTGCGCAGAATAAGATAGCACATAAAACAAAATTCAAAAGCAAATAGCAAGAATACAAAAGGAAAATTGTATGACTTACCCCAGCAACCCCATCACCCATTAACCAAGCAATCCTCTCGTTGGCAGCAACAGCCAGGTCAGTGGCTTGCTGAAACAAAGCCTGCACCTTGTCTAACTCCACTTTTGCCTACGTACAAGAGGATTCCGCCAAGGCTTTCTCTTCCTGGATCTGGGCATTCTCCAAAGTCAGTTCCTTCATCTTGGTCTCCACATCAGACAAAGAAGAAGTTGCGCGAATAAGCTCATCATGCTGAGAGTTATATTTTTGAATGGCATCAGCAAGTTCAGCTTGCTTCTCTTCGGACGTTGCTCGGGTCTACTCCACCTCTTTCTTCAAATTAGTATTCTCAAGTTTCAATTCTTTAATGGAGGCCCGCATTTGTTCAGTCTCAAGGTTGGTCCTCTTACAAGCTACCGACCAAGCATGAGAAGCATCAGCCTTCCCCTTCTTCACCCTCTCCAACTCTTCAACAGCGTCACGAGCAATCTTTTGATGATGCTCAATCTCAGCACGAATGTCATGACGAGCGCGCTGGAACTCTTCCTCCCGCCTCAACAGCGTAGCTTCAGAATCCTTCAAATTCTGGTAATCCCTTTGAAACTCCTTCTCACGCCTGATAAGGGAACCAAGACCGCTGACACCGAGAGAAAGGTTCATTGCCATGTCAATGAATAGAGAGCGACGGTCAACACTATCCTGATAATCGCGCTCCGCAGGAGGAACGGACATCATGAAAAACTCTTGCTCATCAAGCGCATTTGTAAAACGAGTTGTGTCCAGGATATCCCAACGCGGCTGATACGGTCTAGAAGAATCAGCCGGCCGCAAGGAAAACGTTCTCCGCCGATGACCAGAGTTACCACCAACACTGGCGGAAGTGTCAGTATAAAAAATGGTAGAATCAATCACTGTGCGCTGGAAGTTGGATGGATTCTCAGTTACAACTTCATCTTTCTTCCCACTGTTAAGCGCTGCTTCAAATCCTTGTGACGGGCTCGGCTCATGTGCTTGCTCCGTCAAATCAAGACAACCTGTCTCCAAATTTGGTGTTACAGACTCATCCACTCGCTTACCGACATCCTTCTCAATATCAGTCACTAACTCATCTTGGGCAGGTTCTTCCTGCGGCATGACATCCTTCTCCACCTCAATAACCAGATCCTCCGGGATGGGCGTAGGGTGAGACAACAAGTTTTCATCAACCATTGTTTCAGCAGTAACCGGCATCACTTGCGCGGTCACGTCAGTTGGCTGAGCAGATGAAGATACTTCCTTCAACAACACAGAGGAATGCTTCTTCCGAGATTCTGCAAAAGGATGTTGCCCTACATAAAATGCTGCTCACAGTATTTTAACACATTTATCACAAACGTGGTAAAGAGAGAAGAAAAACATGTGTACCAGATAAATGCCTCAGAGTCTTCATAGGCAAGTTCACGCGCACAGGCGGAGGTTTCACAGGGATCTCTAGCTTGTCCGTGGACGGCCACGTCAATGGCTTGAATACATTTACCGGAACCGCGGGAATAGGTTCCGGTGAAGTAACATCCAGACTCCCAACTGAGGATTGTGGAACTTGCACTTGTTTCTGATTCAGCTCGGTAATTCTCTGCTGATATAAATCCTCAGCAACACCACCCGACTGTCGGATGGGAGAAGAAAGCCTGGCGCGCTTATGCTCCAGTTCCGTGTCAGACTCAGTCAAGTCTTCATCAACTTCTTCAACAATGATAGGCGCGGCGGGTGGTTTGGTCCTCTTGCTAGCCATAGCGCGCTTCCTCGAAGTACTCGTGCCTGGCGCGGTAACCACATCTGTATCAAGTTAAAATATGCGTAAGAAATGAGTTACGAAGTTACAAAGACTAACCAAAGGACTCCTTGCGCTCCGAAGTAACCTCCTCAACATCATTTTTAGCTTTCCTGCGGAGTTGTATACCCGCACCTAACACGAAGAACGCGCTGAATCAGTACGCAGAACGCGTACCTAGTGCGCTTCCTTCGCATACATAAAAGAAAAAATAATCATAAATAACATACGGATAAGAGACCACAAACCTGTCCGAACATACAACTTTGGAGGATCTACAAGGTTGGGATGCAAAAAATTCCCACTGGTTCTCTCAGACAAGCGCGGCACACCGGCAACAACCGGAGTATACAGCACCTTTGCCTCACTACGCTTAGCAAACAATTGAAATAGGGAGACATCTGGATGAATAAAGAAACATCTGAGCAATAACACAAAGCGAGCCCATAAGACAAAAAACAAATATAACTTCAATACCTTTTGGAGGATTCGGGTCTTGACCCTCAGGGCAGATAAGGCTAATTCCCAGCAAATTCAAAACACTCTCAGGACATTCATCCATCATCAGGGGAGTAGCATGATCACAGATTGTTTTGTACCAATCCTGATCTTTATACCCCACCATAGGGGGGAATTCAGCAATCTTCTCTCTCAGACCAAGCACCATCCATTGGAAGGGCGCAGGAATAACACCATGTTTGATATAAAAAAACTTGTCTTTCCATTCGTACATGGATTTCACTTTTTCCGATACAAGCTGTTTAACTTTCTGGCGAATACCCAAACTAAACCAACCACTTCTACCACGCGCTGCTTCAAGAACATAGAAAACATTTAATCTCTCCCATGTGGGTTCAACCTCCAACGAACGGCATGTGGCTTCAAAATGCAGTATTCGGCACCACCCATAAAGAGTCAATTGTGTAGGGTGCACTCCATATTTCAGCAACACGTCCACCACAAATTTGGAGGCCGGCAAACGGAAGCAGCACTTGGTAAAAGCAGCAGCATACAAAGCAATTTTACCAGGAGGGGCCTTTAAAGCAGTTTTTCCCTCAGCAGGAAGTTCAGGCTCCCATTCCGGCAATATGCCGTACTGGTCAAGAAAACTCAAATAAGAGGCTTCATCCCACTTAATAGTGGTGGCCTCTATACTCTTGGATGATTCTTTCCCCAGATCTTTAACAGAATCAGATGTTTTACTTGACTCTTGCACATCTTGGGAATCTTGCGACATTGTTGAAGGATATGGTAATTTTGGGAAAATAGAGACGTTGAAGAAAAGAAATTCAAACTTTGAAATAGTTGAAATGGAAGAGCCACATTCAAAATTTAATTTATAGGCTTTGCAATTAATGTGCCTGACGTCATGGACAAGCTTTTCGGAGATGAGCCCAATGAGGTAATGACACGTGTGTAATGGAAAACAAACCGACGTCACACGCGCCTCACGCGCCCACTCGCTTGACAACCGCCGCTCACACGTCTCTGCACACGTCCCAATTGACAGAAGTCATGTCAATACCACTCGCCATATGGACCACAAATTTTCAAATACAAGGGGGAAATGACAACTGTCCACACATGCAAACTGACGTGTCTCATTAGTGCAGACAGCTGACGTAAATTTGAAAACCCGTTCTCCGCACAATGTTTACGCAAACACGCACGCAAAGGCAATAAAGCAGCGGAAAGCCCATAAGCATCAACCCACTACAAATAAGTCCAGCATCCCTCACATCTCTTCATCACTTCTTAGATGAGAAACACACTGGACTGGGGGGACTTGATGGGATTGGGTACTGAATACACCATTCTGCATACCCAAAACCCGGCACAATACGGGCGCGCGGAAGAAAGCCATGCGCAGTATTTGGTCAAAGCTCATTGAATGCACAGTCAACGGTCAAAGGTCGGTCATATACCGGTCAAGGCGAATATCATGCATGGTCAATAGCCATGCATGAATCACGTAACTACACCAGTTAAGGCGGTATTCGATTCCACTGTTCCCTTCAATTTAGCTTTCCATATATCACCTTATTAACATAATTAAGGGTGATGGAGACAACCTAACCATGGTTAGGACTTGGGTAATGGTGGCATACGGACTCTCCTATAAAAGGGGTCACACCCCCAATAGGAGAGGACACTTTCTACTGACCTGGAGAGCTATCATACTAGATAGTATCCCCATTCACCCCATTTTTGTCATAAACAACTACCTTGTGTAGTCGTCTCCACACCCGCACTTTCACTCTTATTTGCAGGTATCCCCAAGCCGTAGCTGTTAGTGAAGGATCAACCCTGTAGTAACTTATAATCTTATCATCCCTAACTGGTGGTGAGACTATTTGTTTCTTCACAAACATATATCATATATATTAAAAAAAAAGGTCGTTCTAATTAAACCCTCGCTTTGGCCTAAGCGAGGCGCCTGGTCTCATCAGATTTTGGCTATAAATTCATTCGATTTCATTATAAACTCATTCGATTTCAATTCTTTGTCCACAACATATATAACATGTCGTATTACGACTTAATTTTCTGTGATTCTTACGACTCTAATTCATATAATGTCGAGGAGGGGTTGTCATATAATGTCGAGCAGGGTCCGTCATATAATGTCGGGCAGGGTCGGTCTAGTAATGTCGAGGAGGGTCTGTCTGGCATTCGTTACTGTGACAATGCGGTACAACTGGATTTGAATACACAGTGGAAGGACCCGTATGAATTTGAAGACGAGCCTAGTCAACCTGCCTACGGTTATACTTACGACGCTAACGGTGGTGATGACACATCTGAAGAACAAGACTGTACGCACTATGAAGACAGCGTTGTCGATGAGAAGCGGGTAGAAGATCGGGAGGAAGGACCTAACCCGATCAACCTTTGGTTCGAGACTAACCGGACATTTTCGACACGCGTTGAGTTGGTCGATTGGGTACATGATACGGGAATGGCAAATGGTGACGTCATAGTTATAAAAAGATCGAAGAAAAGAGGAGAACATTTCGTGAAGGTATATATTTCAGTCACTATTGTTTTTAAGATATTAACAAATGCGTATTTTATTAATTGTTATTTAAAAAGCAACAATAAACTTAACTTATAAATTAGTTACTAAAAACACGAGTTTTATCGTTGGTCAAGGTTAATTCCCTACGGGTGCACCAGTGGTTTTCGGGTCACACACCTTTAGGATTACGTTTCTCCTTTGCTAAGAGTATTGTTAATTTTTAATTAATAAACTTTCTTATAATTTATTATTTAAAAAAATTATAAAAAACTTATTTTCTAATAAACTTATTTTTGTTAAGGTTGTATTTCAATGCACTCTTGGGGGGGAGCATAAAAGTGTGGCTTTGGTGAGGAAGACGGGTAGCAAAAAAATTGGCTGCCCGTTTAAGTTGACATGGGTGTTTGAAACTCGGACACGGGTTTGGAGTTAAAGGTGAAAAACCCGACGCATAACCACACTCCCTTTGAACACTTAGAGGGTCACCTGTATGCCAGAAAGCTTTCTGTGGATGACAGACAACTGGTTGGAGAGATGACAGAGAATGATGTTCCCAAGCGTAGCATCTGGAGAATGATCCTTTCAAAGAAACCGGAGAGAAAGACTACCCTAAAAGATATACACAATGCGGCTCAGATGATGAATGCTGGAAAGGGAGTCATTCTCAAAGATGCAATGGAGCACCTCGAATACTTTCTGACGGAGAAAGGATTCACCTACTACACGCGTGCGGATGAAACCACGAAGGCTCTCACGGATATTTTCTTCGTTCACAAACATTCACATACTATGTGGTGCGCATTCCCGCATGTGCTGATGATTGACGCCACCTACAATACAAACATGTACAATATGGCGTTTGTTCAGGTAGTGGGTATGGCGTCAACCAACCAGTCGTTCTCGATTGCCCATGCGTTTATTTCTTCTGAGAGGATTGGTAACTGCATTTGGCTGTTGGAGAGGATAAAGTCTATGTTGGACAAATGTATGGAGCCGCAAGTGATTGTGACAGACAGGGACCTTGCGCTGATGAACGCGTGTGATGTGGTTTTCCCAAAGGCGTACAAGTATCTATGCCGGTTTCATATCTCGCAGAATATCAACAGGAACATCAAGAAGGAGTTCACAGATAGGGAGTGGAAGGAATTTGTTCGAATGTTTTGGTGGCTGTGTGACTCTGCGACGGAAACCCTATACGAATACAATTTGGGGCAATTTCAGTCATATCTGGAAAAGATGGATCGTCTAGGTAAGTAGTTTTACATAATTACATACGTACTTGTTTACATACACACGCCTGACAAGTTTTGGTTATATTTTTCAGACGTTTTTTGCTACACGAAGAATAACTGGTTGGACTGGTTCCGTCAAAAGTGTGTGTCTGCGTGGACTAACCAAACGCTGAACTTCCGCCAGACCACTACCAACAGAGTTGAGGGCATGCATGCCAAAATTAAAAGTTACCTTCCAAGCAATCGCAACTTGTTGTCGACAATTGTGAAGTCTGTTGATTAAATGGTTGATAAGCAATATAGAGACATTAAAAAAGGTTTTGAAGAAAGCCTAAGAAAAACAATGAACCACCACAAGAAGCAGCCATTGCTTGATAAGTTACTTCGGAAGGTTAGCAAACATGCTCTTCAGTTGATATACGAAACCGTCTTCAAACGTCCATGCGCCGTTACAATAACACTTGTGGATGTCAGCTTTATAATAGTTGTGCTTTGCCATGTGCCTGTCGTCTCGAGCAGTTACAACTTAATGGTAATTAGTACTAGTGTCCATATGATTTTACTACATAATTTATTACATGATTTAACTTTATAACATATGTTATTTTTTCAGGTCAGGAAATCCATTTGTTCTCGATATACGTGTTCTGGAGGAAGCTTAACTTTAAACCTGCGAAGACTGGTTGCGAAGATATAAATGTAGATAAGGTGTGGACAGAATTAAAGGAAACGATTGATACAAAACCAGTTTTTACCCAATTAAACTACCTGGACAAATTTGCACAAATCGTCACAGGCAACTTGTAACATTTCGCGTTTGATAATTGTACGTAAAATCTGGATAAAAACGACAAGTTCTATTTGTAATGTTCGCGTTTATTTATTATTGTGACATTTTTTGGAACCCTAATACTATAATATGTATACATAATACATATATATATATATATATATATATATATATGTTAGAAAATTTTCAAAAAAAATAAAAGCTTGGGCCGGGACTTGAACCCGCGCCCCAAGCCTTATACACTCACCAACATAACCAGCTACTCTACACCATCTTATTGTTTCAAACCAGCCCGATATAATTATATCCCATGGTACATTCTTCACAGTTGACTTGGAAAGTCAACTGTGGAATCAACCTTCCTGATTTAGCTTGTTTGAACGCGTAATTCTCCCTTGATTAACATGAGAACGCAATTACCGGTCTATTGTGACTCAGACACACGCCAATTAACGATTAATTCTTACCAATTTTGTGTTTTGACGCGTCAAACATTAACCACGAGGTCAAAACTTGCCAATTCGAATATCCAGATCATTACCCTATAAATTGAACTCTTCTGGACCTCCTCAACTCGCCACTCAATCTCTCTAAACCTCCAATTTCTATTAACTAACCTCTGTTCTTGGATTTTTGTTCGTATTTTGACCCGAGCCTTTGACCGATCGTGCGAGTTCATAAAGTGTTTGTAAGTCCAATTTTATTTGTGGGTTTCATTGATCGGCCTACACACAACGTTTACCCCATGATTAATTGGGCTAACGTTGTGTGATTTAATCAATTGAAAATTCTAGGGCTCGTATGGTGAATTGGGGAAGAACACGTATGTTATTTATATTAAATAAACTAAAACCAAACACAACCACTGGTCTGGACCAGGTGGTTGTGTCTGGTGCCTTCTGTAAAAGCCACGCGGGTTCGAGTCCCGGTTGTGGCACACCTTTTTCTTTATTTTGTTTTTTAATCAAATCAATTATATATAATACTTATAATCTTATAAATTCATTTTAAAATGCTAAAACATTTTTAAAAATTCTACAAAAAATTATTTTTAGTTAAACTGATAAAAAGGTTTAACTCAAAATTTTTAGTTTTCAAAAATTTATTTATTTAATATATTTAATAAATAAATCAATTTTATTCTATTATATTTACAAAATTCTATTAAAATATCTAAACAATCTTATAAATTTCCACAAAAATTATTCTAAGTTTTTATAACAATAAACTTTTCTGAAATGATTTTTAATTCTGAAAAATCATTTATTTAATATTTTTAATCAATTTTTGTTAGTTTTAATCATAATTAAATCATAATAAATTCAATTTTTAATATTTTTGCACCAAAATTTTATACAAATTATTTCTGATTATTTAGAACAGAAATATAAATTTTAAATTAATAATTCTTTAATTTTTGTATTTTTAAATATTAAAGTTAAATTTTGATTATTTGTTATAAATGGAATTAATATTCTATTTTAAAGAAAATAATTTTGTAAAAATTATGTTCATACTTTAAACACATTATTGTGACCATCTTAAATTTAAATTTTATAAAAAGATTTGTGTCTATCTATTTACTAAATTTCTCTCAATTATCATACATTTTTAATATTAATCAAACGAGCATTTATCCCCAATTCGAAGCCCTAGAACATATACATTTGTAGACTAGATAGACTTAGACATATTTATTACCTTATTATAGTCTGATACTTGGCATATTTGGGCAACACTATTATTCAATTTTTCAACAGATATAACACTTTTGCTAAGGTGAGTTTTACATAGCCTCTTTTCTATTTATCACCATTTTTGGGGTGAAACATGTTACAACATTATTTATGCAATTCAATCATCAATGTGTCTATGTGTATTTCTATGTTGCATTATGTCTTGAACATGACTAGGGTAAGCACAATTCTAGCATAAACATTTATCAGCCGACGGTATACATTGATAGATCTATTGGACTGACAATCCCACCCGAATACGTGCCTCCTACAAAGGTAGCGTGGGTGTTTGTTACTGCAATATAAACGAGTGAACCATGAGCGTATGGAATGTACCACAATACAACAGTCACAATGGTTGATTATGCACTCAATTTACTTCTAGTTTGTTTTCACATATGGACTAGATTGCCACGACACATGAATTGCACAACAATTTTATTCGATTATCAAAACCTATGTAATTCTCACCAACTTTTGTTGACCCAAAATATTTTCAACTTAACATGTTTCAGTTTCTACTTGCTTGAAGATTTGAGTTAATGCTTGAAGATGTGTGCATAGTTTTATTCAATTTGATGTATGAATTCTTGTAGAACAATTGTATGTAATTTATCTAAATCATATAATGAGAATTATTATTTACCATGAGCTACTGAACAATCATCAATACGTGACATCCCAATGTTTTCGCTGTAACATTACGCAATTATACTTGTACGTTACACTCGTTATTAATAATAAACGTCAAGTTCCAGTAATAATGTGTGCAATTAATTATTTTTATTAATTTTGTTGCATTTTGGAAACCCTAATACCATATTAATTATTTATATATATAATTATATCATGGAAAAACGTTTTAAAAAAATGGTGCTTGGGCCGGGAATCGAACCCGCGCCCAAGCCGGTTCAAACATACAACACATACACAAACCATCTGATCTAGCATACATCATTGTTTAAACCCGGTTTGTTATAATTATAACACTAGTTGTAAAACCCTCACAGTTGACTTGGAAAGTCAACTGTGATACAACAACTTGCTAAAAACATCACATTAACTCGTGATTGAATTGTAATTGGCACCCTTACACGATTATCGGCCTTTTATGACTCAGCAACACGATTATTAACAGCCAATTGTTACCATATTAATCCAATACCCGTCCCACATTCAATGGATAGTCAACCCTTGCCAATTCGATCACCTAGGCCTATGTACTATAAATTGAACCCCTCTGGATGATCACAACTCGCCAATACATCTTTCTACACCTCCAATTCTTCATAATTATACTCTGATCTTGTTACACGATCGCATTTTGACTTTTTCGGTTGACTGTCCAATCGTACTCAAAACAACATTGTAAGTATGAAATTTTTGTTGGGTTTTAACCTTCGGCATTCACACATCAATAGCCCTAAGGTTAATTGGGTTATTGATGTGTGAATCAAACGACTGGAAAATTAGGGCTCGTGGGTTTGATTTTGGGGATAAACACGATTTCCATATTATATTTATTTTTAATTGAACTGAAATAAACACAACCACTGGTCTGGACCAAGTGGTTGTGTCTGGTGCTATCTTCCTGAGCCACCCGGGTTCGAGTCCCGGCAGTGGCATACCTTTTTTCGTTTTTAAACAAACAAATCCATATAATTATATATAATACATATAATTTTATAAATTCGTTTTTAAATATTAAAACTCTTTTAAAAATTCTAAAAAAATTATTTTAAGATATTCTGATGAAAAAGTTTCACTCACAATTTTTAGTTTTCAAAAATTAATTTATTTAATATATATAATAATTAAATCAATTGTATTCTATTATATTTATAAAATTCCATTAAAATATCAAAACAATTTTACAAATTTCCACAAAAATTATTCTGAGTTTATATAATGATAAATTTTCTGAAATGAATTTTAATTCTGAAAAATCATTTAATTAATATTTTTAATCAATTTTTGTTAGTTTTAATCATAATTAAACCATAATAAATCCAATTTTTTAAATTTTTGCACCAAAATTTTATACAAATTATTTCTGAATATTTAGAATAGAAATATAAGTTTTAAACTAATAATTCTTTAATTTTTTTATTTTTAAATATTAAAGTTAAATCTTGATAATTTGTTATAAATAGAATTAATATTCTATTTTAAAGAAAATAATTTTGTAAAAATTATTTTTATACTTTAAACATATTTTTGTGATCATCTTAAATTTAAATTTTATAAAAAGATTATTGTCTATTTGATTTCTAAATTTCTCTCAATTATCAAACATTTTTCATATTAATTCAACAAGCATTTATCCCCAATACGAAGCCCTAGAACATATACATTTGTAGACTAGATAGACTTAGACATATTTATTACCTTATTATAGGGTGATATTTGGCTTTGTTTGGGCAACACCACTATTCAATCTTTTCAAGAAGTATAACATTTGCTAAGGTGAGTTTTACATAGCCCCTTTTTATTTATCACCATTTTTTTTGGGGTGAAACATGTTACAACATCATTTATGCAATTCAATCATCAATGTGTCTATGTGTTATTCTATGTTGCATTATGTCTTGAACATGACTAGGGTAAGCACAATTCTAACATAATCATTAACATTGATCAGCCGACGGTATACATTGATAGATCTATTGGACTAACAATCCCACCCGGATACGTGCCTCCTACAAAGGTAGCGTGGGTGTTTGTTATCGCATAACATATTCGAGTGAACCATGAGCGTATGGGATGTACCACATTATAACAGTTACAAGGGTTGATTATGCACTCGATTTATTTCTAGTATGTTTTCACATATGGACTAGATTGCCATGACACATGAATTGCACAACATTTTTATTCGATTATCAAAACCTATGTAATTCTCACCAACTTTTGTTGACCCAAAAATATTTTCAAAATTAACATGTTTCAGGTAACAATGAAGCTGAGGCTTGAGTTTGCTTATGGATTATACATGAAGTTATTATTTGGAGCTATTTGAAGTTTTGTTATTTGATATTATGTATTGAATTTCTAGACAATCATTTCACTTATGGATTTATTATGTTTGAATAAATTATTTAAAATTTAATTTATACCATGTGCTACTGAAACAATCATCAATACGTAACATCCCGATGTTTCCGCCATCGGTTGGGGTGTTACATCCGCCATCGGTTGGGATGTTACAGATTGGTATCAGAGCCATGGTTATAGGGAATTAGGTTATTAGAAAAATAATCTAGTCTATAACCATAGGATTTAACCAGTACTTGCTTCTTTTACTTGTTATTCTCTATCTCCCTCCTACTTCTTATCCCTACTTTCATCCCTACAAGAAGGTTGCTCTCCATCACTGGATCCACTCTTAGACTAATAAGGCAAAATCCTCAGGTTTAACCTGAACCACCTTGAGATCTCGTCGAAGTTCTAGATTTTAATAACGAACACGTGCAATCTGGAAGGGTGAACGCCTGTATTCTGAGTCTTCTGTCTAGGCTGGCATTGCACATATATCCCAATCAGACGAGGGACCCGGATGCCTACCTAGGAATTCTTGGGATGAGTGTTCACTTATAAGCTAAAGCATGTCTTCATATGTTATTAGAATCTAGAATCTTTGATAAGTCAACGTTTTCGTTTATTCGTATTAATTAATGAATAAATGATTACATTCCTTATATAACCTCATTCATTTCATTGTGTCTCTTACAGATCATGCCTCCACGTCGCAGCGCTCGTCTCAACAGTGGTGACAACCATGACGAAGGAAGTAGCAACCACAACCATAACCATGACACTAACCACAACAACAACAACAACAACAACAACAACAATGGTGTCGATGCTCAACTGGCTGCAATCATTTCTCAACAAATGGCGCAACAAATCGCAACTCTGGTTCCCAACTTACTAGCTCAAGTTATCCAGTTGAACGGCAACGGGAACGGTAACGGCAACGGGAATGGAAATGGAAACCACAACGGGAATGGGAATGGTCTTCCAGCGTGCACTCTCAAGCACTTTAATTCCTGTAATCCCCCAAAGGTTAGTGGAGAAGAAGGAGCTACAGGACTCCTACAATGGTTTGAGGGTATTGAGAATACCTTCATTAACAGTGAGTACCCGACAACTTTAAGGTCCGTTATGCCATGAGTGTTCTTCACAAACGAGCACTCACTTGGTGGAATGAGGAAAAACGCACTCGTGGGGCTGAAGCTGCACTTGCCTTAACTTGGGATCAAGCTAAAGACATTATGAAGGCAGAGTTCTGCCCTCGTAATTAAATCAAGAAGCTGGAAGATGAGTTTCATGATCTTGCTCAAGATAGTGGAGAAAACCTTGCTTACAACACTCATTTTCACGAACTTAGCTTACTGCTACCCCACAAAGTCACCCCTTTACCCATTGCAATCGAAAAATACATTGGTGGCTTACCGATGCAGATTCAAGACACGGTGTGGGGAAGGAACCATGCTACTTTGGAGGAAGCAAAGAGTTTGGCTGCCACCCTAACAGATAACCATGTGAAAGCAGGAACCCTGACTCGTAAAGGGGAAAAGAAAAAGGATACTCCCCAACCTGCCGTTGATATCAAAACTGAGGCCTCAACCAACGGGAAGTGCAAGGTCAGGAATTTTGCAATAGACACCACTGCCCCACCCAACAAGAAACAATACAACGGGAAGCTACCTAAGTGTGACACCTACCAGTATCACCATCCAACCCAAGTACCCTGCCGACAGTGCTCCAATTTTCAAAGGTATGGGCATCTTGCAGAGGCTTGTCGAATTCCTGCTACAAACGCCCTTGCTGCTCCAAATAACCCCGCTAGAGACCCTCTAGCTACTTAACTGCAAACCCACCATTTGAATGATGTCTACTTTTTTTTTTTAAATTCTAAGGATTCAAGTAATAAATTCAAGTATCATCATAACATCTGAGTGCATGCTTGTTTGAATGTGAAACTAAATGCTATATCTATAATCATACTTGCTTACTTGTAAAACAATTAGTTGACTACCAAACAACCTACTCAACGATTGGTAGAGGTCATCATGTCTTTCCAACAGTCGGGAGAGGCCCTACAACCTGCTCAACGACTGGTGGAGACTATCGAACCTGCTCAACAATCGGTAGAGTCATAAAAAGACGCAAAACCCTAATGTAAGGTAAATTGGTAATTACGGTCCGGAACATAATGATGAATTTACAGGTACATTAAGGTAGTGTGGAATTTTATCAAGGTTTTCGGTAGTTGACCAAATTGTAAACCTGGTGTTTTTCTTTTAACTTCGGGACGAAGTTCCTAAAAGTAGGGGAGACTGTAACATTTCGCATTTGATAATTGTACGTAAAATCTGGATAAAAACGACAAGTTCTATTTGTAATGTTCGCGTTTATTTATTATTGTGACATTTTTTGGAACCCTAATACTATAATATGTATACATAATACATATATATATATATGTTAGAAAATTTTCAAAAAAAATAAAAGCTTGGGCCGGGACTCGAACCCGCGCCCCAAGCCTTATACACTCACCAACATAACCAGCTACTCTACACCATCTTATTGTTTCAAACCCAGCCCGATATAATTATATCCCATGGTACATTCTTCACAGTTGACTTGGAAAGTCAACTGTGGAATCAACCTTCCTGATTTAGCTTGTTTGAACGCGTAATTCTCCTTGGATTAACATGAGAACGCAATTACCGGTCTATTGTGACTCAGACACACGCCAATTAACGATTAATTCTTACCAATTTTGTGTTTTGACGCGTCAAACATTAACGACGAGGTCAAAACTTGCCAATTCGAATATCCAGATCATTACCCTATAAATTGAACTCTTCTGGACCTCCTCAACTCGCCACTCAATCTCTCTAAACCTCCAATTTCTATTAACTAACCTCTGTTCTTGGATTTTTGTTCGTATTTTGACCCGAGCCTTTGACCGATCGTGCGAGTTCATAAAGTGTTTGTAAGTCCAATTTTATTTGTGGGTTTCATTGATCGGCCTACACACAACGTTTACCCCATGATTAATTGGGTTAACGTTGTGTGATTTAATCAATTGCAAATTCTAGGGCTCGTATGGTGAATTGGGGAAGAACACGTATGTTATTTATATTAAATAAACTAAAACCAAACACAACCACTGGTCTGGACCAGGTGGTTGTGTCTGGTGCCTTCTGTACAAGCCACACGGGTTCGAGTCCCGGTTGTGGCACACCTTTTTCTTTATTTTGTTTTTTAATCAAATCAATTATATATAATACTTATAATCTTATAAATTCATTTTAAAATGCTAAAACATTTTTAAAAATTCTACAAAAAATTATTTTTAGTTAAACTGATAAAAAGTTTTAACTCACAATTTTTAGTTTTCAAAACTTTATTTATTTAATATATTTAATAAATAAATCAATTTTATTCTATTATATTTACAAAATTCTATTAAAATATCTAAACAATCTTATAAATTTCCACAAAAATTATTCTAAGTTTTTATAACAATAAACTTTTCTGAAATGATTTTTAATTCTGAAAAATCATTTATTTAATATTTTTAATCAATTTTTGTTAGTTTTAATCATAATTAAATCATAATAAATTCAATTTTTAATATTTTTGCACCAAAATTTTATACAAATTATTTCTGATTATTTAGAATAGAAATATAAATTTTAAACTAATAATTCTTTAATTTTTGTATTTTTAAATATTAAAGTTAAATTTTGATTATTTGTTATAAATGGAATTAATATTCTATTTTAAAGAAAATAATTTTGTAAAAATTATTTTCATACTTTAAACACATTATTGTGACCATCTTAAATTTAAATTTTATAAAAAGATTTTTGTCTATCTATTTACTAAATTTCTCTCAATTATCAAACATTTTTAATATTAATCAAACGAGCATTTATCCCCAATTCGAAGCCCTAGAACATATACATTTGTAGACTAGATAGACTTAGACATATTTATTACCTTATTATAGGGTGATACTTGGCATATTTGGGCAACACTATTATTCAATTTTTCAACAGATATAACACTTTTGCTAAGGTGAGTTTTACATTGCCCCTTTTCTATTTATCACCATTTTTGGGGTGAAACATGTTACAACATTATTTATGCAATTCAATCATCAATGTGTCTATGTGTATTTCTATGTTGCATTATGTCTTGAACATGACTAGGGTAAGCACAATTCTAGCATAAACATTTATCAGCCGACGGTATACATTGATAGATCTATTGGACTGACAATCCCACCCGGATACGTGCCTCCTACAAAGGTAGCGTGGGTGTTTGTTACTGCAATATAAACGAGTGAACCATGAGCGTATGGGATGTACCACAATACAACAGTCACAATGGTTGATTATGCACTCGATTTACTTCTAGTTTGTTTTCACATATGGACTAGATTGCCATGACACATGAATTGCACAACAATTTTATTCGATTATCAAAACCTATGTAATTTTCACCAACTTTTATTGACCCAAAATATTTTCAGCTTAACATTTTTCAGGTTCTACTTGCTTGAAGATTTGAGTTAATTCTTGAAGATGTGTGCATAGTTTTATTCAATTTGATGTATGAATTCTTGTAGAACAATTGTATGTAATTTATCTAAATCATATAATGAGAATTATTATTTACCATGAGCTACTGAACAATCATCAATACGTGACATCCCGATGTTTCCGCCATCGGTTGGGGTGTTACACAACTACTCCCCCAATAATCCGCCTGTTATGCAAAAGAAAACCCGTGGTCGTCCAACCAAGAAGCAGCAAGAACACAAGAGAGAACAATCTGCAAGAAAGAGCTTGCATATGCCGGTTGAAGAAAGTGGGTCCGACGAGCAGTTTGAATTTCCCCGGCACAGCTCATTCGTACCATCACAGGAGGACCTCGTACGACCTTCCCAGTCCCACCCATGCCCTCCTTACGAGCTTCACCGTCACAGCTCTTACATACCGTCATCGTCCCAGGGGGCAGCATATGGGATAAATTCAATTTCCCAAAGCTTCCGTGGACAAAAAAGTCAGAAAACTTAGTAAGGAAATATGGGGATAGAATTCCATCTGTGTTTCACCCATATATATCTAAAATAACGGATGTGAGACCTGATGGTCATTGCGGTTTTCGAGCGGTAGCTGTGGGGTTAGGGATAGGTAAAAATGAACATATGTTTGTCCGATCCCAAATGCTACTCGAGTTGCGCAATAACGAAGCCTTGTGGAGGTCAATGTTTGATCCGAATAACGAAGGACATTATCAGCGTCTCTGCGATAGCATTTCTTTTAAAGGGGTGGGAGAAGCCCCAGAAGAGAATTGGATGACGACGCCGGAAGCGGGATTTCTCGTTGCGCAGAGGTTTGGTTATGTTTTTCATACACTCGACATTAGAGGTTCTGATACAATTTCCCCTCTATTTTTAGGCCCAAGTTGTTCTCTACCGCCTATTCAGACGGTAGCAGTTTGCTTCGTGGACCGACATTACATCAACATAAAGATTGAAGGATCACATCCAATGCCTCCCCTGAATAGAGCTTGGACTGCTTTTAGAAATAAGGGTGGTGCGGAATGGGAAACTATGTTTGAAGATCAAATCGATATGTACAAAGAAATAGTTTTCCCGAAACGGGACACCAATCAAAGTCCAGAAGTACAAGATTTAGGTTAGATATGTGAATTAAAAATCGTATTGGTTATGTTTATGTCTTTTAACGGGCTTGTCGGGTCGGATTGTTTCGGTTCGTTAACGGGCCGGTCGGGTCGGAACAGTCCGGTTCGTTCACGTGTCGGTCGGGTCTGACTGTTTTCGTTCGTAAACGTGTCGGTCATAATAATAATAATAATAATAATAATAATAATAATAATAATAATAATAATAATAATAATAATAGTAATAATAATAATAATAAATAATAATAGTAGTAGTAATAATAATAATAAATACAATAATAATAATAATAAATACAACAATAATAATAATAATAATAATAATAATAATAATAATAATAATAATAATACTCTATACAACTAATATATGAAACTCAATGTGGACACATGGCACTCCCATGTTGATCCTTCAATTCTCTAGCCTATCAGATTGTACCAAGTGTCCAAGTGTGAGAATTTATAAGATTTTTCTTTTTTCTAAAAATCAAAAATCATTCTCATTTATTTTTGGTCAAGAATCATTGACTATAATTAAGTTTCCTAAACCTTCTCCTAAATTATTTTTTTTTTTAAATTAAAAATCATTAATATTAATTTTGGTCAAAATCGTTTATAAAAAATTTAGTTTCCTAAAATATAATCTCAATCATAACTACTGATCATTATCATTCCTTCTTCTCCATAGGATCCTCTGTTGGATATATAGTATGTCCGATGTAATTAAAAGTCGAGATCAACGTAACCCGACCCGGTACGATCCGAAGAGTTACACGTTGGTACACGAATCAGTTAAGTTCACGCGTTGGTGGATTATTATTTATGAAATAATAATTGTTTTAGTCTTGAGGGACTTAATATTAACAAGATTAATATTAAGGAGTATTAAGATATTTAACAAGGGGGCTTAATGTAAGTTGTTGTCTTATAAAAGGAGGGTTAAGGAGCAAACCCTAATCACACCTTTTATCAAAACAACCTACCCTTGCCTCCTCTCTAGCTACTTGCGGCTGCCACCCTTAAAGAAAGGGCCGCCGCCTTCTTTCTTTTGGTCCGGCCATCAACCATCACAAACCACCACCTTCTTTCTTGCAAGTGTTGCTTCCCAGTTGGTTCGTGCACGGTGTGAACTTCCTACTAGCGAGGATTCGTTGTAACCCGCGTGTTACAATTCCGGTGTAGTCGTCAAAGGTTGATTACTAAACCCCCTATGGTTGTTTTATTATTTATTTGTTTATACGCGTTTAACTGAGATCCTGATTGGGAATATTTTATTAATCGGATTAATAAAATTAACTAACAATTTATATATATTAATCGGCTATTTATATATAGTATATATAATCAATTTTCGTTAAATATATAAACCGCTTCCGCTGTGTATACGACACCATGATTCCCAACATCCTCCTCCCTCAACTTGTGTAAACCCTACCACATCAATAAGATGTGTTTGTATTCTCAATCAATCATGTCCTTTATTCATCATCTTCTTCAACCGCCTTCTTCCTCTTTTCCCCAAATAAGTCGGCTCCTTCATCCTTCTCTTTCGTTGATTATCAGGTTATAGGAATCTGCTTTCGATTGTGTTTTTCTTTATTGTTAATCAATCTTGTTTTGTTTTTTTTTTCAGATTCAATATATGAACATTAGGTTTTCTGATTCGATCTATGAATGGTCTTCGTATATTGATTTAGTGATTGTGTAACTCTATCTAATTTCTTCAATGGAACTAATGAGGTCACACGATTATCCATTTTTTGTATTTAAGTTTTGCTTTTTTCTTTGATTTTGTTGTATATTTTAATCTTTGAATGATTATTATTAATTGTTAATCTGCACATTGTTTCATGTTAGTTATTAGTTTATATTGGCTGAGTAGCTGACACATAAGATTATCATTGGAACATGAATTCCAAAACAGGTGGTGATAGCATGCTAGCGCTATATTGACTAGGTATTTTGCCTGAGGTTATTCTGCTTTTATAGATGACTACAAGAAATGAAAAATGATTTACATGTGGTGTTCTTTGATGCGTAAAGAGTTTTTTCCATTGAGGATAGTAACATGGGCGATACGCCTTTTAAGTATAAGAAACTTACCTATCGCTTATTAGATTGCGAACAAAATATCTCTATAGATTACCATTAGGTGTGAAAACATGTGAAGGGTAGATGTTATATCCTATATGCCTCAGATATAGATTATAAGTTTATAATTCAGTCTGCTTGATAAGTGTGAAAACATGTGGAGGGTAGATGTTATATCATATATGCCCAGACATGGATTATAAGTTTACAATCCAGTGCAGTTACGATTTTTAGCAAGAAAAATGTTGGGAGTTGCTTTATCTTAGGGAATCTTTAATAGTTTGATGATTGTTTGGATATGCATTTCCCAACATATTTGTTTTCTTATATTATTTTGTCATAGTGGCTGGTTTTTTGAATCTTTTATTTTAGATTTTATTAATTTTTTTTTTTTTTTTGACTATTTTAGCATGTCAAAGTCCATTACTCATACAGGTATGTATCTTGTAGATTACTTTATTTAGCAGTTCACCTATATGACTTTTCCTGTTATCAAGTTTCTGTGTGTTTGGGTTGTTTTTAAGGTTATTGATGTTCTTTATCTATCTATTTGTTTTTTTATTATAACATTATCTACATTCAATCATGTCAGTAGCTAGATTGATAGTTATAGGGGTAGAGCACAATCAGGTCACCCAAGTATGTTTATGAATCGGTCGATTATGATAATGGGAAGATATTAATATTTAAAAATTAAGGGCAATTATGTGTTTTGTAATGTTGTGTTGTGTTGAAGGAGATGCCTTTTCCTTTTACCATCGCAGATATACGCATATTTTTTATATCTGTCATAACAACTATGTAAATGACCTTGGTAAGTTGGTTTGACTTGAAAATAGCAACAAATCAACTTTTGGTACACTTCCAACTCAAAATTTCCACTCTTGATCAATATTGTTAAAAATTAATCTAACTCCTAGGTATGGTTCATATGTGAAAGTTGAGGGTGGGTGAATTGTAAAAGAGTCTATAAATAGGTTTATTTTTCAGAATAAAATTAGTTATTTTATGTAGTTTATTAGGTCTCCTAATTAGAGTCTAAATCCGTTTCTTGGTGATTAAGTTTGTTTTTAGTATATAAAAATATAGATGTAGGATTTTATTTGTAATGTGTGGTTTTTATTTAATGACATTTACCACTTCTTCTCTTTTCCAGATGAATACTTTTTTACGATGCTCAAGGTTTTTTTGATATAGTAAAAGAAGAATGAGGTACGGGTATTGTAGTTATAAAGAGTTATATAGTTAACTTTAAGAACATAATGCTCAAGATTCAACTGATATAGCTAATAGTGGAACGGGCCGAATCAACGGGGGCCAGAGTCATAATATTTAATGGGTACAATATCTTTAGGAGGAGTAAGTTTGGTCTTATTAATAGGAATTCTATTGTTGTCTCTCCTCAAGAATCCTTTAGTTAGACTAACTCAAGTATGATAACACATCTCATGTCCAGTTTGTCTTGGTAACTCCGATTCACAAATTACTGTGATTCGAAGACTGTTTTTTATGGGTTTTTTTAAATTTTGAATTCAAATACACCTTTTACTTATTTTAGGTAATCTATAAATTAGTATAGCATTTGAATTCATATACACATTTAGTTATTTTAGGTAATCTAAAAATTAGTATAACATGATTGAATGCTTATTTATAGACGCATTTTATGAATTTATGAATTTGAATTAATTAATCTCCTTAATCTTTGGCAATAATATATTAAACTTCTCAAATTAATTACAAGTTAAAATTCAACTTTTGAATACAAGAATTTGAATTGATAGATTTCAGTTAAAATTTATAAATATTCAAATATTAAATGTTCTATTTAAGTATATAATTTCATATTTTCATATCTATAATGGTAACAATTAGACTTAATTATAACATTTAATTTGAATTTTGAATAATCTGACTCAAACGGTGTCTTACTTTTAACATTATTTCATAAGTATTTTTCACTACTATTTATTTTTTACTATATAATAGTCCTCAAATACCATTTGATAACAAGATTCCAATGAAGTTCCAAAGTCATCAATTCCCAATATCCGTATGTTTCGCAATGACCAACAATAAAAGCCAAGGACAGTCTCTATCGACGATTGGATTGTATTTAAGAGACCCCGTATTCTTACATGGCCAACTTTATGTCGCATTGTCAAGAGTTAAAAGCAGGAGATTGGTGAAATTACTTATACTAGATGGTGATGGGAATGTCAAGACTAAAACAAAAAATGTGGTGTATAAGGAAATATTTAGTGATATTTGAATAAAATGTGTATTCATTGCTTTTAAATTTTAATAAAATATTTCTACTATATTTTTTATACGTTTTACCACTCCAAATAATTGTACGTTGATGAACCGCGTGTCCACGCGGGCAATAGTCTAGTAATAATAATAATCATCATCATAATCGTTCACGTGCCGGTCGGGTCGGAACAGTCCGGTTTGTTCACGTGCCGGTCGGGTCGGATTGTTTCGGTTTGTTAACGGGCCGGTCAGGTCGGAACAGTCCGGTTCGTTCACGTGTCGGTCCATGATGTACAACGATTTATGAATGTTCTTAAAAGTCGGATGTTTGTACCGAAAACCACAAACGAACAATTAAACCTACCAAAACACGTTAAACAGAGACTGGAACTCCAGGATATCGATTAGACACGCAAAATTTTAAATAATATAAAAAAACAGGTATCGACTGTTTAGTCCGTGTATGACACATAACAATTTATGAATGTTCTTCAAACTCGGATGTTTTTACCGAAATCCACAAATACGCAACAAACGAACCGAAACGCTTCGAAAGAAATTTTTTTGGATTGGATACAACATAAAACTATTAGAAATTAATTAAAAAAAAATTTTAACCGCCCAAAACTATTTTAAATGAATTAAAACAATAATTTAAAAAAAATAAAAACTAACCAGATGCCTCGCTTAGGTCAAAGCGAGGCGGCTGGCTTGGACGGTTAGTCTAAGCAGGCGTCTCGCTTAGGCCTAAGCGAGGCGGCTGGCTTGGACGGTTAGTCTAACCAAGCGCCTCGATTAGGCCTAAGCGAGACGCTTGTTTTTGGGTTTAAAAGCTAAAGCGAGGCATCAGATCTGCCTCGCTTGGCTCTCTCTCTCCACACACACACACACACACACACCGCCGTTCGCCGCCGTTCCTCTGCCGCTCCTCCGTCGTCTTCCGAAGCCAAGATACACCGCCTCCTTCCTCCGTCGCTCCTCCGTCGTCATCCGAAGCCAAAAAGGTTAGTGTTCTTGTTCTTGTTCTCGTCGTTGGGTGGTTCCGGTTGGGGATCTGTCGGGGAAGACGACCAAAGCGTCTCGCTTTGGCCTCGGCGAGACGCTTTTGTATTGTTATTATTATTGTTATTATTATTATTGTTATTATTATTATTATTATTATTTCGATTATTATTATTATTATTAGGATTATTATAATTATTATTATTATTATCATTATTATGATTATTATTATTATTAGTTTTATTATTATTATTATTATTAGGATTATTATTATTATTATTACGATTATTATTATTATTATTACGATTATTATTATTGTTTTTAGTATTATTATTAGGATTATTATTATTATTATTACTATTATTATTATTATTACTAATATTATTATTATTATTACGATTATTATTTTTATTATTACGATTATTATTATTATTATTATTACGATTATTATTATTATTATTACGATTATTATTATTATTATTATTATTATTACGACTATTATTATTATTATTATTACGACTATTATTTTTATTATTATTATTACTAATATTATTATTATTATTACGATTATTATTATTATTATTACGATTATTATTATTATTATTAATATTATTATTATTACTATTATTATTATTATTACTAATATTATTATTATTATTACGATTATTATTACTATTATTATTATTACGAAACCGAAAACTATTTATTATTATTGTTAATAATAAAATTATTTATTATTATTATTATTATTACTGTTATTATCATTATTAATTAAAAATCATTGTTTACATAGATATGGAGCCAGGTTTTTCAGACGCAGGTTTTGGTGGTGGAGATGACGCTGGGTCGTCTGCACCGGGGCCTCCGCCGAAGAGGAGTCGACGGGCTCCACCACCGGACCCCTTACTGGACCACCCGTACCTGCACTTTGAGGAGGGGTTTGACGATGCGCGATGCAGCTGCACGAAGCTGCGTCATATGGCTGTCGACCCTCAGATGTACATCATTTGGTCACTTCTGGAGAGGGTCGGTGAAACCGGCAGGGCGAACGACTTTGTGGGGTTTGACACTCCATGGCGTCGTCTCTTTGACATAGCCCAGCTGCCTTCTTACCGGGCTTTGACAATAGAGTTTCTGTCGTCATTCGTGGTACTGGATCCGTCCCAGAACCCGAACCCGGCTGAGACTTTTCGCCCCATCCAATTTCGGTTGGCGAGGTGTTGGCAGCAGCTGACCTATGAGGTATGTTATTTCAATTATCTGTCATTTATTATTATGTTACCAAAGTTGTTAATATTTACAATCATTTTTTGTAGGAGTTTGCTGTTGCTTCGGGGTTGTACACAGCCCCGGAGACTGAGTCTGCGTTGTACCGGGACGCTCTCCATACGGTGGATAGGCCGACCCTGGTCAAATTTTGGAGGTTCATCGCCAAATCGCACTTTGGTAAGAATTTTGCGAAGGCGACGTCGATTAAGGACCCGCTGTACTATTACTTTCAGCATGCGATCGCCACCTCTATCGCAGCACGGGGGAACAGTCGGGAGAAGGTCAACCAGAGTGACCTTTTCTTTTTGTACTGTTTGATTATGCGGCAGCCGTGCAACCTAGCCGCGTCCCTGGTCGAGTACTTTAAGTGTTGCCACATGCGCCAGGCTCGCTCACATCTCCATGGCGGGGCGTTCATCACTTACATCGTGCGTCATCTGGGGATCTCGCCAGATACTGGCCCTCAGTTGTCGCCCTCGATCCCATCGGTAGAGCTTGGTGACGCCAATGCCCGGAGCATGGGGATCCTCTTCGAGGTCTCGAAGGGTGTGCAGCGGTTTGTCATACAGACTCGACGCACACATTTGTTAGTGGTTTGAAAGTGAGGATTTTATAAAAGAATAGGCATCCTTTGAGAAATAGTAGGAAGAATTTTGTTCAAAAATTTTGAAAAAAATTGTGCGCGAGGAGAAAAAGGTTTTGCGATGTTTGAATTTTTGCCGATAAATTATGATTGTAAACTAGGATAATGATGGTATTTCATAAAAAGAAAGTTTCACATCCGAACAATTTTTTTTGAAAACGTTACATAAGGAAATTCAATTTTTTTTTTAAAAGAAAAGAAAAGTCAATCTTCTTTAGTGTGGTGTGTGGAGCATCGTAGATCACCATGGCAAGTCTTGGGCATTGGTTGCGTTCATGGGTTGGGTCGTTGCACTCGGAGCATATTCATTCATTATTTTTAGTGAATGAGGTGGTACTAGTAGGTTGTTCGGGTTGTGGTTTAGTGTTGTGGCGACATGGTTTGGTTAAATGACTATATGCATCACAGTTGGCACATATGCGACATGGTGAGTGAGTGAGATGGTGGAATTTATAACTGTTGCATAGCGGATAGGTTCCACGATACTGCTTTTTGTTGGGATTCGTAATCTTAGGAATTGTCAAAGTGTGGTTTCGTTTGAGCTTTTTGCATTTTCGGTTATCCTTTTTCGTTTGTTTGGTAGGGGTGTGGGTAGAAGGTTTAGTATCTACATGGTTTGTGCTGTCCTGGATGGTATCATCGGGGTTTGGAATTGAGTTTGTTGGTGTCACTAGGTTAGGGAGAATCTTGATCAATTTTTGGGCAATAAGACTCGCCAGTTGGTTGAGATCGATGCTGTTGAGACGGGAAGGCATCTACGACAATCATACATAAGAAGATTTTCATAAGCGTTTTTAAACAAGGTGAATTTTGAATTTAGGAAATAAGTTACTAGAATTTTGGTTAACAATGAAAAGTTTGTGGGTAAGATTAGATCGGTGAAATTGATGCAAATTTAGATAAACAAAATACATAAGCTCAAGTTGTTCTCATAGATTTAGTATGCAAGTTCAAGTTACACGTATAGGACGCAAGTTTCACATTGTTCAAATAGTATAACACGTATGCATAAGCAAGTATAGTGTACTTAGTCAACATAAAGGAGTTTTGATTTATGTTGGTTGCGATTATTAGTATTGTTTGGAGATCGCGAGAGTAGATTGTAAATGCGAGTCTTGAGAGCCTTTGCAAGTAGTAAAAAAAATTTTAATCGAATATATGTAGTGAAAACATAGCATGAAAACATCACTGAAAATAATATTAACATAAAATGAGGGGCTTGTTTTAAGCAAGCCATTGGAGTGTTCCGGAACGGAACTAAGATTAACCAAAGTGGTTCGAATTTACCTTTGAGTTTGAAAACATGCTTTGGCCTAATAGTTGGAAATACTCTCGCCGAAACTTTCGGTTAACGGTATTCACCCTTCCAGTTACTACATGTTCCTTGTCATTAGTAAATTTGGGACTTTGGCGAGATTAAAAAAAAAATCAAGGATTGAAACTAATCGCTAAGTTGCGGATTTCACTCCTATCTTAGCGAGGTCGTTTCTTTGAGTGTGGTTTGTACACTTTGTCCAACGTGGTTAGAAAATTAATTCTAACATTCGATTGGTAAGTGTCCACTAGAGCGAGAATTGTGAAATTTCCACTAAGGTGAGGATATCACTCCTATCTTGGTGTAGTTTCAAAACACAAAGAATTTACGCGGATTGAAAGTTATCACCAAAGTGAGGGTTTCATGCCTATTTCGGTGATTTTCTTTCGTTTGTGATATACGAGTGTCTTCGAGTGTAGAATAATCCACCAAATAGTAAGGTAAATTTTTTTTTAGACCAAAGGAATAAAGTAGAAGCAAGATAGGGAGAACGAGTATATTAAGCATGAAAAAGAAATGGTCAAAAAGGTACTTAACTATAGTCTAGGTCAAACATGGAAATTTTTCCTAATTCCCTATAGTCATGGCTCTGATACCAATCTGTCACACCCCAACCGATGGCGGAATTATCGAGGTGAGACTTAGTGGTAGATTGTTCAAAGACTTCATGACACTAGATTTTGTGACAATATATATATATTTTTTTTTGAACGATCAACTAAAGTATTGCCGGGTACTCTGTACGCGGCCCCCAATGGCCGAAAGGGGCCCCATCTGTGACAATATAGTTTAAAGATAGAATTTCATTTATTGTCTAAAAATAGAAATACAAGTAGTTCATATAATGAAAAATACAACAAGAATATGATAACTTGAACTAGAGTGAGTTTCTATGTCCAATCCTAAGTAGTTTTCTTGAATGTCCTGCAATAAATATTTTCTGCAACATGTATAAAATATCCGTCAACACATAAAGCATTGGTGAGCATACTAGTTTTAGTTTACATACATAGAATTTTAGAATGGTTTACTCAAATCTCATACTATAGCATTGCACATACCTATCATACAAAAGACATAACTCAAACCCGCAAGTACCACAGCGTATACCTAACATATTCATGTTAGGCCGTTTAAATCTTAACAATGACTCATAAAGGGGGCGGTGTGCTAGTCCTATAGCGCTATACATGCTAAGTGGGCTAATAATAGTTAATGATTTATGTCTAAGTATCTAAGAATCATAAGCATGGCAAGTAGCATATAAGTATGTTTAATAGATTGAGCATGTGTGTTTATGAAAGCATTAGTGTGTTTTGCATATGATACATGTTTACACCCCAAAAGTGATAAAGAGAAAAAGGGGAAAAGTATGAACTCATCTTTGGGTGCGTTTAGTAAGGTTCCAAAGACGGGTCTTGGGAGATTAGTTCCTTAGCCTTGGTTAACTAGAATTAGAGAATAAATGGTCTTAGGTTTGAGTTTAGATTATAGATTCACGAGAGTCATGCAAGACTTTTAGGCAAACCAAGCACAAATTGCCTTTTGGGCAATTCGGATGGTCATGAGATTGAGTTAGACCAAGCACAAAACCATCATAGATGATTCGGATGGTATAAAGTTAGAAATGTGAATCCATTTGATAGATTCATGTCATAACCACTTCGCTTATGGAATAAACGTGGGTTTTGGACACGGGATCCCCTTTCTAGTGTGGATAAATCCGTAGCACAAGAAGGGTCAAGAGAGTTGGTAAGGTAGGGTGTAACCACAAACCTTCCAAAGATAAACTAGTAAGATGGAAACTTGAAAGTATATGTTTATATTATTATATAGTATAATTCAGAAAACAACCACCTTTGGAACCTCTTTTAGGTGCTCTACCCTTATCACACTTTTGTGGATAAATATGGGGAAGATCCTAGAGGTTTTTCCAATGGGTTAGAAAAAAAGAAAAGAAGTGAAGAAAGAAGAATAAAGTTGGAGTTTATGAGAGAACTCACTTAGAAGTGGACTTCCACTCTTGGGATTTCTTTGGAGAATTGAGAGGTTTAGAGAGGATTTAGAAATGAGCAAGTGTTAGAATGGGTAGGAGTGTTGTATTTATAGTTGGGGTGAAGGGGTTGAGTATTTAATGAATTAATTAGGGTGGTTAGAAGTTAATTAATAGTAATTATATCCTTAAAAGAAAAATAAATAAATAAATAAATAACTAAATAAATCAATGAAAAAAAAGTGCACGGCACTTTTGAAAGTTTAATTCATTTATTTTTTTTTTCTTAAATTATTATTATTAATAGTATATATGTTTCATATAAAAATCAAATAAATATATATTAAGATATTAACTAAATAAGTTTCTTGTTATAACGCCTAAATTGAATAGGGTAAAATATAACGGCGACTCGTCATGAATTGGTATGAGTAACATAAAAGAAGCGAGTAACGGCAAGCTTGGAATTCGTCAAATATAGAATTTAAATAGATGTAAGGGTAAAAATCACGCGATGTTACAGTCTCCCCTACTTTAGGAAATTTCGTCTCGAAATTTAATTAAGAGCCAACCTTAAAAAAAATAGGTAAGTGGTTTGATATGGGTTTAATAAGAACAAAAACTTGTTAGTTTATTATGTTTAAATCAACTATGGCATCTAGTCACATTTTGTGATAATTATGTTCATACGAAAAGTACTTTTAAAATTTTAACTAAGGTTGTACGTAGAAATTTGAGAACTTAACCGACATAAGCATTTTGTAAATAGTGAAATAATGGGTACGTATAAATAGGTTTGTGTATGGAGTTGATGCAGCAAGTTTGGAAAAGTAAGTAAATATATAGTATAACATACATGAAATAGAAAAAAAAACAAATCTTGTGAAGGTAGGTAAGTATACTGTGTATAAAAAATAGTAAGAATTTTAGAAAAATAAGTATTTATACGGTATGATACAGTGAAGGCTGTGACGGGTGCTCGGTGGGATTTGTTGGGAGGTTGTGATGGTGCTCGATGGGATTTGATGTGGTTGTGTGTGAAAATGACCGAGGGTGGTGGGGTTGTGGGTGAAAATGACTGACAGACCGAAGGTGGTGGGCATTTATAATAATAATTTGGCTAAATTCAGTTTAACTTTTTTGACCGTTTCTGCACGGTCAAATGTTAGAACAGTCAAAAGATTTAATGCTTTTCAACCGTTGCAGCTTGTCAAGATGTAACCAATTAACTGCTTGGTTTTTCAACGAAGTCGGAGGGTGGCAGCAGTGTAGCCGTTCAACTACCGTAGCCGAAGGACCCTAGCCGGTCAGTGTCCGTCCCCTCACAATGCTTAATTTATAAAACTAGGTGTATAAAATCACGCGCGTTGCGCGTTTTACAATCGAGATTTAGATGAGGTGTTGATCAATCAATGAATTATACAATCGAGATTCCATTTTGGCTGTAAACGTTAAAAAAAAATAAAGAAATATACACATAAGGTAACACATGAAATTTGTAACGAAATTACATTTTCTATTTTGTCGCATCTAAAACGCTAAGAAGCTATTATCACCTTACTAATAAAATTTCTGCCAAGAGATAATGCAAGCAGAGTATATCCAAAGTTATGCCAATCAATGATGGAGGATTGCCTCAACCAGCTGGCCCATTTCACAGCAACCAACGTTGGAACAGAAGGTGGATTCTACAAAATCATAAACACAAATAACACATAAAAAAAGGACTAAACTTTAGAATTCAGAAAGAAGCAATGCACATTTATAGTAAAAAAACTTAAGGTTACCTGCACTATAAATACATCAGGGGCCTTTATTCTAACACAAAGAAACCAGAGAAGCAGAACAAACTGAATCAATGGCTTTAACAAAAGCATAACCGGACAAAATATTTTTGGTAAAAATCCATCTCTTGACGGCCATTGCCTCTACAGAATACAAATTAAGACACATTTGATATACCAAGTTGAGTTAGTAGGATATTTTTGGATTATGCGAAGTTACTTCAGTAACTTTACATAATATAATCTAACCTTAAAAGGTGAAGGTCTAAGAAAATAAAGCGAAAAAAGGTGCAGGCCTATGAAAAAAAAGCGCAAATGAAAAAATTACCGGTTGTTGTACCGCAACGTTTCCTCGGCTCATAACTCACCTTCTTCCTGCAAACAGTGAGCAATACGACAGCCAATAACGCCATTCTACCAAGAAAAAAAATACTAAAAAATTGTATGATTTACACCTTCCGATTTTCCGTTTCGTTCCAGTGACCTATGCATATTGAATCTGCCTCGTGTGAACGTGATGTAAAAAAACCGTGCCTAAGAATTCCAGATTCTTTATGGTCTCCGCATATCTGCGTAAAAAAATTCTGCAAATTATTGACTATCACGTTTAACTACTAAAAATCAAGTATAGTACTTTTCAAACTCAATAGGAATCAATTGATTTGGTACTTTTACATTGTTCAATACAGTAATAACATCTCAATCTTTAATTTAAGAATGGAAGTTAACAGGGGACTAACATTATAAAAACAAAGAACCATACCGCGCTACCAATGTTTACGGCGATGTTTATTCATGTCAGAGTCGCTGATGTACTTTCCGATCACATGAGCTACTACGCCCTTGTCAATCCGACCCATATTGCCTCCGCTTAAGCATGCCAATATCTTCCCTTGAACCTTCTTCGGGTCAAGTGCACCTTGAGCGCAAAGTGTTCTACACACAATATATTTAATTATATACACAGAATCAGTATCAATATTCAAAACAGTGTAGATTATAGTGCATTCACACGCCCATCCTTAACAATAACAACTAACTTATTAGTTTCTTGACAAGCAGATTTGACAAAAGCTATCAACAGCAAGTATATGCAATCAAAGATAAATGTATGCCAAGAAGCAAACTGCGTTCAAACATAAAGAGCAATACCAGGTTAACGTAATGTATAAATTTGTCCATCTGCCTTAAACCATGAAACTGCATATTGATAGCGAAAGTCGGTTCCCATTGCCCACATTATAAGGTTTGTCCTTGTTACATTAGCCTTCACCGAAAATATAAACATAATTAAGAGAGGTAAAGATCAATATAAAATTGACGGTTGGTGTGGGGTGGGCAGTTCATGCAGCAATGAATGAACTCCATTCCGTTTTACAGCAAACCACTATTACAATAAAAAACTATATCACTACTTAAAACTACAAAAAGGTTCCAGTGCATATAACAGAGATACAGTTACATACCTGAGCAATGGCAGCGGCTACAAAATCATTGACTCGTTGTTGAACATTGTAGTCAAAAAGGAGATGATCCTCCTTCAAAACAGAATATGCAACTAAGTAAACAAACCAAACATAGAAACCAAATATCAGACAAGTTGTATATCTTTTGCCTTTACCTGAATAGGCGGAGATACATCATTTATCTCAAACGTGAAACCATCGGGGGGGTCATAATGCCTGGTAAATATACCAGTAAATATCTGCAAGTCACCACAGAGAGACATCGATTAGCAAACAATTAAACCTTAGTCCTTAGCACCAAACTAATAGACTAAACATCAACTGCAATCAAAGTATACAACATACCTGTGAAGACGAACCAAGACACTTGGAACCCTGCCATACAATCTCAAGAGTCTTTTCATTTTTCCTCTTTTCCCTGTCTTGATAATCCATTCGAGCAAAGAACAGCGAGTCAAACCCCACCTGCAACAAAATGCAAGTAAATCAGATCACAAAACCATTGCTTAAACAGTTTATCGACTTACATCCCAAATCTTAAATCAATTAATTGAACTGTATATATACCTCAGCACCTAGCAAATAAGCCTGAACGGCAGAGTGACCCAACGGATCAATCTGCCAACCAACTCTTGGCTTTTGCCCAAACTCCTTGTTTATAAACATATGCCCTATAGTTATCTGATCAATCAAATCCACGTAATGCGACGTAGCCTCATCGTGCATACACATTCCCCCATTTATTAAAACCACAATTAAGTAGGATTAACAAACACATTAATAAGAAAGAATCAGAAGACGAATGGGCACAAACTTACCGCAAATGCTTGCTCGAAGCTGATGATGATGATACTTCCGGCTCTCCTAGTCCCTCCCCTCAACATGTCAATAACTGCCACGCCAGGCCGGATTTGAGACCAATCATTTAACCTCATCACAGCCTCGTTTGTAACAGGGAACAATTTAGGGTTCAAAAGCATGTGTGAAATCCTCAAATAGACTCACAATGGTGTGAAAGCTAGAATTGCCCATCCACTGTTCAAATATATGAGCTACTAATTGTAAGTTGAAAAGGATGACATGGGTATGCCCCAAAACGACAGATTTAGGGCTTAGCACCATAAACCCTAAATGGCCCTTTGTCATCACCATCGGTGAACCCTTTTAACAATCAAAGCCACAAAATTTAAGTTGTTATATCGTACACCCAAAAGGCCTCTATCTCTGTTGAAAAAAACGGTGAATCACGTTCAGGCACAGGTAAACCACCTCACACAAAACAAAATAAACAAAAAAGCATATGAAAACATCAACAAAAACAGAACACAACCTGTTGAAGAGTCATAGATCAACACATATCCGAAACATGCATGCCTTGGTTGGTTCAACGGAGGGTCACCAGAACCACCACCATCGACACCAAGTTGATATGGTGTTACGAAAATAGACAGGTGTTGGAAGGGTGGTGGCTGGTCCAACCATAGCCGAAACACCATCAATCGGCAACGGAGGTGGTTCCGTGGTTCCTGTCGTCACCGTGACCACTTTGAAAGAGATGGTGATTGCCGTTGATGGATGGTGGTTGGAGGTTGGTGAGGTTTAGAGAAGAATCTAGAGAGAGAGAGAAGAGAGATATGCTGAAAAGTGTTAAAAGAAAGTCACACGTATACAGGGGTGGGATATCAGGTGATGAAGACGCGTGTAAGTGGCATGTGATGATATAATAATAGTAAATCACTGTTCATTTAATGTTACTGTTTAATCACTTCAAACATTAATATAGTTTAATTAAACCATATTTTAGCATAGCTAATATTTGGCAACAATTTTATTGGTAAGAAGGGAATAATTATTTAATTGATTCGTTGGGACCATTCACAGCTTTTTTTAAAGGTAAAACCAGAAGGGTTATGAAAGTGAGGGGTTATGAAAACAACTAAAAAGGTGAGACGTTGGTTCCAATGGTTTGGTTTGGTTACGTTCCTTATGATTCTACCCACACTTCGTGGGTTTTGCTCCAAAATATGTTTTTTTTTTTTTTTGAACGGCCAACAAATTGGAATCACTCACGGAACACTGGAGTATTATCGTGTCACCAGTGTTGTCACGCGATCATATTCCACCACCAAGTCACCAATTCAGGAGGAAACTCATAATTATGAGAAAACCCCCTTTGTGAGATTCGAACCCAGGACCTTATGATCCCTAAGTCTTATCTCACCACCAAGATACCACTAGGCTATAATTCCTTGGGTTGCTCCAAAATATGTGAAGTATACTTTTTTCTTTGTTCCCCTGAACCATTTGTTTAATTCCAAACTTAAAAGTTAAAACACACATATATATGTCCAACACTTGTAGCCTAGTTGGTTGAGGGCCTAAAGTTTCCTATGGGAGGCTTGGGTTCAATTCCCACTAGCTACATTTGGAGGACATTGGTGGAGGGGAAATGAGGGATGACCCAGGCCATTGGCCTGGGTTCGAGTCCTGATCCCGACCGGTTTTACCGATTATTTCACTGTCGTGCCTTCGGGCGGGTGAGTGGTCGGGTTTTCCCGGGAATTGGTGGCAATTGGTGGCCCGGGTACTCTCGAGTACCTGATTCGCCAAAAGGGTGCCCGAGAGTGCTCGGAAATTGATTCGTTGGCCGTTCAAAAAAAAAAAAACACACATATATGTGATAAATGATGAAAGTCAACATGCATATTTATTGAACTTGTTAATAAGAAATAAAAATTTGTGTAACAACATGCTCCACTTCAGGAATAAGTTGTAAATAAAAATTGTTAATAACTAGTTAAAATAGGTTTATAGTTTAATTGTTCAGCTTTTAGGCACACTGGTTTAATATGGTTGTGTGATGTAATTTAAATAGTTAAAAATATATGACTGTGTGATAATTGATAATTTCCGTTCCGCTCGACTCTAAATTAAAATGACGTCTTTAACACATAAACAAGTTTTCGTTAGGGTTAATTTGTGTTATCAAGACTTAATACCAGAAAAAGTTAACATATATGTTTTTCTTTTTATAAGTCACTCAAACCATTTTTTGTATATTGAAGTTTATAAACATGTTAAAAGAGCACAAATAAAGATCACTCAACATCTTTATTACATTAAAGTTCCTAAACTTATCTAAAACTAGTGGGCTACTACCCGCGCTTCGTGGTGAGTTCAAAAAGTAGATACAAATAATCAAATCGCGAAGGCAAGAATTAAAAAAACATACCGCGATGTATATAAAGAAAAACGACGGTCTAACATTAGCGGGCCGGTTTAAACATAGATAAAAAAATACGTCACAACGGTGTATTTATATATGAGCGTCGAGCGGTTTAAAAGACCGAACTATTTAAAAAGGGCTTAAAAAAGCTTGTCGGTTGTTATAAAATTCACAAAAAACATGTTACAATAGCGTATTTAGTGATGACCGCGCGAGTAGTTTAAAAAACTTAAAGGCTTAAAAAATCGTTTAAAACAGCCTACCAGTTTAGAAACAATATTACAAAAATTCATATCGAAACATAAATAAAAGTAACTTGCGTGGAAACGTAAAAAAATAAGTCTATAAAGAAATCTCATAACGAGAAATTTGTTAAAAACTCAAATATTAAACTTACCAAAGATCATGGGTGTAAACAAAATTTAGAATACCATAAAACAAGTTTTACTATTTATAAACACTCACAATTTGTTATGTTCTATAACAAAGCACCTTTTCTCAAAGTAGAATAGGTTTTATTGCAAAAAAAAATTGATTGTTAATTTATAAAGTTTTAACTAATTTAAAGGTAACAAGTTATTTTTTAAAAAAAAATTACATATGGGTGCAATTTAGATACATTTTAGACTTTAATTTAACAATATTAGATTCGAATATATATATATATATATATATATATATATATATATATATATATATATATATATATATTAGGCTTAAAACTTAAAACACTATACCAATAACATTAAGCAGTGTGTTTTGAGTGTTAACTCTTAACTAGTGTGTTTTATTTGTGTTTTAAATTTAATGACTATAATACATTGCATAGCGTTTTAAATTGTTGTGTTTAGTGTTTTTCAAACTAAAACAACCCAAAACATAATTCTTACATGTGAATTTTTTATCTTTCTTACACTTCTCACGAAAACCAATTTTCCTACATGATCCCCTACCATTACCTTTGATATGATACGAAATTTGGGTGAGTGATTATTTTCTCAAGGAATAATAAAAATATGTCTGCTTAAATGTATTAAACGTTTAAAGACGGGGACTCACAAAAAAATAAAATAAAAGTTAGTCGCTATGCAATTGGGCCTAAAATGCCTTGTCTACTTTAGCCCAATAATCAACTTTAAATTTGGGCTAAACTAATGCTCGAAGGTTTTAGCTTTTATCATGCACGTTTAACGTTTTTAACAAGTTTATGAAGAAAAGCTGAAAAGAAATACCATTAAATCTTCAAACGGGAGGCTTATAACATAAAAATAAATTACTTTATGATCCAAAACTTGAAAAAAGCATAAGAAGAATAAACTGTTCAGATACGAGTTTAGTTATCTTGGATAAAACAATTATATATCATATCATTCATAGGGATGGCAACGGGTAGGGTATGGGTTGGGTTTGACTAATACCATAACCATACCCGGTTATAAAATCTCATACCACACCCGTCTCATTACCCGTCACTCCGTCTGGTTTTTGTCAGGTATTACCCATCGGGTATAGAGCATACCCGCGGGTATCGGGTATACTCGTTGGTATTTGCATGTATGTATATATATATATATATATATATATACTTATTTCTTTTATCGTCTTATGTTTTCAGAAATTTAAAGTATATGAAATTGTAATAAATAACATATGTATTATCATCACCATAATAATCTTTGAAACTTTTAATATGTAAATATATATTATAGTATGAATTTTGAAAACTATTTATATATTTTATAGCATATAAATACAAATAATAATGTTATTAGAATATATATATATATTTTAGACGAAACGTTTATTATTCAAATAATGAAATTATTAGAATGGAACATTACTAAAAAATAGTTAAGAAAAGATATATATATATATATAAAACTTAAAAGTATTCGGGTATATATTTCGGGTAGACAGGTATTTAGTTTCGGGCAATCGGGTCGGGTATCACCCAATACCATACCCGTCCCATACCCGCAAAATATTTTTTTTCAATACCAAACCCGTCCCATACTCGTCGGGTATCGGGTATATCCGTCCCAAATGCTTCGGGTTTCGGGTATACCCGTCGGACTCGGGTTTTTTTTGCCATCCCTAATCATCCACACACTTCTATAGTAACAAATTATTTTATTTATATTATTATGTTATACGATTTATGATTTATAAGTGGGCATAAATCGTGTTTCCACAAAGGCGTGAAGTGTATATTGTTTTACGACTTATGATTCACGCCTCAGTGACTTCGATTTTGGCAGTTTCTTCAATAAAGACACCGCCCCTCAAAAGCCACAGAAAACCTTGGCGAATGCTCTTTATTGTCGAATCACATGAAGTCTGGGGGAAGAGTTTTGCTTGACCCCACGCCAGAAAGCTGTCATGCAATGCTTACAGAGGCCTCACGCCCAAGATTTCCTAACAATTATCCCTATCGAAGGACTGGGCAACGAATGTCATCGGTGGAATATAGAGCAATCCATAAATATCGTCTGATGATTCCCATTTTTCCGGATGACGAAACATGTCCGGTTTGCCGTAAAGCGTGTTTGGATAAATATGGGGAGCATGCCCTTCATTGTAGAGAGTTACCGGGGTTTAAGTACAGACACGATTTCGTTCAGGACGTTTTAATGGATATTCTTAGACGAGCAGGGATCTCGGCAAAGGAGGCTCTAGTTAACTTTCTTATAGACCCGGCAGAAGAGAGGTCCACTTTACGTCCGGCTGACATGCTAGTATTTGGTTGGGACGGTGGGAAACACGCATGCGTGGACCTTACGGGTGTGTCCCCTTTAGTGGGATTCAGAGAGAGTGGGTTCGTGCCGGGGCAAGCGGTACTTAGAGCAGAGTCGAACAAGGTGGCAAAGCACGCTAAAGCATGCGAGGATAACCAACATGCTTTTGTCCCTTTGGCCTTTGACACTTTTGGCTCATTGGCACCTGAAGCGATCGGATTTCTGACGAGAGTCCAGCGGGTGGTGTGACACCCGGCAAACTCAGGTTAGTAACGTTGACTAAACTAGTAAGTCTACCTTAGCGAGTCATACTTATTACATACTTAACTAGATCAGTCGGGTCGTTATGATGATTCTAGGGAGTCATTGGGAGTCGTTACGATTATCCGTGGGGTCATCGGGAGTCGGTCCATAACCATGTGTACAAGGATTGGTGATTCGTGGAATCACCGGGTTTAGCACACACACGCAAGTCTCGAGTCCCGGGAATTGGTGAACGAGTGTGAACGTGTTTGTTTTCATGTATTATGTGTTTATAATCATTATGTGACTTATCGGTATGTGTATACATGTTTACATACATTAAAACGATGATTACACGCAATTGCATGACATTATAGGTGATTAGCCCTAATTGCATGACATTATAGGTGATTAGCCCTAATTGCATGCTGATAGGAGGTGATTAGCCCTAATCGCCTATAGGGTAGGCGATTAGGAGGTTTGGGTAGGCGATTAGAGCCCTAATCGCCTGATAATGCTGCACAATCGCCTGACGTGTTTTAAACAACTAGAAACACCTATAAATAGAACCCTTAACTCCCCAAACACCCTTAGAGCAACCCTAACTGATCCTAAGCCACCCACACACCCTAGAACACCTCTGGAACTTGTTTTGCTACAAAAATCACCATTTCCAAGCTTACACACCTTTCTTTGATAAAATCCAAGGTGTGTTCTTCATCCCTAACCTTTGTAAAGTTGTTGTCTTGGTTCCCCAAAAGTCCAGACCTTGTTTTGCTAAGTTTGTGTCTTTAAAACCCTTTGAAAAAAGTTCTAAAACAATTCTACACCATAATACTTGCTATATGTGAAGTTTACATGCATATGTTGATCTTCTTGGTGTTTATAACATGAATGTTTCCATGAAATGGTTGTACTTCTGTTATGTAGGGGTTATTAGGATGATTATCTAAGAGTTTGAGCTATTGTTGTTGTGTTTTGATGAAAATGTGTATTTTGACCCATTTGAATGATTCTTGGAGATTTAGGATGATTATGGTATGATTAATGATGGAATGTTGTTAGGATTTACACTAGGGAGGTGTTAAAACAGAGAAATGTTAATTTGCAAACTTGTAGGAGATGAAATCTGATTGTTTCCATTTAAGGAAAGATAAGGTTAGTTAATGAAACCTAGTATTTTGCCGTTTTTGGAAATAATCGCACCGAGCTCGTTAGAGCAGAGATAAATTGGGGGTTTTTGCTTGGAGAGGGTTGGTTAATAGTTTAGTTTTGATTTTGGGTGTTTACACATGTTTCGGATCTGATTTGGAGGGTTAAACGCGCGAAATTGCGTCACGCAACAGCTGTAGGCGATTAGCCTCCTTAGCAGGCGATTAGCTTTCCTAATCGCATGCTAAGGTAGGTGATTAGCCCTCTTAGCATGCGATTAGCCCTTCAATCGCATGCTAAGGTAGGCGATTAGCCTCACAATTGCCTGTTGACCATCCCCAATCACATGTTGACTTTTCCTAATTGCATGCTAAGTTCCTAATCGCGTGTACTGCTGTCATAAGCGCATTTTGACATCCCGAAACATGATTTGACACCTAGGAACATGATAGGAACCCCGGGATACACCCAATGACTTAGTAACACGTGTTCGGATCTGTTTATGCGTTAATTGTACATTGTGCTAGACCAGGCGAACTCTTGCACGTATTAAGTGTTTAATTGCATATGTTGCATGATGTCTTGTATTTCCTAACACGTGGGATGTCGGGTCACCAATGGGATGTCGGGTCTTGTCTGGTATGGTCGGTTTAACAGTCAAAGGTGTTTTCAAACGTTTATGGTTATGGTCTGGACATTCGGGGACTAGTTAACCTGCGGGTTATTAGTCCGGGTACTTACATACATCTTATGATAGGTCGCCGCTATTTGGGGCTATCATAGCATAACTACTTAACTATTTTCAAGTAACGCAACCTAAGGTGAGTTTCACAGCCCCACTTTTACTGTTTTGCTTTCGGGGGAGAAACATGCTTCGTACGAACTATTTAAAGATCATGTTATACTATGGGCACTTTATGTTACTATACGGATTTTATGGAAAGTCCCAGGGGGAACCATGAATGTGCTGGAACGCACAACGAGGGAATTGTGGATAGATCTATTGGGCCTCACAAACCCCACTCGACGGCGGGGCCGGGCGGGTGCATATTGTCTCTACCTATCGGGTTACCGAGGCATCGGTAGCCCAGTCATCTGGGCTGGTATCATCTTTTGGTTCATGTTTAGTAATGGGCTCCCAACCGTAGTAGTAAAAACACTTAACGTCTAGCTAACGTTCTTATGACATAGTATTAACGGGAATGATCTTTGTGAACTTGTGACAACACTTTTATAAAAGAAAACTTGTGAACTCACCAGCATTATATGTTGACATTTTTGGCATGTTTTCTTAGGTCGCTAGGTAGCAGTCAATGGGCTAGGCGCACGGAGTCATGCACAGCGTCTAATATTTTGAAGCATATTAAACAATGTTTTGTAAACACGGATATGTCTTTTGGTTGTAAACAAGAAATGCTTCCGCTGCTGGTTTACGGCTCAAAGCATGATATTTTGGTTTTAAAAATATATGTGAATGCATGTTTGTTGTATGTTTATTGTGATCGTTGACTGAGATCCTGGTGTGTCACGCGCCTCGCGGTAAAACCCCGCACGTGGAATTTGAGGGTGTGACAGGTGGTCCACAACAACTTCTCGACTCCCTGGGGGTGAGGATTTGTTTTCTCTAGATTAGGGTTCTCTATCCAGAAGGAGGTGGCGACGCAGCTTGTTGCTCGCCTACCTACTATTCTTATGTAATTTGCCTTGTTGAAATGAAAATATTTGGTTAAAAAAAAACTATATATAATATTAAAAAAAAAAGACACTTGAATTGTGTCCCTATTTTGCTTACCTGCACCGCCCCTAATTTGCTAACATAAACACAATACACTTTATCAATAACACAAATGTTTTCTAGATGCATGGATCTCCAGAAAACGACATATGTTCCTTCTCCTCAATAGCATTCATTTTGTATAGGTTGGGCTTCATGCTCCAATACTTAATGTAACCTTAGATACATGTGTTAGGTGTTGAGAAGATGCAAATGCGTAGACTTTTTCGTGGTCAACGAAAAGTTCAATTTAGATACAATCATTCGTAATGGATCGGTGACGCTTAAAACAAGATGTTGCACCCTTTATCATAACATTTCAAAAGTGTCGTACCAAGCCTTATGTCACGGAGTAACTTTCTTGACTCACGTGCGGCGACTTAGAATGCCTCTAAGTTAAGCCTTTGATCTGGTTATGTAGTAATTCACGCTAAGTGATGCGGAAGCGTTCAAGTTATGAAAGATTAACTCTTTATATTGATACAAGAACAATATTACAAGAAGCTTTTACAAGTAGTGCAAGTTATGCAGGTTATGTTGGTGATGAACAAGTTGTGAGGGGTGATTACAAATGATTCCTTGATGACCTATTTATACTAGTGCTACAAGATCTAGATTGTTCCATATCTAGATGAATCTATACAAAAATCTAATACGGAGCTTCTAGGTTTTTCTTCAGTAATATCATGATATTTTTGGTACTATCTTGTGGGATCTAGAAAGTTCTAGGGCTGCACTTTTAAGAGTGTTTATTACTTGCCTTTTCCGGACTTTTCTAGATCGTTCTTAGCTGGATCATGACCCTTGTGTGTGCACCATGATGGCTGGAAATTCGTAGGCCAATCCGAAGACTTCCGGACGTCTCTAGAAGTGTCAAGATGGTCCCGGAAAGGCCTTAAAGCTGAAAATTTAGGGCTGAATTTTGGTGGGTCGTGACATTCTCTCCCACCTAAATCCACGACGTCCTCGTCGTGTTTGTGGAACACGCTCGTTTTTCCTTCCTTTCTGGTAATGATGGATGGTCCTAGCGATGAGCTTGTCCCTAAACATCTCTTGGAATCGATTTCAAGGCGCATTGATGTTATTGACACACCTTGTATTGGATCAGACTCCATCTTGACTATGTGGAGGCAAAACTTATTTGCGAAAGGCATGGGAAAAGCCGATTCCTTGTCGAGGAAATCTTGGCCAATCATAAAGTTATGATCTTCCATTGGGACAACGAAAAGGTCTATCCTTCCCTTCCATTTCCCAATTGTAGCTTTAACGCCATATGCCACTCCAAGTATTGGTTGCATTCGTCCATTTGTGGCCTTCATTGTCGCGTTATGTTTGGTTACTCGGACACCGAGTCTTATGTCTTCATCAATTGAGATGAAGTTATGGCTTGCTCCTGTGTCAACAAGTGCTTTTACAGCTCTTCCGTTTACCACCATGTTGACGAGTAAAAGTCTTTTCTCCGACTCCGTTCTTGGTTTTGAGTTTCTTTGGCTTGTCTTGCCATTGTTCATGACTCCTTTCTTTTTGTGTTTTGATTTGGTCTTTTCTTTTTGATGTAAAGTATTGAATTTTTGTAATTGTATTGACCCCAAACATGCTTCTGGTTTTGTCTTGTTGTTTTCTTTTGCTTTCATTTCAGCAAAGTTTGTGTATAATTCTTGGAGTTTGTTGTTTACCTCCTCTCGGAGCTTCGCAACCTCCTTTTCGATCGTGTCTTGCATCTCAAGACGTATGACTTCAATAGTATCCTTGAAGTCGCTTTTGAGTTCCTTTAACTCAACGCGTAATGGTTCCAAAGCTTCTAGCTTTTTCAGGTAGCTATTGACTAAATTTTCGAGTTGTGTGACCAATGCGTCAACATTGGCCATCATTTTGTCTAAGGACTTAACTAGATCCATAGACGTACCTTTGCTTGTCTCAGCTTCTTGTGGAGTCTCGTTTTGATGTTGTGTTGCTTTTTTGGTAGCAGTGTTTCTCTTGGTCTTTTTGTTTGCCATCCCGATGAACCGACGCGGCTCTGATACCACTTGTCACGGAGTAACTTTCTTGACTCACGTGCGGCGACTTAGAATGCCTCTAAGTTAAGCCTTTGATCTGGTTATGTAGTAATTCATGCTAAGTGATGCGGAAGCGTTCAAGTTATGAAAGATTAACTCTTTATATTGATACAAGAACAATATTACAAGAAGCTTTTACAAGTAGTGCAAGTTATGCAGGTTATGTTGGTGATGAACAAGTTGTGAGGGGTGATTACAAATGATTCCTTGATGACCTATTTATACTAGTGCTACAAGATCTAGATTGTTCCATATCTAGATGAATCTATACAAAAATCTAATACGGAGCTTCTAGGTTTTTCTTTAGTAATATCATGATATTTTTGGTACTATCTTGTGGGATCTAGAAAGTTCTAGGGCTGCACTTTTAAGGGTGTTTATTACTTGCCTTTTCGGGACTTTTCTAGATCGTTCTTAGCTGGATCATGACCCTTGTGTGTGCACCATGATGGCTGGAAATTCGTAGGCCAATCCGAAGACTTCCGGACATCTCTAGAAGTGTCAAGATGGTCCCGGAAAGGCCTTAAAGCTGAAAATTTAGGGCTGAATTTTGGTGGGTCGTGACACTTAGCTCACTTCCTAATTTCACTAACTTCTGACCATTTTTTTGCTAGCTTACAAATACTATTTACAAGTACAATAACTCCCAACTGGATTAATTTCTTGATTGTAGTCTTGATAGCTACTCTGCATGACTCATCGATGAAATCAAAGTCTCAACCTTACATGTCCCGAGAGCTAAAACGCGGAGAAATGTAGCTCCAAAATTTTTTTTTTGATCGGCAAACAGACAATTCCATTCAACACCAAATAAAAACAGCGATTGTGCCACTAAGACAGTAGCAGCAACCAAAGTCTCACCAAAATAACACCCAACCACTTACAAATCAAACTAATTATGAAACAGGGGCATCAATTTTTGGAATTGTTAGTGGGGGTAGGAGAGCATGTGTATGAGCTGGCAATGACCACACAATCAATTTTTGAAGAGGTGGTCCGTTTTATCATCATAGATACTCTAACCTAACATGCGGTGTATCCATAAATAAGAAGCTTAGGAAATACCAAAGTGCCTTTGGTTTAGTGGTATCAAGATGATGGATAAAGCTTTGTCTTTTCAAGTAATATGGGATTCAAATCTCATGGGCGACAAAAAATTAACGGTTAAAAGTTTAAAAAAAAAAAAGAAACTTAGGAAATAAATTATATCAATTCTTCACAACTAACTCAAGACACATTTATGTTTAAAGGGATGTGATGTGACTCACCAACCTCACGTTAGTAAATGACATCAATTTAATTTTTTAAGGCGTTGTTTAATGTTGAAATTTTAGTCCTATCAACCTTTGGGTCACAAGTTCGAGTCTTCTCATATGCCGGACCCTTTCAACCTTAACGGATATGATTTTTCGATGGACGAGAATCGAATTTGTGACCAACCCCAGGCGAGAACCCTCTGAAGAGGTAAACCCTCCCACCTCAAACTAGCTGGACTGGAGATCATTGACAAATGACATCAATTTAAAAGGAAATAGAAAAACCAATTTGAATTATAATAGGTTTAAATTACCATTTAAATTTCATTTTATGTATGTGTTTTTTTTAACGACAAATTTGGATCACTGATGTCTACTAGAGTATCATCGTGTCACTAGTAGAACCATCAGATGATATCCATCTCCATTATTGTGCCTATATATTAATTCAGCAGGAAACCCAATAAATCTTAAAAAAAACCTCTTTGTGAAAATTGAACTCAAGACTAAATGGTCTCTAAGCCTAATATCCACTCTTAAAATGCCACTAGCTATAATGCCATGCGCTTTACGCATGTGTTCTTAACTTGTTTTTTAGAGTAAAAATATTATTTTCTTTAAAAATAAGATAAGCAAAGTCTCACTAAATGAAAGAATCATTTCAATTACAATTACTCTAAGAATCTGAAAATAATTTAAACATAATTTTAAATAAAATATAGAAAAAAGAAGAAGATTAGGAAAAAGATACCTAATATTGTCACAATCTTGTTTGGGTAATATACTTCTTTCTTTCAGGCTAAAAAGAAATCTTTAAATCTGAAGCTAACCGTTAATGGTTTGAGTAACTGTGAATCTCAAATAGTCTGCACCTAATAATATCTGCATCTAATAATATTAATAATAATAATAATAAATTTAGAAGTAGAAAAACTTGTACGTCAACTACTCAGCACTTATGGCGGTGGCCACCACCAGCGACAACACCGCACCTCCCTCCCTGGACAAATCACCTGCAACTAACTCATCAACTTCCGTCGATTCTCTACCGGCTGATCCGGTTGCCACTCCTGATTCCTCACGTAAACCTTCCGTACAACTTGAATTTCAGGTTCGGTTACCTTTCAATCGGATATTATTTGAGATTCGAGATCGCCTTCACTATTTCACTTATTCTCATTCTTTTAATTTTAATTTTAGTAGTTATTTGTTTTTTTGAATTGTTTGTTAATTTGTTGCAGCCATCGTTGAGGAGCGAAGAGTACCGACAGCTGTTTCGTCTTCCTCCTGAAGAAGTAATAATTCACTAATTTTCTTGCCTTTTATCACAAACTGTTTGTTTACGTTTTTTGTAGTGTGTTTTAAGTGATTTGCTCATGTTGTGCCGGAATAGATAATGAATATTAATAAGAAGAGTTGTGTTAGGGTTTTTGGTGAATTCATTTTGCTATGTGTTGTGGTTGTTACTGAATGCATTGATAATGTGTATCATTTTTGAATAATGTGACTATTTAGATGTCTCTAACCTCTCCAATTATAAAATTTGAGAAGTTCTATGATTTAATCTGGTAGTTAAATTATTAGTATGTTCAGTAATATTGCAGACTGCAGTCCAAATTGATTATACGCATAGTTGTCAATTGCGGCTATAGTGTTACGTAGTGTATAGATCATATGTCCTCATATACTATATATATCGATAAACTAACAGAATGTTTCGGATGTAAGTTTATTACCACTAGGAACAGACGTGATTCGGTGATGCGAATGGAAACAATGTTGGGACTCTAGTCTAGTCCATTTACATATTAGGATGTATAAAATGGCATCAGTTGTGAACTTGTGATCAGTTTTCTTTTAAGAAATGACATCTGATTGTGGCAAAAGAGGTTGATGGAAACTGAAATTTTGATTAGATAAAATAGAGAAAAACAAGGGATAGTTGGCCTGATTCGAGATAGGCAAATCTCCAAATACAAGAACACATAATAAAAAAACTTGGACAAAGAAAAAGAGACGACACTAGGCCTATTTATTCTATGTATTGCTGGAAGCTTTCCCTTTATTTTAGCCTTTGAAATAGTTGCTGAAAGCCTGAAATTAGACATGGAGGTAATTTGGGATAATTGCTTAAATAAAGCAGAGAGGTAATTGAGCATCTGATTGATATGATCAATTGGTAATCCCATCAGAAAACGGTAATTGTTTCATTGATCCTTCCAATTCGGTTCTTATCAGAGGTGTTCTTTTTTTATTTGTATTATGGATGTTTGGAACTGAAGTGGTTAAAAGGACCGGATCTCCCTCTCTTGATAATTTTTTTTAAAAGAATCGCATATTGCTAAGTGAGGAGAGAAAGTTATTGTAGTGCAACAATTTGTTAGAGAACGTAGTCAAAGAGCATGGCTGAGCTAAGGTTAAATTATTAGTATGGACTGTGGAGTTATCAAGTTTGTCTTGATGAGTTACCTTTTTAAAAGGTTAAGTTTTTGTTAGAACTACAACTACTCGGCTGATGTGGTCCATGTCAACATTCTGCAGACATCTTTTTTTATGGAACAGGGAATTCTGCTTTGATTTGCTTGCTGTTGTCTTTCTTTGTTGTATTTTATATTGATCTTGAACATTTCGCCATTTCGGCCCCATTTGATGTGTGGGGGTGGGTGGGGGGGGGGGGGGGGTATTGATTAAAGAATGTCTTCTATTCCTGTTGGACTATCTTGTAAACTTTTTTGTATTAGATTCACTTTCTCTTATTTATCTCTCAAATTCTACATGCATATCTTTTTCCCTATCTTTCTTTAACTTCTGTTTTCTGTATGTTAGGTCCTTATTCAAGATTTTAATTGTGCATTGCAAGAAAATTTCATCCTTCAGGTTTGTTTGGCCGTTTTTATGCTTAATGTTGATTTCTGAATATTATTCTTATCTTGATCATCATTTTGTAGTTCATTGCATGTATTGAGTCCCCTCATTTACTTATTGTAAATGAGTGTGCACATTTTTTTTTGGTTTTTGATTATTCTTGCTTGATATGCTGTAGGGTCATATGTACCTGTTTCTTCATCACATATGCTTTTACTCAAACCTATTTGGATTTGAGACGAAGGTACTTCTATGAACCCAAAGTCATTGTTTTGTTAAGTTAGCTTTTGTTAGATTGTTTTCAGTTGCTCTGGGTAGAAAATGCTGATTAACTATCGCAGCAATGTTTGCATTTACCATCACATTTCCATTTTTGTCTTCCTCCTTTTCTTTTTGTTCCTTGAGAATGCCATACTGTTACTCAACTGAGGCATTTCTCCGCCTCTAGTGTAACCAAATTGTATAAGCTTTTTGAACACAAGTTAATTTACCCACAAAGTCACTAATCAATTGGGTAATAAATTAACTAGATCAGCTATATGTATCCCTTGTGTATCACGATTTTAATCAATTTGGTATGGTGGTTGTTCATATGCAGAAAATAATTTCTTTTACTGAAATTACCTCAGTAAAAAGAGCAAAGACTGCAGGAATATTCCCTACAGCCATAGAACTAATAGCTTCAGAAAAAAAGGTATCATTTATAGCTGATCGTTCTCTGTTGTTGAATAATGGAAACACCACTTATGTGTTTTTAGGGCTCCGTTTGGAAATTTAACATGATGTGTAAATTAGTTGTTGACATCTTAGGTTGTTAATTTGCTTTTATTCTGCAGTACTTCTTTACATCGTTCTTATCGCGTGATGAAGCCTTTAAGCTTATCAATGATGGTTGGGTGGAACATGGAAATGGGAGTCAAGCTATGTCTGATCAGCAGGTTCTTACATCTTACATCCAACTTGCAATTGGTGTTAATTGATAACCACATTTGTTACTTTTTTATAGTTAATTTTACTTATCTTCAACCCCTTGCTTGTAGAAGGATTAAGTTAATAAAAGTACATGCGGTGCATTGGTACAGTTTCTCAAGGTCATAAATTTACAAGAATGAGCAGTGAGTTTCAGATGAAACATTATAGATTTTTGAGTGCCAAGTGAGTTGCATTTAAGTTATATAAAAAAATTACAATTTTCAAGCAAAGATTTAATACCAAACTACTAAAATATATTATAATGAAAACACTGCGGCTACACGACTACAAAATGTTTGGATCAGTTTGGTATCTGTTAAGTTGCAGGTTGAACTTGCATGTTAAAAAGTGGACTTTTATCCCCTTGGGGGAGGGGGGGATTGTAGTGTCAGTTGATGGTTTATGCAACTTTAATACAATGCAGGGAAGCTATTTCTTTAGCTATGTTGTTTAGTGCTTATAATCCAAGTTACCTATTATAAAAGCTTTATGGTTGATGTCCACTAGTAATGTTAGATCTTATCTTCATATTTCGATTCATTGCAGGACTCAAGATCTGAGTTGATTGACGAAGAGCCTGAAATTGTTGTGGTTGAAGATTCAAATGAAGCCAGACCACCAGGAGATGATTTGGAAACTGCAAACAGGCATGTTCCTGAATTTAAACAAGTTTTCTTTCCCTATAATAGTTACATTCTGACCTCATGCAAAACAGAAATATGGGTGACTTCACAGAAGATCCCAATGGTACACCTGGCATTGAAACTGAAGTGGCGGTGACGTCTTCAGGAGTGCAAGATGCAGTGGGCGAGGATGCTGTCCTTGTTCAAAATACTGATTGTTCATCTTCTGGAAAATCGTTACCATGGGAGATTGAGGATGCTGATGCACCTGAAGGTTAGTCTTTCTTGGATGATTTATGAGTTACACTTCACAACAATTAGAAGTATAATACTTCATTTTTGGTGTGCTTGAAGTTCACTCTAGATTTATTTTTTATTTTTTTCTTTGTTTTTCTAATCGATTACTCGTAGTATTATTGAAAACCGATAACAAGAATCAAAATACAAAATTGGTCTGCTTTTAGAAGGTAGTCACCTCTGCTGAAGGTAACCGACTATAATCAAATCAAGCATACCATCTATTATCTACTGATCTGTACATATGAATATGCTAGTAAGTAGTAATATAGTAGCTACTTGATCATTGTATAACTAATCTGATGATAGATTATGCTAGTAAGTAGTAATATAGTAGCTACTTGATCATCGTATAACTAATTAACCTCAAAGGCTCAAACCATGAGTCTTAAACATTCACTAGTACGACTGAATACCTAAACACTTTGGCTGACTTCATTTTATGTCTGTTTCTGGTGTCGGACTTTATGGCCGTTCTCTAATGCTAATATATTATTAATACCTACCAGCCTTTAGGATCTACCATAACAATGATCGAACCCCATTTAATAGCATAAGTTTAGCTGTTGGGTTCTTCCCTATGCATTCTTAGAAGTTAGAGCTATACATTTTCCCATTATATTATGTTACAATGATCTTGTAGCCTGTGCTTGGGGGTGTTTGGCTATTTGCATCATTTTTGGGGTGGAAGGAGCTAGCGAAGTTTCTATGTTTTTTCCCTTTACATTTACTTAGATCAAGTATGAAAAGAGTTAGGTCTTAGTATATTTTTAACTCCTTCTCAATGTAATTTGTTTTACGTGTGCAGTCCCCCAGGAGTATACACTGACTTCTAAATCTACATTTCCGGTAGTGTTATATGTTTTAATAGGATTACATTTTCTCATGTCGGCATTCACTAGACAATTCCTGATTATGTGTAGTTTTTTATATAGATGAAGGTGGATGAGTTCTTTAGTTTCTTTTACTCAGATGAGGCTCTCCCTTTTCTCGAATCATATCACAACAAATGTGGAGATAAAGGTGCCTGGGATTATATTTCATGAAAATGATATTAATTCAATTTAAATTTGAAAATAAACTTACATCTTTTTGCTTTCCAGATCTTAGGTGCACATCATGGAAACCCCATGACCAACTTGGTTATGCTCGAGAAGTATCATTCCAGCATCCAATCAAAATTTATTTTGGTACGTGTCGTCATAGTAGTATGTGTAATTATCTCGTATTTGTTAACTGTTATATGGGTTTTGCTGTTTTGGTAATTTTTTATTCCTTTTAGGTGCTAGATTTGGTACATGCAATGAAGTACAGAATTTTCGAGTTTACAGAAACAGGTAGAGACTACAATTTTTATAAGCGTGATTCTTCCAAATATGTATTGAACTCTCGTTCTTGCTCTTCCCTTGTTAACATTACTTTTTTTATTGTCGTGTAAACTTGTCAAAGTAGTCTTGTGACACATCTATCTACAGCTCTGTTTCAATTTTAATTTATCTTAACTTCAATTTGTGCCAGTCATTTGGTTGTGAAGACATCACAAGTGATCAATGATGTTCCCTATGGGGACTACTTTTCGGTGGAGGTATGCTTTTCATTTCTTTGATTTGTATAAATCTAATGCTCTGAATATTGTTTGTAATTTCCTTGACACATGCTTGATACCTTCGTAGTATTTTTGAGTGGAATCCTTGTATTGCCACTTCTGCATCTTTTTAATAAAATTTCCAATATCCTAAGCTCATAATCTGTTCGTTTTTTACTTGCAGAAAACAGTTTGCTCTTATGTGTTATGGCTTTATAAGAGGAATTGTGATTATTCTTTTGTTTTATATGTTTACAGGGGTTATGGGATGTGGTCGCAGATTCAAGTAATAGCTGCACATTAAGGGTATATGTGAATGTGGCATTCTCCAAGAGAACCATGTGGAAAGGTTTGTTTGCTTATTTACTTGACCAAATCTTGTTTTGGTTCAGTGAACAAAACAAAAACAAAACAGAGGTTATAAAGGAAAAGTTCCATATGTTCATAAAGTAGTTTCCTGTCTAGTGTGTTATTTGTCATTAATGCTACATAAACTGAAGGGAAAAATTCTAGAAACACTAGATTAAATTACCTTTCATTATAAGGCAGTGGAAAGTAATGGGTTCATAATTTTCAGGGAAGATAGTAACAGCTACGATTGAAGAGTGCCGAGATACTTTTGCAGCCTGGATAGAACTTGTATCTTCTTTATCCTCTATGATCCTATATTACATACGAAAAAAAATCCCAAAAGATCTGATAGTTTTAGTTAATGAGTTATCTATATGTTTTTTTCTCAGGCACATGCCTTACTAAAACAGAAGTCTGTTGGTAAAGAAGGTACCTTTTATTAAATGCTACACTAGCGTGATATCGATATCCAGTGTGGTTTATTAATTTATAATTCATTGTTGCTTCTTTTCAGCCAACAACCTAATCAGTGAGGTAAATGTAGAAGCACTGGTAAGGACCCCAGACCAATTAGAATCGCCATGTCAGAATAGGGACATGACAACGACACAAACCGTTCCACAGACCCGGGAAGTGAACCCTGTCAACAGTTCTGCCACTGCTGTTTCCTTTTTCAGAGATTCTGTACCAAAAATGTTTTCATCGTTCAAGTCTCAGAATCAGGCCCCGTCGTTTGTTGTTATCCTTCTGGTCGTGGTTATCCTTCTAATGCAGGTACATTTTACTTCTACATTTGTTAATGTTGCTCAGTCAAAAGCTTGTGTGCCATCATATGAGGTGCTTGTGTCATAATAATCACTTTTTTTGCAAAAGGTCAAAGGAAAACCTTAGATGTGGGGGTAGGGCTGGTAACAGATCAAAATAGGTCATTGATTCATGTCATGTGATGTGATACATAGCAGGCGTGAGAACAGTTGCAACCCACGTCTCCACATCTTAGGAATGGAGAAAACTTACTTGAAAAAGTCAAATACTTGGAATTAAAATTACATGGAAAATAAAACTAAATTAAAATAACTAGGAGATAAATTACAGAATTTAACTGCTGCTTGATGGGTGTTCATGGGCTGCAATAATGAGTCTTCAAGGCTTTACTGGATTTGGGTCTAGGCAAATACAGCTGATCCATGATTGACCCGCAACTTCCAACTTGTTGGCACCCGAGTCTCTGGTAACGGCTAGTATGATTGAGCTGTGGCCCGTCTGGCTATCAGTTGGGTTGACCCGTCAATACTTTTTATGTTCATTTTTTCTGATTTCATAATTACTTATATTTAGAAATATAATTAGAAAGTTGTAATATTCATATTCATCTAATATAACATAATTTAGGAGGTTTTAAGTATTTGAGTGCATTTTAGATTTCTAGTTTCTACCAGTTTAACAAGTTTGCTTCATTGACCCGCTCTTGATAGCTAAATTTTCTAGTTTACCTGTTGTCATTATCAGTAAAATACAATCCTATCCACACCAAGAGTTGATTCATAATTAGCCTATGTTGTCAAAGGAGTGCAACATGCAGTAGACCAAGCTCGGGACAAGGCCTATGCTTCTTGCGCCTTTGACAACATAATAATTAGCAGGAACTTTGAAAGTGGAAATATTGAGTTTTGACCACCCGAGCCCATTACCAAGTTCCCTGACTCGTACAGACTACTAAGATGTTCATTTTGCTTTTTGGTTTGTGCAGATAAGCATTGTTGTGTTACTCATGAGACCACAAACCATCCAAGTAGTTTCAGACTCGGCTTGGATTAGCAAGGCTCGCATAGACAGAAGGGCAGAGACGGTTACATTGCTAAACAAACAGATGGACCATCTTAAAGAGGAGATGCTCATCGTTGAGACGTTATTGGAAAAAATGAGACATGAGCATGATATGCTTTCTGTTCAAGTAAAAAAGTTAATGCTTCACAAAAGTTAGCATTCCTGAGGTATATGACACTATAAAAGTTGACCCATGTATGTGTGCATTCTCATTTCTTCCCTTGTGTTTTTGATTCATAAATTCAATATGATGCAGGCGATAAGTTGTAATAGAGTTGTGAACATTTTGGGCAATGCCCAAAAAGTGTATAGTCATGTCGGTTATTATGATTGTCAGTACATTAAAACCCTTGAGGTTTGCTAAATTCTTAACGCCTATTTTATCTACGATTACTATCTTCTTTATATTGTTACGCCCCCTAGGAATGATGCAAGAGACAAACTGAATGATTGAGTCTCTAATATTTGCGATTTTAATTTGCTATTGCCGATTGTTAGTTGATAACTTTTTTGGGTTATCAAGTATTGAAGTCTTACAAAAGGGTTGGACGATGTAATGTTCATCTACTTTCTCAGGCAAAGTAGATGCTGAGAAAATCATTGAATCAAGCACTAAAGAAATAAATAGTAAATTGTAGATCTATAAAATGGGCTCAAAATTTAAATTGGAAAAGTCCTTAAATTACAATTACAATATATCTAAGGTGCGTAAGTAGTTAAAATATACTAAATAATTTAATCGATTAATAATTACCAGAAAGAAGATTCTAATGTTCATCTAGCATACGTTTTTATTTTTGGGGAATTATACAAATTCAAAGGGCCCTGACTTTGTAGGTTGTCTGGGGCCTCAAAAAATGTTTGATCGGCTCAGGATGTTACTAGAAATTGTGTTTTTAAATCAAGTATAAACTGATCTATGTAAACAAAACAAATAAATATTATTGGTATTATTATTAGCGGAGATAAGTATTATTTTAAAAAATTGTATAAAACAAACTAAAATAAATAAAAGGAAAAATCACCAAACTAACCTTTGATCCATCATTTTTTTTTTATCAAAATAGCCACCTTTCATCTCTTGGGAGAGTCGGCTCACGATTTCCGAGGCATTCGATGCCTCTCCAAGAGGTCTCCCCTGAGGGACCAATCGGTGAGCAACACGTGTCCCTGAAGCCTCTCCAAGAGGATAGGAGACCTCTCCAAGACGTCTCCGGTTCAGCTTGACGTCTCTAAGACATTTGAGCAGCAGGCGTCTTCGGTGATGTCTCCCTAACCACCAAAACATCTCCGTTCAGACCAGGAAGGCAGGAAGAGAAAGAACAGATGCGCCTGAAGAGGTGAGTTTTTGGGAGGTGGGTTTTGGCCGTTCATCAAATATGAGGCGGCTCCAGCAAGGGGTAGATATTATCATCAATGGTGCTGGAAATTGGAGATTTTTTATTGGAGATTTGTTTCTTTTCCATTTAAGTAAAGAGATTATTGCTTTTCTAATGGCGGGTTTAAGGATTCTTTTATTTGTTTGATTGCAGCAGCTAGTGGTGGTGGTTCAGGAGACGTCAACCGGAGGCTTCAGGTGGAGACACCTCGGCCGGGAGGCGTCAGGCGAAGACGTCTCGGTGGCACTCAAACGTCACCCAGACGTCTGACAGGCGGAGACGTCTTGAAAAGGCTTCAGGGACACGTGTTGCTCACCGGTTGGTCCCTCAGGAGAAACCTCTTGAAGAGGTCTCAGATGCCTCGAAAACCGTAAATAAACTCTTCCAAAAAAATGAGACGTGGCTATTTTGATAAAAATGATGGGTCAAAAGTTAGTTTGGTGATTTTCCCAAAATAAAAAATATCCACTATTGGGTTTAGCAATATAAAAAGGCCCATAGTTGGTGGGGCTTTGAAGAGTATAAATTCAAAACCTCCAGCCTTGTTCATTCTTGAACCCTGCAAACCCTACGACTCCCAAAACTGAATACTATAAGTTTTGGTACATTCATTCTCCTTTCGCTTCCCATTCTTCGTATTATTATTGTTATAATTATTATTTATCTATTGTTGCATTTATGTTTGGTGTTTTTTCGCTATCATTTTCCTTGATGCATGGTTTTGTTTGTGTTTTGCTTAGAGAGAAGAATGTCGGTCGCGGAGCTTGCTTGTTCTTATGCATGTTTAATTCTCAGCGACGATGGCATCCCCGTCACGGTCATTATTATTATTATTATTATTTCTACTACAAACATTATATATATTTATAATTATAATAGTAAGTTTAATTAATAGACAATTGCTGTTAACGTACAAAGTGTAAAAAAGATTTTTATATCGTGTGTAATTATGAAACTTACTTATGCGCACTTTGTATCTCATGCCTATTTTATATCCCATGCTTGATTATGAAAGTTACACATGCATAATTTTATCCTTCATGCATAATTTTCTTTACGCATAATTTCTTTTTACTCATGGCACGTTAACATCTCTTTGTACATTAACTTAACCCGTTGTATTGTTGTAAATATTGTTGGGGGGCAAGTTAAGACCAAGTCTTAACCCGCACACACTTGAACATGTGTAACCTAACTGCTCGTTTAACCCATTTATCCAAACATGTTAAATGGTTGACGGTTGTAAATATGTTGAAAAAGGGCTAAACATGTCAGTGGGTCCACCTTTTAACTAAATGGGCTTAACATTTCAAACCTAAACACGACAACTAGCTTTAGTTGACCAACATGACCTGTTTATTTTAACGAGTTAAATATGTTAACCCAAAACCTGATTATTTTCATGTCGTGTCGGAAATTGCCACCTCGAGTTGTACAAGTTTTTTTAAAAGTGAATTAGTTGGTGCAGGCTGAGAAGATTGCTACCCTTCTGAAAGCTGCTAATGTCAGCTGTGAATCTTACTGGCCGGGTTTGTTTGCGAAGCTTGCAGAGAAGAAAAACATAGAGGATCTCATTACGGATGTTGGTGCAGGCGGTGCTCCAGCGGCTGCTGCTCCTGCGGCTGCGGCCGCTCCTCCTCTAGAGGAAAAGAAGGTACGCATATTCTGTACATTTGTCTTTGTTTTGTTATGGTTTGATACAATTATGACTAAAACTTGGTTTTGTTATGAAAATAATTATGACACAGGAAGAACCAAAGGAAGAGAGTGATGATGATGATGATTTGGGGCCGTTCGGTTTATTCGATTAGAAGCATTGTTTTTTAAATCAGTTTTGCTTTGTTTATACTTGATTTGGATTTACAGCTTGAGACTTGGGAATTTTTACGTAATTCTGAATGCGTGTTTCTGTTTTTTTATATTCAGTTTCACGTAATCAATATCGAGAATTGAATCATTCATCGATCACTAAGTTATGACTATCAACAACCCTGCAGATAGATATCAAATTATGTGTTGGACCAGAATTATTTGTTACAAGGGCACATATAGGTGATTATTAATCTTTAAGATGCCTTACATTATTTTGAAGTTAATCAATCATTTCTTTCTGTTTGAAGCCTTGAAATGAAAAACAAATGAATAAGAAAAACTGGTAGAACAAAATGTACTAGATATGCGAAATGATAGATGCTAGGCGAGTTAGACGCACCCTGCCATTATTCGTCATAAGAGAAAGGTTTTATAGGGGCGCGCTAGCTAGCGCTTGACTAATCGAGTAGGAGGCTGGAAGCTCTTGCCGATACATAAGTGAAATGTGATACAGAACTTTTGTTATGTATCACATGCATTTATGCCTACAGTGATAGCAATAAACTCAAATATGCGAGTACAAGTAGATACACAACTATGGAGTTGCATAGTGATTTTTCTCAGGCATGATTATAGAGGTATAACAATCACGTATATGTATCTTATCATGTCATTAATTGGGTCAACATTCCATGTCATTCATAGAACTATTTATTTAAATTTAATGTTTAAACTAATCATGTTGTGTAACCTTGTTATTTAACAAGTACTACAAGAAAAACAAGCAATGACGGCAACACCTTTAGCGGCGACCCGTCAGATGGTCACCGACTCGCCGCTATTGCTCTGATTCACGTCTACTAAGATCCAACCGTTGATTGTTTAGATGATCAAAAGGTTTGGGATTCACTGTCGCCGCTATTGCCCAAAAAAAAAAATATAACGCGCCATCTGCCTTCTTCCCCAATTATTCTCCCTCCAAAAACCCTCACTCTCTTCCTCTCTCGTTCTCTACCACCAAGCTCCACCACGTATCAAAAATGACGATGTCACTAGCTGTGACATGTCGCAGTGGATCAAAAATGATGTTATTAGCAGTGGCATGTCGCCGCTAAAGCCCACCATCGTTGTAGTGAAGTTTTTGTCAGTATATCCGGTGACGCATCTGAACAACTTAAAAGTTGTGGATTTATTATTACATGGTTTGCATACTTAAAGCAAAGACTTTTAACACATACACGAGGGGCCTCAAGACATTGGATTACAACCTAGAAACTAAAGTCAAAATAAAGATCAAAATTTTCAACAGTTATAATAAAGTAAAATTCAACTTAAGGGCAAACAAAAAGAATCTACTAATTATGTGAGAGTTAAAAAGAACTAGTAACAGGTGACAAACAAACACAAGGGCCAAATTAATCAACTATGTATGTCTTCAATTGGTTTCAGCAACATTTCCAAATTGCCAGGGGTTGAATTCTGTTGTAGCGATGTTAACCTCTTCAACGGTGCCAGAACTATCAGCAGCGGCTCGGTGTTCACTATACTTCCCGTTGTACTCGTAAATCTCCAACTCACCCCATGGTGTGGAAGTCACTTGGTCAGTCTGGTCAAACCATTTCGGGACGAAATCTTGACCCTTCGACTGCCTGATCTTTTTCTCAGCCCTTTGTTTCTCCTCCAGACTGCAAAACACACCAAACAAAACATCGTTAAGTAATATTTTCAACGTCGGTTGCCGAAGTGGTCAAACTGGCGGGTTGGCAATGTGTCATAACGGTTTTAGGCAAAAATGGGTTGAGTTGGGATGGCAAACACTTGCACAAAAATTTCATTTTTTTTTAAATATTTCTTCGTTTCATGACTGTCAAATTACATTAAAATGGGCAGACGGGCAACAAGCTGCGCCGCCACACCTTTCTGAATCGCAAACCCCAATCTACTAAACACAAACCCCTGCCCCCTGGAGTCGAAACATTACTATGAATAACCCGTTGGACCCTTGTTAGGAAACGGATAGCTTCCGGTGCCAAGGAGCCAAAGGTATCAAAAGCCAAGGGGACGAAAATGTGATTACATATAAAATTATTTTAATAAAAAGGGATAAAGAGGCTACTCGGCTACTCCTAGTGAGACCTCCGGCTCCGAAACAAAATCAACCCTAATTGATTGCCTCTTGTATTAGGCTATTATTACTATCACTATTATCTTCTTTGATTTATGGTAACATGGAACAAAAGTCTAGTTTGTAATACTTGGACCTCAAGTACTACCTAACCTATAAATTTTTACTCTTGTTGCTCTATTTTAACATTATTTATCAATCAATCAATATACTTTTTGGTTCTAAATCTCAACATCCACAATGTCTGTGTGTGCGTGTGAGGGAGAGAGAGTTACATGCTCTTTTCTGAACCAGCTTTAGACAAGTCACCCATCTCAAGTGCATATCTATCGGGCCGTAAGCGAGAGTCTGAGGGAAGTAGTTTCTTTGGTGCTGTTGTAAAGCTGTTTACTTTATGTGCAAAATGTGTGTACTGAAATTTGTCATCTGCAGGGGCCTCGGCAACTCTCCAAACCTTCAAATTTATAAGAAAAATTATAAAAAATAAGACTTACCTAAAAATTTTCAAGCTGTTTTTTATTCACTCTTTATATATGAAAAGAACACGTAACAATAGCTACAAAACTAGCACACGAATGGCAACACATGCAACCTACACCTTATATATGCCCGTTGTGGCAAACTTTTATTGCTATTTATGATATTGTAAGCTTACTTCTTTGAGTTCAGTGTTTGGAAGGGGTTCTCCTTCCAAATCACAAGGTTGATAGCTCATAGATTCATTCCATTTTCCTGTCATTAATATCTTAGGTTCTTCATCTGAGTTATATACATATCCATCCACTTCATAACGACCAGCACTGCATAATGTTTCAAGTACACATATTAGATATCATTCTGATGTTAAACAAATAGATATTATCTCGTTAGCATAAAAATTTACACACACACACACACACAAAAAAAAAAAAACAAAACAAAACAAAAATTCTAAGGTACGCACCCAAACCAACCGCAGGGTTGGAAATACAGGACAACTTTATCTCCTGTGGTCAAATTGGTCAAAATCATCTCCCCCGGGGAATCAATCCACGTTCTTCCAAATATTAAATTATTAACTTTTGTGGGAGGGGGAACTAATTCAAGGATCACGCCATCTTTCTTTAGCTTCAAACGAGTTCTGCAATCAACATAGTTAAACTCTTTAGTAGCAAAGAGCATTTAAATAAAATTTTACTGATGCTTATTAAAAAAATATGAAAATAAACTCACAATTGTTAAAACTAAATTTTGACAAGAACATTTTAGACAAAATTACACTTTGTGTCCTTAATGTATGACTGAAATTATGAAACGTGTCCTTTATTTTTTTATTTTTTATTTTTTGCATTTTATGTCCAAAATCTCGTTTTTTTATTGCATATTGTGTCCTTTCTAACTAACTGGGTTAGAAATCTCACTTAACCTCATTCCACCCAGGGGTATAATTGTCCATTCAGGTCAAAAATCCTGAATTGAGCTTAAATTAATAAATGCTCATTTTCAGCATGTGCAGCGCTTAAATTAATAAATTACTCTAATCACAAACAAGAAACCGAGTTACAGCTATTTACCTTCCAAGAGGATATACATCAAGAGAGTTGCCAAGAAACTTGGTCTTCACCTTTGACGTTATATCATACACAAAATGCTCATTTTCAGCATGTGCAGCGCTTATGGGAGGGTGATGACTAACCTGAGTAATATTTATTATTAAAGTATTAGTCACTTCTTGACAATACACAGCAAATTATTAAATTAATCAGTAGACACAGTAGGGGTTGAAATTTGAAAAGTTCTTAAAAGTAATAAGCATTGTGATGAAAAACATCACGTGTTCAATCATGTAGAAGTTGGAGTTGACATTTTGCGCCTTGACTAAAAAAGGAGACATATATAATTTAAATTATATACCTGTTCTGCTATAAATGTGATGCCACAATGATTGACCATCTCATAAGTTTCACCAAGAATTGGATTAAATGGCTTCCAAGTTCGTTGCAAAGCATAATATACTGATATAAACCAGGATGCTGTAATAGAAAACAACCAACCACTTTAAATATATGTGGCACACTGATGTAAACATATACATGATATAAATAGTAGGAATTTCTTTAAACCTGTATATACTAATCGCATGTATGGATCCTCACATTCATCTGCTAGCTCTAAAAGATGGGAATATTCCATCAACTGCAACAAAAAATACAAAAAATAATAGTGACTCAATAAGAAAATACATACAAGGAGCAAATATTCAATATATTGGTGGAGTTGGACAAACCTCTGCCATTTTCTGCAGCATTGTCATGGGCTCAAAAATGAGTACCGGTAGTGTCACCATTGATGTAATATCAGCTCCCACATACTTCTGCATAGACCTCCAGTAACTGTCACGCTCCTGCAAAATAGGTAATCGAAATAACAAATAAATGGAGAGATTAATGCAAATATACATAATAGCTGTGTTTTTTTTTTTTTTTTTACGATATCATATAAGCTAAATTCTATATTCTTCAATACTGTAGAGTGAGACTTGTGCATGAGCCATGAGCCTATGACAAAACAGTATACTGCATTATGATGGAATTACATCAAACTAGAGAAAAATAGAAATCTTGCAAGGTACTCAAAATCGAAGTAAAAAGGTGGAATCGTGAAAGTAATGAAAGAGAAATAAATTACTGCACCTCCTGCTTCCATCTGCCTCTTTGTGCTTCCACCTCAGCATCTTCCGTGCCTCCCTCAGGATTGATAACTTCAAGCCCCTCATAGCCAAGCAAGCTAAACAGTAAAATAATCAAGACAATCTCCAACATGTGACCTACTGACCTCTATAATTTTAAAAAATTATGTTGATTTTCTCATACGTTACTACTTACTAAAGGCCTAAAGGGTGCAAACTAAACATTAGACAAGCATTGACGCATATCAATACGAACAGCTAACAGCATGGAATGGACTTTTAACATTAAATACAGAAATAACACATTACAAATTGACTAAGATTCATACTACAGAATAGGATAGACTCAGCCAGACATTAACTTGATATCAATCTTTATTCTTTAGTAACTAAAGTCATTGTCAAGTGACATGTTTCTGCTAATGACAAGTTTGAGGTAATGAGGTCCAAAACAATATTATTAAAATTAAAAAGTATGTAACTTATTCTGTAGAAATCTAATCCAGCATATATGCTTTCAGGCTTTCTAGAAAGATGGGTTCATCCATACACAAAATAACAACAGTAGACAGCAAAACAAATAGATATACTAAAATCTAACATTTTATAACTAGTGAATAGGGCTTTGTTGTCAAGGCTCACCCAGGGGCGCGCTTAGGCCCACTTTTCAGACCCAGCACAGCCTTCTTTGCTTCAAAAGCCTCACTTTTTGGGCCCCCAAGCACATTTTCAGGCCCAATTTCAACGATATTCCGTCCAAAAATGACTGAACAGGTCTCAAACAATTATACCAACTCTAAACAAGCCCGGAATCAACCTAACAACCTAAAGTAGCAACCCTAAAGAATCCTAAAAACACGTCTAAAACCCCAAAAAATTGTATTCTTATACTATACGTCTTGCCAAAAAAAAACCCTCGCTTTTAAAACGCCTTGCACTAAACCCTAAGGCTCACCCTTTGCGCAGTGAGTGCACCTTGCACCTTCGGCAACCATGGTTTAAAAAAACGGTTGAGGCGTACGCCTCGAGGCGCCTCGAGGCGAAACTCTAAGAAAACGAGTCTGAGGCGCGCCTCATGGGGTTCAGATTGTACATACGCCTCTAAGGGCTGAGGCGCACTGTGCGCCTCAGGTGCGCCTCGGGTGGTTTAGGGTATTTTTGATGTGTTTTTTTTGGTGTTTTAGACTTTTTGGGTCAATTATTTTATTTTTGATGTGTGTTTTTGATGTTTTAGACTTTTCTAGGTCAAGTATGTTATTTTTTATAGACACTAATTTTCATATCTATTTTTTGACTGCGCCTCGAGCGTACGCCTCGGTTCGTTTCCGTTCTCTTAAACTTTGTCGGCAACTATGCAAAAAGGTAACAACATCTTATTTCAAAAAAGTATAAAGCCAGTCCACATTGCTCAACAAATAAAAACTATGGTCTATGTTTGCCAAACAAACAAACCAAACAAGACTTAACATTAGCTAATACTTTTATTGTCAAAGAGTCTATTTTACATATATAAGACTATTATAATCCACTTCAAGTTGGAATCAACAATGATAATTTGATAGATTTAATAAAGTAGTATAAGATATCAAATAGCAAAGGCTCTAAATTTCCAAAATTAAAATATACCCACAAAGGCAAGAAGTCTTACAAATTAATAGAATCAATCTGAATTTAGGATTTTTAATCAATCAAAAGATAGGGCAATTAATACGAAGATAATCAATAATAATAATAATAATAATAATAATAAATACCCATTAACTTGATTTTTGAAACTGGAGAAGCTAGAAGCGATGGAGGAAAAGAAGCCGCCGCCACCACCACCTTGATTGCTTGCCATATGTGTATGTATATGTATGTATGATAGAAAACCCTAGAAAAAGGAAGACGAAAGTTTGGCCTTTTTAACGGATCAGGGGTTTGGTAGTGGAGCTATCTATCTTTCTTATATTATTAATCCAAGAATGGTAAAGAACATGAACCCAACTCGAACTAAATCTTAGGAAACTCAAAAAGATGCGCTCTGTTGCTACACGGATTATTATTACTAGTAAAAATGTCCACGCGTTGCGGCGGGTGCATCTATTTTGCCCCTCGTGCATCGTGTTTGTTGATTATTCGTTATGATGAAGTAGAAAACAACAATGTATAAAATATATGTTATTAAAAACTGAAACTCATAAGTATATCTTCTAAATATTTTAAATGGGTACATCACAATAGGTCGTACTATTCCTTGCAAAACCCTTAGATTGGCCCACGTCCTTCGGTGGGACCCTTTTATGTATCTCGAAGGCAGATAAGTATGTCATCGTAAAACGGTGCTTAGCGTAGTGAAGTGGTATTGTATCTCTTAATGACCATAAGATTGCAGTGGAAATGATGTAATTACCCACGAGATGCAGCGGAGTCAATGATTTGCATAGATACTCTCATTTTATGTTAGTTTGATAAGTACAGTAATGAATATATTGGACCAAACAAATTAGTAGTCAATATAGTTAAAACTACCAAATCGACTGATAAGAACTTATCTTCTTTTGGATATATAAACAATTGGTGACTTCGTGAGATCGGAAACTCAAATTCTATTCCTAGAAGTTTATAGTAGCAGAGAAAACAAAAAACCATTGAGGAAATGATGACGTTGCTCATGAAGTATCTCTACCATATTTGCTTGTATAAACGTCAAGCCTACATATATCGCTCACTTTAATGGGTTGAAACGTGTCATGGGTTGGGTGTGTTGGCAAACTTCAAGCTTATATATTCATTTGTGTTCTGAAGTGTCACATCATACCATCCTACAACCACATAAATTTTAAAAGAAGATATAAATACATAATATATAATGTAATTTATTTATTATAAACATTGAAAGATATGTAAGTTATGTATATGAAGAGTCACCGCATTATTTATATACCAAATACATGACCACTATTTATAAGACTATAACATTGATACAAACATAATAAAAACATGGAGGTTATGAATGTAAAGAGTCACCACATTATTGTTAATTTCCTCATCAATTTTGTAATTAAGTTTAAATTAATTTCTTCAACAATTTAATATTTAGGTAGAAAGACAATTTTACCCCCTAAATGACTTCAATAAGCATTGTACTATAACCAATAAAGGTTGTATTTACTTAAATTTTGCAGGTATCTTTCACTGATGCTTTATAATATAGTATAGATATAGATATAGAATATAAGGATTCGGGTTGATTCATTAGCGTGGGTGTGAATTTATGGCTTTTCGATTTCTTATTTCTTAACACAAATAACATAAGTAATTAACACATAGTTAAGTTTTTGTTTTCTTTTTATGCTAGTGTTTAATTTATTTTATTAATTAGAATTAGAACTTAAACAATATACAATTGCCGAAAGCAAAATAATATTTTGAACCACACTTCATACACCGTTTAACAAGAACATTAAATAGATCAACAGATACCTTAAAAGTCTCATAACAAATATAGTTTACGTATAGAGTTATATTTGAGCATGAAATTGAGGAAAGTCTCCATACCCTTCTCCAGCCATCCTCTCCATCATCTGTCTTTCATGTCCATTTGTTCCCTGCAACATCAGTTTTCATCCCATGCAATAAGTGGAAGTAATATTTATAATATATTAGAAACGTATTAGCAAATCTAGAATGTTATATTTATAATTTTGTCCGTTTTATTTAGTTAACAATATATATGATTCAAGATACATAACTTCTTAACAAAGATAGTTAGGAAAACCATCTGTCACCTTCATAGGTGCCATATCATCCAATTCAGTAGAGTTGAGGTCAATAGGTCATAGAACATGCTGGCTTCTGAAAGCTTCATAGAGAGAAACTAAAAATGTATAAAAAAGAGAAAAATTGTACTAATTAATTTTGAAAAATATTTTGTCATCAATAATTCTGAATATTGTTTGGTTATTGTTTTAATTGTTAGTTGCATAATTAAATTACCTCAATTTGATTCTGGAACAATCCAACATAGTTGATTATTACATCCAACATCACTGGTATTCCCATTGTCTATAGCAAATAACTAAATTTAAATGGAGCAAAACAGTGATATATTATGAAGATAATTTTTTGTAATTGTCAAAGAACATATGAGCAAGTAGAAAAAAAGATGTATATATATATGTATATAAAGATTAACTCATATATTTATACCTTGTAGCATCCGGGAACCATATCTTGCAAGCGCCTTAACTTCTCATTGTTTTTTTTCTCTTCTCATCTAATGAAGACATAAATTATTTGGACAAAACAATGTTTCAAAGCATGAAATTAGCTCTAAGATTTTGTTTGGGGTTATGAAAAGACTATTAGCATTCAATAAATTGATTATAATAAAGTATATATAATAATATAGATGAGGGATTGAAAGGTCTCACATTTAAGATACATCATAGGTTAGGTTGTATTTTGTGTTTTAAAAGTTGGACATAAGGGCATAATTGGGATAAGATTTTAGGATGTGAGGTATTGGATTATGTTAAATTTACTAATCTACCCTTCTAAGTGTCTTAATTGTCACAAGTATCCCCATAATACCCTTAAATTTCATGCTTAAATATGTTGTACATGTTGCTTTTTAAGTTGTATGAAAATGAAAATGACTATGTTAGCCATCACTCATTTCATGCTTAAATATGTTGTACATGTTGCTTTTTAAGTTGTATGAAAATGAAAATGACTATGTTAGCCATCACTCCTCCTTAATAAGATAATATAGATATAGATATAGATTAATCACTCCAAATTCTTCAATTTGTAGATTATTATAAAAATATTTTTATTTTTTTTACAATAAAAATTTAGGTCTACTACAAAGAGTTCTCGGGCTTCAAATGTCGTCATGATCTTGCTTGTGATGTCTTATGGCATGTTATTCGGTAGATAGTGATATCGTAGGAAAATGAGGTTCAGGTGAATTTTCTGACAGATCCAATGGAGGGGCAGTCTATGTTACGCCCAACAGATGTTCTTGTGTTCGACTGGACAGGTGGAAAACACGCTTGTGTGGATCTTGCCGGCGTATCCCTCCTTGTTGGGCTATATAGTGGGTTTGTGGCGTGTCAGGCGATGCTGAAGGCAAAATCAAAGAAAATTGAGAAGCATGACAAAGCTTGCACGGATAATCAACATGTTTTTATCTCTTTTGCCTTCGGTACTTTTGGCTCTCATTAGGGTAGGTTTTGCTGTTCAAAAGAGGGTTGTGGCTTAACTTATTGCCAGTCTACCTGTCATCCTGCGGTAATCATGTCTATTTATTATGTAATGTACCTAGTTGAATTCGTGAAAAAAAAAAGTTTATAATTTTGTTTTCTTGTTTATGCTTTAAATCAACAATCTCTTTTTTAGTCGATAGATCTGAAAATATTATAAATTGATGAATTGTTATAAATAAGTTATATTATGGTGACTATCCATATTTCAACTCCCACCTCTTCATTTCTGTTGTATTAATGTAAAAGCCCTATAAATAGAGGCTTCATGTAATTGTTATGTAATATACTCAATGAAAAGAATTCTCTATTCTCCATCCTATATTTTCCTCTTTGTTCTTATAATCTTTGTTCTTATACTTCATGTATGGGTTGCTAGTAGGTCGTTGTTTTACAACACGTTATCAGCACGAGTTACTTTTGGAATTTGGAGTTTGATGGCATTAATATAAGATGTACTATCCTCCGGTTTTGTGTTCTGTGTGACCAAGTCCAACTCTACACATCATAAACAAATTGGTGGAGATTTAAAGTTGTCATGCCGAAGCGAACCTCCCACTCAAATCAAGACGGATTTACTGGAAAATGATACAGAACAATTAGGTAAACTCATTTTATTTCACAAGGCAGAATCGTGTTTTCGTTTACATGATTTTGACTATTAAAATTAATTGTTGATAGAATCTTTGAAAAAAAAAAGGCCAATCGGTTTCGTGTGTTAATTAAATAGTCGATGTGAACGGGTGAAAATGCTAGCCAATTTCTTGTCGGAAACCACCAACAAAATTAATGGTAGGTTACGGTTACGGAATAGAAACGGCCGATTAACAAAGGTTATTTTAACCAGTTATAGTAACGGATAGGTATCACATTTAGAGATTAAAATCAATTATATGTTATTGTTTTATCTAATATCGAATTTAGTATTAACTGCTTAACTATATAAGTACATAGAAAAACTAAATAATTTACAAGTTACACGTGTGTTAGTTTTACTTTAATTGGTTGATCATGGCAACGTTCATATAAATTATTCAAAATAACTCGGATTCAATTGAATACATAATATTATGAGAAGCTTTATCATGTTGGAAGTTGGATAACAGAACTTACTTTTGAAAGTTACAATTTATCATATGTTAGGAACTTGATGGAGATATTTGTTTATGTCAATGTCATGCATAGTGATTGATTATACCACGATAGTACTTAAATCACATGTATCTACTTGTAATTTATGATCAAAGCATCTGATTCCATAATGCCATGCATTCTATGACATGTTTTCTTGCTATGCCATGTTATGTATGAGGGGCGTGACTACAGTTAATAAACCACTTAAACCCCTTGATGATTATCAAAAAAAAAAAAAAATACATATTTCATTCCATTGTGTTGGAAGAAAAATTTATTTCAGTTTTATAAGAATATGAGTTCCAATAATTAGTTTTTGTAGTTTATATGATTTAAATGAATTAAATGCATTCTTTTATTATATTGGGTCACCCATTGATAAATTAATAAAAAAATATAAGAATACAAAACGGTATTAGTAAAATGACTTGAGGGTTATTAGTTTCAAGACTATCAATATGTCTAAAGTTTTTCTTATACTTGTTTGATTGTAATTATTACCTCCTATTGCTTCTAGAGTTTAATAATTTGATTTAACTCGAAAATATGATTTTCTTTTCTTGGTTTGATGAAAAGTTGAAAATGAGATTTGATTTGTATCAAAATGATTTGTTAAGCGAGTTAAGACTCTACTATGAATTTCATATGATTTTATCATAATTCGAATGATTTCATGGTGCCTTTCATCATATATCATTTTATGGGGCAAAAATGTTCTGAAAGTCACTAAGTTCATGTTGATAAAATAGAGAATGATGTTTAACGGTTTTATTAGAAAATAACCACTATTGCAATTATATATGATTTGTTCCATTATCATTCTCAAGAAAAAGTACAATATAGTTAGAAGTGACACAAGTATTATGTTCCTCAAATCTCATTATTCATTTATAAAAGGTCGTCAATTATTAGACCAATAATGACTCAGTCATGTAATTACTTCTCTAACTTATATCATGTGATGGGAAGATTAGTAATAAGGGGAATCGTATAAAACAAATTTTGTTTGTCAAACCTCAAATATGCTCTTGAAGTAGCAAGATTATTAAAGAATATATAAGGTTTGAAACGACCACCATGAAAGTGGTGTAGTTCTCATCCATTCCCTAAAGTGAATGTGATGAAAAATGATTGGTATAAAGGTTAAGATCATGCGCATAACTAAGGAAGCTGTAATGATTCCACTATGCAAGTTTTGTGGTTATAATCCATTCCCTGAAGTGAATGCGATGCTATAATGATCGGTGTAAATTAAGTTCATGATTATGGTAATTGTTATGATGCTCATGTTAATGAGATCAACTTTGTTAATATTAAAAGAGGAAGCTGTAATGATCATCATGTTTATAATAAGATCAATCATGTTAATATTGAATGGGGAAATTATAACGATAGCCAAGTTAATAATGAGATCGATCATCAAAAACGCAATAATGATCATGTTACTAATAAGATTGACCACCACATGTGGTAAATAAAAAAAGTGATTATATAACATGATGGTTTGAACATTGAAGTTACAATACATTCTTTCATATCATATGTTTTGTATTACATACTTGCAAGTAATACATATTCGATCATAAACTAGAAATTTAGTTTATGGATCATAATTATTTAATTAGTTGGCATGATCGGTAAGACCACGCCGAGTCGATGATGATGTGAACATAATAAAGAACTTAAAGATTCTTCAATCTGATACATAGCATGTCATGTTTGCTCTTAAGAAAAACTATATATTTGCCATATAAAGTAGGCGAGTATCACTATATATTTTGGAATTGATTAAAGGATACGCATATCCTAACATGATACCATTTAGTATTTAAAATCGATGCATCGTCTAAATGGTTATCAAGTTTGCAACCTGAAGTTTGCTTGATTTATGGCTTAGCTAATAAGATAGCAAGCATATTATTCTAGATTGGCATATTTAATCAATTCCCAAGATACTAATGATCATTGGAATAAGTGTTGAACTTCATATAGCTTTTGTTCATTCATATATTACTTTCATTGAGATGATCACTAAACATCTACTATTGATTACAATGTCAATGATCATGAGAGCAAAAAGTTCATGTTTATGTTTTATTAAATGTGATTTTACATGCAGTAGCATTTATTCATATCAAGCCAATACGTGGTAATAGTTTCTCTCCATTATAGTTGGTTTTTTGGCCAGGAACCAAATATTGCCCATCTAAGATTTTGTTGTGCGACATATATTGAAATTGATCCACCACGACGCACGGAGATGGGACCTTAAAAGGTGATCGGGAATTAATTGATATCCATCTCAATGGATTAACATTCCCAACATCAGGGGGAGATAAAAAGCAGTTGGAAATAGAAATGAGTTAGAATGAAATATCATTGATCCTCGTACTAAACAATGTGAACCAAAAGTTCAAAGTATAATTCATTCACAGAGATTAGCGAATTAGTTACCAGACGCATTAACTGACCTAAATATGATGAATAGCTAATCAAGTCACGTATACCAACTGCTAATGCTCCATTTAAGATGAGTGTCCAGGAAGGACAATCGTATATTGGTAATAAGCCTACTGCACGCCTAAAGCGTGGTAGACTAGTCGATTTAAAAGAATAAAAATCCTCGAGAAATTGGAGCAAGTAAGAAAGATGGTCAAGTCGAGGTTATAGTAAAAAGGTCTCCTGAAGAGACATTAGACATGATGGTTCCAGAAGAACCTCAGGTACCTGAAAATAAAGAGATCTCGTTATATAATATCATGTCTACGAAATGTATGGAATCGAAATAAAATCGACGTCGTTATAAATTTTATGTAATGTAGCGCTTGAAATGAGGATCAAGATTTAAGATCTGCCTATGAATGAGTACAAAGAAATGATTGGCCAAAATGGAAAGACGCAAATATGGCAGAGTTGAATTCTCTATTGAAAAGAAAAGTTTTGGACCACTAGTCCATACAACAAAAGTTGTAAAACATATAGATACGAAAAGGTCTTTTGTGCGAATAAACATTTGAAAAGAAAATGATATATGGTAAAATTGGTGGCACAAGAATTTCACAAAGACCCATAATTGATTATGAGGAGACGCATTCTCCAGTGGTGGATATAATGATTTTTCATTATGTTATTAGTTTGGTAATGCAAAGAGATAATTGAAATGCGTCTAATAAATATTATGATTCACTTGACACTGAAAGTTTACATGAAAATACCTGATGAAGGATTTAATGTGTCAAAATCTTGTTCTCGAGAACGTTATGATTGGAATAAATAGATTCAATTCTGAATATGTTATGTTTGTTATATGATTGAATTGAATATAAGTGGAACTCCTCATGAGTATCCTAAAGCAACTGAGTGCTTAAAAGGTAATATGAAGCATCGTAGGATGTAATTATTGTGCACCAATACACCACAAGTGATAGACTGAACCTGGTGATTAAGAATGGTACAATATATATTGGAGAAATAGATGTTATTTTTCTTCCAATTGAAGAGTGAATGCACTTGCGTAATTGGTCAAGATGGAAAAGTCCTTGATGGATTGATGATGCCTGCAGCATTGATATCAATACCTTAAGAAGTATTATGTAAAGGTAATATAATATGTATGGACTAAAATAAGGGGGTTGAGTGTTTTAAAACTCATGAGATATCCCGATAAAGAGCAACATAAGTTTGATTGTATTACCCAACTTTTATCAAAAGTTCTCTATTAAAAGTTCACTCGCAGTTTACAGTCTGAGCATTATCGAGAGACTCTGTAGAACTTTTAAAAGGAGGATTTTTTTTGAAAGTCCTTGACATAGTACACTTGTTGCTTGACCTAAAATTCAAGTATATATGTAATGATATGTTTACCAATCCATCAAAGTATATCTTGAAAAGATAGTGGGACATTTTACAATTGGCATAACTCATACTTAAAGTGCATTAAAGGTTGTCCAATTACTTGATATGAAATATTATTCATTTCATCTCCTACCAAAGTAGAGATTTTCACTCTAGAAGTACCATAGTTAAATATATATGCACATTAGTATATGTCTTGCTAGTTATGCATGATTATAATATCTTTCACTTGAACTTATCGCCACGATATAGCCTATGACAAGCAAGCAAGACATTGGAATGAGTTAAAACAAAAATTACAGGTATGAATGATGTTTGATTTTATTTTTCTAACCCTTGGAAACAAGTTTGGTTAGTCTTGTAGATTTTGAGAATGTAACACAACAATAGTGGATCATATGATAATTATTTTCGAGGGGAGGTACCAGAAAATCTCATATGAAGATTATACACCATTGCTCAACATAAAGGATTGTACTTCAAGGGATCGAGCGACATTTCATTGGCTACTGAAGCTTTAAGCAACTTTCAAGGAAGATTGACACATGTTACTGAAAGACTACATATTCAAATGAGGGGGAGTATGATACAAGTTGCACTCTTTTTCCCTTAACTAAGTTTTGTCCCATTGGGTTTTCTTAGTAAGGTTTTTAATGAGGCAACATACCTGATCCAGAAGTATCAGGAAGAGTAATACGCCCTGCACTCTTTTTCCCTTAGCTGAGGTTTTGTCCTACTAGGTTTTCCTGGCAAGGTTTTTAACGAGGCAACATCACCAAGCGTATACTACATTATTTTCATTTGTCACATGGATAGTCAAGGGGGAGTGTTATAAATAAGTTATATTATGGTGACTATCCATATTTCAACTCCCGCCTCTTCATTTCTGTTGTATTAATGTAAAAGCCCTATAAATAGAGGCTTCATGTAATTGTTATGTAATATACTCAATGAAAAGAATTCTCTATTCTCCATCCTATATTTTCCTCTTTGTTCTTATAATGTTTGTTCTTATACTTCATGTATGGGTTGCTAGTAGGTCGTTGTTTTACAACATGAATATAATATTATACACTAGCATTAAAAAAACACGGGTGTTGTAGTGTAACCTTTTAGTTTACTTCCAACACATGCGCTTTTCATGCTAACAACTTGTCTTATTGTTAAATCATTAGTCGTAATTCGGTATAGTGTTAAACGATACCCATGTTTATCTAAACATAATATGAGATTAAAGTATTATAGTAAATGCTAATTTTGTTCGTATAAAGCAAGCCTACCTTTTTATATAATGATAAGATTGCAAGTAACGCAGTTTGATGATTAAAACATCCTGATCATGTGGCCTAGTGGTAAAAGGGCTGGTTCTCTCTTTAGGGGAGTCGGGTTCAATTCCCACAGGAGGCATGTGATGGATACCCCCACCCTTGTGGTGGGGTAGGTGGTTGGGAAGTGATGGAGAGACCCTTGACCCTTGTGGTCATGGGTTCGACTCCTGATCCCTCCAGGTTTTACCGGTTCACTACCGTCGTGCCTTCGGGCGGGTTTGAGGGCCGGGTTTTCCCTGGAACTGGAGACGGGTGGGCCGAAGGGCTCTGTCCGTACGGACTAGAGGCCGTCTGGGCCCCTTTCGGCCATTGGGGGCCGGGTACAGAGTACCCGGCAATACTTTAGTTGATCGTTCAAAAAAAAAAAAAGTTTGATGATTAAAACAAAACAAAAATGCTAATTTTTAGTCTCTTAATGACCATTCAGAGAATATCTCTTAATGATCCATAACCTTGAATGATTAAAAGATAATCTGAATGCAGGGCCGGTCCTGAAAATTCAGGTGCCCGGCCGAGTCAGAAAATATGTGCCCCTTAGTCTTAGGTCTTTTAAGCAATGTTTTCATAACGGAAGCGGACGTTGAACCGGTTTCCTTACCGGTTCCCTGGTCGGACCGGTCGAACCGGATATGAAAGTGTTGTAATAATTATAAAAATTAATATGTTTGGTTAATTGGCTCATAAAAAAACCACCATTTCTTAAAATTCCATAATAATCTGAAGGGCCATTATTTACGTCTAGACTTCAAAAGTTTTTTTAATGAAATGAATTTGACTTGAATCATGTGTACAAGCGTGAGACAATTACTTTTTTTGTAGTACTATATATTAAAATTTACTGCAAAGACTTCACAATTACTGTACCACAATACAAATCTCAAATAACACACTTCAACTTTTTTTTTTTAATTTTGTCATATCCTTCAAATATATTTTTTCATGTATGACTCATCTTCTTCCTTATATACTCTTCACCTTCTTGCGTTTATAACCAGTGATGTTTAAGATAGATCTTTTTTTGGGTTGAAAACAGAAAGAAAATACTTGCAGAAAAAATACACTCTACACTCGTCGCCGCTCAAAGTGCCCCTTTAGAAATTGGGCCCGGGCCGGGTGTCCTCCTCGCACCCCCTTAGGGCCGGTCCTGTCTGAATGGTTAAGAGACAATCATTAAAATATTATCTCTTAACCAATACTACTTAGGATTACATCTTGTTCATTAAGAGATTATGAACCATTCATATGTAACCTCGTAATGACAATTCAAAGCTATGAAACAACCCTTAAAATGACAAGATGTTTAGTTAATATAAGGTGTATTTAAGAATGTAAATAAAATTTAATTAATATATAGAGTAAATTCCTTTTTGAGTCCCTGAGTTATCTTGATTTTAACTAGTTGAGTCCAACATTTTCATTTTTAACATTTTGAGTGCTTGTGTTTTATTTTTGTTATGGTTTGAGTCCTAAAAACTAACTCCATCCAACTTTTCTGTTAAGTAACCCTCACGTGAAACACACGTGAGGGTACTTTAGTAAAATCGTCTTGTCTTTTATCTTCCCCTTATAAAAACCCATTTACCCACCTCTAAACCCTAATTTCCGTTTTAATCGATCCAGACACAACCCACGAACAAAGAAAATGATGAACATCCAATGTGCATGTGGGGCTCCAACAATCATTCGAACATCATGGACTTCAACGAATCATGGAAGAAGATTCCATTGCTGTGCAAGAGCAATAAGCTGTGGGTTTGTAACGTGGGCTGATCCTCCAATGTGTGCACGATTTTGTCAAGTTATACCTGGATTACTAAGATCCATCAATAATCATCAAGAAATGGCTCGGATCAGAGACAAAAAGTTGAAAAATGGTAGTTGGGTTTTGTTTGTAATGTATGTATGTATGTTTGCATGACTTGAAGTAACTGTTTGTAATGTATGTATGTATCCACTTGACCTAATTTTGATATTAGATTTGGTTGTAAAGGTCAAGTTGGTCTAATGTTAAAGAATTGGCTATGAATGAAATGGTGTGGTTTTTGTAATTTTGAGTATTTGTTTAAACTGATCTTGAAATATTGACCCATATGACAATGACCATAACCTAAATGAAAACTGCAACCACAGCAAATTACAATGACCCATTGACAAAACTGCAACCATAACCATTACATACCCAAAACAATTGACCCATTACAAATGAAAATTGACCCATGACAACAAGTGGAAATTACTAAAGTACCATCACGTGTGTTGCACGTGAGGGTTACTTAATAGAAAAGTTGGATGGAGTTAGTTTTTAGGACTCAAACCATAACAAAAATTAAACACAAGCACTCAGAATGTTAAAAATGAAAATGTTGGACTCAACTAGTTAAAATCAAGATAACTCAGGGACTCAAAAAGGAATTTACTCTAATATATATAAGGTGTATTTAAGAATCTTTGATGTAAACTATGTTTAGACCGTCCGGAGGGGGGGGGGGGGGGTTGAAGTATTGGTTCAACTTTTTTTTTTTAATAATAATAATAATAATAATAATAATAATATTCGTTCCCCTTCTCCCCCCTTTCACTCCCTACAATTTTCTGTCTTCACATGAAACCCAAAAGTGACACATGACGCTTCTTCCCCACCACTCTTTTATAGTCTTAAAAAAACAAAAGAAAGAGGTTGGAGCCCTAATTGAGAGTCAAGAAAGGTCAAAGCTAATAACAGACGGCGGAGACAGAGAGGGAACATTGCAATGACGGTCATGCAGAAGCTTAGGATGTTCGTTGTCCAAGAACCTATTGTCGCTGCTTCTTGCCTTATCGGCGGCTTCGGTCGGTACTTACAAACCCTATATCTGTTTTCCCATTGTTGGATGTTTGTTTATTAGTATATCAACTTTACTTTGATAATAATAATAATAATATCCTTATTACATTCATATATTACCTTTACTTCCTTTCAACATAGTACTACTAGTGGTTTAAGCATAAATAGATTAATCTAATGATATTCATTGATATCCTGAGGCGCGCTTCTATGCATATATAAAACTTCCTTAGGTTTGTTCACATATAAACTTACTGATTTTGACCAATTTTGTCCCATAATTTCTTGAGGCGCGCCTATATTTACCCCTCTTGCTTTTTCCAGAGCGCCTTGTTGCGGCACGTATTTTTGCCACTGGTTCCATGTCTTAGTGTTTGTTCACTATACAAGTATACGTAATATTCTTATAAGTCAGTTTGTAAAAATAATAATCTTGTTATAAACCTTACTTTGACTTTTAATTTTAGGGCTGTTTCTTCCTGCATTCGTGCGCCCTATGCTGGACTCCTTTGAATCAACCAAGCAAGTTCCTCCACCCGTATTAAGCGATGTGAGTAACAACATATCCCTTTATGTAATTTCAATGTTATCTTAGTGAGGATTTGTTTCAAAAGAGGTTTTCGCTTTTTTGTTTCGTCTTTTAACACACTGACTGACTAATCCCCTTGGATTTAAAATCATCAATCAGCTAATAATGCATCATTTCAGGTGGTTGCAGGTATGACCGGTAAAAAATAACAATGCAATGATACAAATATTGCAACTCTACTATTCAAGTCCCATAAAACAAAAAACAAAGAAATTGAGGTCTGTTGTTATTGATGATTGTTTCCGTAATCAATATCTTTTTTTACCATGGTCGTTTTACTTTGATAGACCAGGGTTAATAAGATATCTGTTTTTCTTTAGTATTGTGAACTAAAATTATCATCTCCGGCTTTTTGTTTGGTAACCAAAAAGTTTCTTCTGTGTAATGTTTAATAACGTTCATTTGTTTCTCTTTGAAAGCATATACACGTTTTATTAGCGTTTTAAATGTACCAGTACATCTAACATGACCCACATTAATAAACTGGTCTAGGATTGAGACTAGTCTGGTCAAAGGCTTTCTTAGACAAACAATCTCATGTTTTGTATTGAATGTTATTGTTAGGTTAGTTTGGCATCAACTTAGGAAGATGAGTTAGTTTTTGGGTATACATGCTACAATAATTGCTTGATCTCTTATAGCGCATAAACACAAGTTAATGCATAATTTTCTCCACTCTTGTATCTTTAGGACGCCAGCGTCAGAGTGTCCATATGGACACTGTTAACACGATAATGATCTAGTATTGACTTGTCTCAAGATTGTGTTTGACCTTAGTAAGGTTTCTTAGTTCATCTCGAAACGGTCGAAAAGGGCCTGCCAATCCTTCGGGTTTCTCTACCGTGAAATCCAAACTGCAAGGCCTACCCGACGGGGTGGCACCGTTGTACCCAAAACGGGTATTAACCCAAAGCTACAACCCAACCGGGTACCATATAACCTTGTAGCTTTGTGTATGATACTTCTACCCACCAACAATGTAAAGTTATCATACACATCAAACTATATTGTTTTTACAAGGGAGTCAAGCCAAATTAAAGTTAAATGAGCCGGCTTAATTAGCTTGTAAAGGCTCAAGTCAATTTATGGCTTGACACTTTGACAGGCCAACTCATTTAAATTAAACTTAATATTTAATATTTATATTAATATTTAAGTAAAGTTGATATTAGAGTGATCTTTAGTGGGTTATGGATCATATTATGTGGCCTGATTTTTTTAACACCAGACATAACCAATTTTATTAATCCACTAGTCTTCTTATCATCATCATCATCATCATATACTCAGTTATCCTACCAATAGAAAAAGCTAAGGTAGGGTCTTAGGAGGGTAAGATGTAGACAGCCTTACATCTACCATGTGGGAAGAGAGGTTGCTTCCAGTGAGACTCCCGACTCGATAGTGGTTTTGTATCAAGCCTTGGATATAAGACACATAATACTTAGCAATCGAGACAAACCCGATTAGTGCATGTACCCCCTTGCCTTTTGGCTATCAACGCTATCACATGATGCATGATTAACCGTCCGTCATTTTTAACGTTATTTTCACGAAATTGGTAAAATAACGTTAAAATTAGTGCAACTTTACTTTTGCTCACCGATGACCACACATATATACATTAGCAAGCTGCTAAAGATACCTCGAACAGTCTCACTTACAAGCATAACAGAATAATTAAAACATCACCATATAGGGTATGTTTGGCAAGGAGCTTTTAGGAGCTTTTAGAGCTTCAAGCTACAAGCTTTTAAGAAAAAGCTCATACTCAATAAAAAGCCTTGTTTGGTTGAAGAGCTGGAAGTTTTTAGGTTAGGAGAAAAAGCTCTATAGTGAAAAGCTACTACTACAAGCTTTTAAGAAAAAGCTCTACTAGCTACAAGCTTTTAATTAATAAATGACATAAATACCCATTCTATTTTAAAAACAAAATAAAAACCTTCCTTACAAACTTTTAATTATGACCATTTTAGTCATTTTATACATTTTATTAAAAGCTCTAGCTACTCTGCCAAACACCAAAATATATTTAAAAAGCTTCTAGCTACTAGCTACCAGCTTGCAGCTACCAGCTTACAGCTACCAGCCTCCAGCTAGTTTTGCCAAACATACCCATAATTGAGGAAGGGCTATGACTCGAACCAATTTGAGAGTTATCTTGTGCAAAGTTGAAAGAAGCTTGTTTTGTTATGGGCCTAATAATAAATCAAATTATTAGTCATCAACTTTTTGAACAATCCTAATAATTTTTTTAATAATTTTGGTTTAATTGATACATTTTACACTTAATTATATTATTTTTTAGTTATGGCCCTTTCAAACATTCCTAGAATTATCACATATAATCACACTTTCCTATAGAAAACTCAAGTTTAATCAAAGTAAACTTCTTTCAAGCAATGATAGCAAAGAAATTTTTTTTAACGGGTTAAATTACACAAAAAACATTACTTGGCAAAGCTTGAACCCTTGACCTTAAGGAGAGCAACACCACACGACATCTTAATCGTAATGATTTTATCAATTTCACTCAACCCTCGCCCGATAACAAAGAAACATTAACATTGTGTTCTAAAGTTAACTTAACAGAAGAAAAGAAAGGAAATGGAAGGAAAGGAAAAAAGAGTGTGTATTCCTGAGTTTTTTTTTAAAGGAGGGAAATGGAGGGAAATGATGAAATGTGTGTTCCCGAGTTATTTTTTGGAAGGAAAGGAAAGGAAAAAATAGGAAAACTAAGCCATATTTCATCCTTCCAAGTTGGAAGGAAATGAAAAGAAAAGAAAGCAAAATAAATAAATAAATAAATAAATAAACAAATAAATAAAGAAAAAGAAAAGAAAAGAAAAGATTTTCTTTCCTTTTTTTTTCCTCTGTTAAGTTAACTCGGGAACACAGCGTAAGGGGGGACGAGTCACTCTCAGCAACTTTGTCGAGCCCCATCCAACCTCCCTTTGCCGCGCCAAATCCACACCCAACATCAACAATATCACATCTTGCCAAATGGCAACAAATTTGACCGTTGCCGAAGGGGTGGTGGCGGTATTACCGCACGACAAATCTAACCGAGCATTCCTTGCCGAGAGTGCCTCATCTCCCATTCTCCCTAATAATTTTCCCCATGATATCTTTTAAATTGAAAATATAAATATATTATCTGCATAAAACTAGTAGTAGCTAATTAGAAAACAAAAGACTGAAATTTGTGATTTGCAAATTAATACTAAAAATATGTTTAGTGATAAACGAAAATGGTCGGTTTGGAGTTAAATTGCGGCTGCTCCGGCCAACCCCACAATATGATTTGGTGGTAGCATCAGTCAACCTCCGCCGTTATCTGTTAATTGTCTTTCCCCCTAACGGAGACTGTCTCCATCTAGAAATAGAATCACTATGTAATCATCAAAGATTTTCCCACAAATGCGGACATTTTATTTCATTTTCAAATGATACATACCTTTTTGACCTTTTCAGTTTTCCTTATATAAAACACATACTTTTGATTGATTAACTTATGTGATGGTAAAATTATATGTTTAACAACAAAAAGTAAGTTTTTAAAAAATGTACTACTCAGGTTAAATAATTACATATGGCTATCAAATAATCTATATCTATAATAAAATAATAGAATTGAAAAAACGTGACACTTGGTGAGACAATTCTTTCATTGATTTCTCTTCAAAACTATTAAAATTGTTATTTTCTCTTTCATCTGCAGGGCGCATGCACGTTCCCCTTGAAATCTAAACGTTAATAACTTTTATATACGATAATTTTTTTTTTTAAATTCACTCACTTAACGAGTGTTTTATTATCTTTCTAACAAGTACTACAGTGTTATACAAAAAACGGAAAAAAAATGACTTTTTTAATGGATTTTTGTTCATGCAGTAAAAAAAACACACAATGTGTTAAGTTATTCATTAATTATGTCTAGGTAAATCACTAATCATGTTAAGATAGTATGTATGTTTTTGAACCTACTATTACATATAAGAACCCGCTAACTACATATATATTAACAGATGTGGTCAGTTTGGTAAGAATCTTTTTTTTTTTTTTTTTTTGTATTTTGATTGGTGTTGATAGGAACATTGATTACAAATGTTGTTAAGCCGGTTAGATGTAACCTATGATTATTAAACATCAGGTAAATCTCTAGCTGATAAGTGATAATTAATCATCTCACCATGCATGCCTCTTAGATCGTTTTTAATGTATGTACTTTAAAATCAACTGACATGTGGTGATTATTGGAATATATACTTAAATTATGTATGAGTAGAGAAAATAGTCGGAAGACATAAGAGCATTCACATCCCCTCCATTAAATCTCATCCATCAAATTACACTAAAAATCACTACTCCACCCCTAAATCATCTCTCTCCTAATTAATATAATAATACTTTTTCATAGTTTTATCATTACATTTTCTCTCTCCTCACTCACAACTACTTACAAAAATATTAAAATATATATAGGGGTGAACAGTAGCTTTTCATATATAGGGTGGAACAGTGCTTCCACCAAATATTTTCCTTCTCCTCCACTCACAACCACTTACACTCACCCCATATAATTTGGTGGACACACTCACATATATTTGATGGATAGAATGTAAGTGCTCTAAAAAGTTACCCTCTTACAATCTTTTTATATTATTTATATTGGTTACCAAATTCACATCTCTCCTAAAAAGTTTTAGTATACTTTCAATTCTTTAAAATATTAGAAAACTAAAAAAATATATGTGTATTTGTAATTTTATTTTATTTTTTTGTTTTTTATTTTATAAAATTTTGTAAAAAGAATAATAAAAAAATAACGAGCTGGCTCGAACATTTATGAGCCGAGCTCAAGCTTGGCTTTTCAGCTCAACCAGAAAAACGAGCGGAGCCGAGTTGGCTCATTTAAATTCGAGCTCGAGCTTAGTCTGGCTCGACTCGGGTCGGGTCGGGTACAAGATCATTTACCATCCACGTACGTAGGTACTATTATCTATTGTGCATCACTTACCACCCACATACGTAGGTACCTTATTTGGGTATTCAATTTTCTATTTCCGTCACATTTTAAGTTAACATAAAGCCAAAATTATACATGACATCTACATACATGTATGTACAAAATGTAGGTATCATATTTTTGGTATTTATCATATCTGTAGTGAGCATAAAACCAAGGTTATACATTTGTTGGTCCTACATATGCTGCATATATAATTACTTAAAAATTAGATATGTTGGTCCTACAGATATGCTGCATGTATAATTACTTCATGATTACTTTAAAATTACATACAGAGAACAAGACCTACACATGTGTGTGTATTATATATTCCCCTTTAAAAACATGGGGTGGATTACTCTACAAGTGAGCATATCATGCTAAGGGTGAGAAGTGGGTAAAATAAAGAAAGAGCACTGTAGCATAATGGTAAATATAATTACTCTATAAGCAATAGCAATTCATGAACGAAGCGTTCAACCATAAGGAACGAGTAGTTGCTCTAGAGTAATTAATAACTACGCTCCTTAATTTAGGTTATAGCCTAGTGGTAAAAAAAACAAAGCTATTTTTGAGGAAGATCCAAGTTCAAATTTTAGGCAAGGTATAAATTTTTAGGCAAAGTATGAATAGTATTAGTGGTTGTTTGGTTGATTAAGTGCTGAATCATTAAGATTTAAGAGGTCTGAATGTTTAAGAGACTCTGAATGATTAAGTGCTGAATGGTTCAGCTATGCACAAAGTCTGAATGGTTCAGCTCTTAACAATTCCATTCAAAGCCTTTTTAGGTTAAAACAAACAGTCTGAATGTTGAACCATTCAGAGCTGAATGGTTCAGAGCCTCATTAAGAGGCTACCAAACATGCCGTTAGTCTTTCAAAAAAATTTGTATCGTAAATACATAATTACAAACTGGAATATTCAAAAAATCTGTCAATTTCGTCTTTCTTGTCACTTACATTTTACTTTTGAGCTTCTAAACGTATAAAAGCCATTGCAGTGGAAATAAAATAAAATAAAATAAATATGTTGTTGAAAATACCTAAGAGTCCGGATTGAATTATCCCGTCGTAAGAAAATAATTTTTAATAGGTTTTGATTCTGATTAAAAAAAACAACATAGCACCTAAAACATTATCTCCCAATTGAAAACCCTCAATTGAATAGTATATCAATTCTTGTAGAATTGATGGTAGAAACAAAGAAACACCTTAACTTTATATTGGCTTATCATTTATTGAAGCTATCTCTCACATTACCCGTCGCAACCACGACCGTTGAAAGAAGCTTTTCGGCAATGAAGTTTGTGAAGAACGATTTGCGCAATAGGATTGGTAATGAGAATTTAAACGATAGTTGTATTGTTTTTATTGGAAAGGACTTACATAGACATGGAGATAAAAGATGTTATAGATAGATTACAAAAAAATGAAGACTCGAAGAGAAAAACTTTAGATTTTCGAAGTTTGTTATGCATATTTAATGACGTTTAAATTATTTTTGGGCTTTTAGTTTTCTTTTGTCGATTATAAAATTTTAGTATTATTAGTTTTGCTATACGAGTCGACCCGGGCCACCTAATTGATAAACGACTTATATAAGTTATATGATTCTGCAACTCATGAAAATTTTTTTTGGATCCGCCACTGCTTGAAACCAAGGGTTCATGTCCAGCAGGAAAGATTTTGTGATTCAAAATAAAGTAGTTACACAGCTTGTTGCATATTTTCCTGAAATTGATTTTGTTTTTCTGGTTTAATATAATTTGCAAACAAAACCTAGTTTAATGAAACATCATTATAAAAATATATAGTTATTGTAATAACAAATCATAGCAAGTCATGTAGCTTTTTTTCTTCGATAATGTAATAAACTATTTTTCTTATTTAAAACTGTCTTGAAAGTTGAAATAATCCAAAAGATCATGTCTTTTGTCTCACAAAAATATTCCTTAAAAGGTACACTGAAAGCTATTGAATGGTAACGGACCACAAAGTATCGGTTGGCATTTCGATGACGGTGGTCTGGTCGGCGCCTAAGTTTGTTTTTGATTTTGCATGTTTTTGGTCAATTGCGGCTGCACAACTTAAGATCCATCTCCGGCCAAATTTTGTCCAAAAAGCCCATTAATATAAGCCCATTCATAGAAGCCCATTTCATTGGAGAGTCGGTGTTCGGGCCCACTCTACAGTAGAAAAAGACCGGTTAGACTATTCCTCAAATTGGTTTTGTTATTTTGGTTTGTTGACCCTATTGACTATATAGACTGGGTGTTTAGATGATTTTATCGGTTTTGTTTGGGTTTAGCGGTTTCAAAGATGATGATTATAAACAGGTGAGAAATCTACCGGTTGTACCTGTTCCAAACCGGTTTCTATGTGTACCAGCTTGAAATTGGTTTGAATTTTGGTTCGGGTCATGGTTTCGATTCTCAAATTGGTTTGATTGTGCATCTTTACCACCATTGTGCCATGTAGTGCCAATTGTCCTACACATTGTTGTCCCCAATTAGGAACCATCCCATTCCAATATTTCTTCGTTCCATGGTCATGCATGTCCCCACAAACATGTGTATAACATCTTAAATAAATCTTGGTAAATCAAGTGAGATTGAGACATGGAAACAAAATCATTCAAAGAACGTGGTATTTATGTATGATCCTTAGCTTGTTACTTCCATATTTTTCTTTCATGTAGATTTCATTAAGATTTCACTCATCATCAAGTCGAATAGAAGGCACGTTAGTCGAGCTCGATCTTTTAACATTTTCCTAATAAAGGATGGCCTTATCATCACCACAAGAGTGACTATAACCGATCCAATATGATCGATGTACGTTTTTTTGTCAACATATCAACGACGAATCCCACAAACTTAAAAAACAAAAAAAAAAAAAACAAAATATGTAAATATTCATCCATTTTGTTGTTTTCTGGCAGGATAAATGCCAACAGGCAGCCCCTCGGTTATCTGTTAACAAATTTATGCCCTAGCATTTCAAGTGTTTGTTGGTGGAACGATTTTGCGACTGATATTTCATTGGTAATTCTAAATATAAGTTTTTTGTCCAAGTTTTTTTAGCTGTTTTTTATAAAAATCATTTTGTGTCGAGTATTCCATCGGTAATCCATCAGAAGAAACAACTATAAATACTACTTGAACCTTAGTTGTTTTCAAAGGAAGTATTCGTTCAATACTTATAAATGCCCTAGGTTTCAAACCTATATGTTTTCACATGTATTATACGAACCTCTTTGTGGCAACCACGTGTGTACAACTTTCACAATTCCACATGTGTAAGCTGATCACTTATTATATAAAATTATAAACGCTAGCTAAAGATGTAGCCAATATGAGTTGTAGATTTTAAATATTATAAATGAACCCATTGTCAAGATCTTGACCTTGTTGTACATTGACACGGTGAAAGTTGACAAACATTTATATTATATAAACATCGGAGAGAGAGATAAGAGCACTCACAACCTGTCCATTAAATATTTGTGAGTGTATTCTTGATATTATAAAAAGTGGATTTGAGGGGTTGTGAGTGAATGAAATAAAAAATATTACTATTCATCTGTATATTTGAAAAACTATTGTTCATCATCAAAATTTTTAATATTGTTATAAAATTGTTGTGAGTGAAGGAGAGAAAAAAGGTATTGATAAAAGTATATAAAAATATTATATAATTGAAATGAGAGAGAAAATATAATGTTTTTTTAGAGTAATTTGATGGATGAAGATGGAAAATGGGATGTGAATGCCCTAATGCCTTCAAGTCGAAACATCCTGGTTCAATCTAAAATAAAATAAAAATATATATTTTTAACCTTTAAAACTTATAGTTGTACGTTTATTTAACATATTATTTTCCTTCTAAACGTATCATATCTCCTTTACGGGTATATTTGGCAAAACTAGTATGTGACTGGTAGCTGGAAGCTATTAGTTGTAGCTTTTTAAATATATTTTGATGTTTGGCAGTAGCTGGAGCTTTTAATGAAATGTATAAAATGATTAAAATGTACATTAACTAAAAGCTTTTATGCATGTTTTTTTTCTATTATTTTTATTATGGAATGGATATATTTATGTCATTTACTCATTAAAAGTTTATAACTAGTAGGGGTTTTTTCTTAAACGCTAGTATTAGTAGCTTTTCAATATAGAGTTTTTTCTCCTAACCTAAAAGCTCCAAGCTTCTTCAACCAACCAATGCTTTTTATTAAATATGAGTTTTTTCTTATAAGTTTGAAGCCCTTAAAAGCATATTGCCAAACAGGGTCAAGTTATTCTACACAAGGTAATAAAAATGAGAAGGGTGAGAAGGATACAAAAAACACAATAAATCATGAAATATGACACAATGAGCCACAAAATATAACACAGTGCCAAAAAATATAACACAATGTTGAAGAAAAAAGACACAATGATGAAAATAAGAAAAAGACACAATGATACATGAAAGACACAATGATATAACGCATATTCTAAAAACCACAAGCTAAAACCTCAAAAAAAACGAAGACCTAAAAACTCACGTTGTAGGGTTCGATAAAACGGTTCCAATGCCGCTTGAATGAGTTCAATCGGAGTCCGTTTGATACCCTTCCTACGACTTCCTATTTTTCTTTCACTGTGTATTTGATCCTAACCCTTGCCAAACATACCCTACTTATAAAAAGAAGCAGTTGCATGAAGTCAAATGCATTATCATCTACTAGAATGAGATGCGTAAGATAAATGTATGATGAACGTCAATATGTATATGATAAATTTTGAGATGTGTAAAATAAATGTAGAGCGAATTTTAATGCGCGTAGGATATAGGTACGAATGTATGATAGTATAAGTAAACAGGGAAGTTGTAGAGAGAATTGGTTAATTATAAGATGAACATAATGTACAATATATAGGAATACAAGTGAGGATATTAAGGAGAAAACTAAGCAAAACCAAATCATAACCTACTGACTAATTCAATAAATTTAAATACATTTAAATACAAATTTGAATGCAATTTAGGAATTGGCGGTTTCTTTATTCTTGATATGCCCCCGCAAGATGGGCGAGTCGGAGATGAGACCAATCTTGGACATGAGGTAATGAAACCGTTGGCGAAGAAGCGGTTTGGTTAAGGCGTCGGCTAGTTGATCATCCCCGGAAATGTGTGTAACCCGTAATGAGCCGGCTTGTACTTTTTCACGAACAAAATGGAAGTCCAACGCTAAGTGTTTCATCTTTGAGTGAAAAACTGGATTGGCAGAATAATTGGTGGCACTAAGGTTGTCACAGTAGATGGTAGGTGTTGTGATAGATGCAAATCCCAGTTCAGTAAGTAAAGATTGTAACCACTGAACCTCGGTAGTAGTCGATGCAACGGCCCGAAATTCAGCCTCGGTGGAGCTTCGAGCTAGTGTACTCTGTCGTTTGGAGCTCCAAGATATGGGGTTGGAGCCGAGGTAAACAATGTATCCCGTAGTGCTTCGATAATTGTCTTTATCCCCTGCTCAGTCGGCGTCGGTAAACGCATGAAGGGTTAGGGGAGAGTTGCGGCGTATTATGATGCCGTGATGTAAAGTGCCATGAAGGTATCGTAGAAGTCGTTTTAAGGCTGCCGAGTGAAGTGAGGTAGGAGAATGCATAAATTGTGAAAGTTTGTTTACGGTAAAGGATATGTCGGGACGCGTGAGAGATAAGTATTGTAAGGCTCCAACTAAAGTTCGGTAATCGGTGAGTGATGGGTGAGGGGTGCCACCTTTGAGTGTGAGCGGTTCAGAAGTAGTCATCGGTGTAGCGGTTGGTTTACATTCACTCATATTGGTTTTGTGGATAATATCTAAGATGTATTTTCGTTGAGATAGGAGGATGCCAAGGGAATGAGGAATAACTTCGATGCCTAAGAAATAGGACAGATTGCCTAAGTCTTTTAGGGAGAATTTAGAGGAAAGAGTTTGTATGAATTTGGTTATGGTGGAAGCATGAGGACCGGTGACTATTATGTCATCGACATATACGAGAACATAGATAGGATTGGCATTGTGAGAGAGAAAGAAAAGTGAGGAATCTGAAATGGTTGATTTGAAACCAAGGGAAATGAGGTATTGTTTAAGTTCATCGTACCAAGCACGAGATGCTTGGCGAAGACCGTATATGGTTTTACGGAGTTTGCAAACATGATCAGGAAGAGATGGGTTGATAAATCCCGGCGGTTGGGTCATGTAGACATCTTCTTTGAGATGGCCTTGTAAGAAGGCGTTATTGATGTCGAGTTGACGAAGAGGCTAATTATGTGATATGGCGAGAGAAAGGATTAGGCGAAGAGTGGCGGGTTTAATAACGGGACTAAAGGTTTCAATATAATCAATGCCGGGACGTTGATTAAAGCCTTTAGCTACCAAACGCGCCTTTAAGCGATCAATAGATCCGTCCGGTTTGTATTTAGTGCGATAGACCCATTTGCATCCAACGATATTTTGTGCATGAGAGGACGGTACTAGAGACCAAGTTTGATTGTTTTGGAGAGCATCATATTCAGCTTGCATGGCAGCGCGCCAAGAGGGATGTTTTAATGCTTGGGTAATGGTGTTCGGTTCAGTAGGAGTGTGGGAAGCAGTGTATAGTTTGAAGTCAGAATTATAATATCGACTATTAGGTTTAGGGTTGGCGCGGGTTGTGATTCTGGTTGATGTGGGAGAGGGCGGGTGTTCGGAATGAGAGTTTTGGTCACTGGCAGAATTAGTTGAGGAGGAGGATGAGTTGTTGCTAAAGTGATCAGTAGGTGAGTTGGTGGAGGAGTTAGAAGTTGGTGTTGAGAGGTTGTTGGAATGTTGGTTAGGAGAATTATGGGTATGCGACATAAAGGGGTTGGAAGGTGGGCTAACAGGAGTGTGAAGGTGATTAGAAATAGAAGAAGTGGTGTGATTGGATGGTGGTAAGTGATGAGATGTTATAGGGATAGATAGTGTAAGCCAAGGATTTGTGTTTTGAAAGGAGTTATTAGCGACAGTGGAGGTGAGGGTGGGGTATGGGAATTGGTGTTCAATGAATATAACATGTCTTGAGGAATAGGTTTTAGAGGAAATAGGATCATAAGCATAAAAGGCACTTTGTGCGGGTGAGTATCCAACAAAAATGCATGGAGTGGAACGAGCGGAAAGTTTGTGGGGGTGAGTAGGGTCGTAACCATGGATAACACAAACAACCAAAACTTTTTAGTTTTGAGTAGTTGGGGTGTTTTTGGAATAGGCATTGATATGGTGAGTTATTGTTGAGGGTGGAGGTGGGAAGACGATTAATTAGATAGGCCGCGGTGGTGAAGGCGAAAGGCCAAAAAATATTTGGCATTTGAGCATGAGATAGAAGAGCAAGGCCGGTTTCGACAATATGTCTATGTCGCCGTTCAGCATAACCGTTGTGCTCGGGAGTATGTGGTGGTGAGGTGAGGTGAGAGATACCGGAAGAGGATAAGTGAGATTTGAGTTTCACATATTCGCCGCCATTGTCGGTGAAAAGTTGTTTAATTTTCCGTTGGAAATAATTTTCAACCAATGATTGGAAACGAATGAATGTGACAAGTGAGTCCGACTTTTGTTTAAGTGGATATAGCCAAATATATTTGGTAAAATGATCCACAAAAATTATGTAGTATTTGTAATTGTCAAAGGATTCAACCAGAGAGCACCATACATCGGAAAAAAATTAGATCTAGAGGAGCATTAGAAGTGAGAGACGAGTCATGAAATGGTAAACGATGACTTTTATTAATGCGACAAGAATTACAATTTTCAATGCAAGTGGAATTAAAAGAAATAAGAGATGACAATTGTTGAAGAACTTTGTTTTGTGGGTGGCCAAGGCGATGATGCCACATGGAGGAGATGTTGCGAAGAGAAGTGGTGAAGACTTGAGGCGTCAAGGAAGAGCGAAGCTCATATAGTCAGTCCCTTGGTTGCCGTTGCCTTGAACAGTGGAGTTTTGGTTTCCCGATCCTTGATAACAAAAACAAACGAATAAAATTCAATTAGGAAATTGTTGTCGAGGCATAATCGTGATATGGATATGATGTTACGAGATAGAGAAGGCACATAAGCACATTTTTTAGAATGAAAGATGTGCTTGGTGTTTGAATTAAAACAACACCAATATGAGTTATTTGTAAGCACGAACCGTCACCGATAACTAGTTCCTCTGTTCCGTCATAAGGGGCATGGATGGAAAGGTTTTGCAAGTCATTGGTTGCATGAAAACTAGCCCCACTGTCAAAAAGCCAATTGACTGCATTTGGATTGGTAACATTTGTTATGCCAATGCGATGAGCTTGTACATTTGTAACCTGCATATTTCGGTTAGGAGTAGGAATAGAAGCAGTTGGGAAGGCTGTTTTAAATACCGTACACGTGCGAAGGGAATGTCCCTTGACGCTACACCATTGGCAACGTCCGAGATAGGGGCGAGATCCGTTTGTCGGAGTAGAAGACTTGGATGGAGTCGGGAGTATACCGGCACTATTAGAGCCATGGCGAGGGTTCCATGGTCGTTTAGTGGACTGATTTTGAGCGTAGAATACCGAGGCTGGCTGATGGATCCAGGACGAGGTGAGCTGCTGTGCAAGTGTGAGTTCTTGATTAATTAGTTTTTCATGCAATTCGGTGAAGGAGATTGGTGAGTCTCTGCCATGTACGCCGTCGATAACGGGTTTGTAAGCGGATTGATCGAGTCCGTTTAACACTGCATCGGTGACGTCCTCCGGGTCTAGTTTCTTTCCGAGAATAGCGAGCTCATCAACAATGGTTTTAATATTCTGCATATATGTGGTTACGGTTTGGTTGGAGGTTTTGGTGAGTTGTTTAAGGCGATATTAAAGCTGTTTAATGTGACCGCGAGATGGAAAAGCGTATGTTCTGGCTAACGTTTTCCATGCATCGTATGATGAAGATGCATTGGTTACTAGTGGAACAATTTCTGGAGATAGGCTCCCGACTAAGGCATCGAACAACAGTTTGTCTTGTCGGAACCAGCGACCATGATCTTTGTGTGGTGTAACGGTTCCGTCGGCTTCAATGGTTGGGCCGGGTGTAGGAAAAGATCCATCAATGAATTTGTAAAGATCCAAACCGTGAAGCAAGGCTTCGATTTGTGTTTTCCAGCCTAGGTAATTTGTGGAAGAGAGTTTTAGGGTTGATGGGAAAGTGACAACAGTCAAGTCTTTCATGGAGGTATTGATGGTTAGTGAAGAGTTTTCTTCAGTTCCAGCTATGGTTATTCTGGGCGTAGAAGGAGTAGGGATGGGCGAATTGTTTGGGGAAGGATTTTGGGAACCTTGCTCTGATACCATATAAGTAAACAGAGAAGTTGTAGAGTGAATTGGTTAATTATAAGATGAACATAATGTACAATATATAGGAATACAAGTGAGGATATTAAGGAGAAAACTAAGCAAAACCAAATCATAACCTACTGACTAATTCAATACATTTAAATACAAATTTGAATTCAATTTAGGAATTGACGGTTACTTTATTTTTGATAGATAGAATTATTAAATTTGTAGGAGAAGGTGTTTTTAACTAGTTAATTAGAGAGGGAATAAATTTTGTTAGTTAGGAAAAATAAATTGTTTAATTAAAAGTTCTATTTAGATTACCTTCTAGTTCACTATGACATTTAAATAGTTTTAAATGATTAAAAAATCTTTAATTGTTACATATTACATACGTAAGCAAATTAGACAAACAAGAACATACATAGTTCAAAAGGAAGAAATCAAGAAATCGACAAGCTTTTATTTTTTAAAACGATAAGATATTCGATTTCAAAAAGTATTTCCACTTTCGCGCACACGTTAACTTTCAAGGGATGTTATGGAATATTTCTAAATGATCGATATATATAAGCATCCAATTTCCTATCACAATTCTACGTAACGAATGGGCAAAGCATACACGAGAGGTGTGAAGAATGATTGGATATGAAAACGAAAATTTCCCTTCATAGCTAATTTAGGTAAAAATAGAAAAAACACTTCACAAAGTTCACTTTCCAACTCTTTGGAAAAAAAGATTTTATGTAGCCTTTCTGCATTCTTTTTTTTTTCTTCCTAAATAAATGTATTATTTAAAAAATCCTCCTAATTAATATGTTTGTTCAGTCATTAATTTTACAGTGCTGATTATAACAACGCACAAAAAGTAGTTACAACAATATTGCATCTGTAAGTTATCTAGTTACAACAGTATGTCTAAATTAGCTAGAGTAGTGTGTATAAACCAATTAGAACAATCCATCTAGCATACAACAATGTATCTAATTCTATCTAGCTTTGATGCGTGAATGAATTGTGTGCGTATAATGACACGTCCAAACTATTACAACGGTGTGAACAAACCACCTTCAATTCAATGGATGCATATACTATCGTCCTAACATGCATGCACGTGTCACGTGCAGGATACTTTGTACGCTTGGGACACAAACTAACCCTATTTATAAATTATAATGAGTGTGATGATATAGTTAAGTGTGTGGATTTGGTTATATACTTTCTAAAATAGTCGTATTGATATTGTTTTGATAACTTACTACACACGGTTTTCAATTGAACTTAAAAAAGTTAACCGGATGTTGATGATGAGTGTAAGCCTTTCACAAGTATGTCCGGTAGGATTTAAAATGTAATTTCCACACAATGTGTTAAAATCTCGAATGACTAAAATAGACATCACGCCAACTTTAGCTAGTGTAATAAAATTTTAAAAAAATTGTGTATTTTCCACTCACTTTAAGAACCTGCGCGTTGCGATGGGGTCGACAATACAAAACGGGAACATAATTCAAACCTTAAAATGATAAAAAAAAATCATATGTAAGCTGTATATATTTATATATAAAAGCACTCGCGCTTAACGGCAGGGATGTTTCTAACATTAATTAGGATAGTGACTTACGTTCTATATACATATTGACAAAAAAAAAAAATATGTGGATGGGTCTTTAGTTTACACTAAACGGAGGAAGCAGAAATTCTCTTTCAAAATGTGTAAAAGTTGTATAAGAAAAAAAAAGAATTATACTAAAACAATAAAAAAAAACATTTTTGATACGTACAACATATATAGGTGCTTGGATGTGCTCTTTAAGTTGGTATTACAACTTCAAGTCACTACAAGTCAATATGACCAATCAAATCCAATAGTTTATTAAAACTAATTGCTAAGATTATTCATTATTGTCTAACCAAATGTTAGATTAACCATCTATTTATGATTTTAATTATTTAAGTTGGTATATATATTGAACCTAGTTAATTTCCATTCTATCATGAATGAATTGAGCTACCGATTTAGTAATAACTTATTGTTTTGGCTTCAAGACTATGCCTGCATTTTCACTCTTCGCCCCTACCTTAATTTCAGCCTCCAAATAAGATATCCCTGGAAAATGAAAAAAAAATTGCATACTCTTTAAACCTTTTAAATATATAAAGGTATGGGATTGAGAATTAAAAGGAGGGAATGAAAAGGATTTGTAGTATTGAATTGGGTCTTTATAATAAGGTTACATATTTAAAGGGGTAGAAATTGTGTATAAGACAATTATACTATTGGCATTAAAGGTTGTACAAAAGGGTATAAATGGAAGAAATAGGGTAAAAATTTAGAGATTACACTTGAGACTTTTAGAATACTATCTTAACTTTGCCAAGTTGGACATCTTTACCCATTGTTCTCTCTTTATAATGTAGTAGAGATAAAAAATTCATCTACAGATCTACACTCACGTTTAGCAAATATAAATTTTAGTTAATCGTTGTTACACATGGTTTTATCATAGCACGCACTTTTATTATGTATAGTTGATACAACTCAACAAGGCCGACTCACAGGGGAGTGAAATAAATCTAGAGCTTTAGGCCTCCTACTTTCTTAAGGCCTGTAAATTCTAAAAAAATCTATATATATAATAAACCAAAGCCATTTTGATGACATGTCATAATATTATGTAATCTCTATTTTGAGAGATGCCACATATGATGTGATGTGGCAACTCTAGACCAATTAAAAAAATGAATAAATATGGTTTAAATATTATTTAACATAATCTATTAAATACCAAATCTACTAAATTTAAATATTAAAACTTTATTATTTTTTCTCTCATGTTTCATCTCGTAACTTTTAAACTTTAATATCATTTATATACGAGATTTTTTAAAGAAAAAAAAATTACACCAAATTAACGAGCGTTTTATTATCTTTCCAACGAGTACCATAGTGCTATATAGAAACGGAGAAAAAACGACTATTTTTTGTAACCCGACATTATTGTGTCAGGTTTGGAATTAGTTTAAAAAAATTGTGGGTTTGGGTCGAGCCTGGGATTAGGTGATACCCGACACAATTACCGTTTTTATATTAGAATATGATAACTTATGGCAGAGATTTGTTTAAAATAAAATAATAATAATAATAATAATAATAATAATAATAATATTCATTAATCATATATTGGCAAGTCATTAATTATGTTGTCATATTAGATATTTTATTATGTCATATTAGATATTTCAACCCGGGACGCTCTCCAACAGGTAATTGCTATATAGATGCCATTTTTATAGTTTAGATACTTCTAATTTTATTCATTTTACTTAGATTTCTCAACCCGGGACGCTCCCGGGGTATAAGCTAGTAAACTATATACATGTAATTTTGGGTTTTCAGATTAATAGCAGGGAGACATATAATTATGCATACACATAAAAATCGTATAGGAATTATGGTATTAAAAATATTTTTATTAACAAGGAACCCACTTTTATTATTAGACTTTACCACTCAAAAAACTACTTGAGACGGTACTTCAACTCAATATGGCCTATAAAGTGATTTGCTTAAGAAAATGTTATTTGTCATAGAAACTTTATGAATTCATGAACCACTCAATAGATGAAGAACTCAAATCACTATTCTTTTTTCATGAGTGAGGACACACCCTTTCAAGGGGCGAAAGTTCTGTGTACTGTTGTACTTGATATATTCATTGACTTCACATTCAACAAAGTAAGGACTAGAATCATTTTCATGGGCGTGTCTCTCTCTCTATATATATATTATCAGTTATAAAGTGATTATATATTCGAACCTTTAATTTCATTATTTATGCTTTAACTTAATATATGAAATTGGTTTATGCTTTATTTTATATATGAAAATTCGATTATTTCGTTATTAAGTTAAAATTTAAGACGTTGACAAATTATCTACTAACTAACTTACATTTGCAAGTTTCGTTAATAGTGATTTACAAAATTTACAGCACAGACTACAATCCTTTTTTGCTTCTTTGTCATCGGAGTAATACATGTGTGTAGAGCTGTAAACAAACCGAACGAACACGAAAATGGTTTTGGACATGTTCGTTTGTTAAAAAAATAATGTGTTCACGAACACTTGTCAAACGCGATTCTTTGTTTGTGTTTGTTTGTTAAATAAATGAATATGTTCTTTTGTGTTTGTTTGTTAATTTTATGCACTTGACAAAAGTGAGCGTGATCAAACACAAAGTTCATGAACACAGAGGAACACATATGATCGTTAATGAACACAAACAATCGTTCATAAACAGAAATGAACACATATTAAATTTCAAATAAAATCAGTACCTTTCATCACAAACATTACACAGATCCACGCAAAATGTACTAACCCAATTATCCAAGCATACTTGACATAATCTTGATAACGTAATTACCATACAATAATGTCCCAATGTAACACAAAATTATCATATTAAAGTTGAGGTATTTAACTAAAAATAAAAGTTAAATAACCTAATGAACAATCCAACATAAACGAACACGTTACCGAACGTTCACAAACATAAATGAACGAACGCGACCTCTGTTCATGTTTGTTTGTTTGTTTGTTTGTTTAACGAACACAAACGAACTTCTCACTGAACAGTTCACGAACTGTTCGCCGAGTGTTTGATTCGTTTGCAACCCTACATGATGTGTGGTCCAAGATTTGTCATGTATCTCTTGATCAAAATCTTAATATAAAATATCTAGCATATTATATATATATATATATATATATATATATATATATATATATATATATATATATATATAGGTAGGATTCTTGTAGGAAAATTGGTTTGTGTGAGAAGCATTAAAAAATGATATATATGCACCATTTTTTTGAACGTATTCATGATGTTTTGGATTGTTTTGCTTAGAAAAACACCAAACATAACAATTAATAACTGAAAACAATGTATTTTAGGCTTAAAACTTAAAACAATGTGTCAAGAACATTTAAGCAGAGTGTTTTACGTAATTACTAAGATGTTTTATCTGTAATTTAAATTTAATGACTATAATGCATTGGATTGTGTTTTAAATTTTTGTATATTGTTGTGTTAAGTGTTTTTCAAACCAAAACAACCCAAAACATCATTCCAAAATAAAAAATAAAACATGATGGCTACATGTCAATTCTTAATCATTCTCATACAAACCAATTTCCTACAAGATCCTCTACCATATATATTAAATACCAATTTTGCTGTGTATTAACATGACCAAATTTGTTTTGTGTTAAGTTACATTTACTTAGCTCATTGCCGGCCATGAGGGCAGGCTGGGTGGTCGCCGACTTCGGGACCAATCCTCATGTAAGCCCAATTTTTTTTATATATCTTACATCAAATGGTTAAAATATTTATAAAAACCTATACAAAAGGCATGGTATGATTTTTTTCTCGCTGAGGGCTCAGACAAGTATTAAAATTCTTGGGACGGCCCTGACTTAACTTATTTATTTTTGTATTTTGTGTGTTTAGTTATTAACTAGTACTAATATGACCCGTGCGCAATGTGCCACGTACCCGTTGCAGACATCAAATGGATTAGTCGAAGTGTTATGTTATACTTTAACTATATGAAATGTGTGTTCCGACATATCCGATTTAACCATATATAACTTACATGCACACCGTAGTTGGATCAAAACATAAAGTAAATAAAAAATATTAGCATATGAAGTCACGCATTTCGATGTATGCGCTTTAACCCAAAGGGAAACATAATATTTGTAGTGAGGTGTAATTGGGATTGTGATACATGGTGTCAATTAGGGTTTTGGTACGACGGCGAAAAGTTAAGGTGGTACGTATTAGGGTTTTAGAACTATAGTATTAAGGCTTTAAAGGTAATATGAGGGTTTGGAAGTGTTCTATTAGGGTAGAGGGTGTGATGCTAGAAAAGTAACCTAACACCTTCCAATCACATGATGCAACATCAGATTTGTTACACACTACCCTGACACAACCCTAAAACATCATATTGTTTTTCCTAGCAAATTGAAAATACATTAAACATTTTAATTTAACTAAATAAAAACTAAAATTCATTAAAATAAATAAAAATTACATTAATTTAAAAAAACCAAAAAAATCAAAAAAAAAAAAAAAAAAAAAAAAAAAAAACTACTCCTCATCCAGGTATGGTAGATTTAGAGATATAAAGTGTTCCATAAAATCAAATCGAAGTCGGAAATGCATATTTTTCATCTCGTAGCTCCCTAAGAGCATTCTCGTCAAAGCCTGGTTCGACAGGTGGACCCATTTTGTGAACTAGGGATATTGTTCTTCCCTTGTCATTTAATATCATGTTGTGCAACACCATGCATGCATACACAATTCCCCTAATCTTGCCCATAGTCATCTACCGCAACAACTGCTTAAGTATATCCCACTTTTCCTTTCAAACACCGAAAGACCACTCCACATCTTTTCTTGCCGACTCTTGCACCTTCATTAACCTCTTTTCTTTTGGTTTGGTCGGATAACAAAACTCTTTCACAAACGTTGACCAACTAGGATAGATCCCATCGGTAAGATAGTACTAACGTTTGTAAAATTGACCATTTACATAAAATGAACTATCATGCGCAGTTCCATTCCGTACAATGTGACATATTGGATATTGAAGAAGAACATTAACATCGTTGTTTGATCCTGCAGACAACAAAACTCATGCTAATACCACAAATCTTGTGAGGCAACCGCCTAAAGCATCATAGTCGGGTATTAGTGATCACCTCTTGTATATTGGCCACTCAACTACGTGTGGTAGATTTCCCAAACGAAATGAGTATAATCAATGCTACCAAGAATACCATGAAAATTGTGTTTTTTGTCGTCAATCTCGTAAAAATTACTCGCAATATCGTGGATTGTTGGTCTGCGTAAGAACTCATCGCCGCATAAATTAATTATTGCGTTACATAAATATTGTAGAGATACACGCGAAATCCGTGCAGACTTACATAAATCCTTACCATACCCGTCAAGAGGATTACTCGTTGCAAGTTGCTTAATAGAGAGTGTGCACTTTTGTGATGCAGTAAATCTTTTTATATGCCTCAGTCAAGCCCGTCTTGAAACCATACGTATTTTGATGCAGTATCACCAACTTTTAAAAATAAACATTGCGACATACAAAACCTGTGTTTAAATGTGTCTTCGTTGTTCTTCAGATTGTCAACGAAATAATCTTTCATTAAAACTTCTTGAACTCTTTCCCGATCACGTTCCACGCATCTTCTACTAGATGTTGCAGTGTGTTGTTCTATATGGTTTGCAAGATGATATTTGTTAATAACTGTAAGTGTAACCTCACGAATTTACCCATTTATTTTGCATTAAAGTATTTCCCGATCCATGATATAAAGTCTAATTTATTTCTAAGTATTCTTATCTTTATTCGTGCACTCTATTTTTCTAAGTTCATTTTATTGTATTTAAAAAAAAAAAAATCTTCAATCATGACATATGTCCTATCCTAATTCTATTTATAAAATCGTCATTTTATAAGACGGTGTTTTTATTTTCTAATTCAAACTAATGATTTTTTTTTATTTCTTAATTAAAGCTAATCATTTTTCCAATTACATTTATAATCTCAAGCAAGGAAGATATAAATTCATTTCAATATATATATATATATATATATATATAGGGTCGAGATCCTGTACAAAGTGTGTTTTGTGTGAGAAGGGTAAGAAGGATTAATAACCATAGGACGTGTTAGATCTAGGGTGTATATTAATTGGGTGGCATTTTTGTAAATAGTTTTATAATTTTTATAATAATTTAGACTAAATAGGGGCATAATAGTAAAAGACAAGGTGTAATTAAATGAGAATTAAAAACCACCGTGTAAATTCCTTTAATGTTGCCATTATTATAGGAAACTATAATCTCTCATTTCTCTCTCTCTCTCCTTCAAAGTAATCAGATCAAAAAGATTTTGGGTAACATATAAACGTAATTCTTGATTGTTTAAACAATAGCCTTCATCATCAAGATCTACTTTACTTCTGGAAGATGATTGCTGCACCATTCATATCATTGTGTTTTAACTTCTGGAAGATGATTGCTGAATATTGTTTTAACTACTTTACGATTCACGTCAAGGTGTTTTACTGATTTGATGATTGCTGCACCATTCATATCATTGTATTTTAACTTCTGGAAGATGATTGCTGAATATTGTTTTAACTTCTGGAAGATTCACGTTAGGGTGTTTTACTGATTTAACTTCGCATTTAGATTTATTGATCTCGATGTTTGTTGCTCGATTCACGTATGGTGTTTTACCTTCAAAATGTTGTCAATGATATTTAACAATCTGGATGTCTTACAATGTGTTTTATCATCATGTCTTGCTCGATTCACGTATGGTGTTGTTTTAACACTGGATTATGGAGAAGATGGTGATGAAACACACGGGTCTGTTAAAACACAAGGTTGAGAATATGATGATAAAACACAATGTTATGGTTTTATGGGTTAATGGGTTTATGTTCAATATAAAACACACTGCTTGTTGAATATAAAACACTGTTTGTAATAAGAAAAGAATGGATGTTAAAATTTGTTTTGGGATTTAATAGTATTAAACACATTGTGTAAGATGAAGATAAAACACAAAAATTGGGTAAAACACCATACCTTGTATAAAAATAACTAAAAGCCTACCTTAAACGTAAAACACCATACGTTGAATGATCGATATAAATGACTATGAATTTTAATTCGTGAATGCTGATTCTTTATTAAAGCATTCAGTAAAAATTGTTTTAATCACAACAAAAATCCCTATTATTACTCATAATTAAGGGGCTGTTTGGTAGCCTCTTAATCATCCAGGTCTGAATCATTCAGCATTCAGACTGTTTGTTTGAGCATCTGAATGGAATGATTAAGTGCTGAACCATTAAGCTAATAAGGGATGCTGAATGATTCAGCTTTTAACCATTCAGAGCCTCTTAACCATTCAGACCATCTTAATGATTCAGCACTTAATCAACCAAACAGCCCCTAAGAAGGTAATTAATTGGACATTTATCTACTAAAAATAAGACTATGAATACAAATTACAAAGATGCCCTTTTAATTAAAATAATTGGTTGCCACGTGTCACTCTTAGATAGGTTCTCACACTTCTCACATAAAATGGGTTTTGTACATGATCCTAAACCTATATATATATATATATATATATATATATATATATATCAAAGTCTTAGTCAAACAGTCAAAGTCCTAGTCTTAGTCAAACAGTCAAAGTCTTAGTCAAATAGTCAATTCATCATAAAACCTTACTTTATGGTGTTGACCAATTTTAATGGCTAATTGAATCCAAAACTAGTATAAAAATCCAACTATGACCCATTATACTTGGCACCTCTAAATCAATTGTTTCAATCTTATTAAACTTTCCCTCATACCTTTCTTCTATAGTCTATTACTTCTACAATTGAAGCTTTGATTATAAGCTCTTGTAATTGGCGAATTGGAAGCTTGATATTCTTTCTTTTCGTTTTTTTTATTTCTTCAATTTGGACTAGCTACGTTGTTGAGTTTTTGGGATTCGCCACGTATACATTCACAACACTTAGAGGATAATTCACCTTAGCCAAGGTGAGTTTACGTAACCATGTTTATGCAATTCTTTATACTTGCAACATTATACTTAAGCAATTCTACATACATGTCTAGTTGTAAACTTTAATGCCTCATGATTTAGACAACAACAACAGTTAGACTTACGCTTCAACATACATAATCATTAGCTATGGCCAAGCCAGCGATACTCAATAATAGATCTATTGGATTGACAATCCCACCTAGATTCGTTGACCATCTTTTATGGGGAGCGCGGGTGATTGTTATCGTTCCAACATTATATTAAGGTGAACCGTGGATGACGGGATGGATCTAAACTAGTCGGAGGTTTGATTATGTGCATTCAACACTTCATGTTTATTCATGTAGACTTAAACTTACGATAGACATATGAATTGCTAAACTTTTATTCTTAAACTTAATTGCTTGACATGGCTTATGTATTCTCACCAACTTCTAGTTGACCCCCCCCCCCCCCCCATTTTTACAAATCAACAGGAAATAATGATGCGTGAAGACTAGAGTGTTAGCATGAGAAGACAAATTGAAGTTTATGCCTATTTAGTTATTTGATGTATTAGAATTCTATTCAAAAATTATCATGTATTTTCAATTTTGGATATTTTTACTTTAAATAAATTTCAAATTAAAACTTGTATACCATGTGCTACTGTATACTCATTCTTACGTGACACCTCGATGTTTCCGCCATCGGTTGGGGTGTTACAGATCGGTATCAGAGCCATGATTATAGGGAATTAGGTTATTAGAAAAAAAAATCTAGTCTATAACCATAGGATTTTAACCAGTACTTGCTCCTTTTACTTGCAACCTTACTTGTTTCTATTCTCTATCCTACTTCTTATCCTTACTTTAGTCCCTACAAGAAGAGTGCTCTCCATCACAAGATATACTCTTATACTAGTAGGACAAATCCTAAGGTTAGCCTGAACCACCTTGAAGATCTCGTCAAAGTTCTAAATTTTAATAACGAACACATGCAATCTGGAAGGGTGAACGCCTGTATTCTGAGTTTTCTGTCTAGGACTGGCATTGCGCATAAATTCCAATCAGACGAGGGACCCGGATGCCTACCTGGGAATTCTCGGGATGAGTGTTCACTTATAGGCTAAAACATGTCTTCATTATGTTATTAGAATTTAGAAGTTTTGATAAGTCAACGTTTTCGTTTATTCATTTTAATTAATGAATAAATGATTACACTCACTTTCCTTAAACTAAGCTCTAAAATCTCAAAATTTTACAGCTTAAATCAATCTCATTTCATAACTAACTATGGATTTCATAATCACACTTCACCTTACCATCTTAGCCACTTTTTAAATATTCATCACCATACCCAAATCATATTATTTCATTTCTCCACATGTTACTTATTTTAAAAAAAAACTATAACCTCATACCTTGGCACAAACTAAAGATTTCTAAATGTTGTTGTATTTTCATTACCTAGTAACTTTACAAAGTACATATTTTTTTGTCAAAAGATGTCCTCGAACTTAAATTCAATTTTTTTTATTTATTGACGTAACAAACGATTTTCTATATAATGCTTTAAACTATTAAAAATCACTAATAGAACCTTGATCTTCAAAACCTAATGTCATGTTTGAAATCTCCAACTAACGGTAATATTTTAATCAAAGCCTACTTAGCTTGTACTATTTAACAACTTTTGCTTTATGTACAAAACCAATTTTGAAAATAATTTTTTTAATCCATAGGAATAATATCTAGTCTCTAGATTCTTGTCACACCACGTCTAAGGCGGAAACACGTGGCGCGACGGTTCAAAAGTATTAAGCCAAGATTAATGCAAAGCACAATATTAATTAGAAAACGGGCATTTATTCAATGCTAATAATCATGTCAAATTATTCATACATAATCATAAATTGTTTTCGAAAATGATAAAGAGGCTTCTCCCTTTATCCCTAAATCCATGGAATAAAGAGATAAGACCCCGTCACGACATTCCCAACGCCCAATTTGGAGACATCCCCGACCCTGCTCGCCATGCTAACTTCCATCAATCAATTACCTGAAAGATATGTTTGAAAATCGTCAATATATAAATATTGGTGAGTTCACAGGTTTTAATTTAATAAATCTTTATAGAGTGGGAATATCCTTGTTATGACATTTATAGGAGTTGCAAAGTCCTACAATTTGCTTGAGCCTATAACCAAACCAAGACAATTAATAATGCCCCCGCCCAAAGTCGTTACTCGGTATTCCTACGACTTTATTTCAGAATAAGTGCACCCCAGGCATACGCCGATGCAAAATCGACGCTATCGATTAGGGGTGGGCCTTGTCAGGCACCAATAGTACTATCCAAATATCCCTTTGGTTTCTCATTCCTGAATAAATGATTATAGTGGGGAGGTCTCAACCCCGAGTGGCGATCTTTACTCAAGTATCCAACCCGTCATACAATCCCAACATATCTTTCCCCCGTAAAAACGTTAAATAGTTTAGAAATGGGGCCGTGAGACTCACCTGTAACTGTGCTCGGCTCAAAGAAAATAGTAAAGTTTGTGATCCCGTACCTACAAGGTTCTAGGCGTATAAGTCACTTACACCTATGGTGTATGTGCCTTGGCAAGTTGTACACCCAACTTCCCGACCACGTCTTTATCCCAATTCCCGTTTAATAGTTTCGTATCCTAGGTTCAATGGCGATGGATTACCCTTTCCTTACAAGTCATATATTATTCTTATAATTATTCTTTATGACTTGTACAACATTATACTTGACACGACTCCACCCAACGTATAATTATTTTCCCATTCAAATAATTATACTTAGGATCTTTTCGCTCAATATAAAGTGTTTTCTTATTAACCGACCCGACTTACTTTGCCACATATTTATTTTCCCATTTAAATAAATATGCTAAGTCTTTGTCGTTTGGTAACATAATCTTAACGCCCGACTAGACTTACCATACCGTACATTTATTTTCCCATTTAAATAAATGTACTAGGATCTTGTCGGTATTCACGCGTTCGTAGATATATTTCACCTACTCGTCTCAGTTTTCCTTCTCGCATATCTATTTTCCCATTTAAATAGATGTACTAGAATTTCATCGGTAACGAGTATATGTACATATATCATCGCGTGGATACTACTTGTTAAGTTCATGTGTCGTTTAGCGTTTTTAGTTTGTTATGTTATGTCTCTCCTTTCCCACGAATATTGTTACTACACTTAGGAAAGTGTTACGCACGTTTCACCCTTGTTATATATATTTTATTTCCGTAAAATATATATGTATATTTTTATCTCGACGTAATAAGTCCGTTTACGTTGGCTCGTGTGACTAAGTTCGTTAGTTAGCGTTTTTCGTATTTATTCCCGTTGCGCGTTCTTATGGAAGTATTGTTCCAACTTCCGATTTCCGAACGTTTATTTCTCGGTAAATATATCATGTACGTTTTAGTCCGACTCGTCCAACTTGTTACCAAAAATGTCTCCGATACTTTTATATTCCCATTTATATAAAAGTACCTTATTTTTGTACAAGTCTTTCCAAGTATTTATTTTATAAAATCTTACTTTATAACATACTCGCGTTACTCTACTTATTTTTATAAAACGTCCATTTTACAAAAATATACCCTTTTACTTAAAATGCCCAAGTAGGCTATTATTATTTACCAACTCAACCTTGTAAATCATTACTTACACTTTTTGACACCGATATTCCCATCTTTGTGTTTTTGGTCCAATAACTTTCTAAAATATTTATTTTAGTCCATTGGCTTCCAATGTTGTCATATTAGTACTTTAATTTATACTTGTAGCATTTTTCACTAAATCTTTCAAGGTTATTATTTTTCTTCCACTTTAGTGGACTTTGAAGAATTCTTTTCACCATGTTTAATTGTTTTTACTTCTTTTTACTTCTAATGCTCTTTTAATCCATTCAAGGTATCAATAACATGTTCATTTCATATCTTTATCCAAAACATCAAACTTTCACTCATCCAAGTGAGTGGACTTTGAAGAACTAATTTTTCCACCTATGGCTTTCTAACCCATTTTAATATTTTTATGACTTTATTATATCATCCTAAGATGATTAAAACCACTTTTCATCGTATTCAAGTTACTTATAGCTTTTCTCATCTTCAATCATCCAAATATGTTCTTATTATTACACTTTCTTCAAAATACCTCTTTTATTAAAAATAACTAAGATTTCATCACATTATTATTCTCTCATCTTCATTTTTAATAAAAACCCATTACTTCTTTAGAACTCATTTTTATTACCCACATTGTACAACTTGTATCATAGCACAAAAACAAGATATTTAAATTAATAAAACAATGCAAGACTTACAACTAGCTCAAGGCTAGGGAAGACAAAATCTTGGATTTTGGATGTGGTTTAGTGTGTTCTTCCAAGTGGGTTATGCTCCAAGCTCTTAAACACACAAGAAGGGGTTTGAATGAGGATGAACTAGAGGTGATTTGAAGTAGTAAAAATTAAAAAAGAGATGTTGATGTAGGGGTGAAAACCCACGGCCACAAGGAGGAAAAGAGAAAGGATTTTTGTGATTTTTCTCTAATGCATCTCAAGTGTTTATATGATCTTTGCAAATCCTCCAAAGATTATCAAATCTTGTTTGGATTGGTTAGTGAGATTATGGAAGGATTTGTGTTAGATTATGAAAATCTTATAAAGATATTAAGAGGGTGTATGGGCCGAGTTTTAGAGAGAGAGAGTGAGGATGATTTGGTTAATCTCATTGCCCAATCCTTGTACATGCAAGCTCATGATTAACATAATCTCCAATGATTTAATTAGATAACACAAGTAATCTCCCACTTGGGTGGGCCATGGCCGGCCCCAAGGGGTGTCTAGGTGGGGTCCACCTTGCTAACTAATACCCCATTACTTGTTAAGTTAGTTCCTTTCGGGTACCGCCCGGGTATTTCTCGAATTTTCGTCGCGTTTTCCCTCGATATTAAAATACCGTTAAATTCATAAAATTATGTCCAGTTAAATTACTGATAATTTATTTCGGTTTCTGTCGGGTGAATTTACGTGTTACGCGCGTATCGGGTGCGGTACGCGCACTTTATTCGTTACCGGGAGATTTGTGCAATAAGCTTTTACGTATGGCTTTGGGTTTCCAAAACCCATAATATTTTGTGAAAATATTATTTATTTTATATTCCAGGTGTCCGGTGTTCGTTTCGCTTATTTCAGTTTTACCGGGTAATCGCCAGTGTCCATACCGGATAGTTTTGTCTGCGCACGATCCTATCATGCTTTGCTATTAAACTCATGCATTCCTATGCATTATTTGGGAATTCCTATCTTTCTAAGGCCTCAATTAAATATTCAGCACATAATTACGGTTAATTACGTTAATCGCGTTAAATTAATTAGTACGGAATTACCTTTATTTTGCCGGTTGTTACATTCTCCCCCCGTTAAGAGAATTCCGTCCCGGAATTCACTTTGAGCTCTCCGGCATAGGGGTCTTCTTGAATAGGGCGGGATACTTTTGCTTCATCTGGTCCAGCCTTTCCCACGTGAACTCCGGTCCACGCTTGGCATTCCAACGCACTTTGACCAATCTGATCTTACTGCGTCTTAGTTTTTGGACCTTCCAATCGGTTACTTCGATTGGTTCTTCGACGAAGTGTAACTTGTCGTCAATGTGGATTTCGTCTGCGGGGATGATGAGGGTCTCGTCGGATAAGCACTTTTTCAAGTTCGACACGTGGAACGTGTCGTGTACACCGTTAAGTTCTTGTGGTAACTTGAGCTTGTATGCTACGGGGCCTACTCTGGACAAGATTTCAAATGGTCCAACATATCGCGGGTTTAGTTTTCCGCGCTTCCCGAAGCGCGCAACACCTTTCCAAGGTGACACCTTTAGTAGGACCCTGTCTCCGACTTGAAATTCCAAAGGCTTCCTCCTCATGTCTGCGTAGCTTTTCTGTCGGTCACGTGCCGCTTTGAGACGTTCTCTAATCAGAAAGACCTTATCCGTCGTTTCTTGAACAATTTCGGGCCCGGTAAGTTGCTTTTCGCCAACTTCGGCCCAACATAGAGGCGATCTGCACTTGCGTCCATATAGAGCTTCAAAGGGTGCGGCTTGAATGCTGGTGTGGTAGCTGTTGTTATACGAAAACTCTACCAGTGGCAAGTGTGTATCCCAATTTCCGCTGAAATCGATTGCGCATGCCCGTAGCATATCCTCCAGGGTCTGGATGGTTCGTTCACTCTGACCATCGGTTTGTGGATGATATGCGGTACTCATGTCAAGGCGAGTACCTAGGGCTTTATTCAGACTTTCCCAAAATCTTGAGGTGAAACGACTATCTCGATCAGAGATGATAGAAATAGGTACACCGTGCTTTGACACAACTTCCTTAATGTACAAACGGGTTAGTTTCTCCAACTTATCCGTTTCGCGAATGGGGAGGAAGTGTGCAGATTTTGTCAATCGATCAACGATTACCCAGATCATGTCATGGCCGCTTGTTGTCCTGGGCAATTTGGTGACGAAGTCCATAGTGATCCTTTCCCATTTCCATTCCGGTATTTCCGGTTGCTGGAGCAAACCGGACGGTCTCTGGTGCTCAGCCTTGACCTTTGCGCAAGTCAAACATCGCGCAACATATGCCGCTATATCTCTCTTGAAATTTGGCCACCAGTAAAATTCCTTCAAATCGTGGAACATCTTGTCTGCTCCAGGGTGAACCGAATATCGCGAACTGTGGGCTTCGGCCAATACCAGTTCACGCAATCCACCGTACACTGGTACCCAAATTCTATTCATGAAATACAGAGCTTGATCTGCTTTTGACTCCAGTGACTCAACCATCTTCCGCAATCTTTCTCCTTTGACATTCTCGGGTTTAAGAGCGTCAGTTTGAGCTTCACGAATCCGGTCGGTCAGGTTCGTGTGGATGGTTAGACCCAAAGCTCGGACACGCAGTGGCTTAACCCGTTCCTTGCGACTCAAGGCATCGGCTACGACGTTTGCCTTCCCGGGATGGTACTTTATCTCACAATCGTAATCGTTCAATAATTCGACCCATCGCCGTTGTCGCATGTTCAATTCCTTCTGGTCAAAGATGTGCTGCAAACTTTTGTGATCAGTGAAGATCGTACATTTGGTTCCGTACAGATAGTGTCTCCATATCTTGAGTGCGAATACCACGGCTCCTAGTTCCAGATCATGTGTGGTGTAATTCTTCTCGTGAAGTTTTAGCTGTCTGGAAGCATAGGCTATGACCTTCTCTCGCTGCATCAATACACAACCCAATCCCTGATGAGAGGCGTCACAGTAAACTACGAAGTCTTCTGTACCATCGGGGAGTGCTAGTATTGGTGCACCACATAACTTATCCTTCAGCAACTGAAACGCTGCTTCCTGCCTTTCCGTCCATTCAAACTTCTTATCCTTTTGGGTTAGCATGGTTAAGGACTGTGCTATTTTAGAGAAGTTCTCGATGAACCTTCTGTAGTAACCCGCAAGGCCAAGAAATTGTCGTACTTCAGTAGGCGTTCTAGGGGCGTCCCAATTCTTGATTGCTTCGATCTTGGCGGGATCGACATGTATACCCCTTTCATTCACCACGTGGCCTAAAAAGTGAACCTCTCGAATCCAAAAATCACATTTTGAAAACTTAGCATAGAGCTTCTCTTTGCGAAGTACCTCGAGGATTAATCGGAGATGTTCCTCGTGTTCCTCCTTCGTGCGTGAGTAGATCAAGATGTCATCAATGAAGACAATAACAAATTTGTCCAAGTATGGTTTGCACACTCGGTTCATCAAGTCCATGAAAACAGCTGGTGCGTTAGTTAAACCGAAAGGCATAACCAGAAACTCATAGTGTCCATAACGAGTCCTGAATGCTGTTTTTGGCACGTCTTCTTCTTGAATACGTAACTGATGATAACCGGACCTTAGGTCGATCTTGGAGTAAAAACTGGATCCTTGAAGTTGATCAAACAAATCGTCGATCCTGGGAAGAGGATAGCGATTCTTAATGGTTAACTTGTTCAGTTCCCGATAGTCGATGCACATTCGAAAAGTGCCATCCTTCTTCTTTACGAATAAGACGGGAGCTCCCCAAGGTGAGAAGCTTGGTCTTATGAAACCTCTGTCCAACAACTCTTGCAGTTGTTCAGACAATTCCTGCATCTCCGAAGGAGCTAGGCGATATGGCGATCGCGCTACCGGTGCTGCTCCTGGAACAAGGTCGATACGAAACTCGACTTGTCGGGGTGGTGGCAATCCCGGCAAATCTTCTGGGAACACATCTGGAAAGTCTCTGGCTATCGGAATGTCTTCTAGCTTTCGCTCGTCAGCCTTCTTGTCTACCACATGCGCCAAGAATGCGACGAGACCTTTCCTTAGGCACTTCCTGGCTTTCATGCTGGTAATAATTCTCAATGGCGTTCCACGCCTTTCCCCTTGGATCGATAGGGTTTCACCGCTCGCGAGGGGAACTTGAATTACTTTGTCATTGCACACGACGATGGCGCGGTGTGCGGATAGCCAATCCATGCCAACGACTATGTCAAAGCTACCCAGTACGACTGGTAATAGGTCAATGTCAAACTCGTGACCACAGAGATCCAACTTACAACCCTTTGCTACCTCTCGAGTTTCTATAGTCTTACCGTTAGCTAGTTCAATGGAATATGGTGTGTCTAGCTTACTAGTCTTTAAACCAAGTAATCTTTTAAATTCGACAGATACGAAGCTAAAATCAGCGCCAGTATCAAACAATACTGAAGCATAATGACCATTTAGAGGGAACGTACCAGTGACCACATTAGGGTCTTGTCGTGCGTCACCGGCACCAATCACGAACGCTCGCCCACGGGCTTGGTTGTTAAGTTTGGGGCAGTCCCTCTTCCAATGATCGAGCGATCCACATGAGAAACAGGGCCTCGCTCCACTGTTCTTTGGCGCTCCTGATCTGCAGTCTTCAGTCTTGTGCCCCGAACGACGGCACTTACCGCAGATTACTTCGTTCTTGCCCTGATAACCTTGCTTCCCATTATTTCCACGTCCAGTGGCTACATACCCTTTTCCCTTCTTCCCTGAACCTGATGATCCGTCCTTTTTCCTCTCGTCGCGCTTACGCTTCCCAAACCTTGGCCTATTTCCCTGTTCACTTGACCCAACGGCTGAACTTGTACCCAGATTCTTACCCTCAACACTGCTGGACTCAGTAAGCTTCAACCCTGACACTTTCCGGATTAGAGTGCCCATTCGGATGGCGTCTTCAGTGAGGCTCAAAGCGAGGTCGATAGCTTCGCGCATGGTTGTGGGCTTGGAAGCAGTGACCATGCCGCGTATTTGTGGTGCCAGTCCGAAGAGGTATCTTTCCACCTTCTTGCTTTCCGGGGTGACCAGGCGAGGCACTAACCGGGAGAGGTCATGGAATCTGGACGTGTAACCAGCTACGTCCGGTCCAACCATGGTGAGGTTCCAGAACTCAGTCTCTAGCTTCTGCACTTCACTTGCCGGGCAGTACTCGGCGATCATTAGTTCTTTCAACTCCAACCATGATAAGGAGTAAGCAGCATCATCTCCCAGTGTCTGCACTTGGTTGTTCCACCAGGTTAGAACTTGGTCCAGAAACAGGTTGGTGGCATACATGACAGCCTGTCGTGGGGTACAACTGCTAATACGAATCACAGCTTCGGTTTTCTCGAACCATTTGACTAGTCCGACAGAACCTTCAGTGCCGCTGAAATTCAGTGGTTTGCAGTCCAGGAAAGCTTTAAACGTGCAGCCACGTTCTCGTGAGGCCGTTTCTGCAATAATAAAGCAATATTAAATATAAGGTAGGAGTTTCACGAAGACTCCCGTTGTATATACCCGACGTCTTCTTACCAGTAGGGGAGGTTTCGCGTCTGTCGCTCCCGGTTCGGTCTCGCGACCTTTCGGTGCGTGTGGCATTGTGTTCTGCGAGAGCCTGAGCGATACGTCCCGAAACTAGGGTTTCAAGCTCTTCAGGTGTCGTGGGTAGTCTTTCATTCCCACTGTTGCTTCTTGTGGCTGGTGCCATGTTTCTTCAATAACCAATATCAAAGGTTAATTTCCAACAATCATTCATACAATATCATCACATATATAGTATAAACAACCACACAACATATGAACACAATAATCACCATAATAACAACACGCAATCACAACATAAACAGAATAAGTAATAATAATCGTAGATAATCACAACACATATTTTACCATAACAAAACTTTCATTAATTTCAATACCAAGTACAATGATTTGTTCATAATAACAAAAACCGAGGATACCTTCCTCTTACATTGCTCTTTGAAATACACTAGAAATATAATGTCATATGCCGGCACAATCCTGCTCGGCTAGGCAAAAAAATGCAGATGGGTGCTATAACCCATGCTGTGCTATCATACTACTACTACTACTGCTATGTCCGCGAGTGATCTCCCAAAACGTCCCTGATGCTACTGTGGCGGTGGCGGCGGCGGGTGCTGGTACTGGTACTGAGGTGCGCACATGCTGATGGTCATACTGATCGCCATAATGCGATCGTACAAGAATTGGCGATGCGCAAAGTGTGCGTCGCCCGTAAGGTCACAATGAGCATCCATGCTCAATAGTTCCTCAGCGTAATGTGCCAGTGCATCCCTGGCATCAATGATCCTGGCCCACATGAGCTGGGCCTGCTGCTCCATCTGACTCACGGTGCGCTGCACCGTGTCGGTGAGGGTCTGGAAATCTCTCTCCAGTGAGATCACCTTGGACCATGCGGGTCCTGACAGTGGGGCCATCCCGTGGGGCTGCGACGGCCCTGGGATGTCAGCGTACGTCGGCTGGGATGGGCCGACGATATCGGGTATGGGTAGTGGGGTGAAGGGTGGGGCAAAGCCCGGTAATCCAGTGAAGCAGTAGGGTGGTACCTGGTATGGGTCTCCCGCACCTAGAGTATACGGTGCAAATGGGGGTGTCACAAATGGGGCTCCTGCATCCATAGTGAATGGTGCAGGTGGTGGGGTAGGGAGCATCTCGGGTAGGGGTGGTAGTGTGGGAAAAGTGGTGATGGGTAGTGTCATGGATAAGGGTGTGGGGACTATAAGCTCGGCGAGTGGAACCATGAGTGGCTGGGTGACAGTGACCCACTCTAGAGTAGACATCACAGTGGTAGGGGTGGGAGGGCTAGCAGTGGCATGAGCTGCCAGTCCTGCTCGGTGCAACTCAGAGCTGCGGGCTGAGCTGCCCTCAAGGATGTGCCCAGTAGAAGCTGGCCCATCCTGTGGTATGGGCTCGGGCATGGTAGGTAAGGTGGCTGGGGTAGCGGTAGCATGCCCTATCATTGGAGCGACGTGCTCCTCCTGGCCTGCTGGTGGGATAGGCACGGCAATGTGCTCCACCGACGCAGTTGACTCATCGTCAGAGTCATCGGAGATCCACCCGTTGTGTCCCCGGCAGACAGGAACGAGCCTCATGCCAGAGGGAACGGGGATAGGTGGGGTGGGTAAAGGCTCACGATCGACTGGTGCGCGTCGGTCGTATGGAGACTCGACAGTCTCCGACTGTGTAGGGATAGGTCTCGAAGGACCTGCGCAACCTACAGGGAAGTCCCTGACGGCGCGGATAGGTAGTGCTGGCAGTGGTGCTGCCTGGAATGGTACTAGAGGCAAGTCGGCCTCGGCCATCGGTAGGTCGGCCACGGCGGCCATGTCGTCTCCAGCGGGGGCCCACGCTGGGTCCTCGCTCGGGTCCGTCTCGTCGGAGCTATCTCCGTCGGCGCCCTCCATGGCGACATCAACGTCCATCTCATCATCCTCGGGATCGAGTATCACTACCTCGATCGGCTCCGCTGGCGGTGCTGGGATGATCTGGAGGCTACTGTCGTAGCTCGGTGCTACGCTCCCTGCGTTCGACATCCTGGCAAAAGAACCGTACTAATATTTAAGTATTATTCGTTAGGTAGTTAAGGCACATATCTAAGGTACTCTTCCTAACCTTCTAACAAAATAATACGCATACTTACCATGGCTAGCTTGGTCGGAATCTCCATATACCCAAATGGTCGTTGGAAAAATTTATTTTATTGCGTTTCGCATTTATTTGAAAGATTTTGAACCAAATTCCGGTTATAGTTTAGATTTTTAAAATGCTAATTCGCTATAACCTTGGCTCTGATACCACTTTCTGTCACACCACGTCTAAGGCGGAAACACGTGGCGCGACGGTTCAAAAGTATTAAGCCAAGATTAATGCAAAGCACAATATTAATTAGAAAACGGGCATTTATTCAATGCTAATAATCATGTCAAATTATTCATACATAATCATAAATTGTTTTCGAAAATGATAAAGAGGCTTCTCCCTTTATCCCTAAATCCATGGAATAAAGAGATAAGACCCCGTCACGACATTCCCAACGCCCAATTTGGAGACATCCCCGACCCTGCTCGCCATGCTAACTTCCATCAATCAATTACCTGAAAGATATGTTTGAAAATCGTCAATATATAAATATTGGTGAGTTCACAGGTTTTAATTTAATAAATCTTTATAGAGTGGGAATATCCTTGTTATGACATTTATAGGAGTTGCAAAGTCCTACAATTTGCTTGAGCCTATAACCAAACCAAGACAATTAATAATGCCCCCGCCCAAAGTCGTTACTCGGTATTCCTACGACTTTATTTCAGAATAAGTGCACCCCAGGCATACGCCGATGCAAAATCGACGCTATCGATTAGGGGTGGGCCTTGTCAGGCACCAATAGTACTATCCAAATATCCCTTTGGTTTCTCATTCCTGAATAAATGATTATAGTGGGGAGGTCTCAACCCCGAGTGGCGATCTTTACTCAAGTATCCAACCCGTCATACAATCCCAACATATCTTTCCCCCGTAAAAACGTTAAATAGTTTAGAAATGGGGCCGTGAGACTCACCTGTAACTGTGCTCGGCTCAAAGAAAATAGTAAAGTTTGTGATCCCGTACCTACAAGGTTCTAGGCGTATAAGTCACTTACACCTATGGTGTATGTGCCTTGGCAAGTTGTACACCCAACTTCCCGACCACGTCTTTATCCCAATTCCCGTTTAATAGTTTCGTATCCTAGGTTCAATGGCGATGGATTACCCTTTCCTTACAAGTCATATATTATTCTTATAATTATTCTTTATGACTTGTACAACATTATACTTGACACGACTCCACCCAACGTATAATTATTTTCCCATTCAAATAATTATACTTAGGATCTTTTCGCTCAATATAAAGTGTTTTCTTATTAACCGACCCGACTTACTTTGCCACATATTTATTTTCCCATTTAAATAAATATGCTAAGTCTTTGTCGTTTGGTAACATAATCTTAACGCCCGACTAGACTTACCATACCGTACATTTATTTTCCCATTTAAATAAATGTACTAGGATCTTGTCGGTATTCACGCGTTCGTAGATATATTTCACCTACTCGTCTCAGTTTTCCTTCTCGCATATCTATTTTCCCATTTAAATAGATGTACTAGAATTTCGTCGGTAACGAGTATATGTACATTTATCATCGCGTGGATACTACTTGTTAAGTTCATGTGTCGTTTAGCGTTTTTAGTTTGTTATGTTATGTCTCTCCTTTCCCACGAATATTGTTACTACACTTAGGAAAGTGTTACGCACGTTTCACCCTTGTTATATATATTTTATTTCCGTAAAATATATATGTATATTTTTATCTCGACGTAATAAGTCCGTTTACGTTGGCTCGTGTGACTAAGTTCGTTAGTTAGCGTTTTTCGTATTTATTCCCGTTGCGCGTTCTTATGGAAGTATTGTTCCAACTTCCGATTTCCGAACGTTTATTTCTCGGTAAATATATCATGTACGTTTTAGTCCGACTCGTCCAACTTGTTACCAAAAATGTCTCCGATACTTTTATATTCCCATTTATATAAAAGTACCTTATTTTTGTACAAGTCTTTCCAAGTATTTATTTTATAAAATCTTACTTTATAACATACTCGCGTTACTCTACTTATTTTTATAAAACGTCCATTTTACAAAAATATACCCTTTTACTTAAAATGCCCAAGTAGGCTATTATTATTTACCAACTCAACCTTGTAAATCATTACTTACACTTTTTGACACCGATATTCCCATCTTTGTGTTTTTGGTCCAATAACTTTCTAAAATATTTATTTTAGTCCATTGGCTTCCAATGTTGTCATATTAGTACTTTAATTTATACTTGTAGCATTTTTCACTAAATCTTTCAAGGTTATTATTTTTCTTCCACTTTAGTGGACTTTGAAGAATTCTTTTCACCATGTTTAATTGTTTTTACTTCTTTTTACTTCTAATGCTCTTTTAATCCATTCAAGGTATCAATAACATGTTCATTTCATATCTTTATCCAAAACATCAAACTTTCACTCATCCAAGTGAGTGGACTTTGAAGAACTAATTTTTCCACCTATGGCTTTCTAACCCATTTTAATATTTTTATGACTTTATTATATCATCCTAAGATGATTAAAACCACTTTTCATCGTATTCAAGTTACTTATAGCTTTTCTCATCTTCAATCATCCAAATATGTTCTTATTATTACACTTTCTTCAAAATACCTCTTTTATTAAAAATAACTAAGATTTCATCACATTATTATTCTCTCATCTTCATTTTTAATAAAAACCCATTACTTCTTTAGAACTCATTTTTATTACCCACATTGTACAACTTGTATCATAGCACAAAAACAAGATATTTAAATTAATAAAACAATGCAAGACTTACAACTAGCTCAAGGCTAGGGAAGACAAAATCTTGGATTTTGGATGTGGTTTAGTGTGTTCTTCCAAGTGGGTTATGCTCCAAGCTCTTAAACACACAAGAAGGGGTTTGAATGAGGATGAACTAGAGGTGATTTGAAGTAGTAAAAATTAAAAAAGAGATGTTGATGTAGGGGTGAAAACCCACGGCCACAAGGAGGAAAAGAGAAAGGATTTTTGTGATTTTTCTCTAATGCATCTCAAGTGTTTATATGATCTTTGCAAATCCTCCAAAGATTATCAAATCTTGTTTGGATTGGTTAGTGAGATTATGGAAGGATTTGTGTTAGATTATGAAAATCTTATAAAGATATTAAGAGGGTGTATGGGCCGAGTTTTAGAGAGAGAGAGTGAGGATGATTTGGTTAATCTCATTGCCCAATCCTTGTACATGCAAGCTCATGATTAACATAATCTCCAATGATTTAATTAGATAACACAAGTAATCTCCCACTTGGGTGGGCCATGGCCGGCCCCAAGGGGTGTCTAGGTGGGGTCCACCTTGCTAACTAATACCCCATTACTTGTTAAGTTAGTTCCTTTCGGGTACCGCCCGGGTATTTCTCGAATTTTCGTCGCGTTTTCCCTCGATATTAAAATACCGTTAAATTCATAAAATTATGTCCAGTTAAATTACTGATAATTTATTTCGGTTTCTGTCGGGTGAATTTACGTGTTACGCGCGTATCGGGTGCGGTACGCGCACTTTATTCGTTACCGGGAGATTTGTGCAATAAGCTTTTACGTATGGCTTTGGGTTTCCAAAACCCATAATATTTTGTGAAAATATTATTTATTTTATATTCCGGGTGTCCGGTGTTCGTTTCGCTTATTTCAGTTTTACCGGGTAATCGCCAGTGTCCATACCGGATAGTTTTGTCTGCGCACGATCCTATCATGCTTTGCTATTAAACTCATGCATTCCTATGCATTATTTGGGAATTCCTATCTTTCTAAGGCCTCAATTAAATATTCAGCACATAATTACGGTTAATTACGTTAATCGCGTTAAATTAATTAGTACGGAATTACCTTTATTTTGCCGGTTGTTACAATTCTCCATCGACACTCACTCATTTTCAACTTGTTCAAAATTTTACAATATTTGGCATATACCACAATCATGTTTTCTTATACACTTGATTATAATCTTTAATCCAAACCCCACAAGTTACACTGCTACATAATCTCCTTACTATAAAATAAACTCCTTATCAACCATCTTCACATTCACTATCTCTTGCAACCTTGATTCTGTTTCGAGATTTTTCATCATTCCCCCAAGAACTAAATTCATATCCTTAACCTTCTCAAACATGAGCTAGTTACTCATGATAACCAAACTATTAAAACTTGATTGTGTGTTGCATCAAACTTAATCCTTAGTTATACATGAGGATTCGATTATCTACCATATTTGAACATTTGAAACTAGACTTCATGGAATATAAACTATTTGCTATAGACACACCTAGAGTCATTAACCTTGTCTAGGGCAACTCTATTACAACTCGCATGCTATACTTGATACTTGATTGCTTACATGTACATATTATTAATTTGCAATTCATGTGTGTAATAATTGGTACACTTAATCAAACAACTGATAGAGGATGAAGTACTTGCTCAACAGTTAGTAGAGTACCAAATAACCTACTCAACGATTGGTAGAGGTCATCATGCCTACTCAACAGTCGGTAGAGGCCCTACAACCTGCTCAACGACTGGTAGAGGCTATCGCACCTACTCAACAATCGGTAGAGGTTCTTATTCACTGACTGGTAGAAGTCTTTTTCCTGCTCAACAGTTGGACTCATTTTTGGATACATTGTATACGATTCAATCACAAGGTTATTTTGCATTACTTACATGTGTGTTTAGAGTCATAGAAGGACACAAAACCCTAATGTAAGGTAAATTGGTGATTACGGTCCGGAACGTAATCATGAATTTACAGGTACGTTAAGGTAGTGTGAAATTCTATCAAGGTTTTTGATAGATAACCAATTATAAACTCTAGTTTAGTATTTCTATAGTCAATTAACTCATGCATTTCTTTTTAAGATTCCTAAAACTTAAAGTTTAGTGTTTTGCTAGATTCTTATTCTCCTTGCTATTTTAGACGAACCTAATCCAACCCTTGAAACCCACACCTATCAAACCTGTTACCAAATTATTCGAAACAGTTTATTTTGTTACCTATAAATTCATGTCATGCCTTAACACAAATTTTCCAAACCACAGTTGCCCTAATTTCTACCCAATCACCCTCAACCCGGTGTTTTTTTATAACTTCAGGACGAAGTTTCTAAAAGTAGGGGAGACTGTAACCTCACGAATATTCCCATATATTTTGCATTAAAGTATTTCCCGATCCATGATATAAAGTCTAATTTATTTCTAAGTATTCTTATCTTTATCCGTGCACTCTATTTTTCTAAGTTCCTTTTATCATTGTACTTAAAAAAAAAAAAATCTTCAATCATGACATATGTCCTATCCTAATTCTATTTATAAAATCGTCATTTTATAAGACGGTGTTTTTATTTTCTAATTCAAACTAATGATTTTTTTTATTTCTTAATTAAAGCTAATCATTTTTCCAATTACATTTATAATCTCAAGCAAGGAAGATATAAATTCATTTCAATATATATATATATATATATATATATCAAAGTCTTAGTCAAACAGTCAAAGTCCTAGTCTTAGTCAAACAGTCAAAGTCTTAGTCAAATAGTCAATTCATCATAAAACCTTACTTTATGGTGTTGACCAATTTTAATGGCTAATTGAATCCAAAACTAGTATAAAAACCCACATATGACCCATTATACTTGGCACCTCTAAATCGATTGTTTCAATCTGATTAAACTTTCTCTCATACATTTTTCTATAGTCTATTACTTCTACAATTGAAGGTTTGATTATAAGCTCTTGTAATTGGCGAATTGGAAGCTTGATATTCTTTCTTTTTCGTTTTTTTTTATTTCTTCAATTTGGACTAGCTACGTTGTTGAGTTTTTGGGATTCGCCTCGTATACATTCACAAGACTTAGAGGATAATTCAACTTAGCCAAGGTGAGTTTACGTAACCATGTTTATGCAATTCTTTATACTTGCAACATTATACTTAAGCAATTCTACATACATGTCTAGTTGTAAACTTTAATGCCTCATGATTTAGACAACAACAACAGTTAGACTTACGCTTCAACATACATAATCATTAGCTATGGCCAAGCCAGCGATACTCAATAATAGATCTATTGGATTGACAATCCCACCTAGATTCGTTGACCATCTTTTATGGGGAGCGTGGGTAATTGTTATCGTTCCAACGTTATATTAAGGTGAACCGTGGATGACGGGATGGACCTAAACTAGTCGGAGGTTTGATTATGTGCATTCAACACTTCATGTTTATTCATGTTGACTTAAACTTACGATAGACATATGAATTGCTAAACTTTTATTCTTAAACTTAATTGCTTGACATGGCTTATGTATTCTCACCAACTTCTAGTTGACCCCCCCTATTTTTACAACTCAATAGGAAATAATGACGCGTGAAGACTAGAGTGTTAGCATGAGAAGACAAATTGAAGTTTATGCCTATTTGGTTATTTGATGTATTAGAATTCCATTCAAAACTTATCATGTATTTTCAATTTTGGATATTTTTACTTTAAATAAATTTCAAATTAAAACTTGTATACCATGTGCTACTGTATACTCATTCTTACGTGACATCTCGATGTTTCCGCCATCGGTTGAGGTGTTACAGTAAGCTACTATCAGTTGAGAATATATCATCAACATCATCGTCGGGTGGAATTATTACTCTCTGAGAGAGAGAGAGAGAGAGAGAGTCTGAATCCTCATCCATTTGATTTTGCAAAGATTTTGTGTGTGAAGGTGTAACATCCCAACCGATGGCGGAATCATCGAGGTGTCACGTAGTGACGATTGTTCAAAAGCACATGGTACTAAAATGTAAATATTATTGAATAAGCCAACATTGTCTTACATGGAAATGGAAAATACAATGTTTAAATGAAATGTAAATAGCTGATTAAAATAAAGCACTAATGTCCCTTGCTAAAGCACTAGATCAAACTGCACCTGAAACATGTACAAAAATAGTTTTGGTCAACATATGAAATGTTGGTGAGCATTCCTAGTTTTTATATATATAGTAAGTTAAAAAGATATACAATTCAAGTGCAAGCTACAGTGCAAATATGTAAACTATGTATCATACAAATGAGCGAAATCAATCCTGTGACTATATAATGTACTGTATGAACGGTGATGTACTCATCTAATAAATGGGTGATAACTTAACAATGGCCACGGATTCTCTGATGAAAAAGGGAGAGAATCAATCTAGGCGGGTTGTCAATCCAAATAGCGCTATCCAATGTTAAGGTCGGCTTGTACCATGTTAATGATTTCACTAAGTACAAATGTAATCCACATGTATTGTCTAAGCATAAAGCACGTTGTAAGCAATGCACATAGTACTAGAATTGTATTGTGAAAATGTAAACTTGTATTTGAAATTGTAATAGTGTACATGTAACACCCCAAAAATGAATAAAAGCAAAAAGGGGATAGGAAATACTCACTGTTTACGTAATAGCTTGAAATTCAACTGGACAACAAAATATGCGTTGGAATTATTCCAAAGGATCAACCTAAAGAATTTGATAACGTGTAAGGGAAATAATTCTAGGATACATGTATTTCTAGGGTTTCGAATTGGGGATAAGTATTTATTTGATTAATAATCGAATTGTTTATTAATTATAAGAAATTTAATAAATAAATAAATAAAAGTCTTTTTGTAAAATTTTAAGTTGAATATACTCACAACATAGGTTTTAAGTATGAAAATAATTTTTATAAAATTATTTTCTTGAAAATAGAATATATAATCTATTTATTTCAAATTGTCTAATTATAACTTTAATATCTAAAAATATTAAAATTAAAGAATTTCTGAATTAAAAATTGTATTTCAGTTCTAGATAGTTAGAAATAATTTATATAAAATTTTGGTACAAAAATATTGAAAAATTAATTTATTATGATTTATTTATGATTAAAACTATCAAAAATTAATTAAAAATATAAAATGACCGGTTTTTCTGAAATAAAAATAATTTCTGAAATGTTTAAGGATATACAAGTTTAGAATAATTTTTGTGAGATTTAATAAAATAGTTTAGATATTTTTATTGAATTTTATAATTATAAATGAATAAACTTGTATTATTAATAATATATATTAAATAAATTATTTTTGAAAAACTAAAAATTGTAAAATGAACTTTACCATTAGAAGGTCATACAGTATTTTTTGTAGAATTTAAAAACCACTTTTAGTATTTAAAAACTATTTTAAAAGATTAATAAATTACATATATGTGTAAAAGGAACAAAAAAAATAGTTCTTGGTTATGGGAATCGAACCCGGGCCTCTGGCCGGTTCGGGTTTTATCACAAGCGTGGCCACCAACTGAGCCACACCCTGAGAACGAATTAAACTGGGTTGAAATTGATTATATAGGTTAAATGTATTGGTTTGTTAATAGGTTAAATAAGAAAAAATTAAAACAAGGTTGTGGGGCTCGAACCTTGGCCCATGGCCGGTTCGAGTTCCAACATCACATGTATAAACCAACTGATCTACATCAGTTGGTTGTGTAATCTCTGTTTCGTAATAATTATATAGGTTTCCCACTGTAGTGTTCTTCCCCAATTCTACCCTTTACGAGCCCTAACCATCTAATCGTCACAATTAGTGTTCAATAGCCCCTGATTCTTTGGGGCTATTGTTCACAAGGTGCCGATGTTCATAACCCACTAAAAAAACGGACTTACCAAACCGTAATCGGTGATGCGAGCTCGTCAAAGAAAACGTCAAAAAAAAAAAACGATCTAAAAGGCTTCAATAACAAGTTGTTAACAGAAATTGAAGGTGATTAGGGGATGTTCGGCGAGTAGTGACAGCCTAGGGATGTCCAATTTATAGTGTGAGGGTCGGATTGTGGATTTGGTAAGAATTGACTCGTTGGTGAAGATGACGCGACTAATTGGCTTTATTTTGGAAAGCGTTGACTGTAATTATACGTGTAATTGATGCGATTCAGTCAAAACAATCAATCCCATTCCATAATTGGGTCAAAAACGCGTAAAGATGGATGGATTAATGATGCACGATGAAACAGTTGACTTTTGTTAGTCAACTGTTCGAATTCTGTTATGTTATATAATTATTAAGGTGGGTTTCAAAACAGATAGTATGGTGTAGCCTAGTTGGTTGGTGTGTGATGTGTATTGAACCGCCTTGGGACGCGGGTTCGAACCCCGTCCCAAGCATTTATTTTTTTAGACAAAGTTTTAACTATTATTTTATTATTATTAATATATATTATGATTAAACAAACCCGAATGTGTCACAGAATATTTTTTAAACATTCGAAAATGATGAAAATGTAACGTCTCATTAATTGAGGTTTAACGTACATAGGATTATTAAAAAAAAATACAAAGAAAAGTGACGGATGTCACAGAAGGTTGTATGGATTTTAGGTTTAAAAGGGTGTGAAAATGATGAAACTTTAATAATTTTTGGTGAAATGAATGGTATTTAAGTTGAAAAGTTTTTTTTAAAGGGCACACGGTCAAAAATGTGACCGTTACACCCACAAGACTCTCGGTTGATTTCACTCGAATTTGGTAATGGAAAAGGGGTACCTAAGGTAGGGGCGGTGTATCCGATCCCCCCTATCGAAGACCACACCATCCACCTTTATTGTTTTGAGGTTTAAGTATATAACTAACTTAAAGCCAATCATGCCATTGGGGTTGGTGGCCCAATGGTAGAAGCAAAGCTTCTAGGAACATCTAAGGGGAGGTCATGGGTTCATGTCCCACAAGGAGTAGAAATTTGCCGTTCAAAAAAAAACTTAAAGCCAATCATGGAACTAAGTCAAATTATGTTAGATAGTAGAATAAAGATTAGCATAATCTTTTCATATCTCAAAATAGTGAACATCTTAATGATATATTCTCATATGTATAAATTACCCTATATGTATTTTTGAACTCTATGAATAGTGCTTGCTGTTAAAGATAATATTTATTTGCTTAAGGATAGTTCACTAAGTTGATGCATATTGAATTGCGTCACCACTTATGACGCTCGGGAGCATCATAGTAATGTGCAACATGATTAAAATGATGTCATGGACGTGCTCTATTGATTATGGGCAATAACCTTGTATTAATGCTAATATATGCTATTAATAGATTATTAGATAGATGATGTATGTCAGGTGGTGGTCTTACTGTAGATCATTGGTTGGTTGTTTGACATTTTGAGAAAGAGTCTAACAATGAAGCCTACATATGGACTATCAATACACCTATAGACGGTCGTTCAAAAAAATACACCTATATAGAAGGCATAATTAATGATTAGGATGTGATGAATTTTTTTTTTTTGATTATGAATCCTGAGGGAGGGCGTCACACGGTGAAAAATTTGGGTACCCTCCTTTGCACCAATTACAGGCCGCTACCTGGATTACCAGCCCACCACCGCCCGTGAACCCCCTTCATTAGGAGCAACACCTTTGCCCCCCCCCCCCCCCCCCCTCTCTCCTGTAGTTGCTCTTTTGTTTTTATCTGTCCGTCCAAAACGAGAGTATCGGTCCATTCTTTTCATCTTTCTTTTAGAATGTATGTAGTGAGTCGAGTTCTGACTCCTTGACTGGTTTTTTTTCTCTGAATTAGGCAAGGGAGTCATGAAGGTCGTGAGGCGCACTCTCTTTTCAAGAATCTCTTCCCTGCAGCTTTTCCGGGCTAAGGATGTTACCGAAGGTGAGGGCCTTTCCCGCGGTAAATGACCGAACGAATGTATCTGGTCGCTAGTCTTTTCTTTTCCTACTGAGAGCGGAGCTGCTGGGTGAATTCTGCTCTGATTCCTGAAAATGGTTATCCGTCTTCTTTAGCTAGTGCTACCTTTGCTGTAGTTAAGTTCCTTTGTTTTAGGTGATCTATTAGAGAGCTTCCCTATAACCGTAAGAAAGAGATGCTCCGTGTAGCTAACCCCAAGTCTGGTAGCCTTTGAAAAGCGGTTTCTGACGTAACTGCCTATCATGCCAAGTTTGACGCAGTAGCTCTAGCACAGGCGGTTATCTTGCCATCTTCCCCGGGATGAATCAATTTGTGTAAACGATCGCTTTCTATGTTTCCGCGGTACTGCCAATCATAGACAGGTGGCCGGGGAATGAGAGCTTCAGCTCCATACACCATGATGAATGGAGTGTTTCCAGTCGTTCTTTTTTAGGCTGTTTGTGTATATGCCCAACTATAGGTCACCTATGTGACCATTGGTTTCACAGCACTGAGTAAGCATACTAATAAAGACCCATTTTTGCATGTCCATGAGCTCTAGGTAATTGAATATGGGCTCGACTCCCTTTACCGGTATTACCCATCCTCACTTTCTACGTTTAGCGTACCAGTCTTCGTGTGAGAAATCGTATACCCTAGAAGCCCTTTACTTGAGAAGCTAGCAAGTCAGTGGCTTGATCCCCATGCTCTTGATCTGAGGTGCTTGAGAAGTCTCACTGGCTTTCAAAGCAGACGTTGGGGTAACGGTCCCAGAAGCTTGAGTGCCACCAACAAGCAAGACATTGTGAAGAAGGAGCCAATTCCCTTAGTGAAGAGATATGTACCCGCGCATGCACACGGCCCCACATCTACGTACACGTCAACACAGTATGCTGACGTGGAGTTCTAGAAGCCTGCGCACGTTACCTCGTATGTGACAGTTGTCACCCGACAATAACAGGGACACACAGCCAATCAGAGGCGTTTATTCCCTGCTCCACAATCTCCTGCAGATACAAGGTACAGGAAAGGACAGAAAGGACAATCACAGGACACGTGGACCAACCACAGAGCGACAGCGCCAACAGCAGTAACGGTCAGCGACCGTACAAGCCAGCTGTCATTCCTTCTCTAGCCAATCATAGGCCACCTCATGGGCCTATAAATACCCACCTTCGTCACGGAAGAAGGGGTATTCAATCCGCAACAGAGAAATTCTTAGAGAACTCATCATACGACTGTGAAGAATAGATTATAGTCGAAACTCTGTAACAATCTCATATTCGAGTCTTGTATTGTCCCACTGTCATTAATAAGAATCATATCTTTACTTGTGCTTATATATATATACATATATAGGATTTGGATCATTTGAGAACCACTATTTAGGAAGAGAACCAAAGAACCAAGTGTGAATACAAAAACCCCTCCACCATAAAATAAAAAAATAATAAAAAAATTATATAACCTAAAAAATAAAAAAATAAAAAAAGTAAAAACATCAAAATATTTTTTTAGTGTTAATCTTTCTGAAAAAAAATAAAAAAAATACAAAAAAATAAAAAAAACAAAAAAATGGCCTTTTTTACGTCATAATTACGTCATATACCGTATGCACATGTGCATTTCACTATTAGAGCACACTTTTGAATAAATTATCAATTGTCATAATGAAATGATCATTTAAATGGACGTGATATGATATATAAGGTGGAAAAAAATTTATTCAATGATCTTTAAATAAACGCGAAGTGCATTTCACTATTATAGTTAGGTTTTTTTTCATGGGTTGCTTTAGGGTTTAGTTTTTAGGTATGATGGGAATGGGGTTAGGTTTTTTGGGGTTGTTGGTGAATAAACTTAAAAAAACCCCTATATAAAACTATAAAATAGGATAATTGTACTACATGCATATGTGCATTTCACTATTATAGTTAAGTTTTTTAATGGGTTTAGCTTTAGGGTTTAGTTTTTTGGTATGGTGGAAGAGGGGGTATCTTTTTTTTTTTTTTTTGGGGGGGGGGGGGAGGGATGGGATGGAGCGTTTTGGTTTTTGGGGGGGGTGTGGGGTTAGCTGCACATGTGCATTTCACAATTGGGGGGCGGGGGGCGGTGTGGGGGATGGGGGGTTTAGGTTTTTAGGGAATGAGGTGGGTGGGTTTAGGTTTTTAGGGGGTAGAGGTGGGGTTTTTAGTTTTTTTTTGTTTATATATATATAGGGTATCGATCATACGAGAACCAACTTTAGGGAGAGAACCAGAGAACCATTGTCAACACAAACAAAAAAAAAACCTAAAAACCCCACCTCTACCCCCTAAAAACCTAAACCCACCCACCTCACTCCCTAAAAACCTAAACCCCCGATCCCCCACACCGCCCCAACCCCCCCCCCCCCCCCCCATTGTGAAATGCACATGTGCAACTAACCCCACCCCCCCCCCCCCCAAACTAAAACGCTCCATCCCATCCCCCCCAAAAAGATACCCCCTCTTCCACCATACCCTAAAGCTAAACCCATTGAAAAACTTAACTATAATAGTGAAATGCACATGTGCATGTAGTACAATTATCTTATTTTATAGTTTTATATAGGGTTTTTTTTAAGTTTATTCATCAACAACCCCAAAAAACCTAACCCCATTCCCATCATACCTAAAAACTAAACCCTAAAGCTAAACCCATGAAAAAAAAAACCTAACTATAATAGTGAAATGCACTTCGCGTTTATTTAAAGATCATCGAATAAATTTTTCTCCACCTTATATATCATATTACGTCCATTTAATGATCATTTCATTACGGCAATTGATAATTTATTTAAAAGTGTGCTCTAATTGTGAAATGCACATGTGCATACGGTATATGACGTAATTATGACGTAAAAAAGGCCATTTTTTTTGTTTTTTTTTATTTTTTTTGTATTTTTTTCAGAAATATTAACACTAAAAAAACATTTTGGTGTTTTTACTTTTTTGATTTTTTTATTTTTTTTAGGTTATATAATTTTTTTATTATTAATTTTTATTTTTTGGTGGAGGGGTTTTTGTGTTCACACTTGGTTCTTTGGTTCTCTCCCTAAATGGTGGTTCTCAAATAATCCAAATCTTATATATATATTGATTGTTAGATTGGTGTTTTTTCGCTTAGAAAGCTTTCGTGTGATTTGATTCGTAGATATATCAATTTGTTAGTAGTTTATTTTTTCTACATAAGAAAGCTTATAGAATCTAGAAGTCTTTTAAACCATCCAAACCCGATGTTGATTTCTCGTTTATTTTTTTAGTTCTACGAACTATTTTTAGCTAGGTTAGGATCTAAAAAAGTTACTTGGTGCTTTTATATATAGTCAACAAAAAATAAAATAAAAAATGTGACTAATCATGGACTTTTTTTTTTATGTTTATATTTAAACACAAATTATATAACTCTTAAATGTTAGCGGCTTGTTCACACATAGTGAGTTGGTGATTTCCATTAGTACCATATTCCTTTCCTCTCTTTCACAACCAAAAATCGGCGGTCTCGAAGATCATGGCATAGACCTGCTTGATTTTTACCCCCACCCGTCTGATTTGACATCTCTTCAAAGTTCACCAGGTGGCATACTCTCAACCATTATATATCTTTACATTTTGATTTTTGATATTTTTGTTATTAAAATATTTAGAGCAAAGATCATGGCATTTGTGTTAACATCATCCATTTCTTCATTTTTGTATTACATTCACAAGCTAAATATTTTTTTTGTAGTCACAAGTTAATTTTTTTTTTATTTTTTTGACATTCACAATTCTTAAATATTTTCTGATAATTCCCATATTTTTCAACATATGTCCGATCTGCTGCAAAGTCTGCCTGGATTCATACGGGAGCACGAGGTCCACTGTATGGAGCTGCCCGGTTTCAAATACCGGCATGACTGGGTTCGGGACGTGCTATGAGATATTCTAAGGTGAGCCGGAATTTCGGCCAAGAAAGAGACTCTAGTGAATTTTCTTACGAACCCCGCGCGGACCCCGCGGAAGGCATATCTACTCTGCGCCCAGCGGGTTTGCTGGTCTTTGGTTGGGCGGGGGGAAACACGCTTGTGTTCACTTCACAAGTGTGTCCCCACTAGTTGGTTTATGAGATAATGGTTTCATGGCTGGACAGGCAACGGGAAAGACGGAATCAAAGAAAGTGAAAAAACACGCCAAAGCTTGCGAAGATAACTAACATGTTTTCGTCCCCTTGGCTTTTGATACCGTTGGCTCCTTGACACCGAAAGCTATCAGTTTCCTGACAAGGGTTCCGTTGGCTCATTGGCGCCAAAGCTAAAGACGACTATTAAAGATTGATGCATAAAGCCGAAGATGACTAATAAGAAATGAATCATAAAAACAAAGATGACTATTAAAGAATGAAGCATAATTTTAAGTTTCAAGTGTTTTTGTTAGTTTATGATAGTTTTGTATAATTTTTTAATTGTTTAAATATCTATAAAAAAAAACAAATTGTTACATTCATTGTTGATTGTAATGAATGTATATAAATATGGAAATCATGAAGAAAAAAAACTCATTTAACAAATCTGAAAATTTAAATTAGTATGAGAGAGAAAGTTGTATAGAGAAAAATAGAAGAGAGAATGATGGTGAGAGGAATGATGGAGAGAGAAAGTTGGTGAGAGTATAGGTGGAGAGAAAGTAAAAAAGCGGAGACAAAATTAAAAAGTATGAGTCAAAAATGTGAAAATATGAAGAGAGAAGTATGGGTAATTTTACTATAGTACCATTTTATATACTTTGATTATATTAAAAAAAAAATACAAAAGGTACTGATCACTTTCAAGAATAGATAACCACCATTGATTCCAATAATCAATGGATGAGATGGAGTTTATTGGGTTTTCTCAAATTATTGAGATTTTCTATCAATCTTTCCCCTATATTTGCTACATAGAAATCTTAAAAAATATTATGCCTCCGTGTCAGTTTTTCGTTTAAATTGTTCATAAAGTGTGTGACAATGTGTTTTGCTGTATGAAACCAGAAGAAGAAGAAGAATGAGGGTTTCGTCGGTAGGTTGAGTGAATGGCGTGGTAGTGGGTGTGTGAAGGTAAAGAGGGTGGCTTTAATAGAGTAGGATAGTGCAGAAAAAGTAGTAATCACACATCAATATACAAACTACCCATAAAAACATAAATGAACATGCGGACCACGACAATCTGCTTGCATTCATATGATCAATCAATATGCAGGATGATCATTACAAGATGATCTTCAAAAATATCAATACGTATCTAAGAAACCGAAAAAAAATCTAAAATAGTCGTCAGTATCCACTAGACAACAAAAATTACCAAAATAGCTCTTACTCTTCACTGGTCCAAATTCAATAAAATATCAGTTAGTTATCCCACTATTAACAGAACTCAAACTTTAATCGAAAGTTCAAAAGGTCTAAATAAAAATTGCAAGTTGATAACCTAAACTTTAATAAAAAGTTCAAAAGTTCAAATATGAGAATTTTAGCTTATAGTTTCAGTAATATTGAATACTTATATATAGCCGAACTAACAAATCCATTGCCTCCAAAAATTGCAAGTTGATAAAAAGATGATTTTTGATGAGCTTGCCAAATATGTAGTTATCTATGCCCTTAACTAATTTACAAAACAAAAAGAATTATACTAAATAACAATGTACAGATTGACCCTATCATCCTTCATATTTGCTTCAACATATAGAATGAAAAATAGGGAAAATGCTTGTGGCCTGACTCAAGTTATTTCATCGTCATCCAACCAGTTTTAGCCAGTACCAAAAATTGTCATTTGCAGTCCAACCCAATTATACTAGCCCATTAACCATGGTATGTTAACAAACCTTTTTTCGTCATCCAGTTCATCATTGTTATGCATCTTTTGATATTTCATGGCTCTCCTTTTCTTGCCTTTCGGCATCAAGTCTAAACCAAATCCTAGAAGCATTGAAAATACCTACATGAAACACGAGCTAAATTAAAAGATAGAGCTATAAATCTATACTAAAATATGTGTATCCGTATGACTTTTGATAAACCCTAGGCCCATTTTGTGGATCTTACGGAATTGCTCTATTATGTATATATATGAACCAGAAATTGGCAAGGACAATACTCGAATCCAGTCCTTTGTAGATGGGTTCAAATTGTATAACTTTACCTTGTAAAATCAATCTTTCCTCATCATGCCGTAATCAAAAGATAAAAAGGTTGTTTAGCATAATTTACCTTCTCGCAAATGAGGGTTTGATGATGATAATGAAATTCATGATCCCTGCTTCCATCCATGTCTATCGGTCCTCAACATTCACCTCTGATTGGCTGCTTCATATATCTACTAAAAACCCTAATCACAAAATGATGAAGCAAACTAAATTATAACTATGTATGTACGTAACCGATTATCGATGAGAAACCAAACAGGCGCACAGAGAAGGTGAACAGATGGAGGGCATTAAGGGAATCAGAGGGTAGAATTGTCAATTTGTTTTGGTATTGTAAAGGGAGAGGATGATGAAATGTCTGTATTACGCTTCAAAGTGTCTTAATTGTCCCCAATATCCCTATAATACCCTTATGAAATAAGCTTTATTTTCTTATACTTGTCAAAATTCCAATATGGTACATCACTCATCCTTTATAATGTATTATGGATATATAGCCGAACTAACAAATCCATTGCCTCCAAAAATTGCAAGTTGATAAAAAGATGATTTTTGATGAGCTTGCTCAATATGTAGTTATCTATGCCCTTAACTAATTTACAAAACAAAATGAATTATACTAAATAACAATGTACAGATTTAGACCCTATCATCCTTCATATTTGCTTCAACATATAGAATGAAAAATAGGGAAAATGCTTGTGGCCCTACTCAAGTTATTTCATCGTCGTCCAACCAGTTTTAGCCAGTACCATAAATTGCCATTTGCAGTCCAACCCAATTATACCAGCCCATTAACCATGGTATGTTAACAAACCTTTGTTCGTCATCCAGTTCATCATTGTTATGCATATTTTGATCTTTCATGGCTCTCCTTTTCCTGCCTTTCGGCATCAAGTCTGAACTAAATCCTAGAAGCATTGAAAATACCTTCATGAAACACGAGCTAAATTAAAAGATGGAGCTATAAACCTATACTGAAATACGTGTATCCGTATGACTTTTGATAAACCCTAGGCCCATTTTGTGAATGTTACGGAATTGCTCTATTATGTATATATGAACCAGAAATTGGCAAGGACAATACTCGAATCCAGTCCTTTGTAGATGGGTTCAAATTGTATAACTTTACCTTGTAAAATCAATCTTTCCTCATCATGCCGTAATCAAAAGATAAAAAGGTTGTTTAGCATAATTTACCTTCTCGCAAATGAGGGTTTGATGATGATAATGAGATTCATGATCCCTGCTTCCATCCATGTCCATCGGTCCTCAAATTCACCTCTGATTGGCTGCTTCACATATCTACTAAAAACCCTAATCACAAAATGATGATGCAAACTAAATTATAACTATCTATGTACGTAACCGATTATCGATGAGAAACCAAACAGGCACACAGAGAAGGTGAACGGATGGAGGGCATTAAGGGAATCAGAGTGCGGAAGTACTCTTAGGCGTAATGATAAATAAATTATCAATTTTTGTAATCCTCCTAAACTAGTTAAATAAATGAAACTCGTAATTGATTTTTAAAATATAATTTTTCAATGCAAACCCAATTTAGAGTGAAGGATAATTTCGATATGTGTAGAATATACGTAGGATGATTTTTTATATGTGTAGATAAACGTATGATAATCTCGACATGTGTAGGATAAGCATGTGATAATTTCGATATATGTAGGATGAATTTTGATACGTGTAGGACAAATTTTTATAATGTTATTGGTTAATTAATTAGAGATAATAATTAATGTAAGCAAAGTTAAAATATTTAATATTTAACATTATATAATGTTTTCTTTTTTTTCATATAAAGTTTCTTTTCATTTGATTCTTATATGTATTCAAAGAAAAATAAGAAAATAATTATATATATATATATATATATATATATATTAGTAATAGAACCTAATGAATAGTAATATTAATATTTTATTTATTAGGGTTTTATTATTAATATATTATAATTATTATTTTTGTTAAAAATTTATTATATTATATACTATAATATATATATATATGTGTGGCCCTCGGGGGCAAAAGTAAAGTTGCACTAATTTTAACGTTATTTTACTAATTTCGTGAAAATAACGTAAAAAATGACGGACGGTTAATCATGCATCAGGTGGTTACGTTGATACCCAAAAGACAAGGGGTACATGCACCAATCGGGTTTGTCCCGATTGCTAAGTGTTATGTGCCTTATGTCTAAGGCTTGATACAAAACCACTATTGAGCCGGGGGTCTCACTAGAAGCAGCCTCTCAATTCCCACGGAATAGAGGTAAGGCTGTCTACATCTTACCCTCCTCAGACCCTACCTTAGCTTTTGCTATTGGTGGGATTAATTGAGTATGATGATGATGATGATAAATAACATAATCTTATATGATTTCGTCACAAATTTCATGTGTTACCTTATGTGTAGATTTCTTTATTTTTTTAACGTTTACAACCAAAATGGAATCTCAGTTGTGTAATTCATTGATTGATTAACACCTCACCTAAATCTCGATTGTAAAACGTACAATGCGCGTGATTTTATACAACTAGTTACTTTTAAAAATAAGAATGAGGGGAAATTTGGCACTCTATTAACTATCATCATTATCTTTATTAATTCATATAAAAAAGGGTGATACTATTTACACAACCAACAAAAAACCCTAAACAACCTTAGGACGGGTCGTCGAGGCCTAGATGGGCCGTTAAGAAAAATTAGGGTTTCAGGACGGGTCGTCCAGGCCTTGATGGGCCGTTTGTTTACAGAAAAGACAAAAACGACGGGCCGTCGAGGCCCAGACGGCCAGTAGAAGTACGATGTACGAGGTGATCAGTCTGAACTCCTGCAAAAGCAGGCAGTTCAGACTGAAAAGTCTGAAAAAGGTGCATTAGGACGGGCCGTCCAGGCCCCGACGGCCCGTAGAAATGTGTTAGGTTAGGGCATTTAATCCCTAGACGGCCCATCTAGGCCTCGACGGCCCGTTGAGATTTCCAGATTTAACCATTACACGATCAGCTTCTTCCCCATTTGAACCAAACCTTAAAACATCACCACCACCAAAACCCTCGACCCATTTCGACTTCCCGGTCTCACGATGACATATTTACAAAGCTTTTCAACCGTTGACCTGTCTGAGAACGAGTCTTACGTCTCTGAAAGCGTAGGGTATGAACCCGAGGTTCAAGTTGGTGAAGAGGAGGTTAAATCCGGAGTTCGTGGTAATGACGGGAACATGCTGCCCGATCTCAACGAGGAATATGTAGAGGAACAGGAGTCATTTTTCGTGCCACCAAGCTACCCGCAGTACACGTACGGGAGTTACCATTCGCGCGGGAATCGTGCTAATGATGACAACCAGGAAGATGCTAACATAAAAGTTGAACCTAACCCGGATGTTTCGTATGAAACCGAGCAAGTGCGTTTATTTATTTACACTAGTATATCTTTACAGTAGTATATAATTTAGAGTAGTATGAATTTAGACTAGACTCTTGTATAAATTTTCAGGTATTCGGGTCTGTTGAAGAGATGAAACAATGGGCTTACGATAGAGCCCTTGCTAGCGGTTACGTCCTAGTGACAGGACGTTCTGTTTCAACATAAACGACATTCGTTCATATTCATATACACAATTATATAAAAAAGATCATATTATACAAATAAAAAAAAACATTTATAAAAAACCAAAATTTATAAAAAACCAAACATCTATAAAAACCAAACATTCAAACCCATTTTAAACATCCACACTACACTTATAAAAAAATCAAATAATCATCACCTAATCATTACCAATGATTACCAATGATTGGATTGAATTTAAACCTTTAGACGGGCCGTCTGGGCCTGGACGACCCGTCCTTTTGCCTTTTTGGCCCTCCACGGGCTGTCCAGGCCTCGACGACCCGTGGAGGGGTTGTGCAAATAAGAAAGTTACAAATTTAGGGATATAACAGTTAAGAAATTTCATACAACCTCTTTTTACGACTTGTGTAGAATGAATTAATTTTTACTTCAATAAGGACGGTCGATATATAACCTTGGTTCATAAATCATAAATATTAATAAACAAACCCACACATATAAATCATGCATTTCAAAACAGTCATTTTCAAACCCTACACTTTTTGGTGTGACACTGTATCAACACGTGTCTATTATCTTACCCGTATAAAGCCCTCCTCTTCCTTGTATAAACACTCCATCACTCATAATATCCTTCCTTCATTCCCATACAACAACCACAACAACTAAAACTAAAACAAAAACAAAAACAAACAATGAGGCTCACTTTCAAGTCACCATTTCCGTTCAAAGCAACGGTTGCACCACCACAAGAACCACCATGCCATTGGTGCTATCCCGTCTCCAATAAAACTAGAAAGTTAACTAGAACTGCTCGAGCTCCAGTTAAATTGGAAAGATTGCTCGACGAGTTGGGTGAAAACCGTCAAACCGGGCCGCCGAGTCGACTCAGCAAGCGCTGGATGGATTACCATGGTGCCAACAACTGGGAAGGGTTGTTGGACCCTCTAGACGATGTCCTACGTGACGAGATCATACGATACGGCAGCTTTGTTGAGGCTGCGTATCAGTCATTCAATTTTGATCCTTCTTCTCCTACGTATGCTGCATGTCTGTACGCTAAAAGTACGATGTTAGAGCGTTCTGGCGTCCACGGATGCGGGTACGAGGTGACGAAACAGTTACACGCCACGTCATCGATTCCCTTGCCACGGTGGATAGAGCGGATGCCGCGTTGGATGCAAGTCCAGTCTAGCTGGATTGGTTACGTGGCGGTTTGTAACGACAAAGAGGAAATTTCTAGGCTTGGGAGACGAGACATCGTCATTGCCCTGCGTGGCACTGCCACTTGTCTAGAGTGGCTTGAGAATCTACGAGCCACTCTGACGCATTGCAGTGGAGACAGTTTGTCTTCAACTAATGAAAACGATGAACCCATGGTGGAAGCAGGGGTTTTGAGTCTTTATACCTCGGGCACAAGTACATGCCCGAGTTTACAGCAGTTATTACGACAAGAAGTTTTAAAATTATTAAAAATATATAGTGATGAGCCACTGAGTCTGACCATCACTGGTCATTCTCTGGGAGCTTCTTTAGCTATTCTAGCCGCGTATGATATAAAAACAACCATCAAACACTCTCCCCATCTCTCAGTCATCTCGTTTGGCGGACCAAGGGTTGGCAACCGAAGCTTTCGACACCACCTAGAACAACAAGGAACAAAAATTCTACGTATTGTCAACTCGGATGACCTAATCACAAAAGTGCCCGGTTTTTTCGTTGAAGACCATGATGGAGTGGTACAAGAGGAGAATGCTCGTGTAGCGCATTTGACAAACTGGATACACAAGCGCGTAAAAGATAGCCGATGGGTTTACGCAAACATAGGGCATGAATTACGACTAAGTAGTCGAGACTCGTTACAGTTAAACAGTATTAACGTTGCAACATGTCACGATCTCCAGACTTATCTTGATCTGGTTAATGGTTTTGTGAGCTCAACTTGTCCATTTAGAGCTGGTGCAAGAAGAATGCTCAAGAAAGCTACTACTACCCCTTCTGTAAAATAAATAAATTTATTCATTTTTATTGGTTATAGCTGTATATTAAAGTATTGAAAAAAAAAAGAGGTCGCATTTGTACCGGATATTCGTACTCGTTTTTATTTTCTGGACTATGTGACACTTAACACTAACTATGTATATCAAAACTATTAGTTCAAAATAAATATTTACTTTTAAAGAACTCTAACTAAGGTATATATGAACATAACTAATAAACACAAATTGATCTAGTGGAAATAGTATATTTTATAAAAGTTGTACTAAAGTTGTTAATTCATAAGAATTTTAGTATCTTGTCTTTACAAACATAGGTTTTCTTTTTTCTAAGTTAACAAGTAGAAATTTGGTAAATTACAAGTTAAATAATTACTTTTGTAGGAAAACTTTAATCCTAAATTACTTACACTAATTAATGGTTACTAAAAGATAATGATAGTATCTATACTATATTATAAAGCATGAGAGAATGATTCCAACCAAATTTAAGTAATTACAAGATATAATTCATATGGTATAATAACTTTAATGAAGGTATTAAAGGGGTGAAGTTGTCTTTTTACATTAACAATTAAGTTGATTATGAAATAATAAAGTTATTAGTAACCATCTATGTTTCTAACTCCTTTATAAATTATTAGAGACTATCTATATTCCTAACTCCTTTATGTCTATACCTTCTATTAGAGCCTTATAAATAGTGACCATTGTGTTGGTATTATATACATCTCAATGAAACAACTCTCTCGTTCCTTATTCTCTTTATAATCTTTATTTTGTTAATAGGCATTGTCACCGGCTTCTTTCTTTAATTTGTACCTTTATGAGTTCTTATTTTTACTAATATCTTATGACTTCATTCTACCATGAAAATAATTAATGAACCATTTTATTTTGTTTTTGCAGATTCATAAGGGATTTTGTGTACGAGAATATTACGAATAACCGTTATGTTGTATTTAATGGTTCAAAATTTTGTGAAAGGCTAAAGTTGATCATGATGAGCAGATTATGGAGACGTGCCTATGCTCCTTTGCCTTTTCCTTAAAAAGAAATGGGATGGCTATACAAAATAATATAGAGAAAATTATGGTTCGTACCTATGTATTCGTGTTAGATAAATACGATTCTTATAGCCTTGTCATATCTAAAACCATATGATAATCTCATGTATGACAACACTCATGGATTCTACTTTATTTTTACTTTCTCATCTATAATCTATACTATATTATAAATCATGAGGGAATGATTTCAACAAAATTTAAGTAATTACAACATATAATGCATATGGTACAATGCCCTAATGAAGATAGTAAGAGGGTAAAATATTATTTTTATATGAATATTAAATTGTTCATGAAATAGATCTAAATGAATAATGCATGTATTAAATTAAAGGGAAGTCCATAAGTTTTCTACCAAATAATTTAATTGTTATAATATATATATATATATATAATATTACCGATCCCTACCGATTGTGCTACTATAGCATGACGCAAACCACAACGAAAAAACCAGACGATCTATAAAGCTAACCGTTGCATAACAACAAAGTCGGTTAGGGTTAAGTGAGGTTTATAATGATAATAAACACTCAATAGTAATGACGATAAACACTCAACAGTTTCTAAACTGATATAACATTAATCTTGAAGTTCTTCTCATAAATTTGTATGTATAAAAAATATGAATTAAAATAAAATACAAGTTTTATACTTGGAGTTATATTATGTTAAGAAATTATATATATAATTTTCATTGAAATATACAAATGTAATCCTAAAGAATTAAAAAGATTAGGGAAGTAAATATCAAAATGAAATCAAACGTATATAAGTTATAGACTTAATAATTATGTGGTTAAAGCTTCTTGACTTCATAAAACCAAAAGCCCAAATAAATAAATAATACAACATTTCATGTACCGGTACATAATTAGCCTTAAATAGTAAGTTTTTTTCAATCCTATAAATTGTGATGTCAAACAAGGGGAAAAACCAATTATAGATTTTGTTTGATTCCCTCTCATTTTCATCATCCGTTGTCCCATGGTATTTCCACAACCACCTAACATGGATTATTAAATCCTAAAAACATAAATAGCTACCTACGGAAAAACCAAAGTTGTACTAGACTTTCAAACCATCAAATCTCGTTGTGTGCCAACACAAAGACTCGTCGACAGCTGCGATTGTTGTGACAACCTACACCGTTCACTTTTCATAAATGTGCATAATTGGTTCCTCAACTATTTCAAAATTTTCATTTTTAACCCTCGTATTTTAATAGGACCAAAATTCACAATTTAATAAAACTTATAATTTTTATAAGTAAAAGTATGCACGTTTTATACTCACATCTACACCCGAGCACGTATGTTTCAGACCTTGATACTCAAAGCCCTTAATTTTCGGTCTTAAAACAACTTAGAAATTGAAGGAAACAAGTCTATAACTTAAAATTGATTAAATTAGAAAAATTATTTTTTTAGCCCTCACGGTCCGATAAGACAGTCAAACAGTCAAAATTCCAGTCAAAGTCCTAGTCAAAAGTCCTAGTCAAAGTCTCAGTCAAAATCCTAATCAAAGTCCTAGTCAAATAGTCAATTCATCATAAAACCTTACTTTATGGTGTTGACCAATTTTAATGGCTAATTGAATCCAAAACTAGTATAAAACCCACCTATGACCCATTACACTTTGCACCTCTAAATCGATTGTTTCAATTCGATTAAACTCTCCCTCATACCTTTCTTCTATAGTATATTACTTCTACATTTGAATCTTTGATTATAAGCTCTCGTAATTGACGAATTGGAAGCTGGATATTTTTCTTATTCGGTTTCTTTTCTTCTAAATTGGACTAGTTTCGTTGTTGAGTCTTTGGATTGCTCGCATTTTCACGCTCGCTTAGTCATCTAGTTATTTGGCGAAAGTGAGTATTTCTTATCCCCGTTTTGCTTTTATTCATTTTTGGGTGTTACATGTACACTTATACAAATTACAAATACAAGTTCACATTTTTACAATACAATTCTAGTACTATGTGCATTTGCTTACAAACGTGCTTTATGCTTAGACATTACATGTAGAATACATTTGTACTTGGTGAAATCATTAACATTGTACAAGCCGACCTTAACATTGGATAGCGCTATTGGATTGACAACCCGCCTAGGTTGATTCTCCCCCTTTTTCATCGGAGAATCCATGGTCATTGTTAAGTTATTATCCAATTATTTAGATAAGTACACCGCCATTCATTTAGTACATTATACAGTCACATGATTGATTTCGCTCATTTGTATGATACATAGTTTACATAATTGCACTGTAGCTTTGCACTTGAATTGTATAACATTTTCCAACTTACTATATGTATTAAATCTAGGAATGCTCACCAACATTTCATATGTTGACAAAACTTATTTTGTACATGTTTCAGGTGCAGTTTGATCTTAGTACTATAGCATTGGACTTTAGTGTTTCCTTTTAATAAGTTATTTCAAATTTCATGTTTCGTTCAGACTTTTGTATTTTTCCCATTTCATCTATGTAAGACAATTTAAATTATTCAATAATATATTTACGTTTTAGTACCATGTGCTTTTGAACAATCGTCACTACGTGACACCTCGATGATTCCGCCATCGGTTGGGGTGTTACAGATTGGTATCAGAGCCATGGTTATATGGAATTAGGTTATTAGAATGCCTTTTAGCCTAGTCTATAACCAAGCTTACATTCACGAGTCCTCTCGTGTTTATTTCTCTTTATCCTATTATTTTCTTTCAAGATATTTTCGCTATGATTCTTTCTCGTTATTCTTTCGGTGTGTTGTTTAAAGAAGAAGATACTCGTATTTCACAAACGAAACGATATCACCAAGTTAGGAGTGACATCCATACCTTGGTGATTAGTTTCACTCCTGTTGGATCAGTTTTGCTCTTGTTTGCTAAGTAAGAACTTGCTATCTTGACACTTAAGTGTTTAGCAAGTCCTTGTAAATCAGATTATAAGCACAGCGGAATGTTATAAGTTAAAGCAACACTTTTTATGCAAAGGCAGAGTTGTAACTCCCCCTTGATGTTTGAAACTAAATAAATGACAAAGTATTTATTATGAATCTAAGTTGTAAATGAGAATTAGATACTTAGAGAGATTCACAATAAACACAGAAATGGAATATAACAATGAGAGTGTTTGAAGGATTTTTCTGTTGAAAATCAATGTCTAAAATAGAAGGTTGAAGCCTTCTATTTATAGACGATTACATGCATGTATCTTGCCTGAAAAGGCAAGCACAGAAAGTCCAGTGACAAGTTGCACAAGTTGCAACATTGAAAGAAACAAATAAAGCTAAAAGTAATATTAAACAATAAACTACTGATGCAAAAGGGCGGTGGGAAATATCTTCTGCTAAGTGCTGATGAAGGACAACTACTGAAGAGTAGTTTTGTCTTCAGTACTTCTGAAGTGAACTTGTCTGGTTTGGACTTCAGAACTTCTGCAACTTCAGCACTTCTTCATATCTTCTAATCAGCAGTTTCTTGTCTTCACTTCAGTACTTCTATACTTAGCCAAAAATGACAGAAGTGAATTAGACTAAGGTTTACAAAAGTGGTTTCACCAATCCTCTTTGTCCTAACAATCTCCCCCTGGATTGATGAAGCCAAAACCTTACTAATTCCTTATGTATTTCTTCTGTCTTGAACAATCTTCCATATCTCTTTGTACATGGTGTTCTTGAGCTGGTTGTACTGATCATCAGACAGAGATCCTCTCTGTGGTTCTAGATGTTGAATTGTGAGCAGGTCTTGTGTTGACAGTTTCTTCAGATCACTGATCTTCTTGTAAGCCCTGCTTGAGAAGTCTCTTCTTGTCAACAGTACTGAGTTGTTATCAGTAAGTGACCATCTGATGATAGGGATCTTTGACTTGTTAAAGTCAAAAGAATAGGGAACCAGACTTGTCCCTTGGGTTGATGGTCCTGAGTGCTGGATGTCTTCAGTTTCAGATAGCCTCAGGTGGGATTCTCTTCCTTGTTGATGTTGTTGCATACCAGGCATCTGAACAGTTGGGAGATGGTGTTCAGTCACTACTTTGGTATGCAGCTTTTCTGTGATTGTCTTTTGTATTTGATAAGCAAAAGTGGAAGGATCCCTGAACTGTGTTAACAGAGGTTTCTCCTCAATGTCAAAATCTGAATGGACTATTGAGCTTCCCTCAAGTAGTACCATTTTGAAATCAGTTTTGACATTGTCCTCTGTCTTCTTCTTCTGAGCAGCAGATCTTCTAGATACACCAGAAGTTCTAACTACTGATCTTGAAGGATCAGCAGTTTGAAACTTCTCAGGATTTGCAGCCTTGGCAGCCAAGTATTTTCTATATGTATCCATTAGTCTTTCTTCTTTCCATCTGGATACAGAGGCTTTTGAACCATATCCTTCTGCTACTAGCTCTTCTATTATCTGGGCTCTCTTGGCCTTTCCATCTTTGCTTGTGGCCATTTTCTCTGCAAGCAGTTGTGCTCTTCTTGTCAGCTCTTGCATAGAGAGTCCTTTGAGTGTAAAGGCTTTAGTCTTGCTGTTCTTGGTAATATAAGACACCAGTTGTTGTCTTTTATCCTGTTCAGCAATCTCATCAAGGCTAGCCTGCCTTTGTAGTTCAGCTGCATAAGCCTGAAGTTTTTCTTCATGGCTTAAGTCCAAATCATCCCTTTCTTCCAGAGATTTCCAAATCTGATCTTCTCTGGCCTTCTTGTTGGCTGCAATTAAACTCTTCTCTAATAGTTCAGCTGAATGAGAAATGGGAGAAGGGTTTAATACAGTCATTGTTGTAACAGATGTAGGCCTGATGGGATCAGATGTTGGTTGAATGGGAGCAGTGGTTCTGGAAGGTTCAGTTGTTTGAGGTTGGGAAGTGTTAACTTCTGATGTGCTGACAACTGCTGATGGTTTGTCAGCTACTGAAGGATTGTCTTCAGTACTTTCTGATTCTTCATCAGAAGTTTGGTCATCAGAAGTTTCTTCATTACACCTTAGGGAATCATCAGAACTTTGGGTCTCATCTTCTTTCTCAGCAGCTTCAATTTCTTCAATAGAGACACCAAACTGTTTGGCCAATTTTTCTTTCCTGGCCTGATCTTTCTGATCTCTTTCAAGGAGTGCCACTCGTGCCTTTACTCTGGCTTGGAATGACTCCTTAGGTTCCCTGATCTTCTCCCCCTTTTTGGATTCATCAATTATAACCCTTGAAGCAGAGGGTTGGGAGAAGTGTCCTTGAAGATGAGCAATCTGTTGGCTGTTGAAGTCTATTTTGTTTGACAGATCGTTCATCTTGGTCTTGATCACTCCAAATTGGTTCTTGATTGACAGCTCCAAGTCAGCTGTATATGTTTGGAAGTGATTTCTGATGAGTGTATTCATCATGTGGTACAGGGGACCCTCTGGGCTGCATAGCTGGTTCAGGTCTATGCTTGTTTGCCCAGGGAATTGGGTAGGCATTTGCTGTGAAGGGGGTGTTTTTGGGAGATCCTCATGTTGTACAGAGGATGCCACTCTAGGGGTTTTAGGGATTGAGTGGGCTTTAACCTGTGCAGAGGTGACTGGCTTCTTGAGCCTGGATACCTTTGCAGCAGGACCTTCAGAAAGTGCCGTCAATTCAGTAGTTGGAGTTTTTGAAACATCATCCAAATTAATGGAATCATCTGTATCCCTGATGTTGCCCTCAGTGAGGACTGTCTCAGTTAAATCATGAGCTGAGCCCAACTCAGTTCTCTTATGAACCTCTGTTTCTTGGTACTGAGGATTTCCTACCTCAGGCATTAAGCCTTCATCAGTAGTTGCCACATCTGAGGTCTTAGCTATGTTACTTCTGTCCTCAGATCCACCACTGGGTGGTAACTGAGTAGTAGCAGCCTCAGATGCCCCAAGAGTCTCTAAATTTGGGCTTAAAGACTCTGGTCCACCCTCATCTCTTGGGATAGGGCTAGTAATGTCCACATCCATGTCTGATGTAGTAGTTATGTCCCCTGTTTGTTGTGGTTGATGGGGACTGACATGATCAGATGGGACATTCTCTTTTAGCCCAGAGAGAAGTTTGGCAATTTCTATTGCCTCTTGTTCAGAAATTTGTGGGGAGGGTTCAGTAGTTTGGGCAATAGGTTGTTGTTCAGCAGTTTCAAAAGAAGAGTGTGTTTGATATGTTTTTCTAAGTCTTTTTCTTTTGAAATGAACAGATATGGGTGCTCTTGGTGGGGTTTGAGATGGATGAGACTGAGAGGGTGTTTCAGTCTCAACAATTTGAAGAGCAGAATGCTCAAGAGCATGTTCAGGCATCTCAACCTCCTGAACAGCTTTTCTTTTGGGTTGGTGGGTTGCAGTTTTTGTTGGCTTGGGCCTTTTGGCTTTTGGTGGTGTGGGTGTGGAAGATGTGGGCTTCAGGGGGACTTGTTGTTGTTCTCCCTGATCATCTTCTGGCCAGGCAGCCGGTTTGTTCAGTCTTGAGTATGCTTGTGATGTTAAAGGGTTTAAAGTTGAAATTTTTCCCACAAGCACCTCATTACCCAGTTCCCCTATTATGCATTGCATAATGAACCTTGGGTACAACAAAAACTTTTTCTTGGTATTATTGTGATGTAACACCAACTCATGGAAAAACAGTTTTGATGCCCTGAATTTAGTTTCATTCACAATGGAATGAAATATTGGTTGAAAAGTGGAGGGCATCTGGTCATATGACCCTGTTTTTGGACTCAAACACATAATTATATAATGAAACAAAAGTTTGTATTTTGGTTCAAAATATTTTTTGAATATTGTTGCATGGGAGAGAGTACCTTGATAACCACACTCAGTCATGGTTAGATGAATATTTTTGTTAGCAACATGGTCAGGGGCAGCTACATCATCCAGACCCAGTCTTGTTGCTAGTGTGGCCGGTGTGATGGTCAGTTGTTTCCCTTTTATCTTTGAGTTGAGGGAAATGACCTCACCACCCATTGTAACCGTCTCAGCATTTGCCCAGAACTCATTCAGAGTTTCAGTGTGAATTGGTGGGTTAATTGTGAGAGCAGTAAAGTATTGGGATTTGACGACAAGATCAATGATCTCATCGTATTGGGACCAGCCTTCTTGTTTTTCAAGAAAGGCTCTTTGATTGTGTCCCTGTTTTAGAACTAGATCCATTGTGGTTTGGGTGTTTGATCGAACAGTGAATTTTCAGGTATAGGTTTTGAGAGAGTTTTGAGAGAGAAGGAGGGATATTTTGTGAGTTTAAAAGGATAAGTGTGTGAAAAAGGTATTTATTAGAAGTTTTAACCGCTTGAATCTTCTTTATTAGAAGTTTTAAAACCGCCTTTGGTTAAAAAATCTCTTTATCAGAGGTTTTAAACTTATTAGGTCAAACCTCTGATGATGGGAAAAGTCAGATTTGCCCTTTTGACTTAAACTGCTGATGAAGGATTACTTCATCAGTAGTTCCCATTTTCTCTTCAGCAGTTTTAACATCTGATGAGAAATGTCTATAAATACTTTATTCATAACTTCTGAAGTTTATTTTATCAGAAGTTACACACTTTTTCAGAAAGTTATCCCTATACTGATGATTTTTGTTCATCAGTAGTTTCTCTCAAACTGTTTTTGTTTTTCAGAAGTTTTGTTTCAGACTTTTGACATTTGTAAGTGAAAACCAGAAAAAAGATGGAAAAGGTTAATTTGAAAACCACCAAGGTAAACAGGATGGAATCAGGGGTGGAAAAAGGAAAAATAAAATTTTTCATTTTGATTCCACCATGATAAACAGGATGGAATCAAGGATGGAAAAAGGAAAAAGAAAAATTTTGATGCATAACAGTAGTGATTGATGTAGAAGTTTGATGTAGAGTTGGGTAGAATCAAGTGTTAACTTGGATTCTAACTGATATGCAGAAAAAAAAAAAAATAAACACTTACAAATTTAGCATTCCAAGCATGGAAACTAACTTCTGAAATGTTGATGTGTCAAGGGGCTTAGTGAAGATGTCAGCTATCTGATTAGCTGTTGCTACATGCTTCACCTCAATCTTGCCTTTTTCATAGCAATCTCTTATGAAATGGTACCTGATCTCAATATGTTTAGTTTTTGAGAACTGTATCGGATTTTGAATGATGCTAATGGCAGATTTGCTGTCTACAAACAAAGGTGTCTTGGTCTCTTTGATTCCATAATCAAGAAGTTGATATTGGAGCCATTGTATCTGTGATGTACAACTTGCAGCTGCAATGTATTCAGCTTCAGCAGTTGAAGTTGCAACAGATGTTTGCTTCTTTGATTGCCATGACACTAGACAGTTACCCAGGAATTGACAACCACCAGATGTTGACTTTCTTGTCATCTTACACCCTGCATAGTCACTATCTGAAAATGCTGATAACTTGGTATTGCTTGAAGCAGGATACCAGATTCCCAGCGTTGGAGTTCCTTTCAGATATCTAAAAATTCTTTTGACTGCAATAAGGTGTGATTCCCTTGGTGCTGATTGATATCTAGCACAGACACATATTGAGAACATAATATCTGGTCTAGAAGCAGTTAAGTATAAAAGGGAACCTATCATGCATCTGTACATGGTTTGATCAACCTGTTTTCCTTGATCATCTGGTTCAACTTGTGTGATAGGTGTCATGGGAGTGGAACATGATTTACAGTCATTTAAAGAAAATTTGTTCAATAATTCTTTAACATATTTTGATTGATGTATAAAAGTTCCATTTGTTTGTTGTTTGATCTGCAGTCCTAGAAAGTACTGCAGTTCTCCCATGGTACTCATCTCAAATTTTGATTGCATGAGTTTCTTAAAATCATCACACAGTTTTGTGTTTGTTGAACCAAAGATGATATCATCAACATAAATTTGAACAAGTAAGACATGATTTCCAACATGTTTAATGAAAAGTGTTTTATCAATGGCACCTCTTGTAAAGTTATTTTTGAGTAAAAAGGTGGAGAGTGTATCATACCAGGCTCTTGGAGCCTGTTTGAGCCCATAAAGAGCTTTGTCTAGTCTGTACACCCACTCAGGATGAGAAGGATCCTCAAACCCAGGTGGCTGACAGACATACACCTCCTCCTTGATTTTTCCATACAAAAATGCACTTTTTACATCCATTTGATAAACTTTAATTTTGTTGGAAATGGCATAGGCCAGAAATAACCTGATGGCCTCAAGCCTTGCAACTGGAGCAAAGGTTTCATCATAGTCAATTCCCTCTTCTTGAGAGTACCCTTGAACTACCAGTCTTGCCTTGTTCTTGATTATCATACCAGCTTCATCTTGTTTGTTCCTGAAAACCCATCTTGTACCAATTGGTTGCTTGTTTTGAGGTAAGGGACAGATTTCCCAGACCTGTTGCTTGTTGAACTGTAGTAGTTCATCTTGCATAGCCTGCACCCAATTGTTGTCTTTAAGGGCTTCCTGGTACTTCTTTGGTTCCAACTGTGAAATAAAGGCTGAGAATAGGCAAAAGTTGGAGAGCTGGTTTCTGGTCAGAACACCTGTTGCTATATCACCCATGATTTGATCAAGTGGATGATCTCTGTGTTCAATCAGTTGTTGTAAACCACTGACAGGTGTAGGTGGCTCTGGTTCTTCAAACAAACTACTGAGGTCTATGATATCTGGTTCAGCAGTTGCAGCTTCTTCAGTAGTTGCAGGTGCTGAAGCAGATGTTTGAGTTTGGCCTTCAGTATTTGTTTGATCAGAAGTTTGAAAAACTTCTGATGGTGTTGTAGTTGACTTAATGACTGTTTGAGGAGTCCATGGTGCAGGATCCTCATCTTCAAACCTTTGATCACCATAATAAGTAGGTTTGGAAGAAGTAACAGCCTTTTCAGGTCCAAAGTGAAAGTTGTCAAGGTCAAAGAGTTCAGCAGGATGTGCTGGAATAAGAGTGTGTTTTGACTCATTGAACTTGACATTCAATGTTTCTTCTACTATCCTGGTGTGAGAATTAAAAACCTTGTAGGCTTTTCTAGTTGAAGAGTAACCAAGAAAGTAACCTGAGTCAACTTTGGCAGCAAACTTTGAGATAGATTCCTTGATGTTCAAGATGAAACATTGACATCCAAAAGCCCTGAAAAAGGAGATAAGGGGCTTCATGCCATGAAGAACTTCATAGGCAGTCTTGGAATGTCTCTTGACCACAAGAACTCTATTCTGAACATAACATGCTGTGTTAACTGCTTCTGCCCAAAAGTACAATGGCAGTCCAGAATCAGCTAACATTGTTCTTGCTCCTTCTATCAGTGTTCTGTTCTTCCTTTCTACTACACCATTTTGTTCAGGAGTTCTGGGAACACTGTATTGTCTAATAATCCCTTTAGACAAACAGAATTCATCCAGAGTTTTGTTCCTGAACTCTGTCCCATTGTCACTTCTAATGGTTTTGACAGATAGAGAATATTGTTTCTCTACTTGTAGAATGAAGAACTTGATGATTTCAGCAGCCTCATCCTTGGAAAATAAGAAGAATACCCATGTGAATCTTGAGTAGTCATCAATGATGACTAAGCAGTACTTCTTTTTACCAAGGCTCATAATCTTGACAGGCCCAAATAAGTCCATATGGAGTAGTTGAAGACATGCAGTTGTTTTTGATTCTTCAATAGACTTATAGGAGGACTTATGCTGTTTTCCCTTTAAACAGGATACACAGTGTTCTTGACACTGGTATACTTTCAAAGGTAGACCTCTGACCAAGCCCATTTTTGTGACTTTATTTATGGTTTTAAAGTTCACATGGCCAAGTCTCCTGTGCCAGAGATCTGTTTCTGAAGTTGATGCCCTTGAGAAGAAACAGGCAGTGTTGTTCAATACTTTGTCTTTCTCAATGTCCACTGCATAGACATTGCCACATCTTTTGGCAATCAGCAAAGTATGATCTTCTATAATCTTCTCAATCAACTTCTGGCCTTCTGGTGAGATGATCTTGCAAGCTGTCTTTGTGAAAAAGGAAGAATATCCTTTATCACACATTTGTGACACGCTCAGCAAGTTGTATTCAAGATTTTCCACCAGATTGACCTTGTCAAACTGTATTTTGCCAGAGGAGACATTGCCATGTCCTAGCACATATCCCTTGGCATTGTTCCCAAAGGACACAGATCCTTCTCTTTGGCTGATAAAGTTGTTTATCAGGTATCTGCATCCAGTCATGTGCATAGAGCCTCCACTATCAACATACCATATGCTGTTTAAGCCCCTGGAAACTCTCTGCACATAAAAGCAAATTAGTTAGATTTGGAAACCCAAGCCTGTTTGGCTTTGGGTTTGCTCTTGAGAAAAGTTACAGTTTGTTCTTGACCAGGTTGAGAAATCCATGTCTTTTTGGCAATGGATTTTTCATTAAGAACCATGGTGGTATCCTTTTTAGGACCACCATCAACCTTGGTCATCAGTAGTTCTACCATGTTCTTTAGATTTTGAATCTCAGCAGTTTGTGAAACTGCTGATGATTCTGGTCTAACTACTGACAAGGAATTTTGAGAAAAAGATTTTGGTTGAGATTTTATCTTTTTCTGAGAAAAGGTGTTTTCAGGTTGTTGTTTCTTGGGTTTAAAGATTTTTTCATAATCATTTCTGATTTGATTTCCCACAACCTGTTGTTTAAATTTTTGATTGAACTGAATTCCTTTTCTGTATCTACAAAATTCAGTTTTGTGGTTGAACAGGCCACAAATTTCACATTCTTTTGCCTTAAGTTTTTGATCAGAAGGCAAATTTCTGACAGTTGTGAAAAGATTTTGCTCATCAGTAGTTTTCAGGGTCTCAACTCCTGAAGTAGATGAAACTACTGATGGCTTGTTGTCAGTTTTTGTAAATACTTCTGAAGTACTTTCTTTAAAAATGCCAGGATTTCTGTTTAGAAAGTTTTCATGGAAAGATGTGCATTCTTTCCCTTCAGAAGTTTCATTTGAAACAATTCTTCTCCCATCTTCAGTAGTTTTGGGAGAAAAATCTGTTGGTGTTTCAACATGATGGTATCCTATGCCAAACTTAACATTTGAAGCACTTTGTTTGTTTAGCAGTAGTTGATACCCCCTACAAGATTCAACCCATTTTTCACAAGTGATCCTGGTGTCAGCAAGCTCTTGTCTGACATCTCCCAGGTCATTTAGCATCATTTTGATTTGTGCTTGGGTTTCAATAGCAGAGTCAGTTAATTTAGAAACCTCTTTTGTTTTAGCACACAGTTTTCTTTCCAAATCACATTTTATCTGTGTGTATTTTCTTTCTAAATCATTGGCTTTGCCTTGTAGGTGCACGTTTGTCTCTCTTATGAGAGCAAAAGTTTCTTTGCAAGAGTTTGAACATAGTTTTGTCAAAGATTCTTTTGATACCTGAGACAATGCAGATTTTGAGGTACAGCCTTCAAATGCCATTAAGGCAAAGTTCTTTCTGCCATTGTCTGGTTCTCCCCAGTTGATGTCAAACACTTTGTTGTCTGCATCAGGATTACACTCTGTGGTGTCATAAGGGAGACTGCTCCAGTCAACATACCCCGAGGTAAAGAGGCTTTGTTGAGGGGGTTGTTGAGGCTGTGGAGGAAGTTGAGCAGCTGGAAAGGGAGGGATTGATTGTTGGCTCTGCATCTGTTGAGCAGGCACTTGAACATATTGCACTTGAGGCATATATTGCTGTTGAGGAGCTTGTGCCTGTACAAAATGAGCACTCCCTTGAGTTCCATTGTTCCTATTATAATTGGGGTTATAGTTATTTCCAGATTGTGATTGGTTAAAGCTAGAGCTTCTACACTCTCTAGCAAAGTGTCTCAACTTCTGACACTTGTGACATCTCAGTTTAGATTTGTCAAAACCAATTTTTGTATTACTGGTCAATCCTGGAAATTTCCTTCCTGACCTTTTATAAAACTTGTTAGTTTTAATGCTTAGCATGGCCAGTTGGTGTAGTATGTCCATTTCTTCCAAGTCATCACTGCTAAAATTTTTCAAATCATCCATGATAAAACATAGATTATCAGCAGTTTGACTTTGGTCATCATTGTCATAACCTGGGAAAGATCTTTCTGATGAGATCCCAGTGGTTATGTCAATATTGTCATAAGATCCATAGGAACAAGTTGGTGAATCTTGTCCCAAAAGTGCTGTACTACCTGGTAGGTAGTCATCAGCAGTTTTACCAGAAGTTTGTAATTTCTTCTTTTGATCGATTTCTCTTTCAAAAGTGAGTAATCTCCCATGGAGTTTTGTAAGAGTGAGGGAGCTAAAATCTGGTGAGGATCTTAAGACAATGGAGTAAGTTTCCCATTTGTCAGGTAGAGACCTTAAAAATCTATGTAACATAGATACTGTTGTATAGGTCTGACCATTTAACTTTAGCTCAGAGATTAGTGAGGAAAATCTTTCAAATTGTTGTGTCAAAGTTTCCCCATTAATATAAGCAAATGTTTCATATTGTTGAGCCAAAATTTCTCTGGTGTTGGCAATCACCTCTTCAGTTCCTCCAAACTGTTCTTTAAGACAGTCCCAAAGTTCTTTGGCACTTTCACAATGTAAAAGGCCAGAGTATATTTCATTTGGGAGAGCCATTGCCAACATAGAGAATGCCTTAGCATCTAGCTCAAGTTTTAGGAAATCTTCATCTGTATAGTCTTTGGGATCCTTAGGAATCCCTTCTTTAGTTTCAAGGTTTATGTTTACTGGTTTGTGTGGACCATATATCACAGATCTCCAACAACCAGTGTTGGTTTGTGACAAGGTATGTGCCATTCTTTTCTGCCATATATTGTACTCATTTCTCACAAGCATGGCAGGTTTGGTGGCAGAACCAGTATTGTGTGGATCCATTTTTAAAGAGTATAGATTTGTCTGATGACTCTTTTAAATGATGGATATTGATAAAAAGTGAACTTTTGATCTTTTTATTGAATATCAATAAGAGCTTTGTGTCTGATTCTCAATTTGTTAGATTGATATGTGATCAGATAAACCAAAGCTCTGATACCAATTGTTGGATCAGTTTTGCTCTTGTTTGCTAAGTAAGAACTTGCTATCTTGACACTTAAGTGTTTAGCAAGTCCTTGTAAATCAGATTATAAGCACAGCGGAATGTTATAAGTTAAAGCAACACTTTTTATGCAAAGGCAGAGTTGTAACTCCCCCTTGATGTTTGAAACTAAATAAATGACAAAGTATTTATTATGAATCTAAGTTGTAAATGAGAATTAGATACTTAGAGAGATTCACAATAAACACAGAAATGGAATATAACAATGAGAGTGTTTGAAGGATTTTTCTGTTGAAAATCAATGTCTAAAATAGAAGGTTGAAGCCTTCTATTTATAGACGATTACATGCATGTATCTTGCCTGAAAAGGCAAGCACAGAAAGTCCAGTGACAAGTTGCACAAGTTGCAACATTGAAAGAAACAAATAAAGCTAAAAGTAATATTAAACAATAAACTACTGATGCAAAAGGGCGGTGGGAAATATCTTCTGCTAAGTGCTGATGAAGGACAACTACTGAAGAGTAGTTTTGTCTTCAGTACTTCTGAAGTGAACTTGTCTGGTTTGGACTTCAGAACTTCTGCAACTTCAGCACTTCTTCATATCTTCTAATCAGCAGTTTCTTGTCTTCACTTCAGTACTTCTATACTTAGCCAAAAATGACAGAAGTGAATTAGACTAAGGTTTACAAAAGTGGTTTCACCAATCCTCTTTGTCCTAACAACTCCTCTATGTTATTTATCTTAGGAATATATCTTTGAGATAGGAGTGACATCCACACCTCAAAAAGTATTTCTTTCAAAAAGGAACTTAACCACTAAGCTGGGAGTGATATCCTTAACTTAGTGATTGGTTTCATTCCACAATCGTTTTCAATTTTGAAATACATCTTTGAGTTAGGAGTGAAATCCAAATATCAAGGATCTATTTTTGCATCTCGTTTTTAATCTCGCTAAAGTTTTGGAATTCACTAGTGATGGGGCACGTGCAATCTGGAAGGGTGAGCGCCTGTATCCTGAGTTTTCTGTCTAGGCCTGGTATTTCGTATAAATCCCAATCAGACGAGGGACCCGTATACCTACCTGGGAACTCTTGGGATGAGCATTCACTTATAGGCTAAAGTACGCCCCCACAAGTCACTAGGAAATTTCAAATACTTGAGTTGGTCAAAGTTTTCTGTGGAAACAATTCCAATGTTTTATATCATTGATATTTATGTTTGTTTATCATTTGAAGATTTCATTTAATCCCTTGATGTTTCATATGCCATTATTCATTGATCATTCGCTTTTGAATCCCTTATCATCATTACTAAAACTTTTGTTTGATGTATTATCGCATTAAAGCTTACACTATTTCTCTTATGCTCATAATTTTTACACTATAAGGTATTACTTGTTTTGCGTTAAAACATTTTTATCCATGACTTAAGTTTTAAACACTGTGTTTAACTTTGATCACATCCTGATTTTAGGAATGTTGCGTCTATCATACAGTTAAAAATGAACATGGTTTTTCCAAACTTATTATTTCAACCTGTTTTATACCTTCATGTTTACAAACTTACTTGATCGAAGTCACAGTATATCCTCATATACCTAATACTAATATTGTTGCACCCAATCTCCTAAGCCATAGCCAACTACCATTAGTTAGAACTTCTTAGTCAGACTAAACTCATACATAAATGCCTACCTACACGATACGCACTAGTACACTACTCTCTAAAACGAATAATTTGACAACTTATTCTATAAGTCTTTTCACAAAGCCTATTCGCCAAATTAGAACACACTTTTCATATACCTTGTGCCTTGAAACAAATAGCCCGCTATGAGCCCAAATAGATGCCTTAACGATCCTGCAAATAAATGATCTTTCAATGTATAAATTTTGTAAAAGTTTGAAAATTTAAAAGGTTTCAAGTTTACCCAGTCTTAACGGGTAACACTTCGATTTTCTCAACATTTCATAACAATTAAAAATTTCTGACTTTTCAACACACAAGTTAAAGAAATTTTTAAATACAGAAAATTTTATTTTCCAAAATTCGTCAAGGCATCTGGGATCATTCACAACCTTCACATCATTTTAAATCTTGGTCTTTCGAAACACATTAGATTTACACACACTTCATGAAATGGTTTAATCTTGCATTTTATAAACTTGCATTGCCTATTTTACAAATCAAATGTAAATCTGCATGTTTTCATATAACGTATACAATATATGTTTTCGGGAGGAATTTGCAACTAATAATGTACCTTATAACACTTTTCAAACTCGACTTCTCGTAAACACATGAAAATGTGTACCTACGAAATCTTTTCAAGTGAACCTGATTTGAACTTAAAACATTCTTCGGTTTCCAAAAAGTTATCCTCATACTAGTAGACTATACGTCTGTTCTGCGCACTTTCATATACAGTAAATTTCATTATTTTTTACACCATTCTATTTATAGTTACGTTCGTACATTATCTTATTATTTTTGTATTATTCTTTTGTTGGTAGTTATTTTCACGCGTTATTCGCAACTATTCTCGCACTAGTTATTAGTAGTTATTCTTACAACACTAGTTTTGAGCATTAATTTAACTCGTTTACTTTCATTTTGTGTCTAAATTGTGCGATTTACTCGATTTACGTTATGCTATTCTTTCAATCGAAATTTTATGCTATACTTATATACTTACATGAACGCATATTTGGTATGCATATTTTTTTTTTGTTGTGAGCAAATCCCTATTATACTTTACATTATTTTGTTCATCATCATGGCCAACGAACATACTAATTGGTAGCTCGTATGAGATCTAAGCCAGTTCCCATGTACGACTCGGTTCAAAGTATTCCTCTATCTCGAGGGGAACGGTGTAATCCTCAGAGTTTATCAATATGGTTGTTTAGAGCCCAATGATGTGAACAAAAATTTACCGGTTAAGGGTGAACCCGAAAGGCGAAGAACCCCTAATCATGCCTTATACTTACACATTAATCTCATTACAGTTAAAAGGTGAACCTGAAAGGGGAAGAACCTCTAACCGCATCTTATACTTGAGCAGTATCTACTACTTAACACATTTTAGTTGCACGCATTGTTTCTTGTATTACTTATGTTAGTGTTATGGAAAAGCATAGCACCCTAGTGTAAGGTAAATCGATGATTACGGTCCGGAACGCAATCATGGATTTACAGGTACATGGGAGTGGTGTGTGATTCTACTTAGGCTATTGGTAGACAATAAGTACGAGTCCAAAGTATCAGTAGTGTGGTGGGTTAGCTGCGGTACACCCTATATATAAACACGAGCGATACTGCGGGAGCGGACTAGGAGTCTGACCAAGAACCTACCCATTACTATCTCTTTTTTAGATCATTGAATAATAGCTAGCATTTTCGATGAGAATGTTCTTACACGAACTTCAATTCGAATTCCTAGAGTCTTTCTCTGGACCATCCACACAGAAAACACACACTTTGTATACTCTTACACTCTCTGTTAGTCGAAATCCTGTTGCATGTCCTTAATAAAGTTCGGTCAGAAACTTCTCTAAAGTAAGGGAAGCTACTATAACACTGCTCTGCCCTCACCAGTTACATACTTTTCCCAAACCTTGCTCATTATAAACTCTTAATTCTCTAACCTTGGGTCAAACTTTAAGAATTTTCAAACTTTTATTTTGGGTATTAAACAACTACTTCAAACTTTGTCAAATCATGGCTGATGCATTTCTTAAAATCTACTTGCCTTTTTACAAATGTCTTTTGTTTCATGGAAACCTTCACTTGAAAGTAATTTCGGGACGAAATTTTCTAAAGTAGGGGGGACTGTGACAACCTGCACCGTTCACTTTTCATAAATGTGCATAATTGGTTCCTCAACTATTTCAAAATTTTCATTTTTAACCCTCTTATTTTAATAGGACCAAAATTCACAATTTAATAAAACTTATAATTTTTATAAGTAAAAGTATGCACGTTTTATACTCACATCTACACCCGAGCACGTATGTTTCAGACCTTGATACTCAAAGCCCTTAATTTTCGGTCTTAAAACAACTTAGAAATTGAAGGAAACAAGTCTATAAATTAAAATTGATTAAATTAGAAAAATTATTTTTTTAGCCCTCGCGGTCCGCTAAGACAGTCAAAATTCCAGTCAAAGTCCTAGTCAAAAGTCCTAGTCAAAGTCTTAGTCAAAATCCTAGTCAAAGTCCTAGTCAAATAGTCAATTCATCATAAAACCTTACTTTATGGTGTTGACCAATTTTAATGGCTAATTGAATCCAAAACTAGTATAAAACCCACCTATGACCCATTACACTTTGCACCTCTAAATCGATTGTTTCAATTCGATTAAACTCTCCCTCATACCTTTCTTCTATAGTATATTACTTCTACATTTGAATCTTTGATTATAAGCTCTCGTAATTGGCGAATTGGAAGCTGGATATTTTTCTTATTCGGTTTCTTTTCTTCTAAATTGGACTAGTTTCGTTGTTGAGTTTTTGGATTGCTCGCATTTTCACGCTCGCTTAGTCATCTAGTTATTTGGCGAAAGTGAGTATTTCTTATCCCCGTTTTGCTTTTATTCATTTTTGGGGTGTTACATGTACACTTATACAAATTACAAATACAAGTTCACATTTTTACAATACAATTCTAGTACTATGTGCATTTGCTTACAAACGTGTTTTATGCTTAGACATTACATGTAGAATACATTTGTACTTGGTGAAATCATTAACATTGTACAAGCCGACCTTAACATTGGATAGCGCTATTGGATTGACAACCCGCCTAGGTTGATTCTCCCCCTTTTTCATCGGAGAATCCATGGTCATTGTTAAGTTATTATCCAATTATTTGGATAAGTACACCGCCATTCATTTAGTACATTATACAGTCACATGATTGATTTCGCTCATTTGTATGATACATAGTTTACATAATTGCACTGTAGCTTTGCACTTGAATTGTATAACATTTTCCAACTTACTATATGTATTAAATCTAGGAATGCTCACCAACATTTCATATGTTGACAAAACTTATTTTGTACATGTTTTAGGTGCAGTTTGATCTTAGTACTATAGCATTGGACTTTAGTGTTTGCTTTTAATAAGTTATTTCATGTTTCATTCAGACTCTTGTATTTTTCCTATTTCATCTATGTAAGACAATTTAAATTATTCAATAATATATTTACGTTTTAGTACCATGTGCTTTTGAACAATCGTCACTACGTGACACCTCGATGATTCCGCCATCGGTTGGGGTGTTACAATTGTTTTCTAAGTGCAAAAAAATAGAGTTGCGTCTGATTTCATTTGAGTCTAAAAGAAGTAATTTTGTTTAATGTTAAAGCAAGGTATAATTTTTAACTTTTGTTTTTACTTGTAAATGTCATGGTATAGTGGAATGCCATTAATTTTCAACTACTTGATTTGCTAAGATCAAGCCTTAGGACTTGATTGTCTAATGTCTTTTATCGTATGAACATAAGTTGTAGAAATCTTAGATATTTTGTAAAAATAAAGCCTTTGAAAAATTTAGAAATTTCAAGAATTTGAAGATATCTTTTATTTGGTTATGATAACAAAATCCCCCATATTGCCTATCCACATTAGATTTAAATAAGCATTATAACGAAATTTGAGTATGATAACGATATCCTTATACATCAATAATATTTTTTAATAAAAGCTATTTACGAGGCTGTGTACATAAATATAAATGACATGTAGGTTGTATAACGACCTCTCATGTCATCATCACTTCACTGACCACTTGATTGTCTTAACCATTTTGTTTTTCAATTGCGTATTGTCAACTCCGCTGCAACGCGCGGGCTCCGCACTAGTTTGATTTTAGTGGACGTACATTATTACAAAATATAAAACAATGATCGTTAGTATTTGATTTTGGTGTACGTATACAGTAATATGAAAACATTTAGTTTCACTCGTGTAACCAACTGATGGAATCCGTCAGTAACCTTAATTAACTAATTATTGAGAGATCACCTATATGTTTTTTTTGTCAAGCTTTTAGTCGTTATGGTTGAAACATGTTCATATACATTCTTGCTTTCAGCTAATGTCATCTAGACACTGATGGTATTATCCCGATTTTCAAATGGTATGTAATCATTGCATTTAACTTGTGTTCACATGGGATAGAGCATCCACAATGGTAACAAACTTGGACGGTTTGTACCACCGGATGGAACAAAAAAAAAAATGGTGCAGTGGAGGAGGTGGTTTGTTAGGGTTGAGTCTATTCTAGTGGATGGTTTGTTTGGGAATGAGGTGGGCCTCATGTTTTACTTTAATAATTATATAAAAAAAAAAGTTTTTGTGTGTGATATAAATTTAATAAAAGGAAAAGTAAGTGATCTGGTGGTGGTTTGAATTGGTTTATGGTTGGAGAAAAAGGTGTGTTTGGAAAGGTTGTAGTTTTGAATGATTTGAAATGATGGATGGTGACGTGACGGTTTGGAGTGGTTTGTTGGGGCTAGCATTGTGGATGCTCTTATAATCATAATAAGGGGCCAAATGATGGTAAAGAATAACTTAAGGGTGTAAATTTAGAAAGCTATCATAAGACAATCACTACAAGAATAATGCTTAATAACGGTGACATCCAAGATGTCGTCGCTCGTGCATTTCGATCTGATGGGGGTGTTAAAATGAACCAGGGTCGTTGATCACATGGAAGATCTGACGGTTGTGAACACATCGTACAAGAAGCAATAGCGGCAACACTTTCAGCAACGACTTGTCGCCTCTATAGCTTCGGAAATCTATTAACACCAACAGACCTCCTCCCCCAATTATTCCCTCCATTATGCACTCTTTCCTTCCTTTTTCACCATCTAGCACCACCACCCTCTTCCGCACCACCACCAATGAGCACCACCATAGTCTTCCTCTCACCCCAATACCACTTGCACCAACGAGCACCACCATCACCCGTTCCCGCAGCCGTCGAACTCCGGCCACCAATCCCTGACCCCAGCCACCTCTCACCCAATGTGATACCAATTATTTTTTTATTATATAGTTAGTTATTATTTTTTTTTTTTTTGTTAAATATTTGTATGTTTAATTTTCCATTTAATATTTTGTTTACTTTGTTGAATTTTCCAATTATGTAAGTGTTAAGCATGTATTTTTTATGATGATGATAAAGTAGACAAAAACATTTTATGTTTCAAGTAATTTGTGACTTCAACCTCGGGTTGTGATGTTTGTGACTTAAAATGAATGATACTACTGTAATTTATATGATTATATAGTTTTTGTGTGTCACGAACCCAAAATTGATAGGTATTGTAAATGAAAACGGGAAAAAACTGGAAGATACAAAAAAAAAATGGGAAAAGGAGTTCACTTTGTTGCCAATAAAGCTCAGGGAGCAATAGCGCCGAAATTATTGGCCATTAGCGACGAGTCATTAGCGGCGACTTTTTAAGGGCACCATCTGCAGTTGCTAAAGTCTTTGCTTCCTGTAGTTAATTACACGAGTTGAATATCAACACCATAACCAAATTAGAGAGAATAGATGTTCAATTTTAAGGTGAAGTTTTTTAATGTCAAACATGTTATTAACGATTGTGACAAAAAAAAAATTAAAATATATACAAATAGAAAATAAATTGAATGTGATGTTAACAAGTACCAAAATCCTATATAAATGCCCTAAGAATGGGCCATTTGACACCAACTTTCTTATTTATTAGTATTTTTAAATTTTAAATATATGACATAATATGATGTACAATACTAAGAAATGGTTAAGCATAAGTATTAATTAGGAAAAATAGGCTGTCTCTTAGAGTTAGAGCACCAACAGTGTGTTGTTTTTTATTGTTTGTTCCACCATAGGGCATTTTTCATCTTGCCATTGTGGTTGTTTCACATTGTGGCACGCATCCAGTTTGTTTCAAACCCGAATTTGGAGACTTCCCACGGACTTCTTTGTGTGGTTCCCCGCACTCTCAAACACACACATACATGCATGCATGCATACATACATACATATTTTAATGGGTTTGTACATTATGGAAAAAGGCAGGGTGTGTGTAAATCTTGTGTGGCACTGATGTGGCGGTTTGTAAGGCTATGTGTAATGAGTTTATTTTTTTTACCCTTGTGGTGGAGTGGTATCAGGTGATGTGGGAGAGACACTTAACCCTTGTGGTCATGGGTTCGACTCCTGAGCCAGCCAGGTTTTACCGGTTCGCTACCGTCGTGCTTTCGGGCGGGTATGCGGGCCGGGTTTCCCCTGGAACTGGCACACGAGTGGGCTAGGGGCTCTCGTGCGTGCGGGTTGGGCCGTCGCGAGGCTCGTGAGTTCGGCTCCGAGTCTGTGGGCTTCCCTTTGCCAATGGGGCCGCGTACGAGAGTACCCGACGATTCTTTAGTTGGCCGTTCAAAAAAAAACATCAGAATGTGTATGTCACATCAGTGTCACATAGAAATGAGCTCTCACTCAGACCATTAGGTGTGGGGGGCGGCATAGGGGCAACATGGCTATGTCGGGCCTCGCTACACCGCCCCCTAGGGCCGGCATGGGCATAGGCGGCATGAGGGTGCCGTTGAAGCCGGGCCTCTTGATTGGGTTTGGGAAACGTGCGAGTTGACCGTTGGGCATGTGACCGTTGGGTTAGAGGGACCGTTTAAAAAAAAAATCAACCATTTTTTAAAAACCTATTTAAACCAAATCATTTTACCTTTTTTCACCACAATTCAAACACTACTTTTTTATATCAAACACCACCTTTTATATAAAAATACTTTATATATTTTGCAATGGATCCCTACCAAAACAACCCAAACCCGAATCAACCACCACAATATAATCAAAACAACCCGAATCCAAACCCATTCATGATGCCAATGGATCCATCTTGGGCTACTTTTGCGGGTTTCCAACAAACTCCCAACCCTTTCACCCAATATCCCCAAATGCACCAAAGCCCTACTACCTTTAACCAATTCCATAATATGCAAATGCATCATAACCCTCAATCCTTTACCCAACTTTTGCAAACTCCGCCATTCCGTCAACCACAACGACAACCCAATTTTGAACTCGAAGATGAAGAAGATGATGAGGTGGAGGATGTCCCCGAAACACAAGTCCAACGTTCGAAGGCGAAGGGGAAGGGGAAAAAAAGCAAGGTGAAGATAAAGAAGAAGAGCCGATCAAAAAATCCCCATGGACGAAATTGGAAGAAGAAGCGTTAGCGAAGACGTAGTTGGCTAGTTCGAAAGATCCCATAGTTGGTAAAAAAAAATTTTAATTTTTTAGTAGTATACAATTAAAAAAATATAATATATGTTTTATTCTATAATATATGTTTTATTTATAAATGTAGGGACTAATCAAACGGGAGATAGTTTATACGCCGAAGTACGAGATAAATTTCACCAATTGATGGAGCAAGGAGTTTATCGCAAGCAGGAGGCTTTAAGTTCTAAATGGAGGAAAATGACTACTACAATCGGGAAGTTCATCGCCTTTTATAATCCGTTGTATGTGAACCCTCCAAGTGGGTTTAACGAGGAAATGATTTTCAAGGAGGCGATGCGAAAATATGAAGACACGTATGGCCAAGTTTTTCCTCATGTTCGAGCATGGATGGTGTTGAAGACATCTCGCAAATGGGCACCGGTTCCAAACGAGGTTGCATCCGCCAAACGAACCAAAACTTCGAAGTCGGGCGATTATAGCGTGGGAGGCGGGTCGACCGGTCATTGTCAAATAAATATAAACGATGACCCACAACCAGAGTTCGAGGATACTCCCGTTCAAGAGGAGCCACAACCCATCGGGAGGGACAGAGCAAAAAAACAAGCGGCTGCAAAAAAACAAGCCGCGTCAGGGAGTGGGAGCGGGTCAATGTTGGACAGTTTGGTCGCTGAATTGGCATCCTTCAAAAATACCTTTTGTGAAAGTCAAGCAGAGAAGAAGAAATTGAAGGAACGCGAAGTCGAAGAAAAGCTTCGCTTAAAGCAAAAGAGGGTGGAGGAAAACATTCGCCAAAAGAACGAGGATAGGCAAATAGAAGAATGGCGAATAATGACGGCAAACATCAACGACTACCCCGAAGAAGACCGTCCCGTATTGCTCAAGATGAAGGAGAGCATCGCAAAAAAATATAATCCGTAGTTTGTGTTTTTTTAATTAAAAATTGTACTTTTTTTATTTAAGTGTATTTTTTTTTTTTGTACGTTTATTTTTTATTTAAGTGTTTGTTTTTTATTTAAATACATCTTTACTTTTTATATTAATATGCTAATATTATTTAATTAAAAAAAGAAAAAAAAAGGAAATAGCATTAAATGGTGTTGGGCCTCCTCCACACCCCTAAGAGCATCATCTCATGGATGCTCCTACCGGCAGGTGAGGTGGAGGCAAGGCATGAAAGTTGGGCCTCCTCCACACCTAATGGTCTCACTTTTTCTCACCCGTAATGTGTAATGAGTTCACAAATTTTTAATTCAAACTAACTTTCATGAATAATTTTGAAAAAGGTAAAGCTTGTCGTGTGCAAAAAAAGGAAAATGAGTAGCTAGATGATTAGATCAGAAAAAAATAAATAAATGATTACATCGAAGTCCATTCAACATTTTGCGCGCGTAGATGATTTAAGTAACGTCACCGGCCATTGTTTTTGTGGTCAGGTATCTTGGTTACATCGAAGTCCATTCATTGCATTCATATTTCGTCAATAACTAATCCTTGATTTTTTTGTTTTATATGTTTTTAAATTAAAAGGAGTACAAGTAACACCACCGTCCATGATATAATATAATATATATTCATTCTAAACTACTTTTTATACCTTATTTTCAAGACCAAATTCTTTTTAATTAACTCGTTGCGAGACTTGAACCTAAAACCTCTAACCTAAGAGTTCCTAAAGGCTTTGTCTTTACCAATTAATTACCAACTCCAGTTATGCGAATCTAATTCTATAATTGTACCTTGCACGATTTGAACACTCCATGAGAGACGACACCTTACTACACACGGTATCCATTACCACACAAGTGAATAAGATTTTCTATTAATATTACTTCATTCATAAGTGAATTTAAGAATATCGTTCAAATGTTCCACAAAAATTGTTGTCTTTAGTTTTGTAATGTTGAACCAACCATAAACACACTTGTCAGATTTGAACTGCTAGAATCATATGAGCATATATACAATATATAATCAATCACATTAGATAGCTTGCTAACTAATTCACTGACACGGCAGGTTATGAAGGGGTGCGAGGAGGACTTCCGGCCCGGGTCTAATTTCTAGAGGGGCATATGTATGGTTGGACTGTGTTCACTAAAAATAATTTCGATTTGTATGACTGTTAAGAACCTGCAAGTGATGTTAAAGAGGTGTGAAGGAGATGAAGGGTGGTTAAGTAAAATCCAATAAAAAAAAAATAAATAGTTGGTCAATGTCATTTTCTCAGCAATACACAACTTCTTTTCAAATAATTTAATTTAGTTTTAAAATATAATACAAACTGCACTAAACAATAATTTAGTTTTCAAATGCTTTTACCGGCATTTTAACATTTTTATTAATTTTCACTTTGTTAGTTTACTTGATTTGTGCTCCCGTCAAAAAACAATCTGCATTCGTTACTGTATAGGGGTGGGTTAAACGTGAAACCTTAAAAGAGTGAGGAAAATTTGTTAGTTTGTAATAGGCTCATTATAACTCCAAATTCTAAAACTCGAGCCTATTAGGCTATTAGCACACTTAGGTAACTTAACCATTAGTCCATTAGCCCATACTCATGAAACTTTAGCCAACTTAAGTTATAAAAAAAAAAAAAAAAAAAAAACTTTGTGGATTGATGATGATAGCTATCGAAAAAGTATTGTGGGAAAAATAAACTGCGAAAAATTGATTCATCAATTTGATATTACTTTAATCGTGGTTTTAAAAAAATAGTTTACGTTATTTTCTTGGTTATAGATCTAAGGTTAAAGGACACATAATTCGCGGCTCGGCCCGGCACATGAATTCTTAGGGACGGCATTCAGTAATGTTCATGAAGTAAATTTTAATAAACAAACTTTTTTCCAAAAATTGGTTGAAAAATCCATGGTGATCACGGATGGATAACTGACGACAAACCCCCAATCCCTCCAATAATTAGTCTTTTTAAATTTCATCGATGACTCGTAGGTCACCAGAGGAGGACACTAGAGCAGACAATGTACTGAAGAGTGAAAAGAACAATTGATTTTTAAATATCCTTCAAAATCACCTGATAGACTCCGAAACATTTATTTTTGAGTAAAGTACAATTTATGTCTCTGTTGTTAATGGAAGTGTCAGATTTTATGAATATGTCAGAGATTATGACCAAACTCTCAAAGATTAATTAAAACTTCAACAATCAAACACAAAATTACAACTAAACCTCACTACAACTCTCAAAAACAACTTCTAGATCATTAACACAATGACCTGATACAATACTCACAAGATCTACACAAGGCTAATAATCAAGAACAATGACTCAAACCCTAGAACTGGAAAAAAGTATCAAGAAGATAACTTTTACAGAGAGAAAACACAAGTGAGATACTGAGACAAAACTCAAAGTGAATGAAAAACTGGTAAAGGGTTGTGAGAGAAAGTCTTTTATAGAGGCATAAGAAGCTTCCAAAATAAACACATATCAAATGGTTGAGATCTGTTTGTGTTTCTTGAAACAATGGCCAGGATGACTTCTCAACTAACAAACCCGAATTGATGACATAGCAAGGACCACCAGCTTCTTGTACTGGGCCGGTGATACACCATGGCCCAGTCTTCCTTAATGTTTAAGCTCACAAACACCTTTAGCCCAGCTATCCAAATCATCTAGCCTAGCTGCTTCATAAGCCCACCAATCCTCATAATTACGCAAGAAATAAAAACAAACACACAAAATAAAAGTGGATTAGGAAATATTATCAAATATTATCTATAATATTTCAACACCCCCTCACTTTTTGCCAAACCAATCCTCCATGTTTAACCAATTACATACAGCTTCATGTTGATTAACTGTTAAACCTTTAGTGAATATATCAGCCAATTGCTCTTCCGACTTAATATGGATTGGTTTTATACTTCCCTTGACAATTTTCTCTCTCAAGAAAAACAAGTAATTTCAAAGTGTTTTGTTTTATCATAAAACACATGATTGTTTGGGATTGAAATTGCAGCAGAATTATCACAAAATAAAGACACGGGAACACTGACCTGGATATGAAGCTCATTCAATAAATTTAACAACCATAGGACTTCACATGTTGCAATGCACATTGCTCGATACTCAACTTCAGCTGTAGATCAAGATATTGTCGACTGCTTTTTGCTTTTCCATGTTATTAAAGATTTTCCTAAGAATATACAATATCCTGTAACAGATTTTCTGGATATAAGACATTGAGCCCAATCTGAATAAGCATAAGCTGTCAGATTGTCCATTCAATACTCGTTTGTAACCGTCACGCAATATCAATAAAGTCTCTTCATTTCCTTTACTTCCTTTATATATTGAGTATTGGTTTGGATTGGTGTTTCTTCAGATACGATTTTCTTCAAGCATTTCTAGTATTTGTTGGGTAGAAGCAAATTTTGCGGTAAACAATTAGTTAGTGATGTCTCATAAATTTCCAAGATAAGTATTTGTGAATAGAACTACAAAATGTAAATAATGATTGGAATACAACTTTGTTTTTGAAAATATTTATGCTTGAATGTCGAGAGAAAAGAAATAAACACATGCGCCTGCATTTTCTGGTCTTTTTAAAAACTTAACAAACATAAATTATTATTAAATAAAAATCAAACTAAATAATAATAAATAAAAATATATTATCTTAGATAGTTATTTTTCATGGTCCACTAGCATGATTCCCTCGCTCGATGTTGCAAGAATTTGGTTTCAATCGGTATCAGTTTGGTTCGTTATCGGTAATGCTTAGTTCATCTACATTACCAAATTGAATACAACTCCGTTTTTAGTAAAATTTATATTCGATACATAGCAACGTATTGAGCCTTTTGTAAAAATTTAACGGACGCAAGTTATTAAAGAAAATCAAATTAAATAGGTTAAAGGTGTGTATTATTTATAGTATAATGGGTGAAATTAAAACTTAAAAACATTGAACCAACATACGAGGCTGGAAATCGGTTGGTCTTGGTTTAGTTTGGTTTGTTACGATGCCGGAAAAATAAGTCATGATATGCTCAAAATGATATTGACACGTTTTTACATCGACCAGAAAACATAAAAGTGAACAGTTGTATTGGTTCCTATATTATTGTTAACAATACGGATGTTGCTATCGATTAGGTTATTCATTAGGGTAATCACTACAACTTATGATACCAAAAATATATTTTATTTTAATCCAACTTTGTTATGAACAAAGTTTAGACATATATTATTCATATTTCAAAAAAGAATACAGCCTTGTTCACACCAACCTACGGGGTGGAAATTCACTTGGTATCGGTTTTGTTGAATGATCACTTTTGACAGTATCTAAAAGAGAAAAAAAAAAGTCGTGATATGACCAAAAGAATACACACGCGTTGTTATATAGATTGAAAACTATACAAACAAATACTACTACCGTTTCCACCAATACCAATAACAGTATCATGTGATATGGGTTTGGTTTGTGGTACCAGTAATTGCTAGAGCTTATGGTACAAAGTATACTTTATTTTGATAAAAACTTTCTTTCCAATGAAATTTATGTAGGAATGTAAAGAAAAAAAATAAATTAACTATTCAACTTTTTACCAAGTTAATGAACACAAATTATTTAAGAAAAGGTCAAATTAAATATAAACTAAACAGAGTAAAAGAGAGTATATTATTTAAAATAAAAAGGGTAAAATTAAAATAAAAAAATAAAAATTTGATAACGTATTATATAATCATTGCTCATAGAGATAAGCATTTGGCACTGAATAATGCTATCGTACCCTAAATTACGTAAAATTTTTGGTACCCACTTCTTTGAAAAAATTGGTATTAGTACTTATTCGGTACCAATACCATATAGAGTGAACATTATGAATAACCGGTACCGTACCAAAAGATTCGGTACGGTATTCAGTACCCATTTTTTCAAAACTTCGGTATTAATATTTCCGGTATCGGTAGTGATAGAGTAACAATCTCATCCATATATTTAATGTCATGAGATTTAATATCTATGTTTAGGTTATGATAACCAATAAATTCTAGCCGCAAGATTTAAACCTCAACACCTCAAGTTGTAGGGTTAGGCACTTAGGCTTTTCTGAGTACTAGAGATCTAGAAATTATTTACTTAGTTGGAAGAAGAAAAAAACAGTCACCAAACTTAACGATTTAAACCCATCATCCTGGGATAACTAAGAAGTAGATTGATCTTGTGTGCTCAAGAAATCAATCAAATGTAGGCGATGATATTGGTATATGTATATTACTGAACTTAATAAGTGACTTTAAATTAATACATATGAAAATGGTAAGGGAGTTGATCATAGTTTCTAATTTGAGACATTAATAACAGCACAATGTTGATACGTTATGTTAACCAAGTCAAAGAAGTTACGCAGATGAAAGCTCCCTCTCAATCTTTATCTCACAATAGGCTCAATAAAGTACACGCAACGTTGTTAAACTTTATTAGGCTTATCGGACTAAACGAGGTAAGGCATGTATTTAATAATCAAATGAGTTTATTCCCTTCCAAAAACTTGGAATTTAAGCACTAGTGTGTTTTTATCCATATTAGATACAAATTAATTTTTTTAAGGATGCCGTTGTAGCCTGCGAGCAACCTGTCGCGAGCCACAACCTTGTCCACGTGGATCGCTCGGCCCATAATATACTCAAGTGACTGTTGCCGTAAGCGAGGTCAAGCGAGCTAGCTCGCGTGAGCTAGCGAGGCCATTTTAAAAAAAGTAGTCGTTGGCTGGTAGCCAACGGTCTACTTTTTAAAAGTTATATATATATATATATATATATATATATATATATATATATATATATATATATATGTATGTATATGAGTATAGGATCCGGTAGGAAAATTTTTTGTGTAGGAAGTGTAGAAAGTATTTTTAACCGGCCATTAGATTAAATCTGAATAAATCTTTAGATGAAGGGCATTATAGACTTTTTATCAATCTTTTATTTATTACAAGCCCACTAAATTAGCAACTAACATCTGGATATTTATGAAGATTAATCATCCTAAATTAACTAATTATTTATTATTTTTCATAAGAATCATAAGATATTCATATCAAATAAGTTGATCAATACCTAAAAACTTGTTCGATTCTTCAAACATATAACCCATCTTTATCACTTGTTCGATTAATCTAGTCATGGCAGAAGGTTAACTTCAGGAGTGTTTTATAATAACGTCAGGAGTGTTTTATAATGAAAGAGAAACTAGTATGCATTAATAAGGAGTGTTTTATAATATCATCGGAAGTATTTTATAACAGTATAACATCAAGAGTGTTTTATAACTGGAGGTGTTTTATAACAAACAAAACACCGTTGAAATGTTTTAATCCACAACAACAACTACACCTAATATACATAAACATTTTTTAAAACACTTCTTATTTTTATCCATATAGAACAATCAACTAACAAAAGCCTTATATAAAACACTTTTGATTTTACGATTTTATAACAAATAAAAACACTGTTAGTTGTTTCTTACACATAATGTGACATCCGTCACTTTTTCATTATATTTTTATTTTTATATAATAATAATAATAATAATAAATAAATAAATAAAATATTAGCCTAGACTAACCCTTAAACCCAAACCATTACCCTAATCCATTAACCTACCAACCCAAAACCCCCTTACACAAACTTGAGCCCAAACCAAGACCATTTCTTGTTATCTTGTGTGTGTCTTTCGAAGCCTAGAAGAGTCCAGCCCAACACAAGCTTCGGCCCACTTGTCTTTCCCTTGGTCCGGCCCACTCCCCTTTTCCTTGTGCTTTAAAAAAAGGGGGGGGGGGGGATTTTACCACTGACCGGAATCGAACCCGGGTCAGCCACCAAACAAACCCCAAACATGAACCAACTGGGCTACGGCTCAATGTTGGTTTAATCCGGACACATAATATATATATATATACACGCGTAAACCCCAAACCCTCTCCTTTCCTCTTGCTGTTACGCGCAGCAGCAGTAGAGCATCAATCAAGCCGGTCAACGATCTTGACCACTTGATTGAGCCTTCTTTTTTTGGAAACCCTGGACTGACATAATCAAGCAATTATTGCTAATACCATAAATCGCCACAATTCTTCCATAATTGAATAATTGCACGCGTGTTTGACTTTTGTGGTCAAACGATCAAAACTTTCCAAAACGACGGACACACTATAAATTGGATCCTCCCTAGCTAACTCAATGTGCCGAAAATCATAACCCAAGCATCAAAAATCACGTACAAACATCAATTCATTCGATTTCTAGGTTTTTGGTTCGGTTTCTTTGTGGTTCGCAATCTAACACTTCTGCCCAAGGTTAGTCACAATTAAACCCATCTTATGGTGCGATTTGGAGTCCTATACAATAGCCCCATGATCTTGTTTGTTAACTGAAACGAATTGGAGGTCAATAGATCGATTTTTGGTTCAAGGGCTCGTATTCGAAATAGGGGATAACTGAGCATAAGATTTAAAAGATTACTGAAACAAACAAATCACAACCACCGATCTAGATCAAGTGGTTGTGTCTGTTGTTTGTAAGACAAAGCACGCGGGTTCGAATCCCACAAGTGTAAAACATTTTTTTTTCTCTTTTTCTTTCTTCTTTTCATATATATATGCTTAACCTTTAATCTTTTAAAATCGTTTTAAAAATACAAAAACTATTTTATAAATTCCACAAAATTTATTTTATGTTATTCCAATGATAAAGTTCATCATCAAATTTTTAGTTTTTCAAAAATAATTTATTCAATATATATAATAAATATTACAAGTTTATTCATTTATAATTATAAAATTCAATAAAAATATCTAAACGATTTTATAAAATTCCACAAAAATTATCCTAAACTTGTATAACAATATACATTTCAGAAATAATTTTTATTTCTGAAAAACCATTTGTTTAATAATTTTAATCAATTTTTGTTAAGTTTTAATCATAAATAAATCATAATAAATTCATTTCTCAATATTTTTGTACCAAAATTTTACATAAATTATTTCTATTCATTTGGAACAGAAATACAAATTTTAATTCAATAATTCTTCAATTTTAATATTTTTTTAGAAATTAAAGTCATATTTTGACAATTTGAAATAAATAGATTAAATATTCTATTTTCAAGAAAATAATTTTATAAAAATTATTTTCATACTAAAAACCCAAATTCGAAGCCCCAGAAAACACTTATAGACCAAATAGACTTAGACTTATTTGTTATCATATACATAGGGTGATACTTGGCAACGCCGGATTTCACTTATTCAATTACACAAGACTTAACCACCTTGCTAAGGTGAGTATTACTTATCCCCTTTTTCGCTTTTACAACTTTTGGGGTGATTCATGCACAAGTATACAAAACTTTCATATTCATTTACACATACATTTTATTCATTTACAATTCATATACGTGTCTTGTTTATCTTTGTGCTTATGCTTGAACATGAACGTAACTTACATACAAAATCATACATTTAGACATAACTTATGTTTTGGTGCTCTTTACACTCAGACGTAACTTATGTTACGGTGCTCATTTAGACGTAACTTATGTTACGGTGCTTATTTAGACATAAATTTGTGTTATGGTGCTCTTTTAGACTCACACGTGTTGAGGTGCTCATTATCAATTTCATTGTACAAACTTTACATTTGATCTTTGTCTTGTTTTGGTTGCTTGCATGTTTACATAATGCCTTGGTGATGCTAGACACATGAATTGTACTACCTTTTCAAAACTTATACTATATGTACAAAGCTAAGTAGTACTCACCAACATTATATGTTGACAAAATTATTTTCGTGCATGTTTCAGGATAAGCTACTTGACGCTTCACATAGGACTTTGGACTTAGATTTAATCAATCAATTATCTTATTTTTGTTGTCTTGTATTTAATTTCACATGTTGTAAAAGAATATTCAATAATCATATATTTACATTTTAGTACCATGAGCTTTTGAACAATCGTCACTACGTGGCACCTCGATGATTCCGCCATCGGTTGGGGTGTTACAGATTGGTATCAGAGCCATGGTTATAGGGAACTAGGTTATTAGATAAAATGGCCTAGACTATAACCGAACTTCAACTTTCATGCATAATATTTTCTAAAATACCTTACCCTCATTTCTCTCTACTTTCCTCCCTCTATCTTCTCTTCTTCTCCATTTCTCCTCATCTTTCATCCTGGTGCATAGAGATGGTGTCCTACAAAGAGTGGAAAGCCCACATCATCATGGAACGGGAGTAGTACCTTTCATGAAGACACTCTTAGGCATAATGCCTACTCTTATTTTTGCTCCTTCAAAGTTGCTGAACTTTAATGAGTGTGATAAGGACACGTGCAATCTGGAAGGGTGGACGCCTGTACACTGGGTTTTCTGGCATAGGCAAGCATAGCGCATAAATCCAATAACGGACCTGTTATGCTTACCTGGGGATTCCTGGAGTGAGTGTCCACTTATAGGCTAAAGCACGCCTTCGTTGATCACCATTGGGTTCAATTCCTTTGAAAAGTCAACGTTCTTGACAAGGGCCCTCCAAGCATTTTATGCAAGCTTTTTCAAAAATACTCTCTCGATTCATATACAATATTTTGTATTTCACGATTTTCATATATTGCTTACAAGTTCATACTTTCATAACCATCTATGGATTTCACAATCGCACTTCACCTTACCATCTTAACAATTTTTTTTTAAATATTCAACACCCTACCCAAATCATATTATTTCATTTCTCCACATGTTATTTATTTTAAAAAAACTATAACCTCATACTTTAGCACAAACTAAAGATTTCTAAAACTTGTTGTATTACCTAGTAACTTTACAAAGTACATATTTTCCTCGAACTTAAATTCAATTGTTTATTTATTGACGTAACAAACGATTTTCTATATAATGCTTGATCGTCAAAACCTAATGTCATGTTTGAAATCTCCAACTAACAGGAATATTTTAATCAAAACCTACCTAGCTTGTACTATTTAACAACTTTTGCCTTATGTACAAAACCAATTTTGAAAATAAATTTTTTTTTTCATAGGAATAATATCTAGTCTCTAGATTCTCCATCGACACTCACACATTTTCAACTTGTTCAAATTTTTACAATATTTGGCATATACCACAATCATGTTTTCCTATACACTTGATTATAACCTTTGATCCAAACCCCAAAATTTACACTGCTACATAATCTCCTTACTATAAAATAAACTCTTTATCAACTATCTTCACATTCACTATCGCTCACAACCTTGATTCTGCTTCAGGATTTTTCATCATCCTCTCAAAAACTAAATTCATATCCTTCACCTTCTCACACATGAACTAGTTACCCATGATAATCAAAAAACCTGATACTTGATTCTACAGGATTTTTTTTCCAAAACATCATTGTTTGTGAAACTTGATTTCTCCTTAATTTGACTATTCACTGGACATTTAATTATTCATGATACTCGTGTTTTCATTTTCTTGATCTTATTATCATTTTGTACCCAATTATGTCATACTCATAGGCATATAACATCTAGAAATATCCTTGCATACTATTGTGTACGTACACAGATTGGAAATTTATCAAATTCGGTTACGTTTATCTTAAATCGTATAAGTTTCAGACTCTACCTTACATCGTATTGAAATATTTGGACTTGATTTTCATGAAAACCAAACTACTAAAAAAAAACTCGATACTTGATCATACAGAGCTTTTTTAAAAACATCATTGGTTATTACATGAAACTTGATTCTTCCCTTAATTTGACTATTCATTGAACATCTAATTATTCATGATACTCGTAAACATTTAATTATTCATGATAACACTTACACTTAATGATTGTAGTACTTACAAACTTGCTTGCATGTGTGTATTATCCACGCAACTCAGATAAACATTTCATTTAAAGGGCTCCTCGGACGAGTGGTAGCCCATACTTAAAAACTGTTATGCTTACAAGTCATTGCAAACCAATGTAATTGACCTCATTATTACATGGCCTCATTTCATTGATAACATCTCATTGTAACTCAACGTGTTGGTTGTGACATCTTCTTGTGAAACTTATTTACTTTAATGTGTGTTAGATTAGGATCATAGAAGGACATAAAACCCTAATGTAAGGTAAATTGATGATTCCGGTCCGGAACGAAATCATGAATTTACAGGTACGTTAGGGTAGTGTGAAATTCTATTAGAGTTTTTGGTAGGCGTCCAGTACGTTTTCAAGGTATCAAAGGTGTGGTGGGTTAGCTGCGGTACACCCTGTATACAAACACTAATGATGCATTGAAAGTGAGACTGGAAGTCGGACCAGGAACGAACTCTGGTTATTTGGTAGTTCATTTGATCTTTTCATAATCAATCAACTCATACAATTATTTTAGGATTTCTGAGCTTAGTGTTTTACTAGATTCTTATTCTCCATATTATGCGAGACGAACCAAATCCAATCCTTAACTTACACCCATCAAACCTCTTATCCAAATCATTCGAATTTTTTTCAAACCACAATTATCTAAATTTTTTTTTCCCAAACATCCATAACCCTATTTTTCTATTAACTTTGGGACGAAGTTTCTAAAAGTAGGGGATGATGTGACATCCGTCACTTTTTCATTATATTTTTATTTTTATATCATAATAATAATAATAATAATAATAATGATAATAAATAAAATATTAGCCTAGACTAACCCTTAAACCCAAACCATTACCCTAATCCATTAACCTACCAACCCAAAACCCCCTTACACAAACTTGAGCCCAAACCAAGACCGTTTCTTGTTATCTTGTGTGTGTCTTTCGAAGCACAGAAGAGTCCAGCCCAACACAAGCTTCGGCCTACTTGTCTTTCCCTTGGTCCGGCCCACTCCCCTTTTCCTTGTGCTTTAAAAAAAAAAAAGGATTTTACCACTGACCGGAATCGAACCCGGGTCAGCCACCAAACAAACCCCAAACATGAACCAACTGGGCTACGGCTCAATGTTGGTTTAATCCGGACACATAATATATATATATATATATATATATATATATATATACACGCGTAAACCCCAAACCCTCTCCTTTCCTCTTGCTGTTACGCGCAGCAGCAGTAGAGCATCAATCAAGCCGGTCAACGATCTTGAGCACTTGATTGAGCCTTCTTTTTTTGGAAACCCTGGACCGACATAATCAAGCAATTATTGCTAATACCATAAATCGCCAAAATTCTTCCATAATTGAATAATTGCATGCGTGTTTGACTTTTGTGGTCAAACGATCAAAACTTTCCAAAACGACGGACACATTATAAATTGGATCCTCCCTAGCTAACTCAATGTGCCGAAAATCATAACCCAAGCATCAAAATTCACGTACAAACATCAATTCATTCGATTTCTAGGTTTTTGGTTCGGTTTCTTTGTGGTTCGCAATCTAACACTTCTGCCCAAGGTTAGTCACAATTAAACCCATCTTATGGTGCGATTTGGAGTCCTATACAATAGCCCCATGATCTTGTTTGTTAACTGAAACGAATTGGAGGTCAATAGATCGATTTTTGGTTCTAGGGCTCGTATTCGAAATAGGGGATAACTGAGCATAAGATTTAAAAGATTACTGAAATAAACAAATCACAACCACCGATCTAGATCAAGTGGTTGTGTCTGTTGTTTGTTAGACAAAGCACGTGGGTTCGAATCCCACAAGTGTAAAACATTTTTTTTCTCTTTTTCTTTCTTCTTTTCATATATATATACTTAACCTTTAATCTTTTAAAATCGTTTTAAAAATACAAAACTATTTTATAAATTCCACAAAATTTATTTTATGTTATTCCAATGATAAAGTTCATCATACAATTTTTAGTTTTTCAAAAATAATTTATTCAATATATATAATAAATATTACAAGTTTATTCATTTATAATTATAAAATTCAATAAAAATATCTAAACGATTTTATAAAATTCCACAAAAATTATCCTAAACTTGTATAACAATATACATTTCAGAAATAATTTTTATTTCTGAAAAACCATTTGTTTAGTATTTTTAATCAATTTTTGTTATGTTTTAATCATAAATAAATAATAATAAATTCATTTCTCAATATTTTTGTACCAAAATTTTACATAAATTATTTCTATTCATTTGGAACAGAAATACAAATTTTAATTCAAGAATTCTTCAATTTTAATATTTTTTTTAGAACTTAAAGTCATATTTTGACAATTTGAAATAAATAGATTAAATATTCTATTTTCAAGAAAATAATTTTATAAAAATTATTTTCATACTAAAAACCTTATTTTGCGACCATCTTTAACTTATAATTTACAAAAAGACTTTTATTCATTTATTTACTAAATTTCTTATATTTAATAAACAATTTGACTATTAATCAAATAAATACTTATCCCCAAATTCGAAGCCCTAGAAAACACTTATAGACCGAATAGACTTAGACTTATTTGTTATCATATACATAGGGTGATACTTGGCAACGCCGGATTTCACTTATTCAATTACACAAGACTTAACCACCTTGCTAAGGTGAGTATTACTTATCCCCTTTTTCGCTTTTACAACTTTTGGGGTGATTCATGCACAAGTATACAAAACTTTCATATTCATTTACACATACATTTTATTCATTTACAATTCATATACGTGTCTTGTTTATCTTTGTGCTTATGCTTGAACATGAACGTAACTTACATACAAAATCATACATTTAGACATAACTTATGTTATGGTGCTCTTTACACTCAGACGTAACTTATGTTACGGTGCTCATTTAGACGTAACTTATGTTACGGTGCTCATTTAGACATAACTTTGTGTTATGGTGCTCTTTTAGACTCACACGTGTTGAGGTGCTCATTATCAATTTCATTGTACAAACTTTACATTTGATCTTTGTCTTGTTTGGTTGCTTGCATGTTTACATAATGCCTTGGTGATGCTAGACACATGAATTGTACTACCTTTTCAAAACTTATACTATATGTACAAAGCTAAGTAGTACTCACCAACATTATATGTTGACAAAATTATTTTCGTGCATGTTTCAGGATAAGCTACTTGACGCTTCACATAGGACTTTGGACTTAGATTTAATCAATCAATTATCTTATTTTTGTTGTCTTGTATTTAATTTCACATGTTGTAAAAGAATATTCAATAATCATATATTTACATTTTAGTACCATGAGCTTTTGAACAATCGTCACTACGTGGCACCTCGATGATTCCGCCATCGGTTGGGGTGTTACACATAAGATGAAGATGAATGTTGAAGATAAATGTTTGAGTTTTGATTGATATTAATGAAAGTAATAATTAGGAGATAGAGAGAGAGAGATACCATAAATGTATAAAGCATTAAAACAGTTTCTAAGAATATTGATATAAAATGACCTTGACACCCTCATTTAAAACACATATTGACGATCATACCCTTATATTCTATAATATATTAATTAGATTTTAAACACCATCCCATCTTTTAATCTCAACCATCCATCTTTAAATCTAATGATTGAAAACACTTCATACACTTCCAACACAAAACCATTTTCATACAGGAACCCTACCCTATGTATATGTATCAACACTCTATTTTTTCTACAAAAAAAATTTCCATCTTCAAGTCGATCACAAATGGCAAACCCAAATCCAAATCCAATCCCGCCCCCACAAAACCGTGTGCCACCACGAAGTTGGAACGTGGAGGAAGAACTCGCGTTGGTCAATAGTTATATTGTTATACAAGAACAAGGAGGAATTGAGCTAATGAAAACTTTTTAGAGCGCGGTTGTGACAAGATTCCATGAATAAATGGGTGACGACATTCGTTCAAGGGACGCGATATATGGAAAGTATGTATCTTTACAGACGAAGCGCACAATATTTGAGCAATTCTTCGTAAGTGCGTTGAACGACAATCCGGGTTTAAACGAAGATGAGGCGATTGAAGAGGCCCGTATCCAATACCATGTCATACACAATGATAACTATCCGAGGGTTGCGGTTTGGAGAGCTATGAGAACAAGATTTCAACAATAGTTGTGTTTCTAATATTTACTTATGTTTTTAAATATTTATGTGATGTTATGGTTTCATGTTATTTTATGGTTTTTAATATTTATGTAACATTATTTTAATATTTATGCAATGTAGTGGTATAAAAAAAATTAAAAACATAAAAAATGCAAAATAAATAAATAAATAAAACATGATAAAGCTTTCGCTCAAGGTGAGCCACAACAGGATCAAGTGAGCAAGAGTCACACTTTAGCCAGTGCCATGCCAGCGCTTACTTGTCTTATTTTAATAGGATAAAGTGTTGGCTAGAGGTGAGCAACTAACACTTAGAGTATTCACAATAGATGCTCTATATTAGTATGAGGGGACCTTTATATTATATAGAGTGAGAATAAGTGGTTGTGAGTAGAGGAGAGAAAAAATATATAGAGGAGACACTGTTCATCAGTAAATTTGAAGGAGACACTGTTCACCCTCTATAATTTTTTAATATTTTTAAAAGTGGTTGTGAGTAGAGGAGAGAGAAAAGGTAATGATAAAATTATAGAATAAGTATTATTAAATAGAAAAGGAGAGAGAAACGTAGTGATGTTTAATGTAATTATTGAGATGAAGATGAAGTATCTAGTTTGAAAGCTTTTAGTCTAATAAAGGTTTTGTAATCTATTTTGTAATTAAAATGGCCAATCTATTATTTTTCTTCTTGTGAGAATATGAATCTTGGAGTAACTTTTTTATTAATTTTCATTTCTTAATACCTCTTTCTGAGAATTTGAGTAAAGGTTACATGAACAGTTTACTGTTTACATGACCATTAGGGTGGTGGGTTTGGTTTCGGGTACAGGTAGCCAATCAACTACGTCGGCCCCTCCACCTTGGTTATCAAATTCGAGCCTTAAAACCGGTGGGTACAAACCGAAAGAGAAGTAGTTAAATGTTTTTGACAGTTACTTTAAAAAAATTATTTATACTATAAATACACCCATTTTTCGCATATTTTCACCCATCCATTTCTTCCCTTTACCTCCATTTAATTCTTAAAAAAATAAGGTGGATCGAGTATGAAGAGATAGCTTTGGCTACGGTCTAGATTAACATCAATGAGATGGCGCCTAATGAGAGAGGTTCTTCGCTTTGGCAACAAATTTTTGCTCGCTTTCGCCTATATATGGGTGTTGAAACCGCTTGCGACCCACACCAACTTAGTTCTAAGTGGGCTGATTTAAAGAATAAGACATTGCTGTTTCACGACCTATACAATAAGGTCATGAATGGTGAAGGTGAGTCAAATGAAGACGAGCCATTGAAGTGGCTAAAATTGAATACAAATATACGTACGATCAAAGACTTTAAACATGTTTTCACTTGGTAAATTTTGAGGGGCAACCATGACGAATGGTGAAAGTGGTTTATGCATTTGACTTGATTGTGTATTTGAAATGTATTTCCTTTAATTTGAATTATGTAAATTTTAAAATGCATGTTTTTTTAATATTCTTAATTTCATTAAAAATAAAAGAACAATTTACATTAGGGTGGCCGGTCGACGCGCAAATGCATCTGTGATTTATTTTTAAAATAAAATTAAAAAAAAGTGTTAGGGTACCCTAAAGTAGTGCCCCCACTAAGAGCATCCACAATGGTAATTGAAAACAAACCACTCTAAACCGCCACATTTGCATAATGCCACATCATTCCAAACCACAACCTTTCCAAACCCCCTTTTTTTCCTCTAACCATAAACTATTTCAAACCTCCACCTCATCACCTACTTTTTTTTTTATTTAATGTATACCTCACACACTAAACTTTTTTTATTTAATCATTAAAAGTACAAGAGGGCCCCACACAATTCTCTAGCAAACCGTTCGCTAGAGCGGACTAAGTCTCTCTTTTGACCTCATCTGTCACACCCTCAAATTTCCACTGCGGGGTTCATACCGCGAGGCGCATGACATACCAGGATCCCATAGCCATAAGTCATATGAACGAACTCTAAATGCCCAAACCATTTAGTTCGTTTCAAAAACCAAGTTTAGTTAAGTTGCGGAAGCGTAAACCAAATTTAATCCTTTTAAAACCATGCGCAAAACAACGCGCCCAAATTAAAACCATATGAAAGAAAATGTAAAAGCATAATATGTAATTTAGGTGTATGCCCAAGACCCCAAATGCAATGAAGTGTGCAGTGCTTTCTAATTCTGGCACCGGAAGCTAACTACCTGCAAAAGCATGTAAATCGTGGGTCAACAAACAATGTTGGTGAGTTCACTAGGTAAAGTAAATGAGTATGTAACTGCGCTGGTTTCCAAAACCACGTAAGTAAGTAAGTTATGTTGGTGCCCCGCACCATGTAACCACTAATTCATCGCATGCCAAGGGTAGCTAACCCATTCATGATAACTAACCGATTATACCGAACGGCTATGTACGTGTAGCCACATAAGTGTGCCGTATGCCTGACATCATTGTCTATCCACAATGATAATGTTCCGTAAGTTATAGTTCACGCCCGCGCTCCCCCAGCCGGTGTGAGGTTTGTAAGACCTAATAGCGCTATCAACTAATAACCCGCTTGCCAACCCTGGCAACTCATTCGGTACGTGAGGACTTACAAAATGATAGAAATGGTTCAGTTTATCAAGGACACAATTGAGAATTAGCAAAGTGACCGACCCTCATAAGGATCCATGGCATCCCAACCCGGGATGTGTAAGTAGTCCCAAACCGGACTAGGTAATGTTAAGTAAAGTGTCTCATACCTGAGACGCATGCTTTTGAGAAAAAGAAAGAGTAGTGAAACTCACCTTAGGTCGCAAGTGAAAATCCAAATTCCACGAATAGTAACGTGCTACCGACTCCCTATTACAAATGTCACTAGGTGAGTATACGTGCGTAACCAACACACCATGTAACTCGTTTATCCAAGACTTTTAAAAGTTCAAAACCGTGTAGTGACACCTAATGACTCTACATGCTCAAGTATGTCCTACGTATCCCGTTGGTGATCATAGCACTTATTATCAGTTTAGTGCATCAAATACATCTCATACAAGTTTCCACACAAGTACATGTCAATTACACACCACATAGAACTCCAAATAGTCACTTAAAGACCCCGTACACAATCTGTGTTTTTAGGACAGATTGTGCGCTGTGAAAAACAATTTAAAATACTTAACGAATGAATTAGAGTCCCAAATTTTTACTGAATTTTATTTGGGATTCACTCGACAATACCTATTTTTGTTTTGTCTTAATTCCAAACACAAAAATTATAAAAATTCGTACAACACAGCAGTGTCCAGAAAATTTCCTCAACAGGTCAGTTTAGTAGGAAAATTCTTAAAAATTGTGTATTCATCCAAACGAGATGAATCCACTTGAAAAAGCTCTATTCTTCCAGTATTGACCTACTGTAAAAGTTTCATAACCTAACTCCTTGTAAATCTCAAGTTATGACCATTTAAAGTTAGCCCAATTTACAAATCCGAAAATCTGATATGACCCCTAATCAATTAAAATTCCAAAAACGACTCATACGGTGTCCAAAATCGATGGTTTTGCCCATTATGAAAAGTTAAGACCTTGTACATTACAATCATGTAAAGAAATCATCAAAACAATCGATTTACCAACCCGTTACAGCCCCTTCAACACGTTCAAACAAATCTGTCAGAATCTGAAACTTGCATCCCAAGTAATCTACAAACCCTAATTCTTCATAAACATCCCTAATACATGTATAACACCTATAGTATTGATTAAACACCATATTAATCATAGCAAAACACATATATTATCATGTGAAAACCCTAATCATGGCTGCTAATAACAATCATCATCATCAAATCATCAAGAACATTCAAGAACTCCTATACATACATGTATGCGATTTTGTATATATTATTTTTAGGGTTTTCAAAGTTTTTCAATCATTATAATTCATCAAAAATCGTAAGAACGTATACCTTGCGAAAGATTAAACTCCCTAGAGCCTTAAAATCAAACCCGAACTAGCTTGATTAGTGAAAGATTACTTGATTGCTTGAAAACAAAGAGAGATGGGGTGGGGGTGGTTCGCACGGCGCAAGGGGAAGGGAAAGGGGTAGGGTTTTATCTTTTCCTTGCCTCCTAATTATAAGAGGGCTTTGCTTGTTTCCCAAGCAATTGGTATTAGGGCCCTTCTAGTCCATTAACCTGACCCGTTAACCATGTTCTAGCCCAATACCGGACCCAATATTATTAACCATTCTAAATTGTATAAAAACCATTATTTTTATTATTACATAGCATATCATTCATGTTGTGCACGTAATTTGCATAATCTACGCATTACCTTTCAGTTAGGCGATCATTCACAAAAACATGTAATTCACATAAGCACGTACTTCATGTTCACCAAAATTCACTTGTATATATTATTGCTATGTATGTCACATAATTCACCAACGTTTGGGATACAGGACTCATGTGTGTGTTTAACAAGGATTTTCCTACGTATAACATATGTTAGCATCTTCTAACATATGTTAAACCTACTTAACTAACCCTAGTTAAGTATCTAGCCATGTATGAACATGTAAGTTAACTAGAGTTCAGTAAAAGTATTTAACCTGAAAATGCGGGGTGTCACATCATCCTCCAATGGGGAACTTTGGTTTGGTTGTCCGTCCACTCCCACCAGACCGTGCGGTGGGAGTGCATTAGAGATGCTCTAAATATGGTGTTTTAGAGTAGTGTTTAACAAATGTAATGTGGCAGCCCGTGATTAGAATATATAGTATTGCGTATCATATATATAATTTTGAGAAAAATGTCGGCCAGTCTTTGTGATTTGCCCACATTTCACAATTCTAAAATTGTATGTTGTACCATGTGGTTTGACAACTTGTTATTTGGATAGTCCCTAATATTGATGGATGTTAGTTTTTTTGTGTTAAGGCTAACTATTATGGTTTAATTTTTTTCACTCCACATTACCGCTACATCTATATAATCTATATAACATTACTAAGGAAACTGAATGTACAACATTGTAATTTTGTTTCGGGTACAACTTTTAAAGCATCATATACAAGATAATGAAGCTTATTTGAGAGGGCTATATTAGTCAATTACCTTTAGTTTAAAATGCCAATATGGTTATTGTGGTAATTTTGAGCATGTTTGGCTCTCGTTATTTTCACCTCCTTATAACTTATTACATTTTCAAAAAGTTGATAAGTTAAATAAAGTGTTTGGGAAAATGATTTTTTTAGCTTCTAATTATAAGTTTTTAAAACATGAAAAAAGAGTTTTTGAAAAGTAAGAGAAGGGTGACTTTTCAAAACTAGTTATAACTTTTTATAAAGTCATAAGAAGGTTTCAAAAAATTTACCCAAACACCCTTTATTATGCAGATCCTTTAGTTAAAACAAAAAAAAAACACCATTCCCTTACTACCCTTCTCCTCCCTTCACCTTCTCGATTCCTTTCACATTCCTGAACGTATACTCCTTTAATTCATGAATTACACTTTTGATGTCAGAAAAATTCCAACCGCCACACCAACAGACACTCCAATTGAAATTAAAGGTCGGATAGTTTATATTTATGAATTTCATGATATTTGTAACGAAAGATAATAAATTAACCCCACAAATGCATAAAATCTTTTGCAAGAGGTTAAGGCGGTGTTTGTTTTTTGCTCATAAGCACTTCTGATCTCTTTTGTCTGCGTCGCGCAGACGCGCACAGACGTTTGAGGTCTGCAGATTGTTTGTTTTTTTGGAAGATCTTTCACTCAAAAAGGTCTTCCTGACCTCTTCTTGGTGCAGACATGAATCCATGTCTTCTGACATCTTCCCACCTCTTCTCCTCCTCTTTGTTCTCCCTTCTTCTCTTCTCAACATCTTCATCATCACATCTTCTACATAAGATCTCAACATCATCATCAACAAGTACGTGCTCCTCTCTCTCCTCCCCCTTCCCTTGCCGCCCTCCTCCTCCCTCCGCCGCCCTCCTCCTCCCTTCGCCACCCTCTTCCCCTTCCCCCTTCCCTCCTCCCTCCGCCGCCCTTCCCCTGCCATCTCCTTCTCCCTCTTCCCTCCCCACCGCCGTCCCCTCCTCCCTCTTCCCCCGCCGTCCCCTCCTCCCTCTTCCCTCCCCACCGCTGTACTCACTAGCTATGTCTTCTACAAAGACTTTTCAAGTTGTCACCTTGTCTTCCACATATCAAACACGTGGATCCAAGGGGACCAATTTAGGCTGATTTGGATCTAGTAGTACCGCCTTTGACTAGACTACCAATTTTCGGTGCAAATACGGCAAAAACTAATCGGTAGACCTGCGAGACTAATGGCCGATTAATTGGAGAATTATAGAGATTTTTGCAACGTTGCGTCCAAATTGTTATTAATCAGGTTAAGAAAATCACATGCTTGTTAATTTTGACAAGATCTTTTTATATAAACCGTCATATATACAAAACTGGCGAAACTGTGACACAACACACTTGTGTTTGTACTAGATTTAAAAATGAATATCGGATGATGATTAGTGGATTCTGGTGGATGAAGAACCGATTCTTTAATTAGATGGGTTATGGTTATGGTGGATTGTGGTGGGTTATGGTTATGGTGAGTTGTGGTTGGTTATGGTTATGGTTAGGTTACGCTGCAGACGTTAATAGACAAATAGTCTTCTTCTTGCAGAATGCAGACCTTTTACCTCTTCAAAAACAAACAGCACCTAAGAATCCTTGACCTCTTCTTCCATCTCATCCAGACATTGCTGATCCACACTCATATTCAAAGAGAGGGAAGTATATTCAGGCCATTTTCCGCTGCAAGATTTGCAAATGTGGTCGCCGTTAGGTTGGATAACTGAAACCCTTGATGGATAACAGAAGAAACACATCATATCAAGTAACAGAGAAATAAAAGATTTTTTGTTTTGGGTTTCAAATCTGTATTTGCTGATGTTAGTGGAGTCTCCAAAAAGCATTGGTGTTGTTTTGAAACACTTAATTGCCGTTTTATTGCTTAGAAACATGCGTTAAAATACTGAACTTGGATGTTTTTAACTAGGAAATTAGCACTTCAAATAATGATCGGAAATAATTATATTGCCATTTTATGCAACTCTTTCCATTTGGATAAACTCACATTTTGGGTATGTTTAGCAAAACTAGCTGATTGCTGGTAGCTAGTTGCTGGAAGTTGGTAGCTAGTAGGTGTAGCTTTTTAAATATATTTTGGCGTTTAACAGAGTAGCTGGAGCTTTTAATAAAATGTATAAAATGACCAAATGGGCATAACTAAAAGCTAGTATGCATTTTTTTAATGGTAAAATTAGTATTTGTGTCATTTTACTCATTGAAAGTTTGTAGTTAGTATGAGTTTTTTCTTAAACGCTAGTACTAGTAGCTTTTTAATATATAGTTTTTTCTTCTAACCTAAAAGTTTCAAGCTCCTTCAACCAAATAAGGATTTTATTGAGTATGAGTTTTTTTCTTAAAAGCTTAAAGCTCTTAAAAGCTACTTGCGAAATATACCCTTTGTAAAAATTACGTTTTTGAATTATGGTTGAAAATACTAAATAGTCACAAGCTTAGAAAACACATGTATTCGAAAGATACGACCACTTTCAAAAGACAAATCCATCATGTTGACTTGTTAGTAAAGGTTTTGTATATATACTCATGCCATAAGATGAGGAAATAAATATAGAAGGTATAACCAACCTATACGATGAACTCACTAAGTCTGCTATTGCATTTTTATAGTTTTCTCCAGAACTGCTCACAGCTCATAGTTCCAAATGAGTTACTCATGCGATTTTTAATCTCAAATCATTAAAAAACTTCTTAACATGAAATAGGTCGAAGGCCACTCAGTGTTTTCGACGAACATAATAACCTGAACTATTGACTTATTGGAATCTAGTACCCAACTAACTAACGCCATTAGTTGAGTTGCTGATGTGGCACAAGTTGCTGACGTGGCATGTTGATGTGTGCACACGTGGATTGACACGTCAGCATGTCACGTCAGCAAATCTTGCCACGTCAGTGAACCCACTAACGGTGTTAGAGATTTAACCGTTAGTGAGTGTTAGATTCCAATAAGTCAATAGTTCAGGTTATATATGGCAAATTTTTCAGTTGGGGGAGCCAGTTGCCAATTTCAAATGGTTCAGGTTATTAAAATCCAATTCCCCTCCATAAAAAAAGTACCACTACTTATGGAGAAAAGGCGTTTCTCCCTATAAATATATAACCATTTTGTTTGACATTTTCTCTATGCTTAGCTTGCAATGAGAAGTGAAGTATGATGATTTGAAACTTGCAATGTAAAGTTAAAAGTATGATGGCCTGAAATTAAAGTCTACATATCCACCTAACAAGTACTATATAAGACTATAATGCAAGCGTGTAAACATCAAAGTTTTGATAATTTCATGATGTTAAATTATTGGAATGATGATTACACATTTACACCAACACTAAAGAAACTAATAAAATAAATGTACATATTTTCACAAAAAGTGTGTGGATAAGGGATTTCTTTTTTATTGATCAAGTCACTGTTTTACGCAGACAAATAAAAGGTATGGGCGGACTTACATGCATAGATATGGATTCACGAACCCATTAAGTTTTGAAATTTTAATAGATTGTATATATAAAAATCTAAAATGAACCCATAATATAACTAGTGTGTTTAGCGCGCCTTACAGTTTTGTCGTATTCAAAATACTAAAAAGATATTATCAATAAAGTAACTACCAATTTTCATACCATAATTTAAAAACGACACCTCACACAAAAATGGGTATATTTGTACTTATTACTTAATACCATGTTGTGAATGGGAAAAAAAGAAGTCGCCCCGTGACATGTAAGCCATGTTATTTATTATGAAATCATATATAATTATTACTAAAAAATGTTTGGACCTTTAAAAAAAAATCTTACCATCCCCTTGTTTTGAATCTGAGACCTCAAACCATACAAATGCACCATAAACCACTCCACCATCAAGTCATGTTGTGACTTATTATGAAATCATATATATTTATTAATAAATAAGTGTTTGTAAAAAAAAATCTCATGTTTCAAACCGGTTTCGAACCTGAGAACTTAAAGCACACAAAATGCACCACAAACCACTTTACCACCAAGCCATTTTGTTAATTATTATGGAATCATATGTATTTATACATAAATAAGTGTTGAAAAAAAATGCTTCAAACCGATTTCGAAGTTGAGACCTCAAAGCACACAAATGCACCACAAATCACTCCACCACCAAGCCATTTTGTTAATTATTATGGAATCATATGTATTTATACATAAATAAGTGTTGGAAAAAAAATGCTTCAAACCAGTTTCGAACTTGAGATCTCAAAGCACACAAATGCACCACAAACCACTCCACCACCAGATCATTTTGTTAATTATTATGAAATCATATATATTAATAAAAAAGTGAAAAAAAACACGAAAACCAAAGTAAAGTTACTGTTCAATTTCTTAGAACTATATATATATATAAGGGGTGGATAATATGGAAACCTCATCTTTTGGAAAAACCTTGCAAACTATATGGTGACCATTGATCAAGTTTGATCAATGGTCCATAATTAATTGTATTTAATAATCAAAAGCAACTTGCATTGTGTGGTTATAATTGAGATCAAGTGCAATATGGTAATCTTAAATAAGCAAGTGGGTCACTTAAATTTTCTGAATCCTAGGTTTAAAAAGGTTGATTTGACACTTGTCAAATCATCTCTCTCCTACTTTATGGCACTTTTCCAGCACCAATATTAACGTACATTAGTGTTGTGATAAAAAATTTTGACCTCGTGTAACACATCGCTAACATGTGTTAATAGACATATACTAAAAAGAACAAAATAAAAAGAACACATAAAATGTATATTTAATTAAGAAATGATAAAAACGATCATTACAATCAATACTAAAAATGTATCAAAAAACTTTTCATACAAACATAATTATTTGCGAATGATAAAAAACTATCATAATAACATAAAAATGATCTATCTATGCTTTGTTCTTGATACTCATCTTCATCTTTAACACAAAAACATCTCTTCACCTACAAAAAAAGATAACACGTGTTAGTTGGGCTCTCCAAAACACATAATGAGACATCACTGACATGTGTAGTGTATTCTAAAACATATGTTTTACTTAAATAACGTATGTCATATGAACCCTAACACATGTTAGTTGGGCATATACTAACATATGTCATATGAACCCTAACACCTGTTAGTTAGGCATATACTAGCATGTGTTAGCATCACTAACATGTGTATAAACAACACCAAATTTGTAGTGCCCAATGTGTCATACTCAATTTTACAACTATATTAATACAACTACTCAAATACGATTAATAGGGTTTGAAATCCAACAATAATAAATTTAAAAAAATCAAATCAGAACTAATCCAAATCCATATACTAAAAAATTATCCTCATATTCATGAAATATATAATATAATAAAAGACAACAATAGCATGCGTTAAAATATTCTAAAACATATGTTTTACTAAAAAAAAACGTATGTCATAAAGAACCTAACACCTGTTAGTTGGGCATATACTAGCATGTGTTAGCATCACTAACGTATTCTAAAACATATGTTTACTGAAAATAACGTATGTCATATGAACCCTAACACCTGTTAGTTAGACATATACTAGCGTCTGTTAGCATCACTAACATGTGTATAAACAACACCAAATCTGTGTTAGCATATAAAAAAACAACACTTACCACAACCACATCACCAAACACCGCCTTCTTCCTATAGCCTACTCGTGAAAACCAACACTGGAATAGATACACATGTTAGTTGGGATCCTCAAACACATAATGGGGCATGACTAACATGTGTTAGCATATACTAACATAAGAAGATTACACGTTTATTCATCAATTACATCTGATCTATCAACCTTATGTCCCCAATCCAATAACAATCTAACATAAACAAAATAATAAAAATAAAAAAATTCAAAAAGGTTAAAATAAGTTTTTTTTTTCATTCAAGCATTTGATCAAACACTTGGTATGCAAAAAAAAAAACTATCCCCAAAACTGTTATTATTATTTTTCTAACAAAACCCAAAACCAAACAAAATCAAAACATAACACAAAACTCACAAATCAAAACGTAACAACTTATTATTATTATTATTCTAACCAAAATTGTTATTATTATTATTTAAAAAAAATAAAAAATACATCTTAAAAAAAGTTCTATGTAGAGATGTTTTGCACTGTAAATCTAACTAAAAGTCAACCGAATTTTATTTTATAAGTATATAAGCTAAAAGTGCCACCACTGATTTTAATGTCGTGTCATCTCTGTATATAAGCATTTCCTTTTATTTTAATGTAGAGGTCCATATAAAAACTAAACTGAAAATAATAGTATTATATGACTCTCGATGGTTTTGAAGAAACCATCTATTTATTTTTATTTAATTAACATAAATACCATGAATGATAGATGGGATATGGGATGAAATAGTCTCTGTCCTTTTCAACTTAATAGTTCACAGATCTGTACACTTATGACTTGTATCATAATAATCAATACAGTACCACCACCTACAAATAATATCAGTTAATATAGTATGAATAATAATATTACTTTCATGAAAAGTTAGATACAGAGAGATGTGATTACTTGCAGATCTGGGAGAAGAGCTTGAAGCCTTTAAAAACCCCTTTAACTTCTGACGGGTCATGGTTGTGGTGGTGGTTTCAGTGGAGGAGGAGACAGGTTGTGGTGGTGGCTTCAGTGGAGGAGACGGGTCATGGTGGTGGTTGTGCTTCTAGAGAGAGACAGAGAGAGGGTAGAGGGAAGTAAGAGAGAGGGTAGAGAAGGATGTAAGATCTGATTTGAATTTTAAAAAACAAATGGAGAGAGAAAGAGAGGGGGAACCATATATATATATAGGGAGAGAGTGAAGAGGATAGTGAAAATGTCTATTGTGCCTTTTTGAATATTATAGAATATTATAATACAATGGGTGATGTGGCACAACATGAGCCAAGTAATGAGTTTCTTGGGGTTTTTTCATTTGGGAGGGTTTTCTCCCTATACTTCCACTAATGGTTATAGAGAAAACCCTCCTTATTTGGTAAACTCTGGAAACTCTGACTTCCCAATATTTTTTTTTTTGAAAAAAATAGGGCAAGTAATATACATGATTTTAAGCATTTTGGGCCAAAAAAATTAAAAAAGCGCCGAGTATTTTTTTTTTAAAAAAATAAATAAAATTTTGACTAACACATGTTAAGCGCTAATAACAGGTGTTAACAATGTGTTAACTATATGTAAACAGTAGACGTTTTTTATTTTTTTTAAAAAAACCGTTCGGCGCTTTTTCGATTTTTTTGGCTCGAAATGCTTAAAAAAATGTATATTACATACCCTATTTTTTTCAAAAAAAAAAATGTTGGGAAGTCAGAGTTTCCAGAGTTTACCAAATAAGGAGGGTTTCCTCCATATACTTTACCTATATATATATATATATATATATATATATAATGATAGGTGAATCCAAGAATAGAGAATTGTTATAATGGTTAAGGTATTGCCTTATGTAGTTGTGGTCACGGGTTCAACTCACTTTCCTCTTATTTTTCTTAAATTTATAAAGGTAGTCTAATGGATGGTTGCAAGGATTTGATGAAACGGTTCTAATGCTGCTTGAATGAGTTCAATCAGATTTTGTTTGATACCCTTCCTACGACTTCCTATTTTTCTTTCATCGTATATTTGATCCTAACCCTTGTATATAAGTTTCGCGTATAAGTTTATTCTAAGTAATTTCTATGCTAAACAAAAATGAAAGTACAAATTCAAAAGCAAATAAAAAATGAAAAGGGGTCCCAAGTTTTATTTTGCTTTGGTCTCTTAAAATGTTAGAGTCAACCCTGATAAATGGTTAACAATAGTCATATATCAAGAATAACCCCGTATCATATTACTATGCATTAAACTTTTGATTGTGGAATTCGTTCCTAGTGTTGTAATAAACAAAATGATAAACCCAGATTAGTAATAAAAATCATATAATTATTAAAAACATGCATCCAAATATCCCCTTCTTAACAAAAAGATTAGTAAAAAATACTTCAGCAAGTTCATAGTAATGCTCTACAATTCTATAAAAAAAACCTGGGTGATTTGTAGTTAATTATATACCTTGCAAAGTGCTACGAGCATTGAGAGGTTCACGACCTTGTTATGTATATCTATCTATTAATATATATAAAAGAATTGAACATTGCTGACGTGGCATGCAATGGTGCCTTCAACCTCTCCATGAAACTGCCACGTGACATCATAATTTAAAGATTTTAGTGTTTTTGAATTATTTCCTTTTTTAATTAAATTGAGTTATTTTAGGAAAAAAAGAATTTAAAAATAAATTTAAAATTTTATCTCTCATATTTCCTCCCATAATTTTTAAATGTTTATATCTTTTATATACGAGATTTTTTAAAGAAAAAGATTACACCAAATTAACGAGCGTTTTATTATCTTTCCAACGAGTACCATAGTGCTATATAAAAAAACGGAGAAAAAATCGACTATTTTTTGTGGGTTTCGTTCATACAGAAAAAAAAACACAAAGTGATCATGTTATTCATTAATCATGTTTTTTCTTTTAAACCAGATTCTTATCTACGATGTTGATAATCAGCCCAATCGCCATGTTATCATTGGAATTTACTAGGTATACTTCATCAAGAGAAGCTAGGAGAAAGAATCGCACAACACTACAACACATGGTGTCAGCTTATAGCAATGTTATTTTTTTATTTATTTAATTACAATAGTAATAATTATTACTATTAGTATTAGTATTATTAGAATGGTTATATTTTTCAACCCCGGGACGCTCCCGGGAAGAATTGATAGTTGCTGACGTGGCGTTCAACTGTGGCCTCAACCATCTCTTAATTATGCCACGTGGCATAATGAGATGCAATGGTTACAACTTCCAACTTAAGTGTTTTTTTAGTTGATTAGGTTAGGAATTATAAGAGTCATTAGAATGTGAGAAATTAGAGAGATGTGATGAGTTTTTGAATAGTTGTAGCTTACATAAGTGATTCTTTAGATGATTACTGATTAGGTTTTAGATTAGGGAATATGAGTTATTACTGATTAGAATACTATGAACATGCAATGATTGAGAGATTTTGTGGTTAGTTAACTTGAACCATTTGCAATAGGTTATCACGTAAAATTAGATTTTTCAACCCCGGGACCCTCCCGGGGTAATCAGCTAGTAATCTATAATCTATAATAACTTATAATAAAATAATTGAATTTCTATGAGGTGGCATTCAATGGAGGGTGCCATGTGGCACTTTAAGGTGATAGTATTGAATTTATTATTTTAAATAAAAGATAAATTTTTAAAATTTTTATTTTCTTTTTTAAATAAAATCTATATCTATATTATCTTAAAATTTCAAATATGTTAATTAATATCTTTTTCAAATTTTCCTCTCACAGTTTTAAATGTTAATTATTATTTTTAAATTTCAAATATTTTAATTAATATTTTTATCTTTATTTTTTCCTTATTTTTCACTCACAATTTTTAAACATTAGTAACTTTTATGTATGACATTTTTTTTGAAAAAAAAAATTACACCAGATTAACGATCGCTTTATTATCTTTCCAACGAGCACCATAGTGCTATACAAAAAACGAAAAAAAAATTGTTTTTTTAGTGAGTTTTTGTTCATGCAGAAAAAAAAAACACATGTGTTTAGATGATTTATTAATCATATATAGGCAAGTGGTAATCGTGTTATGATAGTATATATGTTTTTAAACCTACTATTACATATATGAATTGCCCATGTTCATGTGCTATAACGATATGCTTAGCATTAAAAGAAGTTGAGATTTTTTTTAATATGCTGGGAACGCAGCATGAGAGCCCTTTTTCGTAGTATAAACATTAGAACAACTTTCTTTAGCATTAAAAATGGTTGAGACTGTTTATTTCTTTTATCTTTTTTTATTAAGTCATATAACGATATGCTTAGCATTAAAAGAAGTTGAGATTTTTTTTAATATGCTGGGAACGCAACATGAGAGCCCTTTTTCGTAGTATAAACATTAGAACAACTTTCTTTAGCATTAAAAATGGTTGAGACTGTTTATTTCTTTTATCTTTTTTTATTAAGTCATATTAGATTTTTCAACCCCGGGACACTCCCGGGTATTAGCTAGTTGTTTATAAGACGACTGTCTTTGTTCATCGACAAAGGGCGGCCATGAACCCATGAGGGTGGGCCGGGTGGTTGACGGTTCCGGACCCGATCCTCATTTGGGCCCGTAATTTATAAATTAACCATTTTAAAAGACCCAAACTTTAACCCAAATTAATGGCGTCACGATCTCTTTCCAGCATAGAATGTTTCGTTGTTGCCAGGGTTTCGGGTTGATCGATTAAAAGATGTACGCTCGGTCAAACCGTAACAATAATCAAATCTTCTTCCGCATGTCGATTAGGTGGAGTGGCGGGTGGAGATCCATGTTTCTTATGGAATTTGGTACGAGATAAGACACATTGTAAAGAAAAAAGAGAAAAGGTTAGAGTTTTGTGAAAATTGGTATGAGAAATGGTATATATTATGGTTTTAAATTAAAAAAAAAACGTTTTTTTTTATTTAATGCTGCCTCCAATGGTCATCTTCCCCCAAATTCAAGAATCAGTTCACAAACACTCGTTACCCCTATAACGATTCCTCATTGACGAGTCGGGTTGTGTTTGGCACCGGCTCCTTTCGACTTGGGCCTCCAGTGGCGGCCCCATTCTTCCGCAACGGATAGTCTTGGATTAGGTGAAAGGGGAAGGGGGAACCACACCCTGATGGGCGAAAGTTGATTGAGTGAAATGTGAAGGTAACGTGACGCTTATGAGTAAAGGGAGACCATAACCTATGCCTAAGAGCATTCATAGCACGTCCTGCATATTGAGTTATGCATAGTTTAAAAAGTGGTTGTAAGTGAATGAAAGATAAAATGTTAGTGTTAAAATATATGTTTTGGAATGCACTATTCTCTCATTTGTTGTTTAATATTTTATGAAAGTGGCTGTGAATGGATGAGAAAGAATGGAATGGTAAAGGTACAAAACATATTATTTAATTAAAAGAAAACATGATGATGATTTTAAATTTTTAGCGTAATCCTTATGTGGTGGAGTGGCATGGGAAGGGAATGATATGACTTGGGACTCAAAGGTCTTGAGTTCGATTCCTGATCCCGCCCAGATTTTACTGATTCTTCAATGTCGTGTCTTCGGGCGGGTGAGAGTCGGGCTTTTCCCCGAATTTGATGATTAGGTGGGTTTCTGGCTATCCCACGCTACTTGTGAGAAGACACATAAGACGTGTCTTCACCCAAAGGCATATGTGTGCTTTCATAATGATGAGTGTCCCAGGTAGAACTGCAAACGAACTGAACTTTCAGCGAATAGTTAATGAACTGTACGGCGGAAAGTTCGTTTGTGTTCGTTCGTTTAATAAATGAACGAACACGAATAGAGGTCGCGTTCGTTCGTTTATGTTCATGAACGTTCGGTAACGTGTTTGATAGTTTAATGGAGTTATAATTTTATTTTATATTCTTTAATTTTTATTTATTTTACCAAAATAAATAAATAATTTATGTGAGGTAAAGTTTAAATAAATAAAGACTTCAAGTTTAAGATGAGAGTTTAGTTTTTTGAAACACTACTTTATTATGTTTACCAATATCATGTTAAATACTAAGTATGTTTGTATAGTTAGGTTATATTTTAGGTGGTCTACTCAATTTCTTAATATACGTGAATTCAATCTTATTCAAAAATTAACATATGTTCGTTTGTGTTTGTTTTTGTTCATGAACATTTGTTTGTGTTTAACGTTCGTTTATGTTCGTGTGCGTTCATGAAGAAAATTAACAAACTAACACGAACACGAGTGTTTTCTTAACAAACGAATACGAACAAAAAATCACGTTCGGTAAGTGTTCATGAATACATAATTTCCTTAGCAAACGAACATTAACAATATCTTGTTTGTGTTTGTCTGGTTCGTTTACAACCCTAGTCCAAGATAGTCGGGTCATCAATTTGTTGGCCGTTAAAAAAAAATGGTAACTTTAAAGACTTTGAAGATTTTTTTTTTTTTAAACGGCCAACGAAACAATTTCGAGCACTCTCGGGTACCCTTTTAACGAATCAAAGTAGACTTTGAAGATTAGGTTCCATTATTCCACCCACTCATCTCACTATACATTGCGGCTAGGGTTTCGGTTTCAACTTCCAACAAAACCTTTTTATCTTCCAATCTAATTCAAGATTTTGCTATATTTCTGGTGGGTAATCGATCTTGATCAGACATGACGATTAAGAATTGGAATTAGGGCTCTAATCTGCTGTAAAGACTTGAACTTTGAACAAACCAAAGGGTTGTTTTTTTATAAAGAAAAGAAATGGCGACTATGAACCCTTTTGATTTGCTTGGAGGTGATGACAATGATGACCCAGAACAGCTTCTCCAAAAGATTGTTGCTGCGCCGCCTAAACAAGCTCCAGCTGCAGCTCAGCCGGCTAAGCCTGCAGCTAAGCTTCCTTCTAAGCCTCTCCCTCCTGCTCAAGCCGGTCAGTTTTTTAGTTATATTATTATATAATGCTTTGATCTATGTACATGTGTCTGTCTGCCTGCCTGATTCAGTGGTTTTGTTAGTTAGTTTACTCACTCAGTGGTCATATCTATTATGTGTTCTTAACTCAGTGAGTTCTATTAAAGAAGGAAGAGGGGGGGGGGGGGGGGGGGGACCTAATGAAGAAGCAGGTCGCCTCCGTTGCGGCTCAACTTCGCGCGCGTAGCGGAAAATTTGTTTTTTTTTTTACGAAATTTGGAAAACGTTATTACTGGAAAACATCTCTATATCCGCCACTCCGGGGGGGGGGGGGGGGGGGGGAGGGTTGTTAATGTGTGAATTTAATTGATTATTGTGAGCTTAGTGACAACAAGTCAACAACCATACAACTTGATTGAGTTATTGATTCAGTTATTTAGTACCCGAATTAGATAGTCACTTGTGATGAAACTTTCAGTGGGTAGTGAGCTTGGTTTAAAATAGCGCGAGGCGCTTCGAGGCGTTTTGGTTCCAAAATCCGAGGCGAGAGGCGAGAGCTTCACGTATGTGTGGCACCCAAGGCAAAAAAGAGTAAAAAATTATTTATACAAGCCAATACTACATATTCTAATTGTTGATCAATCCTAAACACAATAACATAATTATAAAACACACTTAAACACTTCATTCAACATACACGCACTTAAAAATCTTTAAATATAACCCTGATTTTGGCTTTTGGCCTAAAAAAACACTAATTTTGACCGAGGTGGCGCCTCGCGCCGCACAACGCTTCATGTAGTTGAGCGCCTCAGGCCAAAAAAAACGTTTTTTTAAACCAAGGTACTGAGGTTGTGATAGTTATTTTTTTGATGGGGTTTGAGTGTGAGAGAGTCTTACTATTGATGGAAGTAATGGATAAAGCGATAAAAGATGTATGGAGAAGTGTCCCATATGCAACTATTTGACCACTTAATATTCGGATAATCATATATGCAATATTTGTTTATCGAGACCGCGATAATCAGATGATCATTTTGAAGAGCACAAGCCAATGAGCTTATTGTATTGTTGAGTAATGTTGACGTGCACTTACCAAGTAAGTTGGAAGCATGATTGGTTGATATTTTTTGTAATGTATAAGTTAATATCCTGTTTTGTAAATGATTCTGTATAGGGATATTTGATGATGCTATGTGTAGTGTTATATGTGTGTGTGATTGTCTTTTGCATTTGCTTTATGCAGTGAGGGAAGCCAGAAATGAAGGTGGACGTGGAGGGCGTGGTGGTCGTGGGTACGGGCGTGGTGGGCGTGGAAGTGGTGGATTCAATAGAGATCCGGCCAACAATGAGGGTTCATTTGGCAACCGTGGATTCTCTGGTGGTCAAGGTGGTACCGAAGAGTCTGATGGCAAGTCTTCTGAGAGACGTGGTGGTGGCTATGGCGGTCCTCGTGGTGGTTTTCGTGGTGAACGTCGTGTGTCTTTTGCTAATGGAGATGGTGTTGAGGATGAAGAACGCCCACGTAGGGCGTATGAACGTCATAGCGGGACAGGGCGTGGGTAAAATCTTTTTCTTTGATCTTGCTCAATTTTTTTTTTCTATTTTTAATTTGAAATTCTGGATACAAATTAAGTTTAGTCAAAGTACTTGCAAGTTTTATATCACTTTTATTATTTGTGATTGTATCGGTACCATAAACTTATTTAATATTTTAATGTAGTATTTTTTTTATATTAGAAAAGGGTACACACGTTTGCTTCAGGTCGAATTACCCTGACTTGTTTTAAAAGTTACTCATTTTGACCTGTGCTCATCATTTTATCTGCTTAATGCGAACATTTTATGTTCAGGAATGAATTCAAGCGCGAGGGAGCTGGCCGTGGGAACTGGGGAACTCAGGCTGATGAAATCAATCAGTATTTTTTCTACTTGCTATATGGTCTGTATGAAATAAATGTTTGTTTTGTAAGTAATTATAAAATTTCTGTCACAGGGAGATTCAGGAAGAGGTGGCTGAAAAAGAGAAAGACGTTGCTTCTGATAAGCCCGATCCTGAGGAAGACACAGCTGATGTGAAAAATGACGCTGCTAATGAACCTGTTGAGGAGCCTGAGAATAAGGTTAATAATTTTATTTTAATTTTTTTTTTAATTTACAGCGGCTTTATTAATGATTTTGAACTTTCGTTGATGCAAATTTGTCGGATGCTTTGTGATGCAGGAAATGACCCTTGAAGAATATCAGAAGGTTCTGGAAGAGAAGCGGAAAGCTCTGGAAGCACTCAAGACCGAAGAGAGGAAGGTGGAAATTGACAAAGAGCTTGCATCCATGCAGCAACTTTCAAACAAGAAAACTAATGATGACATCTTTGTCAAATTGGTGATGATTTTTGTTTTAGTTTATATGAGGTTTTTCTTGCAAGCTACTTTCATGAGCTATGTTAGTATTGATTTGGAATTATTTTATAGGGTTCTGATAAAGATAAACGAAAAGAGATTGCTGAGAAAGAAGAACGTGCTAAGAAGGTATTTGGTTTTTTACAAATATCGATAGTTGCATTAATAAATATGACCAGTACAAACAAAATTGGAATTCACACTTTAGAAGAACAAATAACAATTATGAGCGCATTGAGATCTTATGCAAGGCAACACGACCACTGACCAGTCATGTTAATCTCAACCTGGGAGGGTCTCAGTCTGTTGCAATATTTAAACTGTGTTTAGTAGTTTGACTATTTAAGTCAAGCCACAGTGATTGAATAACAGTACAGATTATCTGGTATATTTTTATAAAGTGCTTTGTTTGTCTCCCTCACATAAATCCGATTAGTTTTCACTTTTAGAGCGAGAAAATACTAGAAGTTAATAAGGTGTTTAATTAAATTTGGTACATGGCTCAATCCTTCATGAGTTCATACAGAATCTTCAAAACAATTTCTTTTTTTAGATATACGAGACTCTGAGTGGTAAAAATATGCAAAATTACATTGATTCGTGGTTCTTTACATAAGAATTCAAATAAAGAATAATGGCTCTTTATATAATTAGACCAATTTAATCATTTTTTTATTTGTGTAGACAGTATGTTTAATTGATTAAAAGGCTCATTTATTATGTATCCTGTACAAAAAACCTGAATCTAGTTTTACAAGAAGCTCCCACCCTTGTGATGGAGTGGCATAGGAAATGATGGGTAGAGCCTAGCTTCCTTGAGGTGCCAGGTTCGATCCTTGATCCCATTGGGTTTTGTTGATTTTCCATTGTCGTGCCTTCGGGCGGGTGGGGGTCAGGTTTTCCCCGGAACTGGTGGCTTGGTGGGTTCTAGCTACCCAACCTAGGGGCATATGGGGTGCTTTTGTAACCAATTGCCGGGTACCCTGGGTAGTCGGAACACCGTTTGTTGGCCGTTCAAAATTTTTTTTTACAAGAATACTTTCGTTTGGAGCTGCTATTTATTCAATAAAAAGACAATTTTGATTTTCTTATAGCTTACTTCCGTTTGTCTGGTATTTGTGGTTACAGTCACTCAGCATCAATGAATTCTTGAAACCTGCTGAAGGTGAACGGTATTACACCCCAAGTGGCCGTGGGCGTGGACGCGGCACTAGAGGTGGTGGTCGTTTTAACCAAGGCGGTGGTTCAAGCTATGCACATGAAGCTCCCAAAATTGAGGATCCTAGCCACTTTCCCACTTTAGGCGGCAAGTGAGACACTGGCCTTCTTTTATCCTGTCATCCGCGTTTCATCATAAAATTACAATGAATGGCGGGTAATCATTACCAAGAATAATGGGAGTTCTCATAACTGGGAAAAGATGTTCCTTAAAATGTATATTTCTTGTGTTTTTCATATGCTCTGTACCTTTTAATTTTTGTAACAGTCTGCATTGTCTGCTTTCATATATGCATCTTTTCAAATTTTTAGAGATTTAAAGCGTATGAAGGCCAGTTAACTGTATGTTTTGAGACACATGCTTTTCAGTTTTGTTTTGAAATAGATGAATGGACAATTTTTATTTATTTATGCTTGTATTATTTACCTATTTTTTAAACATCAATTTCTAGATTTTTCTAAAATAAATACACAATCTGCACCCTATAGACATGATAAATGCAATAAAAAATATTTATGTTAGTGTATATTAAAAAAAGTTGCGGAAAAAATAAAAAATAACCTATAGGGTTTAAACCAAGCTAGAGCTTTAGACAAGCTCGGGGTTAACCCTGTTGTGTTAAACAAGCCGGACCCCTAGTAAAATGCTCCATGGATTAAGCCGAGAAATAGCGACTTCAATAAATACCACTGTGGTCCAAACTATGATTCTTGACTAAGTTGAAAGAACTAATAACAAGTTTGTGTATTCTTGACATAACAAACACTGTAAAAGAATTCTTGATTTTATACAATGCAACCAGTCTGAAACAAAGAAAGTAAAAAGAATCCAACCCTAACACAAGGACAATACTTGTACACTGCCACCTCACCCATCAAATACAACCACTAAGAGCAGCATCCACTGTTCTGGGAGACTGGTTGACCACGAATGTTGACCGTCGGAGGCTTTGAGGCATTCAAAGCCGGCTGACTAGCCATCCTACATTAAAAATATCAACCAAAACATTAACTACCTGAAAAATTCAGAAAAAAAATGATAGATTATTGTTTGATCATGTCACGGCACTTACCTGTCTTTGATGGAGGCCGTCATGGCCATGAAAGCCTGTTCCACGTTGGTTGCGTCTTTTGCACTTGTTTCCAAGAAAGGAATTCCAATTTCATCAGCAAATGCCTGTTAAGTATCAAAAGATATTTTCATTTAAATGAATTTTAACTCTCATCATTGATCGTTTGTAGCAACAATAATCCCGTTTTGAGTTTTTTTTTACCTTGGCGGTTTCAGTTGAGACAACTTTTTGTGCAACAAGATCACATTTGTTTCCAACAAGGATCTTGTTGACATTCTCACTGGCGTAACGGTCGATTTCACTCAGCCATTGCTTAACGTTATTAAAGCTCTCTTGGTCCGTCACATCATAAACCACCTGCATACATACAAAAATAACATGTTACTAAACTCCCATGAAAATTGTAATCTTTGACTAGTTGTGAATTATCCCTTCTATTTGCAAGTAAGAAAAACGCAAGTATGTCACTTACTATGATGCCATGTGCCCCGCGATAGTAGCTGCTTGTGATGGTCCTAAAACGTTCTTGCCCAGCAGTGTCCCACTGTGCATTAGCAGAGGAGAACAAGAAACAAAAAGATATCACATAATGAAAAAAAAGGAAAAGAACGAAGATTTGGTACAAACCAAATCCAACATGAAGTAACCAGATCATTATGAATTAAAGCACAGCTTAAACTTACTATTTGAAGCTTAATAGTCTTGCCATCTTGCTCCACAGTACGGATTTTCTAACAGAAAGACGAAGAAAAAGTTAAGTCAAATATCAAGATGTGCATTTCAAGCAAGCAAGTAACAAATTTGATATATGCTTACAAAATCAACTCCGATGGTGCTTATGTAACTGTCCAAGTAAGAATCGTCCTACAGTAAGTTGAAAACAGAAGCAAGAAAACCAAGGAAAATCAGTCTATAGCATACGGGGAAATAGAAGCAAAATAAATATATGTTGTCATTCACTGTAGCAATGATCATTTCTGCATCAAAAGGTTTCAACTGACAACTTACCACTATTCTTTTTTATATGTAAAACTTGAATTGTAAAAAGTAAGCCCAAAAATAAACATGAATGTTTTTGTAAAACAAGTTGCAGTAGATGCTATGAACATCAGGAAAATTACTACTTGCATCAACAAGCATAAATTTTTAGGAAGCTTTGACAATAGGATATACAATTAACTACTTGACCTCACCTTAACCTAATTTCAATAATTAAGCTGCCATTTCATTCTTTCTGTTAAAATTTCTAAAGGTCATCCATGTGGTGTTACGCCTTATCTCCTAAACTAGCATCAATATTAAATGGGCAGCAAAGGAAAAACTCATACAAACAAGAAAAATATATCCAATTAAATAATACGTAAATGTACAAAAAACATATCTTGTATAAGATCCAAGACACTTACAGCAAACCTCAGAAGCAGACAGGACTTTCCTACACCTGAATCTCCGATGAGCAAAAGTTTGAACAGGTAGTCGCTGCCAAAGATGATGTTGGCAGTTAATAAATACATTTCTGAAGCCATGCGTGCAGTAAATCGATGCAAACGCGAACAACCAAACCAAAGACATTATTTCAAGCAGATGTGGTAATTGTAGATAGATAACGATACAAATCAAATAAAATCGGAGATAAAATACGAAAAGGAATAATTAGAACAATAAAATATTAAAAGTTCATTTAAGACAGTTTAACCTTACAATTTTTAGTGCTTTCTGGGAATGGTGAACCTTGCATTTTGTATCTCAATAAAAGTTACTTCGGGGCATTCAATAATCGAAATCATAATTAGTCAAGTGGAAAACTTTAAAAAGATACAATTTGTAACGCATTAGGACCTATTTGTTGATTCTATCATCAGGATATAATATGGCCAGGGTAGGCCTTGGCCACATCATTCTAGATAATTTCAGAATCGCATTTAACACCCCTGAACTAAGCTTGAGTTATCATATTCTTGAGACCATTTGAGACTATTATAAACATATGAACTTGACCTTTACTTATAAATTTCTTGTTCCATTACGGCCCCAATAAGAGAAGGTTATAACTTATAATATACCTGTGTGGCTGTGTCATATCTTATCTACTGGCGTTTAAGCAATTAACTTATGCCGAAATCACTATATCTTCCCAAAAAGAATTGCTTTATTCCCGTTCCACAAACGAATTTAATTACAGAATCAATGCTATATCACACTTACAGTTAAAGAATTCTCATTGCATATTTTAAATACCACTATGTTCGCCTATATATCCCTAAATACCGAGATTTGCCCTTCATTGGTTGCTTTACAAGTTGCTACTAAGGCGTATCTCTTAAACAATGACATTCTAGAGGGCACACCCCCTATCCAACCAAAACCTAAAAAAGGAATTTTTTTTTTTTTTTGTCTTCAATAAATAATTAAATAGTATATTAGTAAAATACATAAGTTTGGACTATTCATTAATTTAATAAAAAAATGAAACAACTTTGATTGTTAAAACGTTTTCGCATCAGATATTGACCATCTACTGAGAAAATATTAGGCTGAACAGTTAAAAAAAAAAAAGCATCAAGTCAGTTCCATCCAAAATTCTATGAAACTAACCAATAACCTAAAACATGATATTACTTTGTTGTGTGATGCTGTATAAACTATATTCAGAAACTAAATTTCACATTTTTAAGAGAAAGCCAGCAGTAATTATGATAAAAAACAATCACATATAATAAAATCATTGGTAAATATGCGTGATCTACCCTGCCTGAGTCCCGATCCAATGATAATTAGAAAAAAGAAACCCTAACCGATCCATCAGAAAAATAATAATAAATGAAGATCCAGTTGAATGAATGAACAAATCGAGGAATTAGGTAATAATAAAAAGAAGAGAAGAAATTGAAAGTGATTGCAATAATAATAATAATAATAATAAAAAAGAAAAATGACATACTACTCAGGAGTCATGGCTGTTGATTGCAATAATCGCCGATTGTTTAGTTATTGTGGATCACCGGCGAGACAGAGAGATAGAGAGAATTGGGGGACACGTAAAAGGCAACGAACGAAGCAAAAGACATTTGGTAAAGTAATCAACTATTTATCATTTTCTTCTCAATCAGCCCACACGTGAATGCTAAACTAACTTTACCTGTCTTTGTTATTTTTTTTATTTTTAAGGTAATTAGGATTCATACACCTTCTATTTGGGATTCATACACCCTGGCTCATATCACATACTAATAAGAGGCTGTCACATACCCCAAAATGTGATGTCACACTCCCAGAATGTGACGTCACAGGGTGTATGAATCCTAAAACCCTTTTTTAAATTATTTTTGTTAGGCTATAGGGTGTGGAGACATGAAAAATGTCATGTCTCCGTGCCACCTAGGATGCCATCTCATCAAAATGATGTCTCAACATTTTTGAGACATGAGTGGGGTGTGTGGAGACATGAGAAACCCATGTCTCAAGCATTTATTATTACTTTTTAATTTATTTTTGAATATTAATTTACAAGTTATATATGCTTCATGGTGTTGTAAAGTGTGCTTTGTGAGTTGTACATAATGCTTTACTTTATGTTTCTCTGGAAGTGTCTTCCAAGTTTGTACATCTTCCTTCACAACTGCTTTTGACCCCAAAAAACCACATTTGTCTCACCACATATTCACCACCACCACCATGACCCTTACCGCCGGAGCTCCTCCCACACTACCGCCGGAACACCCAGAAAAAACCACCACCACCACCAAGACCCCTGCAATAAACAAGCCCACGTTCAAAAAAAAAAAAAGAAGAAAAAAAAAAGAAGAAAAAACGTGATTGGTCCGTCCCTTATGTTTCAGGGAGGACGGGAGGGACGCAGGAGGGTTGGGACGGGGCAGGGGGCCGGTGTACACGTCCAGGACGGGGCAAAAAAGGAGGGGACGGGGGGTGGGGCGTCTGTGCACCGGATAGCCTTATCATCACGTCGGATGGGCTCAGGACGGTATCAGTATCAACCGTATCGATACCGATCTCGAAAACTTTCAAAACTCAATACCAATACTAAAATCTTATGGTACGGTACCGGTATGGTATCGGTATTTTATCTTAAATACCGATATCAAACTGATCCCGTACCGATACCAAAAACGCTAAAACCAAAAGGATTAATTACATATATCCCCCTATTTTCAACTATAATTACACATATACCCAACCCAAAATTTAAATTACATATACCCCCTACAAAACTTCATAAATTACATATATACCCATTCTATTAAAAATGCATAGAAAAATGACTATTTTACCTCAATTCTTTTACTAAACTATATTCACGACAAGTCATACAACACATTCTTTGCATCCTACAGCTTATATCCCATACGATCTTTCCAACTTAATAAGTTATGAACACCAAGAACATGTAACATGCAAAATGTTTTCATGCATCCTACAACTTGATTTCACCGAAACGAGTGTTTTAACACTCTTACATAATCATTACTAAGCCCTCATATCATTACATTCATCATAACATGTAATGATACGAGGTGCTTAATAATAAAATGGGTATATTTGATATTTTTAGTTTTTGGGAATGGGAAATATGTAAATAAATTTTTTGACTTGGGTATACATGTAATTTATGAAGTTTGGGAAGGGGAAATATGTAAATAAAATTTTAACTTGGGTATATATGTAATTTATGAAGTTTGGAGGGGGATATATGTAATTGCCCCCAAAAACCTCTAAATGTGAGTACCGATACCGATACCGAACACCCTCGGTTCGGTAGGGGATCAGATCGGGATCGGTTTGGGATTAGTGTCGGTTCGATATTCGGTACAATATGCTCATCCCTATTATCATGTAATTTATGTTAAAGTTATTTTAATATTATTATAAATTACTTACTTTTTTCTTTAACTACAACACACCGTTAAGTGCTACAATTTAGATAAAAAAAAAGAAGGATAACTCACTAGTCGGACCGTTTCGAGAGGGGCAAATCTCTGGTATAAAGTACTAGTTAGATAATTTTAAAATAAACAAGACACTTCTACTTTCCTATAATTTACGAACATAAATACTAAAAATAAAAGCGGTTAAGCTACACTTTTCATGATTAATAGTTAACCGAGTCACTCACTACCCCAATTGGTTGGTTTTTCCTTTACACTCTGTTCCCGAGTTTCATTAAAGGATGGAAGAGAAAAGATCTTCCTCCTCTTCCTCTCTCTCCAGTTCCTTCCAAATTGAAAAGATTGAAAATCACCCTAAAAACCTCTTTATTATCCCTCTCATTCCCTCCTTTTCCCTCATACAAAAAACTCTGGAACACATTTTTTCCCCATTTTCTTTCCATTCCTTTCTCTTCCATCCTTTAATGAAACTCTGAAACATAGTGTTAGATTCTTCTGACTCGGTCCACACTACACCCTATTTAAACTTAAATTAACTGGGTTCTTATCATAAATGCTACTACTAAATTACTTTGCATGACTAGAACCTCGACTACTTTAAATGGAGAAAAACACTTGATGCTATTAAAAAAATAGCATTAAAGTAAAACATTGTTTACTATTAAGAGAAGGGTCTCCTAGGGGACTCTAGAAAACATACTAGTGTTAGCATGAAAATCAAATTGTTAATCAGGATAAAAAAAATTGATTTTACCTGAGCCATATGCCTAACTAAATAGATAATAGTTGAGTTAATTGTTTATTTTTATAAATTAAGAAATCAAACATGACAAAAATACAATTTCATTTATATGGTTTAAAGTTATATGCTTTTAACATACAAACTATGGTTGTTCATTTTTATTTAAAATCTGAAACCTAACCTGAATTTGAAGCCACCTGAACCTGAAGTAGAGAACACCTGAAAACTCGAACCCAAACTTTAAATGGATCGGTTATTGGGTCATTTTATCCTAAGCAGAAACCCGAACAACTCGACATGAAATACGAAACTCGAATAAAAATTCGAACATTTAATGTCTTTTTATAGACGCGTTTTTATTTTTTTTATAGATGTGTTTATGTTTAAAAAAACAACAATTTTTGTATTACATCTAAACACAAAAAACAAACAACCCGACCCGAACTAACCCGAACCCGACTAACTTGAACTTTAAATTGTTCGATTATCGGGTCATTTTTTCTCGATAAAAAAATCCGAACAATCCAACCTGAAAACCCCAAAACCCAAAAAAATAACCCAAAAAACACCCCTGGTACAAACTACAACATTGGCTTATTTATTTTGTCACATCGTATATCAATGTAGCAAAAAAAACTGATTGAGTAAAGTTTTTTCAACGAGGGTCTATTGGGAAAAATGGTATAAAATATGGGATTGGTGGTAAAAAATACCAAAACATGAGGGAGTGTTGTTGCAATATATTTTTTCCTCACTTCCTTCACAAAACTAGTCGACCAGTCTATCTATCCTCCCCCAATCCCATCCACCGGACCACCACCACCACCATGGCCACCGCCACCGCCGCCGCCGCCGCCGTATCACTTACTCAGCTTACTCGAATATCTAGAAACTTATCCATTATTCCTTTCCTCCGTCGTCGTCCTCCACCTCGCTCGTCGTTTCTTACCTTAAAACGAAGCTGCAGCAAACCACGCCTCTGCTTCACTTTCTTCCCTTCCAATTCTTCCAGACATTTTAATTCACTTGCCCCTTCCACCTCATCAGGTATATATATACACCCATTATTATTCACCCTTAGTTCTTGTTATTTTTCATTCAGGCATTTCATCAAACACCTTTCATACCTTTTATAAAAATTTCATTATGCTATCTGGGTATGATTATATTCAATCCCATATGCTTTTTCGAATGCTAATATGATTGTGGTTTGAATAATTTATCTATGAGGGTTGCTGGTTGACTTAATGTTAGTGATTTAGTGTGGCATGAATTGAGGGAATGTTTTATTCAAGACCTTATTAGCCTGCTTTCTGTTTTTCTATAATATATATCTAGAAACATATGTTACATACATTTATTATGATATGGTAACAACAAGCTATTATTTTTAAGATGTTGCTTTCTGATCTTTATACTAACACAATCTACTCTTTATGGAAAAATGCTCCTAGACTGGAATAATCATGTTGCAGGAGGTGATGAAACATATGATGTAATAGTGGTAGGAGGTGGCCATGCTGGCTGTGAAGCTGCTCTTGCATCTGCTCGTTTAGGCGCAAAAACTCTTCTTCTAACACTGAATATCGATCGAATTGCATGGCAGGTTTGTTGATTCTAACCTTTAATATTCTGCATTGCAATAAGTTCCCCTTTCAAGGTCATTTCTCACTAAGATAAGTTTGATACAGCCCTGCAATCCAGCAGTTGGTGGTCCTGCAAAGTCTCAACTTGTACATGAAGTGGATGCATTAGGCGGTGAAATTGGAAAGATGGCTGATAGGTAAAATTTACCCTCTCAAGTGGACATGTTATAAAGTGATTTTCTTTTACTTTTTATCATATTTTGGCTATTTTATGACACAACTTTTTATTACCGTATCAATTGTCACTCTTCCTGTCTCAAAATGTTACCCTTTTCATGTTCACATAATGGACTCTTTGCATGTCAAAGAAATGCCACTCTTCCTTAAAGGCCTCTATACAAAACGATTGTTCTTTCCAGAAAAAACGGAAGCTCCTATTATTGTTCAAATTTTGCAGTAGCAGCGCTGGCTAAATCCACTGAAAAGAGTCTGTTTTTGACTTTTAGAAGTCAATATGAGTTTTATCTTGATAATTACCGTGTTTCTTGTTTTAAGGGTATTTGATTATTCCTGCTTACATACTTCAGGTGTTATCTACAAAAGCGTGTTCTTAACGTCTCTAGAGGCCCTGCTGTTAGAGCATTGCGTGCTCAAACTGATAAAAGAGAATATGCAATTGAGATGAAAAAGATTGTAGAAAGGCAAGCTTGCTTAACCTTTCTTATAGAATTTTGATCGGTTATCGTCTAGTCAATGCCATAATTCTGATATTTTGATTTTAACTATGCTTTTGTATTTTTCAGCACTCCCAACTTATCTATTAGGGAGGCAATGGTAACAGATCTTTTACTGGGAGCAAACGATGATGTTAAAGGTGTTCGCACTTTTTTTGGGATGGATTTCTATTCAAGCTCTGTTGTTCTTACAACTGGCACTTTCATGAGTGGAAAAGTTTGGGTAGGCAGAACATCAATGCCAGCTGGAAGAGCTGGCGAATCAGCTTCTCATGGCCTTACAGAACATTTACAGTCACTTGGATTTGAAACTGACCGGTTAAAAACCGGGACACCTGCACGTGTTGACTCACGCACTGTGGATTATTCTCTATTGGAGCCTCAACACGGAGATGAAGAGGTTTTTGCTCCTAATCTCATATGTGGGTTTATTATAGAGAGTGTTTAATCTTATATGTAGGTTTATGAGTTTATCATGGGGAGATGATGGAAAAAGTTATCTATGTAGTTAAAACATAATTGATTATGATTGCTATGTTGTTAATATGAGTGGATGATACAGGTGCATTGGTTTAGTTTTGATCCGGCTTACCACATTGAACGGGAGCAAATGTGCTGTTATCTCACTCGTACAACACAAGTCACTCATCAGCTAATAAAAGACAACTTACATGAAACTCCTACTTATGGAGGATGGGTGGAAGCCAAGGGGCCTCGGTATTGCCCTTCAATTGAGGACAAAGTACATTATCATTTCATTTTTTTAAAATTATATCCACCATAATTTCGTAGTTTTGTCTTTATAAGCCATCAACTTTTTACCTGAATCATGTGTCATTGTCTGTTTTTTTCTTTCTAGATTGTGAGATTCCAAGATAAGGACTCTCATCAAATATTCCTTGAACCAGAAGGCCGAAGTGTACCTGATCTCTATGTGCAGGTCTCTCCTTGAGCTTTCCAATTTCTTTTTAATATAAATGTGGCTGGAACGGGGATGAATTAATGATCTTATTGCGACCATATAATTTGTGCAATTTAATTCTGGTTTTATATGCATCACTTTTGTTGCTCCTTTTTTTTTTCCGGGAAATCAAATTACTTTCCTTAACATCTCTGAAAATGCATTTTTAATGGCTCTCCACTTCTCATGCGTGTTTCCTGTCAAGTCTTATTTTGGTACATTAGCTTAGACTAGAGGTGGCAAAATGAGTGGGCTGAGTAACAGTCGACAGGTAATTTTTTGTACCGGCCAGGCCAGTTTACAATACATATAGATAACTGGCGAGTCAAATTTTTTTACAGAAAAAAAAATGATGCATTAGACTTGTGTTTGTAGCTACTAGAGTTTATCCGTTTGACCTGTAGGAGATAATAATTTATAATGTGATTCATGTGAATGCTGACCCTGTTTTTTTCTCTTTTTGTGTTTAACCTTATTACAGGGTTTCTCAACTGGGTTACCTGAAAGATTACAGCTACCACTGCTGCGAACATTACCCGGATTGGAAAATTGTTCAATGCTGAGACCAGCGTATGCTGTAGAGTATGATTACTTACCTGCTCATCAGTGCTCCAGGTCTCTTATGACAAAAAAAATCCAAGGACTTTTTTTCTCTGGTCAAATAAATGGAACAACAGGTTATGAAGAAGCTGCTGCTCAGGTTTGGCATCATGTTTTACTTATTTACAGTTTTTATTTTTCTCCCCTTGCTTTGGTTTTATTCTGTTGATTCATCATTATAGGGAATTGTTTCTGGAATAAATGCCGCTAGGCATTCTGATGGGAAACCCCTCATTGTTCTTGAGAGGGAAAGCAGTTATATAGGTACATTAATTGATGATCTGGTTACCAAAGATCTTAGAGAGCCTTACCGCATGCTCACAAGGTACCGTGATGTACTAATAATGCCAAATTTAGGATTCCAAAATTATAAAGAATGAATTAAGATAGATGTATTATATGTTGATCCTAAGAGATTTTTTTCAACCTCAACAAATAGGTTATTCAGATAGATGTATTATTGCTGTATTGATTGTTCTCTTCACTTGATCTTAGGCTTAGCGATACCAACTGAATTTTGCTTTCAGCAACCTAAGTATATCTTTGTTTTTATTGATTGTTCGCTTCACTTGATCTTAGCGATACCAACTGAATTTTGCTTTCAGCAAGCCAAGTATATCTTTGTTTTTACCTTTATTTTCTCTGGCACAAAATTCAATATCTTTGCATTATTTGAGGATATAATTATTTTTATTGAAGTATACTAGAGCACTTGGTAACCATTATCTTATTATAGAGATTCTGATAAGAACCCTGTATTTTGCTGATAAGAGTCCTTTGGAAACAGTATTTGACTGAAAGATGAATAAAACTTTGCTGTCTGAAGTTTCTAATTGTGCATTTGTGTTGGTATTTAAATCTTTATATTATATTATATTATAATAAGCATGGTTTAATATATCCCTATTCTAATGAAGATGCTTACTTCTTTTCAGCCGTTCAGAATATCGGTTAATTCTTCGATCTGATAATGCTGATAGCCGTCTCACACCTTTAGGTCGTGAAATTGGTTTAATAGATGACAAAAGATGGTCAGCGTACCAAGAAAAACAAGCCCGAATCTCCCAGGAGAAAAAAAGATTGAAAGGTGTCCGGGTTACAAGTAAGAGTAACAATTATATGTTTTTCAGGTTTAGTTGTATGAACAAAAAGCTAAAAATGGCCTAAACAGGTGAAGAATTAGTCAATGAAGTTACTCTTCTGTCTGGTCAACCGGTTAAAGATCATTCAACCCTTGAAGGCCTACTCAAAAAACCACATATTGAATACAAACTGTTTGACAAACATGGGCTTGGAAACGGGGACCTGTCAAGGACGGAAAAGGAATGCATAGAGATTGATATCAAATACGAAGGCTTGATTGCACGCCAACACAGCCAGTTGCAACAGGTTAACAATCTAAATTAACTCAAATCATCTTCATAGCATCTTTTGTGCATTAGCATATGCAGGAATGTTCAATACAGAACCAATTTTAAATTAATGTTTTGTATTGAAGGCACCTCATAGGGTGCGCCGCACATCATCTTCTTCTATATATATATTTTTTTTTCAGATGGTCCATCGACAACATAAGCCCCTTCCTGCCGATTTAGATTATCACTCTATGAAAACTTTATCGCATGAAGCACGTGAAAAGCTATCGAAGGTAATATAACCGAGCATCCATGTCATATGAAATCAAATTAAGCATGAAAGCTTTGATATGCTAATCTCTCATTTTTTATTGAAGTCTGGTGATCTATGTTTGTTTGTTTTCAGGTGAGGCCACAAACTATTGGTCAGGCAAGCAGAGTTGGTGGGGTTAGCCCAGCTGACATCACAGCACTCCTTATTGTCTTGGAGTCCAACCGCAGGAAAGCTCAAGACCTTAAGAGACACGAAACCTTAGCTTCTGTTATAGCAGAGTCGAGCTGAAAACGAGCTCTTGTATGTGAATCTGTTTATGAATTAGTCGAATAATTATCATTTTTTTCTGTACATATGAGATGATTTTGTTGTCGTTTTACAGGGAGGGGAAGTTAGTAATTTGATAGGATTATTTGGATATTGAAATAGTGAAATGAGAATATTTACATATATACATGTAACATGTAACATGTAATATTGGAAAAATACATCTAACCTGGATTCCAATCCTAGATGAAGGTTGTTTTTGGTTTGTGTCCCAATTAAAAAAGATAAAAAATATGTGTATTACATTATATATAATATTTATTTATAATATTAAAAAGAACCACACTTCAATAGTCCTGTGGTACTAACATACGTGTTGCTAACATACATCAACATTTTTTTTCTTAACCGATTTGCTTTTTTCATTTTTTGTTTTTTTTTTTGTTGTAGGAGAATTTTCAGTATCAGTACTGATTCGGTAAGTACCGGATTTTTTTTGTTAGTTTACCTTTGAATACCGGTATTGATATAGTGATATTTTTTCATTATCATGAAGAACCGAACCAGTACTGTCTTTATATCGGTACTGATAATGTATTCATTTTTATAGTTGGCAATATAAAATCCATTGAAAATGAAGTTATATTATCAACAAAGCATCTATTTAGTAACGTTAACCTTTCTGTTTTGATATGTACGGAGTTCAAACCGCGCCCCGCGACAATGCGCGAGTGACTACGTACGACCTAAAAGAAGTTTTTATAGATTACTTTGTACAAATAAGTGTTGTATAATGTTATCTATGATGCCCACAAAACCGTCAACGAAACAGAAGCCCCCTGCAACGAAGCACGGAAAACCCACAACACTAGTTTGAATAGTTTGTATGTTTACTCCAATTTATAAAACAATTTTCTTTTGTTTAATGATTGTAGTTGTAGATAGAGGTTCAGGTACAAAAGACTCTTTGTGATAATGATAAGGTCTCTTAGGGCGACATGTGACATTAGTTTATTTAGGGGCAGGGTTAATTAGGTAAATATAAACATAAACTTAATTTAGGAAATTTGGGTTATCAATTATTAAGGAGCGATATTCAGGATTCTTATTTCAATTCTTTAAACGACTTTACAAAATCAAATATGTTTCAACTCTATCTTTTAAACGTAAAATACACAAACAAGTATCCACACATTTTACATTGTCTGCATGTTGTGTTTTATCACCAACCCAAATTCGTTTTGCGATTAAAAAATCAAATATGTTTCAACACTATTGTTTCAACATAAAACACAAAAAACAAGTATTGTATACACTATTGTTTAAACATAAAACAAACAAGAACAAGACAACGTTTCCCCTAAAATAATTCTTTTCGGATTAACTTGTATTTTAACATCTATACATATAATAAACCAAAGCCATTTTAATGACATGGCACTCAAAGAGGATATTCTCTTCATTGAGTGTGCCATGTGTCATCCCATGTGGCAAGACTTTATTTTAGGAAAATAATAATTTAAAATTTAAAAACAAAATTAGATTTTTATCTCTAATGTTTTCTCCCATAACTTTTAATCGTTAATATCTTTTATATACGAGATTTTTTAAAGAAAAAAATTTCACCAAATTAACGAGCGTTTTATTATCTTTCCAACGGGTACCATAGTGCTATATAAAAAACGGAGAAAAAAACGACTATTTTTTTTTGTGTGGTTTTGTTCGTACAGGAAAAAAACACAAAGTGTTCAGATTATTAATTAATCGTGTATAGGCAAGTCATTAGTTATGTTCAAACCAGTAAATATGAATTTTATTTACAACATGTGTTAGCATTTAAGTTGTACATTGTTTTAGGTTATACATTGTTTAAGGTTATGCACTAACATTGGAGATACATTGTTAATTGTTTTAGGTTAAGTGCTACCCGAAGCTTTCCTGCATGTAACTGTAAAACGCATCAATCTATTTCAGATGTAAAATTGATATTTCAAATTAGATTTCTCAACCCGGGACGCTCCCGGGATATAATCTAGTTATATTATAAACATAAATACATTATAACACAATATCATACAAACTACTCTTGTCTGTTAAAACACATCTGAACGATAAAACACGAGTTTCAAGGTAATAAAACACATTCGTCAAACACCCATTACAAGAAAACACAACAGAAAACCCGATCACCGGAAAAAACACAATCGAAATAAAAAATGATTTCGTAGATGTTGTTGCCATTTTTTTTGGGAGAAGGAAGCTGAGAAAGAATGCCGTAATTTATGCTCAATTATGATGGTTTTTTTGTTTTGAAACATTGAAATTGTGTGTTTTTACATAAATACTCCCAAATGATATATTATAATTATATTATAAATATATTTATAGAGGGTGAAAATTAATAGTAACTTTATTAATTTTTTATTCAACCATCTTTCCTTTTTTTTTTTTAGTTCAAACACTTTCTTACTAATATATATATATGGTTTCATAATAAATCACAAATGGCTTGATGGTGGAGTGGTTTGTGGTGCATTTGTGTTCTTTAAGGTCTCAGGTTTGAATCCTGGGATTTTCGTTTTAATTTTTTATTTTTACAAACACTTATTTATTAATAATAAGTGACAACATGACTTGGTGGTGGAGTGGTTTGTGGTGCATTTGTATGGTTTGAGGTCTCAGGTTTGAAACATGGGAAGGGCAATTTTTTTTTTTAAGGTCCATACACTTATTTAGTAATAATTATATATGATTTCACAATAAATAACAACATGACTTAGTGGTGGAGTGGTTTTTGATGCATTTCTATTATTTGAGGTATTAGGTTCGAAACATAGGTTGGGCAAGGGGCGACTCTTTTTTTTTTTTTTTTTTTTTCCATTCACAACATGTTATTAAGTAATAAATACAAATATACCCATGTTTGTGTGAGATGTCGTTTTTAAATTATGATATGAAAATTGGTAGTTACTTTGTTGATAATAGTTTTTTAGTGTTTTGGATACGACAAAATTGTAAGGCGCGCAAAGCGCGTCTTGAAACACCTAATTTATTTAATAAGTTTATAACACAATTTACAAGATTGTCACTCCTTTAATCTCTTCCATTCATCTATAGATCCAATGACTATATTTATTTATTCCCTTTCGTACAAAACATATCATTTGTATCATAGTCCCACCCTTTAGTTGTAAACCATTAATTTCAAACTTCTTTTATAGTTTTGTTGTATCAGGGTGGAAGGGACGTTCCTTTCATCTACCCTAGCCCCCTCAAATCTTGTACTGCCACGTTATATTTACCCTAAACTACCCTAACACGACAAAATAATTGATAATACTCCTTTCATCTACCATAGAACTTTTTGTTTTTTCTTTTTAATAAAAAATAAATTAAACAACTAAGAATAACTAAACTATATTTCATTGAACATAAAAACAATACATGTTTGAAACTAACAAGATAAACAAAATATGAAAACTTAATAAAAAAAATTAAATTTTCATTCATCTAGCTCATCCTTCGGCCATCCGTATGTATCCACTATTTCATATTTACGGGCTATAGAGTTGGGGAGAGGCTAACGTAAAAAGTCACTTATTGTATAAAGTGTAAGAAACAATATGGAGCGTAAGATTAAATTTGATAATCAGTGGCACGATCGTAATTTCTTAGCGTCATTAAAGTTCCACCCCCATTTTTAAAACGACCATAACTTTTTCATACGACATTATTTTCTAAAAAAATTACATCATAAAAACAAGCTTTTCATTCTCTTTCATTTCTATACCATATTGCTATACTTTTAATTTTTTTTTTGCTAGATTGATAGTACTTGCGTCTAAATGTAAGCACTTGATATTATTACTTGCGTTTAAACATGTCTGAACCAGAACAAGCCTAGTAACTGCAGTTAATGGGGGTGGTTCGAATATGTGAACTTTTTGGCTGCTTATACTGCATATATAAAAAAAAGTAGAACAAATGAGTGAAGAAATCAGTCTGCAATCCTTCCTGTCACGGTTGAGTCTGCGGCATCAAGTGAGCAATGGCAGCCAGGTTACTCATAGATCAATTTGTGATATTAAAAAAGAAAGCTAAAAGATCATACCAAAATTAAAGTACTAAAACTACAGAGACACAAAATAGTAATTGGCACTGCATATGGGTACAATATAATTCAAGTGATTCATGATTTCTACATATTCAAAATATTCTGAACTCTGCAATTCCGAGTCACTGGATGGGACATAAACTAAATAATATTCGCTGATTTTGATAAAAGCATTGAATATAGTGTCAAAATATAGGAATTCAGATCATGAATTACTAAATAAAGAAAGATAATCACATATATTGAACAAATAAATGTTACATGCTCCCTTTTCTATCTGAAATTGACTCTAAAATAACTAATTTTAACGTCAATAATCAACAGAAGACTTGAACATGCTAAATTTAGGGCAAAATGGTTGATAACTTGCGTTTTATTGAGGGTATACTTGCGTTTTAGAAACGCAAGTTATACCTGATAAGACGACCTGATCAAACGCAAGTTATAAATGATAAAACACAAGTTATACATGCTAAAACGCAAGTAAGTAATATCAAGTTTTTACATTTAGACGCAAGTTATTTTTGTTTAAACGCAAGTAAGTAATATCAGGTTTATATATTGTGTGGAGCCATTTCCATTTAATGTAATCATAACTTTTTTATTAAAAGAATTACCAACTTCAATATGAAATTGAGACAGTTAATTATATATACAAATACTTTGCTGACAGCGTTAGTCTACAACGAGAGATGAGGTGAGCCAAAAAAAATTGTAATCTTACGTAAAGGGGAATATCGATTGTTGCACCACGATCATAGCCAGTAGGCTCTGGGGGAAGAGGTGATAGTCTTGAGGTTGCAGGAGGAACACTTCCATGAGCCTGGTATATTTCCATTATTATTAACAAATTTCTTAATATGTTCAAAACTACATCAAATCCATTACCCACCATTGCAGACTAATTTCTTTTTAATTGCTTGTTTGGGGATTCCACACAAACGAAGGCTTTTCATTTCATTGCACATTTAGTAAAAGTCAACCTACTCATTGGGGTGGAACTCAACCATATTTCTAACAAATAGCTTGTGCTAATTTTTGGGTTGTAATTAGAGTTTTGCTTGTACACAAAGATTTTTATGGTGTAATTATTTTTAAAAAATGTCGTATGAAAAAGTTATGACCGTTTTAAAAATTGGGGTGGAACTCAACCATTGTGAGTTATACCTATTTTGCCATTCTCCTCCCTTTTTAGAAACTCAACGTATGCTTTTCCCCTTTCAATCTCATCCATTGATTTATTTTGATAAAAAACCCAAAATACTTTTTATACTTTGTATGTTAAACTACTTTTTACACTAAACTTTCTCGGTAAACTTTCTAATAGAGTTGAGGTGGTTGTAAAATATTTGATTTTCTTGCCTAAGTGTGTATGCGTGCAATAATTAGCCATAAGTTACTAATATGTTGAGGCCCCTTCGGATCTTGGATCAATCATGGATGAACAATATATATGATAGGAGTATGCATCAGAATTGATGCAGGGACTCGTGAATGATAAACAGAGGGTGGAGAGGATTTGAATATTATGAAACTAATAATATTATCCACACTTTACAAATGATACATGATGGGGTATTTATACCCTTACAAGAAGGCGGTTAATTAACTACCTATAACTTAACCGACACAAACTAACATTAACCGACATAACTATTGGACGCAACTTCTGTTTTGGCGCCTTTTTTCTGCACAGTTGACTTCTGTGTTTGACTTTCAATTAACATAAGTTTGATTATTAATTTCTTGATTAAATGATTCTAACATAATAGATATCGTTTTAGCAAGTCATCTACAACACTTAAACATTAGTTAGTATTTTATGATATTATATTGTTTATATTAATATTCACAACGTGTATATATATTAATTAAGAAACTAATTAGTTCCTGTACGTGGTTCCAGCTTCCAACGATCTACATATCTGGCGGGAAAAAGAGTGACGGCTGAGTGATGACTGATGCATCGAAGAAGGCGTTGAGTTGATGTGATCACATTTCTCTCTTTCTTTCTTTCTTTTTTTATTTTTCCACTTGTTTATATATATAAGCTAATTACTAATTTAGTGTTTACTGTTTATTTTTATAAATAAATTCGATCTGACTTTGATTTTACAGCAGATCGAGATGAAGAATCGAAAGGAAAATGACGCTTCTTCTAGCATACACGATTTGGATTCTCCTTCTCGTAAGACCTTGTATCTATCTGAAAACGAAAATTATACATATTTATCTGTATACATATACATATACATATACATATACTTAATACATATATGCAAGTGTGTTTTTATCATATTCTTTTTATTTTGGTTTCTTAGATTGAGCTTTTTTGGTGTACATAAAGCTCATAAGTTGGACAATTTGTGTTTTTATATTACTGAGTTTTGTGTACTAATTCCTTTTATCATACATATATATATTAAAGGATCACAATGTCAATACTTGATAGTTGTAAAACAAGGTATCTGAGTACTCCCCGAGTAATCGCTACAAGGTAGGTTGCCGATGCCCGAGTACTCTAGGCCTAGGCCGAGTACTCCCCGGATACTCTTCGACTAGGCCGAGAACTCCCGACTCCGACTAGGGTGCGCCTAGCGAATTTTGCAACATTAGTTGATATATAAGTTTTGTGATATCAATACTTGAGAGTTTAACACAATTTAATTAAAATGTAAAACCATAACTGGCAGTGGATAAATTAATGGGAACAAGAAAACCATACAACATTTTAACAAAAGCATCAACTTCTATGAACTAAATGACGAAATCTAATCAAGTGAGGGGAGTGACGAGCTTGACTTTAAAAAGCACGCATGAGGCGTGAGGTGACCATAGAGAGAATTAGGACTCGCTTTATATGCCTTGAGGCAGAGCGATCTTGGGAAGCGGCTTTCTTTTCTTTTTGCATGAGAATTGAAAGGGAAAGATATATTGAATGTATACAAAAAGAGAGATAAGGAGAGATTGAGTGGGATTGTATATAGAAAAAACAAAGAACACTATCACTATACATACAACCTTTTGGGTTTCAATAGTGTTGTAAAATGAATACTAAAACAATAACAATCGAGAACAATTGACCAACAACTACGAATATTATTGATTAACGAACGGTTACAAAGAAAGAATTGAAAGAAAACGAATTACAGATTATTATCCCAATTCTAGACCTAATTAGGCATTTATAAACCCAAATCCTAATTATAACTAACTCTAACAAACAACTTTAAAAGTTGACACAACCAGTCCCTCATGTTCAGGACATTTATTACAAACAGAACAAAACTTATTATCACACTATATAAACTTTGAAGTATTGACAGAAATAACCCCTGAACTTTATCTCTTCAGTTTCTGCCGTTGACTTTCACATTGACTTCTTGTTTGACTTTGATTTTGACTCATATTTCTAACAAATAGCTTGTACTAATTTTTGGGTTGTAATTAGAGTTTTGCTTGTACACAAAGATTTTTGGTTGTACATATATCTTCTTTTCTATGTATTTATTTTACTATCTTGTTTTTGGGTGTTAAAGAATTAACAATTCATAAAAGATATCTAGAAAAAGTTACAAGTATTTTTCAATATCGTCTACCTTACCAACGTAAGCCTTGGCCATGACTGCGAGGACCTTAAGCGCGTAGGTAGACCTTTTAAAATCAAGACGATGACAGATAACTCAGTTACCAGAATCCTGATTCATACATGGATTTAATTGAGTGTGGAAGAAACATGGAAAAATGACATTATATCCCAACTTGAATTGAAGGTCTTTTTCATTAAATCAGTTGAGCAAATCATGAGTTGTCACCGATCTTGCTATTTATTAGTTGTCACATGCATTTTTTTTAATAATCATATGGGAGAATTGCATATATTTGACAACAAATTGTTAGAATCTTTTATAAAAGCAATGTGAAAGTGGTGCATATCTAAGCATTGCAATCTATTTATGATTACAGTCGAGGACAAACGTCAAAAAGTGAAAATTCAGGGAAGGAGACTGCGCAAAGTCATGGTGAATGATGATGGAGAGGAAGATGACGAAATCTTTGATGCTAAATCAGATTTATCTACTGCTATATCTGAATTTAAATCACACAATCCTTTAAAGAAAACTGGGAAGATGATTAATGGTGTTGGTCAAAGTAGAAATATATTAGGCGCTCTACGCTCGTTATTTGAAAAGGAAAAACACCCAACCAAACAACTTGCAATACCCTCTGATTCGGTTATAAATGAGAGAATCATTGAACAGAAGGTGGCTAAAATATCTGAAAATGTATATGTTGAAAATACTAAACCTTCTTTTGCATCTAACCAGTCTAATTCTTCACTAAAGGTAGCTGCCACTATGAAGGAGCATACTGATGGTCGATATGCAAAGAATCAAGTACGAAAGGGCTTATCTACTGAAAGTTTCATCCGTCATCAGCAAAACAAGAATGTCAAGGACAATGACGATGATGGTGTTTATGACGATGATGATAGGCATGGAAAGTTAGGTCAGGATTCTGATGAATCAAAAGATTCTTCTTCAGTAGATGAAGTACCATTTTCTCTTAATCACCCCAAATTCAGTTTTTCATTACCTAGTAAGATTGCAAACAAGCTATACCCTCATCAACTTGAAGGTTTAAAGTGGCTTTGGTTCCTTCATTGTAAAGGCAAGGGTGGCATTTTAGCTGACGACATGGGTCTGGGGAAGACCATGCTGGTATGCATTTGTGTACTCTTTTCGGTATGTATCTTAGAAAGCTTATATAATGGCTTTATTCTTTCGTGTCATTTCAGATTTGTGGCTTTCTGGCGGGATTATTTCACTCAAACTTGATAAAGAGGGTATTAATTATTGTTCCCAAGACACTTCTGCCTCATTGGATGAAAGAACTAGGCATGGTTGACCTTTCGGGGAAGACAAGAGTGTGAGTTTGGATACTGGTGGTGTTATTTTAGCATCATAAACTTGTAATTGTTCAAATTTGAGACCGTTAACATAATTTTTTTAAATGTCAGATATGCAGGGACGTGTGCAACAGCAAGACAGTATGAGCTCCAGCGTATGCTCCAGGTAGTCTTTGGCTCAAATCTTTTTACTCAAAGTTTCTTAAGTATATAAGATTTATATGTACCAATATTCAGGTAATGCATACCTGTGCTTTAATTTTGTTTTTTTTTTTATTTGTTTTATTTTTTAGGATAAGGGCGTTCTTCTTACAACATATGATATTGTTTGCCATAATGTCAAATCTTTATCTGATGCTGTGACCTGGGATTACATGATTCTTGATGAGGTATTTTTGTGCCTACAGTTTAAGCTCAGCATGTCACTTACTTTCATGTAACATTTGCCTTAAAAAATAGCCACAAAGGATACATGTCAATTGTCAAATGGGTCAAAAGTTGCAAAGTGTATCTTTTGTGTATGCAACACTCTAATTTCTTTAATCATAAAAAGGTAATTATTAGTGATGTCTGCATATTTTTCTTCAAGTTAGGAAGATTTTGCAATAGCACATTTTTATACTTGATTTCTTCAGCACATGCGAATTGGTTGTTACCTTGAACATCGACAGGGGCATCTCATAAAGAATCCTAGAACAAAAAGGGCGAAAAGTTTGCAAGCTGTACCTTGTGCTCACCGTATAATAATTAGTGGAACTCCACTGCAAAATAATCTTAAGGTATGCAGCATGATAATAAGTCATCCGTTATTCATGTCAACATAATTATGTAAATTTGTTTTGTATTGCACAATAGTTTGTATGTAAATCTTCTTATCCCCTGTAATTAGGAACTGTGGGCTCTGTTTAACTTCTGCTGTCCAGATCTGTTGGGTAACAAAAAACGGTAAGCTTTCATTTATGGAGTTACTTAGCAGCATGTTTCTCACGTCTTGCTACTTTCTTTTTCCGTTTTTACGTTTGTAACTCTTTCTCTGTCAGTTTTAAGGACAATTACGAGAAACCAATCCTTCGCGGAAATAACAAAAATGCATTTGATAGACAGAAGCTCATTGGTTCAGTTGCTGCACAGGTTATGGTTCTTTTGATTTTTATAGAGTATAAATAGTCCAAAAGACAAAAGGTTTGTAGATAATATGATGATGATACTTAGATTTGATTGGATCTATAAAAACATTTACAATAATATAATGATGGTTGTTTTTATAGGTACTTGTCAGTTACTATTCTTTTAAAATTATTAATTTATTATACCAACTCAAAACAGGGTTTACGAAATCACATTCAGCCCTATTTTCTTCGACGCTTAAAAACGGATGTCTTTCGTGAAGATGGTGGTTCAAATACAGCCAAGGTTTCTAAAAAGAATGAGATAATTGTTTGGTTAAGATTATCCAGTTACCAGGTACCCTGATAATAGTTGTTCATCATTGTAAGGATTACCAACCGTTTCTATGGAATATTAGTTATATTATCTGATCTTCTTTGGCTGCAGCGTCAACTATACGAAGCCTTTTTGAACAAAAAGAGTGTTCTTTATGATTCGCCTTTACCTGCTATCACGGTATTGTAGTTAGTTTATCTTTTACATCAGTTTCTGTAGTTGTATATTATTATTTTAATCTTTTTGCTGTGTTTATATCATTTAGATATTGAAAAAGATATGTGATCATCCGCTTCTGATAACAAAAAGAGCTGCTGAAGATGTTCTAGAGGGAATGGAATCAGGGCTAAATCTGGAAGATAATTGGGTTGCTAAAAAATTAGCGATGCACATAGCTGATGTTGCAGCTAAATATGACGTTGGCGAAAATCATGATTCTCTTTCATGCAAGATTTCATTTATTGTGTCTTTGTTGGTAAAAGATTTTATATTGTTCTTTTTTTTTTTTATGTTAAATCAGTTTAAACATAAGTGTTTCGTAGCAGCAAGTGTCATGGTTATTTTTTTATTTCTTATGACAGGATAATCTAATTCCGGAAGGTCATCATGTACTTATCTTTTCCCAGACTCGCCAAATGCTTAATCATCTTCAGGTTTGTTCCAAATTTTGTATACAGTGTTGTAAAATAGGCAGGCCAAGTGAGCTGGAACAGAAAACTTTTTTTTTTTTTTGTTTTTTTTTACCGATGATCTCCAGCTCAGCTGGTTTGAGGTGGGAGGGTTTACCACTTCAGAGGGTTCCCGCCCGGGGTTGGTCACAGGCTTGATTCTCGTCCATCGAAAAATTATACCCATTAAGGTTGAAAGGGCCCGGCGTGTGGGAGGACTCGAACTTGTGACCCGGAGGTTGTTTGGACTAGGATTTCACCATTGAACCACGCCTTTCAAAAAAAATTTGTAACTTTTTTTATAAGTATCTGGTGTCACAAATATGATTAAGAAAATATTACACAAATATTTAAATGGTAACTGGTTTTCTTTTAATAAAATGATTTATGAGGTTTTATGTACTGCAAATACACTCTGTGTGTGACTTTTGGCTCCTTTCTTTCTGAGCCAGTTCTTATCAGTTTTACCTGTTTGACCCGTTAGAGTTAAGAACATAACTTCTATCGGGCTATTTATAAGTAATTGGTTGTAATTGCCGCCTCTAGACTGTATGTGTTAAGCTAGTATTTTATTTGGTTTCTTTTGTGGTTAGGATACTCTTAATGTCCGAGGCTACGAGTTCTTGCGGATTGATGGTACTACCAAAGCAAGTGACAGAATAAAGATTGTCAACGTCGGTAGTTTTCTTTAAGTACGGCATTCAGTTTATTTATAACATATGAATATAACAAGATTTCAATAACAGGATTTTCAAGAGGGTATTGGAGCTCCAATATTTCTTTTGACTTCTAAGGTCGGCGGTCTGGGACTTACACTTACAAAGGCTGATCGTGTTATTGTGGTTGATCCTGCTTGGAATCCGAGGTTGAAATATGGGTGCTTTGTTTATCACTTAGATTGTTTTGCATCTTATCAAATTCAATGACCATTTCATCTTTTAATTCTTTTGCAGTACTGATAGTCAAAGTGTTGATCGTGCATACCGTATTGGTCAGAAGAAAGATGTTATTGTATACCGTTTAATGACTTGTGGCACCGTTGAAGAAAAGATTTACAGAACGCAGGTCAGGCATTATCCAGTAACTAATATAAGAATCTTTCTTCAATACTTTATGTTTTTCTTATGTCATTTATCTGAAATTTTTAAGTTTCGCAATACAGATATACAAAGCGGGTTTATTCAAAAGCGCCACAGAACACAAAGATCAAACTCGTTATTTCAGTTACCAGGTGAATGATAAAAATTTTTAACATTGTTTGATTTTTTTATCCATTTCTTTTTACGTTCGTTTTTTAATCTGTTTGGTTTGTTAGCGATAAAACATAACCCAAATTGACCCATTCGTAACTAAATGGATCAAAATTTCAAAATCTATGCATTCACTAACCAATCAGTGGGAACATTACTCATACGCGTCCTTTGTTATCTCAGGATCTAAAAGACCTTTTCAGTCTCCCCGAGCAGGGTTTTGATATATCTCTAACTCAACAACAGTTGAATGAAGAGCATGATCACAAATACAACATGTTTGTTATTACAAGTTCTTTCTCCTATTATGTGTTTTGGTGTGATTCAAATAATTTGTTTTGGATCTTTTGCAGACGTACCAATGGTTCCTTTTTACCGTTATTTTCTAAACTATTTAATCAACTTGTCGTATAACAGTTATTGGTATTATTTATTACAGGGATTCATCTCTAGAAGCCCACATAAAGTTCTTGGAATCACTCGGTATAGCTGGTATTAGTCACCACAGTTTGCTATTCTCTAAGACTTCTCCTGTGCCAGTTTTACGAGACGAAGAACTGACAAGGTGGAACCTTTTCAATTTTCAAAGGCATTCTAAAAACCACCTTTTGAGTTTTTGCAGAAATTACAATGCTTTTTTTTTTTTTTTTTGGATGGTTTTGTAGGATTAGGCAATCAATATTCAGGAATGCCTCTGTGCCTGGTTTACGAGGATCACTGACGAGGTGGGACCCACTTTAATTTTCATGGACATTTACAGTGAATTGTATGTTGTGCTAATCTTCATCTTTAGCAGTGCTCGATTTGCTTTCAACCGAAAGAATGTTACGCGGAGGAAGAACATGTCTCGAAATGTTAACAAGTTAACAGAATCAAAAATCAAACAAATCAATTGCATGTCTCAAGCTTATGCAAACAAGGTACATCTAATAAACAAAATCTGTCATTGTTGAAATAAGTAAAATGAAGTAATAATTATTAGGATCATTGACCAAACCTTGAATTCTTATAATCCTTTAGGGATGGTGTTTGAACACTAAGTTCAGATATCTAACTTTTTTTAGTCTGGTAACTGAATCAGGCAGTGGAGGCAAGGTTACAGAAACATCTTGCTAAGTTGAGTTCGGAGCTCCATAAGCTGCGAATGTTCAAATTTCGTTATTACTTAAAGTTCCTAAAATGAAACCATGAGGTTTTGTTGTGAAACATAATATTCATGTTTTGATGCATGTTCCAGTGTACAAAATGCTCTACTACTTGAAGGTCATGCTATTTTGTCTTTAATCATGTCTCTTTAATACTTGGGTATCTTGTTCAAAAAACATAGTTAGCTATAGCATAGTAATTAAAGTTATTATATTATTTTGCATTGATTGTTAGAAACAAGCTTTGTGTTGAAGTTATTTACATGTTTCCTATAAACTAAGGTTAAATTTTGGAGAAAATTGGCGATGTCTCATGTGCATAAACGTATTTCACGTATCCATTTAATTTATGATATCATATCTTTTAAAGAAGAATCTGAGTCAATTGTAGACCATCAAGAGCGTATTATGCGCTGAAGGACTATTCGGAATACACACACAAAGCCTATTGGAATATGAACCAGTTTGAAACTTTATTTTCACACTTCTTCGTATTCGAACTTTTGTATGTCTAAATTATGAATTCTGGTATCATCAAGGTGTTTTTTATGTGACATCTTAAAGCAGCTTTCCACTTAATGTTGAGGAAAATTTGTATTTCTTTTACATGAGGTAGAGTTGTTACACTAAAAAGTATAAAAATATACCTTCATACATATGTAATAAATAATAAATAAGTAACACGTTGTGTCACGTGTTACAATTTAGTGACACCATTTTTTTCTCTTCTTATTACAACTTTATTCTATCTCAAATTTTTGTAAATATATCTTATATTAAAATAGTATAAGGTTATATTGGAAACCCTTGTTATATGGTAAACTCTGGAAACTCTAACTTCCCGACTTTTTTTATATGAAAATTTTAGATTATGTAATATACATGATTTTAAGCATTTTGGGCCAAAAAAATGGAAAAAGCGCCGAGCCATTTTAAAAAAAAAATAAATAAAAAACCGTCTTCGGGTAACAAATGGTTAACACGTGTTAGTTTCACTTAACATGTGTTAGTCAAAACTTTATTTAAAAAAAAAAAAAACTACTCGACGCTTTTTTTATTTTTTTGGCTCAAAATGTTTAAAATCATATATATTACATGCCCTATTTTTTTCAAAAATAAAAAAAAATTGGGAAGTCAGAGTTTTCATAGTTTTACCATATAACAAGGGTTTCCACATTATCCTTTCCCTATTAAAATATAATTACACTATATATGAATAAAAAACATACTAGAAAAAAATTGTAAGATTTTAGTTCAAGATACTTCATTATAAAATAAAAGATCTTTAAAAGAATTAAAATAAAACCATAAGTATATTTTTTTTGAACGGCAAGTGGTGCAGTCGGTGAAGTTCCGCCTAACACCCTAAGCCAGCCACCCATCCCATCTAGACTGGGGATCTCTCTAGGTGGAATCCCACCTATGAAAAATATGGCTTCAACCGAAATCTAACCCTAACTTTGTAATTAATAAGTTGATGAATAAAATGGAAGTAATGGATCATGAGGATCATTACCAAAATCGAAGATGAATAGCACCTATAAAACCCTGAACAATCTCCATAAAATAAAAAATCCATTGTTGATCGATCTCCCCTATATATTGTGGAAGCAAACAGGAGACTCTCCATCCAACCACACTTTTGATTCAGTTTACATTATACGTAGTACGTACACGTACGTACCCTCCATGCATGCACACATATATACTCTCCTCATTCTTCCAATATTTATTATTATCGCTTCTGTCAATATTATTTAGTTACTGATTGTTTTTTTTTTAACGACCAACAAAAGCCGGCCTGGTCACCTCTTGGTAAGCCGTCTGTGGTAAACCTCTCGCTCACTCAACCTAAATTTTTTTTGCTCTAGAACCTATGACTTCACATTGGAAGGTCATGGGCTGCCAGTGCACCATAAGATCATTGGCCGTTAGTAACTGTTATGAAATAATAAAATATACTGGTGGTATAAAAAAAATAACACGTTGATTGAGTGACGTGGCGTTGAGATCAGTGGCGAAGCTTGACCCGAAGGTTCGGGGGGTCGGAAGTCACTAGTTTTGGGGGGTCGAAACCCTATATTTACAAAATTTTCTATACGAATACTATATAATCGGAACTTCTGCACGAAAATTCGGGGGGTCGGCCGCCCCAACTAAGCCTCGCCACTGGTTGAGATGGCGGGTTAGAGTTAGGCTTCATTCTCATCAACCATAACGCATAGCCGGCCAGTGGCGGATCTTGAACGAAAAACCTGGTAGGGCCGGACTCAATAAATATAAAAAATTTTGAAAATTTTCAATAACATTACACTACGAAACGAAAAAACTGGGTGGGCCGAGGCCCGGTCTGGCCCTAGTGAAGAACCGCCCGTGGCATTGCCTAATATATAAACATGCTATGTTTCACTCTTTTCTGTTTTGCTAGTTCATCTTGATGTCCTGATCCATGCTGATAAATGTGGACTTAATGTCTGACTTTATATACACACATACATATAGTAACTAATGTAAATAAGCCAAATTATGTTACTTTATCAATTAAGAATTATGCAATCCTGTTATGCATGATCTGATACATAACAGAACAATCTAGTTAACCATTGAATAAAAAAATTTAAGTTAAAAGTTTTGTAATCTGATTCGAATAACTGAACTGTAGTTTCTTGTCGATATCATTATGACGCCTCTGTTTTCTCTGTTAGATTCTTTTTCTGATATAAAGTTCTGTTATTGATTTCTGATTCCTGTTAATGTTATATGTTGTTTCCGGTCGCTCAGCTTTATGCTCAACCGTGCTTTTGTTTTCATGCATTTTCAGGTCTGCAGGGTCACCCGATAGTGGAGTGAAGCGTCAAAACTTGGACAAGGACGGCTTGCATTTAATTCGGTGTATTAAACTATCTAGTTAAGAATCTTGCAATGTTTAGGGATTTTGAACATCGACATTTATCCTTTCGGGAACTTTGTTTAGGATTTGATTACTGTATTAGTAACACATCAGCCCTAGCCGGGTTGGGGTGTTACAGTGCTTGTGCTGCTACAAGCGGCCAAATGTCTATTCAAAAGACGAAGGGTAGGCATGGAAGGTTAGGTCAGGAGTCTGATTATTCTAGCAACGTATATACTTTAAACGATGAATCAAAAGATCCTTCTTCAGTAGATGAAGTACCATTTTCTCTTAGTGACCCCCGATTCAGTTTTTCGTTACCTAGTAAGACCGCAAAGATGCTATACCCTTATCAACTTGAAGGTTTGAAGTGGCTATGGTTCCTTCATTGTGAAGGCAAGGGTGGCATTTTGGGTGATGACATGGGTCTGGGGAAGACCATGCAGGTATGCATTTGTATACTCTTTTCTATATATGTCTTTAAAAAGTTTATATAATGACTTTATTCTTTCATGTCATTTCAGATTTGTGGCTTTCTGGAAGGATTATTTCACTCAAACTTGATAAAGAGGGTATTGATTGTTGCTCCCAAAACACTCTTACCCCATTGGATCAAAGAACTAGGCATGGTCAACCTTTCGCGGAAGACAAGAGTGTGAGTTCGGATAACTTGTGGTGTTTGGTTTTTAGCTTCATAAACTTAATCATAGTTGTGCAAATTTGAGACCACTAGCTTGTTTCTTTACTTTTCAGATACGCTGGGATGACTGTAAAGGCAAGACGACATGAGCTCCGGTATATACTTGAGGTAGACTTTGACTCGAATCTTTTTTCGTCAAAGTTGCTTACATAAATAAGAATTCTACAAATATTTAGTTATCGCATGCCTGTGCTTTAATTATGTTTTTTTTTAATTTCTTTTTTTTTTAGAACAATGGTGTTCTTCTTACAACTTATGATACTGTTCGCATAAATATCAAATCTTTATGTGACGAGACAAACAAGGATGCTGTGATATGGGATTACATGATTCTTGATGAGGTATTTGTGCTTGCAGTTTGAGTTTAGATGTTCACTTGCTTTGAGGAAAATTTGACCGAAAAATTAGCTACATAGGATATAAGTCAAACAGGTCAAAAGTCGCCCAAGTGTATCTTCGTGTTTACATCACCCTAAATAACTTGATTCATAAAAGTGGATCATTATTGTAATAATGTACCTAATGAAATCATTTTAAAATTGTTAAAAATTGGGAAAAGGGTGCTGTTAAGGAATCCAACTTGGTGTGTTTCATCATTTTGCTGAATATTTGCAATAATATTTGTTATCTTGAACATCTGAACGCAGGGGCATCTCATAAAGAATCCTAATACACAAAGGGCTAAAAGTTTGAGTGAGATACCTTGTGCTGATCATCGTATAATAATTACCGGCACCCCACTGCAAAATAAGCTTAAGGTATGCAAGTTGATGATTATGCCATCCGTTATCCATATCACCACATTTATATTAATTGGTTTCATATTACACAATAGTTCATACCGAGTCCCCTTTGTTGATCCTTTTCTTATGTAATCTAGGAACTGTGGGCTCTCTTTAACTTCTGTCATCCAGGACTGTTGGGTGACCGGAGACGGTAATATTTCATTTATGCTGTTAAGTACATGTTTCTTAGAGCTAACTACTATTTTGGTTCTTTTTCCTACTGTCATGTTGTAATTATCTCAGTTTTAAGAAAATGTACGAGTGTGCAATCCTTTATGGAAATGAGAAAGATGCATCTGATGAAGCTAAGCGCTTTGGTTCAGCTGTTGCACAGGTTATGGTTCTTTTAATTTTATAAAGTATGTTTTGTCCAAAAGACAAAAGGTTTATAGATATTATGGATATGAGCCTTCGATATGATTAGATCCATAAAAAAAAACATTTTTAGTCGTATAATGATCAATTTTTTTATAGCTACTTGACATTTACTATTATTTTTAAGATTACTAATTGTTATATTAACCTAATACAGAAATTAAGGGATCACATTAAGCCCTATTTTCTTCGACGCCTAAAAAAGGACGTCTTTTGTGAAGATGGAAGCACAAAACAAGCCAAACTTTCTAAAAAGGACGAGATTGTTATTTGGTTAAGATTATCCCGTTGCCAGGTAGGTACTGATAATAACTCTTGATCAATGTAAGGATTACAAGACTTTATTTTTGGATTATTTGACATTAGTTATATAATCTAATCTATTTTGGCTGCAGCGCCAACTATATGAAGGTTTTTTGAAACCTGAGGTTATCCGTCATTATATACCTATAGCTGCTATCACGGTATTGTGGTTGGTTTATCTTTCACTTCAATTTTGTTACTTATATATATATATATATATATATATATATATATATATATATTATTCTTTAATCTTTTCGTTTTTTTAATCTTTTAGATGTTGAAAAAGATATGTGATCATCCACTTCTGTTAACAAAAAGAACTGCTAAAAATGTTGTGAAAGGAATAAAATTAATGATAAATCAAGAAGATCATTCCGCTGCTGAAAACTTAGTGAAGCAAATAGAAGATCATCGTGACATTGTCTCATGCAAGATTTCGTTTATTATGTCTTTGCTGGTTGGAATTTTATTTGATTATATTTAACTCTAATCAGTTTTATGGCAACAAGTTTGAAAGTTCTGTTTTCTTTAATTTTTATAACAGGATAATCTGATTCCGGAAGGTCATAATGTTCTCATCTTTTCCCAGACTCGCTTAATGCTTAATCTTATTGAGGTTTGTTCCAAACTAATTTGTAAACTGGTTTTTAATTAGCAAACTGTTTCTGAGGGCTTATGTACCGAATTTTTTTTGACCCTTTCAACCTTCTTTTTAAGCTAGTGTTCCTTTTTTCTTTTTACATGTTTGACCCATTATGGTTAAGAACATATCTGCATCAAGTCATTTATAAGTAAATGGGTTAAAGTTGCCACCTTTAGGATATCTTTTAAGCTGACATCATATTTTTAATTTTATTTGGTCTTCCCTTGTGGTTAGGATAATCTTATTGCCCGAGGCTACAAGTTCTTGCGAATGGATGGTACTACCGAAGCTAGTGACAGATTAAAGCTTGTCAACGTCAGTAGTTTTCTTTTAGTAAGACATTGATTTTGTTAATATTAACGATTCATATAAATATAACATTATTTAAGTAACAGGATTTTCAAGAGGGTGTCGGAGCTCCTCCAACGTTTCTTTTGACTTCTAAAGTTGGTGGTCTGGGACTTACACTTACAAAGGCAGATCGTGTTATTGTGGTTGATCCTGCTTGGAATCCGAGGTTGAAAAATGGGCGCTTTTTATTCTTACTTGGATTAGATTGTATTGAAGCTTATCAAATTTGCTGACCATTTCATCTTTTAATTCTTTTGCAGTATTGATAATCAAAGTGTTGATCGTGCATACCGCATTGGACAGGATAGAGATGTTCTTGTATACCGTTTAATAACTTGTGGTACTATCGAAGAAAAGATATACAGAAGGCAGGTCAGACATTATCCAGTATTTAATATAAAAACCTGCTTTTAATATTTCATGCTTTTGTTAATTGTTATGTCATTATCTGAATTTTAAGTTTCACAAGACAGATATTCAAAGCTGGTTTATTTAAAAGTGCTACAGAAAACAAAGATCATATCCGTTATTACAGTCAGCAGGTGATTAGAATACTGAAAACTTGATTATTATTATTATTATTATTATTATTATTATTATTATTGTCATTTATTCAGAGGTTAAAAAATGTTGGTTATTCGCTAACCAATCACGGGACACAATACTCATGTGTGCTTGTCGTCTCAGGATCTAAAGAACCTTCTCAGTCTCCCCAAGCAGGGTTTTGATGTTTCTCCAACTCAGCAACAGTTGCTTAAAGAGCATGGTCGTGAAAACAAAATGTCCGTAAATACTTTCCTTTGAGATATGTTTTCTCGTTGGAAGAAAACGCTTCTTTATCAGATAATTAAGTTATCGGTGTTATTTATTACAGGGATCCATCTCTTAAAGTCCACACAAAGTTTTTGGAATCTCTTGGTATAGTTGGTATCAGTCACCACAGTTTGCTATTCTCCAAGACTGCCCCTGTGCCAGTTTCACGAAGCGAAAACCTGACAAGGTGAGGCCCTTTCAATTTTCAATGACATTCCAAGAATTTCACTTTTTAAATTTTTGCAGAATCTATAATGCTGTTTTCTGAATGGTTTTGTATGATTAGGCAAGCAGCATACATGAGCAGCTCATCTTCATGTTACTCGCATAAACAAATCGTTGATACGTATGTCTACTCGGCACTAGCAATCCTAACATATATATATGCTTTAAATACTTTAATTGTGAATTATGTATTGTTAATCTTTCGTTTTTCAACGGTGGATTTGCCTTTAGCCCGAAGGATGTTGTGCGAACGAAGAACCTCTCCTTAATATTTCCAGCAAATTATCAGAAACAAAGTTTAAACAAGTCACTTGGGTGTCTTAAGTTTATGCAAACAAGGTACATCTAACTATATATTATAAATATAATAATCTACAAGTAATTTGACATAACCTTGTATTCTTTTGGTGTTTAAACCTTAAGTTTCGATATCTAAATTGTTAGTGTGGTGTAATTGAATCAGGCAGTGGGGACAAGGGTACAAAAACATGTTGCTGAGTTGAGTTCAGTGCTCCATAAGCTACGAATGTTCAAACTTCGCTTACTTAAAGTTTGTAAAATGAAACCTCGATTTTTTTGTTGTGAAACATAATCTCTATGTTTTGATTCATGTTCCAATGCGCAAAATGCTTTACTAGAACCTCATGCTATTGTCTTTTGTTAGGTCTCTTTTAGACTTGGATATCTTTTAGCATGTTCAAAAAATTAGTTAGCTATAACAATATAGTAATATTAAAACTGAACCACATACATTTAGCCAATATAAGAATGGCAAGACTTAGCTACACATTGCTTCCACAACAAGTTTCTTTGTCTTGCCAGGGCAAAGTTCTGTCTTGAAATTCTCTTCGGTCAATTCGACTATGCACTCGTTCTTATTCAAGCATAGCTGCACAAACAATGAGAGTAATGAAACCACATAAATAACACACATGAATACGCATGCAAAACCGATCAATGCTCATTATTTATTAAAGATTAGGAAAGTTATTACCTTTTCAAGAATAGAGATGGAATCAGGATCATGGCAATCTCCAACTGTATAGGATTGACAAGTACCTGTAGGAGTTCCATAACTAGCAAATTTAAAAGTAGAAATGTGTGTGTTATTCGGGCATTTTAACTCCAAACTTGATTTGATTTTTCGTATGTTGGTGGTGACAAATGATGGGTGATCTTCATATACATGAGCACACAGAGCGGATAATTTCCGTCTTGAAAATGTAATTTGAGTCGGGTCTCCACCTTTCTCTTCGAATATCACTAAAACGTTGCCTGATGGCTTGAACCAAGATCTTGGAACATGGTACCTAGAATGAAAATGTAATTAGATGCACAAACATAAAGTGGTTGTAATTTCAATGCACTTATGAACTGGTTGATATGGAATGTTACCATCTTTGTGTTGGTTCCCCACACCCTCTATTGCATTTATCCGGGTTAAATTTGCCTCTATAATCACATGTTTTAACACACTTATCAGTTGGAGCTTTTCGGGGCCAATATCTTCCAATCTGCTCCCCGTTTAACCACGCCAACCCCTTTCCCATGTGAACCATGTCAAGTGCAATTGGTTCATCTCCAGGTGGGGCATCCACGATAGCCTACGAGATTAAATATTACTGACAAAGAACCAAGAAAATGGTCTAAAGTTGCTAAATTTGATTGGAACCTAAGCTTTTTTTCATGCAGTTGCATACCTTATACCATGTCAATGGCTGATTTTTAGGTGGCTCAGAAACCTTTGTCCACTTCACATTTTTGGTGCCGTCTGCGCTGTATAAACTTAAATGCTCACCTTCTAAACCGATCTGCAAAAAGCCAGAAATACAAAAGTCAATCACAATACTTCCAATATTCAAATTTGAAGAAAGTTCTTATTCTAGTTGAGCCTTGCTTGTTGTTAAACTATATTACCGATTTTATACATGTAATATAGTCCTAGAACTTGAAGTTCGAAATGGATTAATTTGACTCTCAAAAGTCAAATGTTACTATAAAGTTGCATACCTTGTAGGTCCATGTGGTGGTAGATAAGTCCATGGTTCCATTCTTCAAACCTTCGAGTTTCACACTGGTTAAACCAGCTCCAACCCATTCGTAGAAAGATCCTGCATTCTATCAAGATGGGACTAACAATCACATTCATGTTTCCTATAAGACAAAAAGTAAAATAAATAACACGATTAACTTACTTGGAGGCCCACAGTCATGCTCAAAATGGCAAGCTCGTTATATCCTGCCTTCAAAGAGACGGGACTCTTAAATTTGAAGGGTGAAACAGTACCGTTTCCTGATGCACTAGCTGAGCATGACAAAGTAAAATGTCAAACGTCTTGAATAACAAGTTTGACTTTTGGATAATGTATATTGAGCATAGAACCTTGAAGCACGCCATTAACAAAGGCATGAAGGGCATGTCCCTTTGATTCGATAAGGAGGGTCGGTTTGATTCCTTTCGTTAAAAATTCTTCACTCCGGTCAACAAATAATCTGCAAGAAAAATGTAACATCCCTCAATTTTGACTTTACGTGTCAAAGCTCTCATAGACATTTGGGCATTTGGCTAATAATTAAAGAGTTCTTTAATGCTTTCAAAATACAAACCTAGTTGTATGCCAAAGGTAATCAGTAGTATCTTTTGTGGTGTTAATGTGATCCACAAATCCGTTGCGTGTAAAATCAGCTTCCCCCCAAATTCCGGCTTTCTCAACAAATATTTCCCAATTTGTTTGCAGTTTCTCTGGCACCATTTCGGTGGTAGAAGTTTGAGATCGGACCTATTTAAAAACATGTCGAATGTTAATTGACTTTTAAGGTCAAACAAACTACTTTCAAGTCCCAAAATCTCATGGCCACAAAATTTTCTTTCCCAAGTAATTCTATACCATTTAATGTAGTCATAGACAAAATATATAGACATAATATTCATAGCTCATAACCTCAAACTCGGCAGTGTCTACTTTTCTGTTTACATAGCAGGTTTGACACTTAAAAGTCAACAATGGCAAGGGAATATGAGACTGGAAAGACTTAACAAGAAGTTACCTTGGCGGTGTTGAAGACTACATTTTTGCAGTCTGGAAGAATGCTCACTGACCACGCTGGCAGTGTATATGAAACATTCCGAAACAAAACTGTTTTTTCATTTGTGTCATCTAAGTTAGCAATAAAAGCAGCACATGTTCCCGATTGATCTTCATAGACATCAACCTGAATATTTGAAAAAAATGCATGCACGTCACGTTAGAAATGATCAAACATGAAGAAATTAGGAACCTGCATGATCTAATTCAAGAGTTAAAGGTTTACAAGTATAATATTTAATATGTAAGCACATTTATAAATTAAAACTAGCATATAAAAATACTACTTTTTAACTATTAGTTACATGTCTAAAGGATCCATGCAACAATTTAAAATTTCAAAATAAGTGGAATCACGAACCTCTTGTTTAGGACCAAGAAGAACCAAGGTTGGTTTGTTGTTCAATAACGCGTGTTCACACAACTTAATAGCTTGATGAAGCTCCTTAAGGTGGCCCCATTTTGGAAACCTTGGTAATCCTACACACCATCCATGAAAATCTTTAGAGGTTATTCATAAATTCAAATGAACTACGTTTAGTTTCAAAGTTTATCAATTATCATCTGTGCTCAAAATGTAAAAGATATGTATGCTATTTATAAGTTTGTGAAATTTGGCATTCATAGTCAAAGTCAAAGTATGACGATGAACACTAACGAAATGGAAAAATTGCTATCGTAATTATTGAAAAGTTTAATGCGCTAACCATATTCGTCAATTGGTGCATCATAATCATAACTTGTGGTGATAAACGGCCCACCAGAAGTACGCCCGAAATTCGTTCCCCCATGGTACTAAACTCAACACAAAAAACAGAGTCAAAGTCAAAAGCATGTAGAAACTATGCAAGGTACCAAAACTAACATTGCATTTATGTATTCAGAAATCGTCAAAACGATACCATGTAATAATTGTGCACACTTCCTCCTTTTTGGAAAAAACGAGCAACAGAATATGCAACATCTTCAGGGGGGCGATGGGGATCTCTACCACCAAATGTCTTGAACCTATGGCAGCATGGCAAAGACACAAGGTTAATGAGCGATTCGAATCTGATGCAAAAACAAGTATTTAAATAACATTATCATTAAAAAGGAAGTTTACATGACAAATCCTACATTTTATACGTAGCATACATGACTAGTCCAATGTATAAATAAATATCAGTCTATTATTCATAGAGCCAAATCAATTTGTTTGTATATCGATAAAAAGGATAGATACTAGATAGTTACATACCATCCTGGCCAATTCTCAGTCCAGATTTTGGGCATTGTTGGATAGCTTGGCTTGAAATCATCACAGTAAAATGAATTACAAGTATTGATCTGTACAGATTATGAAAAGGGTACTTTTTTAGAAGTCAGATCATAACTATTATCGATTTATACGCATAAGGCCTATGGAACCCTTACCACTGGATCTGGAGTATCCCATTGTTGACACATTATCCACGGTACGCCTGTATGTTGAGAAAGGGCCATGTTAGCTGCCCATTGAGTGTATAATTTGCCACCTTCGCCATACGCAGGTTCATAGAATCCATACTCGTTTTCCACCTATGGTTGAGATTGACCAGACAAAATACTACTTTTCAGAATAACAAATGAATTCACATAAATCCGTTTGACTTCAAAATATGTCAAAGTATGTGAAATGAAGCTAAGTCGAAGATAAAACTTCAAGAGTTTGAATTTTACTTGCCTGCGCTAAGATGATGGGACCTCCTTGTGATGCAAAAAACTTATCTTTTTTCATCATATTCACAATGAGAGTTGTGAAGTTCTGCATGTAATGCTGCATTTTCCACAAATAATACAAATTTATATTTGCAGAAGAAAAGACTATCTGACTTTAGGGTGTTTGTATGCGTGTTTTTAAAGTGATTATTATGACGTTAAGAATTAGAACACTTTAACTCAAGAATCAGTTTTTCTCATAAAATTTAGAAGAAAACATTAACCGAACTCACACCTTGAAAGGTTCGTTGTCGGTTCTGAAGACGGTCCCTGGCACATAATGCAACCAAACAGGTATACCGCTGAATATTTTACAGCAACTTGTTAGCACTTCAAAGTTCAAAACAAACAGGACGTTTTAAGCATTGAAATGCTATTTGAATATAAATTAATAAATAATAGTGTGATAGAGATAGACTAACCCAAAATTCCATTCTGCAGCAACAAATGGACCGATCCGGAGAATTAAAAGCATACCGGCATCCTGAACTATCTTCACAAATTTGGGTAAATCATACCTTCCACCAAAATAGTACTAACAAAACCACATCAAGACAAAGCAAAAATGATCAATCAGTGATGTTGACTTCTTGGATAAGTCAAACTTAGCTCAATTTTCATGAGGAAAATTCTAAAATGCCACTCACATTGCCTGGAGACGGTTCATGTCCATTCCAGAATACATACGTTTCAATCGCATCTACGCCTCCTTCTTTTGCAGTCTTTACCAATCCGGGCCACATCTATCGCAACAGAAAGTTGTATAATTAGTACTTAAATTACATCCACATCACAGAAAAGTCTTAAATCTTTTTGAAAAAATCGGTTTCAAGAAAACAGATTAAAACAAAGAAATCATAAAAAAAGACAATCTTTTTATAAAATCTGATTCAAGAAAGCCATGTGATTACACAACCAAAATCAACGCATTGCAACCTTTGACTAGCCAATATATAGTCCTGTAGAAGTGTGTTTGACTATTAGACAAATGTCCCACATGTCATCCAATATTAACAAAACACAAGACATTCTAGGCCGGAACAGGGGCGAAGGATTCTTAGGGCAACCCCCCCCCCCCCCCCCCCCCCCTCATTCGAGAACCAAGCTTCGCCCCTGGTCCCGGAAATTTCTATAAACTGGATATAATCTTATCATTTTCATCTCTTCCCATTATGTTGCTCACACTATAATATTGCTTCATCAATATACACAACAATATAGCCGCTTAAATAATGATGGCATTAATTTATACATAATCAGATGGTATAAATAATGAACATACAGCAGGGACACTACGAGGGTAGTGAATAGCAGCTGAAATAAGAAGCCTTCTTTGACCATCAATGATGAGTGACCGACTATCATACTTCACACTGTTAGCTGCTTCTGCAAATGGCAGAATGTACAACCATACAAAGCAGCAGCTGCAGAAGAAGAAGAGTAACAGAGTACAAACAGTGGAAGCCATCAAAGAAAGCTTCCTTCTTCCACTTCAATTTTTCATGAAAGCTTGAAGCTTTTTATATGATATTGTTATTTAGCCCGCACATGTAACTGTCTGTATTTGTTTAATAATAATAATAATAATAATAATAATAATAATAATAATAATAATAATAATAATAATAATAATATTCATGTTTGGTGAGATAAAATATTAAAATGAGAATAAAAGAAGAAGATTTAGATGGGAGCCACTGAGATATGATGAAGGAAGGTGGGACCAGGAGGAGAAAAGACCAACCGGCAAACACATTAATCGCCATTTCATTTGGTGTGTAAAGACAAAAGATTAAGATTTTGGTACAGAAAGATTATTATTATTATTATTATTATTATTATTTAAATAAACAGCCCACTTTGTAGCCCCATATTTGATTAATTGCAGTAAGAGTTTCAACTTTCAAGTGTGGTCTTTTATGCTAGTCAGGTCGTCGGCAATGGGCAAACAAGCCCATCTTCATGGGCCACACATGTCATCAACGCGTTAGTTATTGAACAGGATTCTGGATATGAGATTTGAAAAAAAAAATTCTATACGAATACTATATAATCGAAACTTATAAGCGAAAATTCGAGGGGTCGGCCGCCCCTCCCCGCCCCTTAAAAGCTATGCCCATGGTAATACTGATTAACCGAAACCTTACACATGTTTACTCGTATTGTATACATGATATTGAAACTAATTATTGTTTAGTACTGTTTCATTCTAATAACTTCATTATTTTTTCAACAACTAATTTTCTCCTCATTTTTTACATCTGTTCTTACACTTTTTTTTGGCCTCTTATGAGGTTTGAACCCTCAACTCTCATTTGAAACTCCAACACCTTTACTACCGCACCGTGACACCACAATGGGTGGGGCTAGTAACTTCATTACTTAATTTTTTCTTTTGGAATATATATTTGATGACAGGAATTGGTTCAAATGAGAACCTTTGGCCAAATTGAGAAATGAGAAAACTATTTTGGATCACACATTTCTCTAAGGCAAAAAAATATATATATTTTTTGTTTAATCGCTGCTTTTTATACAGGAATAATTTTTTTTTTATTTTTCTTTAATATACACATATGTATAAATGAAAAAAAAAAATCTTGTATTAAAACGTGCGATTAAGCAAAAAAAAAATTTTTTTTTTTTGCCTTTATAGAAATGTGTGGACTGTGGTTCAGAATGGTTCTCTCAGTTCTCAAATAAAGGTTGGTTCTTTTAGGATCTCTACCCTTTGTTAACATTATTTATATTTATATGTTACGGAATATAACATTATTAATTTTCATATTAATAGTATAATAATTACTCTTTTAAATATTTTATGGTGATAGTGATATGTATTTTATTTATCATAATTTAATATGTTGTATAGATTTTAAAACAGGAAAACAGAATATATATGTATACATGGATATCCCAATGACTATGTTTTAAAACACTAATGGGTATACATAATACTCAGGGGTATGCCCAATACCTGACGGGTAAATACCCGACGAATAATGGGTCGGCATGGGACAAAATTTTACACCCGGATACGATTATGGGTATGAGATTAGCCATATTCAGCCCATATCCAACCCATTACCGTCCATAGTTGAATCCCTTGAAGAATAAGGTTTGCGGGTGGATTTTCAAAGTATTTATATTTTTTATTATAAAAGGTACATTGGACATTTTACACAAATTAGCAGAAAAATTAACGCAAATCCTCTCTAAAAACCATTTGTACAACAAGTATACCATATGGGCTATCCGGGCCATTAGGGATGACGATGAAACCTAAAACATCTAAGATTTGGTGATATATTTGACCCGATTTGTTCCTATACTAATAAACCATTTACTCCTATACAAATAAACCATTCCAAACCTCTCTATTTTTTTTAAGAAGTTAATAATCTTTCATTAAAACAAAATACGAAATTTACATCACAATAGAAGGTAGACGGGCAACAAGCCGCGCCGCCACCCCTTTCTGAATTGCGAACCCTAGCCTACCAAAGACAAATCCTTGCCCCCCTGGAGATGAACTATTGCTGTGGACGACCCGCTGGACCCTGGTCAAGAAACGAATAGCTTCTGGCGCTAGGGAGCCAAAGGTATCAAAGGTCAAAAGGATAAAGGCATGTTGGTTCTATATCACATCCCACTTTTATAAAATAATAAATATAATAATATTATAATAATATGAGTGTGTGTGGTGAGTCCCATGGTTCACACTTTGAACTAGTCCCATGGTGCAGACAATGGTGCATACTTTGCACCATTGTGATCGAGTGCTTTTATTAAAGTTGCGCAAGCCGCAATCTAACATTATCATAAGGGTTGTATGGCATACCAAAAATGACCACACAAACCATATGATGGCTTTGTTAGTGGTGTGTGTCACCACACCGATCTTTTCGATTCAGTTTAACAAATCATATACCCCATACAATCTTGGCAAACACCCTATGAGCTGTATGACCATTTTTCATCTTAAATGTCCCATATTAAATGCAAGTGATATGGTGTTTTTTAGCATCTCCTCATAACCTGGATAATGATCCTTCTTACGTTATTTTTATACAGGAACATATATGTAAAATTGTTCTTTTATTAGATTACTAGAACGAACATAAAAGTAATGTTAGTTCCCAGCATTTCATTTCTGCTTTTCATCCTTCATTCTTTCATTCCATTTTAATTTTAATCTAAACCAATGAACACATCGATCAATTAATAACAAAACATGCCATTCCAAGAGGCAACTAATACGAAGTTGTGATACAAAACAACATATATATAAACCATCCTTCAGCACTGAAAGAAATCAAGGATGTCGTTTTAGCCGTAACTACCACAACATAAACTGTGCACATGATTAACAACCCAAAAGTATTGCACACTTTTTAGCGAACCGAACCATACATGTTACTGCCAACCTTGCAACAACTCAAAACTGTCCTCAGTTCGATCTTCGCCAACTACCAACGTTGGCATCTCCACGATCTTGCCTTGATTGTGTAGAGTACGCTGACCAGAATTTGCCATTCGAGCTGTTGGTTCTTGCAGGATGATTGGTAGACCCGTAGTAACCACTCACATCCCCTCTCCCATGAGTATCCCCCCACCAAGGCTGGCCTCTAGTCTGATCGTTTAGGGTCCTTGTTGCATCATGATATGAACCATTACCAGAACCATGAGGGGAGTGGTGAACTTTACCCCGACCTCTTGGGTTCCAGCCACTTTTGCCGCCTTTGATTACAACATTGGGACAATATCCTTCAGTTCGGTTGTAAAATCTGTATACCAAAGTAAGCCGACCAAACCCAAAGGTCATGTGAACCATCGCCTGAAGAATTACTGCTGGCTCTCCCTGGTCACCTCGTGTGTGTTGACCACTCCATGCCGTTGGACAATTATACCACGGCCAATGACGACAATCAATGCTCCCAATCATTCCTGGTAAACCATGTTCATTTGAATGAACCTCATATATCTTTTGTAGATCGTACCAGCTTGGTCGTCTTAGATATATGGTGTCGCGTGTCGTTTTCTCGGCCAACTTTAAGTATTCTTCGTTTATGTCGGTCGTGTTACCGTACGCAAGAATGCGTAGCGCTGAAGTACACTTTTGAATCGAGGTAAATCCAAGCGCCCCTCTCGCATCTGGCTTTTGCTTGAAGTATTCAAACGCGTTTTCTAAATCACCCGAAATGCGTAGAAATAAACCTTTGCTCATCCGGAAACGACGCCTAAAAACTCTTGGATCCGGATAAGTTGGGTCTTCATCAAAGTAATCTTTCATTAAACGAGTGTTCGCCCCCAAGCGGTCGCGTTCAATACGTTTTCTTCGCAAAATAGGATGTGGATGATTACTAACATGTTGCATATACTTCGCCGCCAACACACAAGCACTTGTAACGACTTCCTGCTCGATCTCCTCGTCGGTTGATTCACCCGTATTGCCTAAAAACTCTTTGTAATAATAATCACGTATGCCAGATGAGGAGGGGGAACTCATATTTCTATAAAAATAATTTTGTAAGGTTTATAAATTTAAGATGGAAGGGGTGTTGTATTTGGTTTGATTTTAGTTGTTTGGTTTGAAGGGTTATATATATATATATATATATATATATATATATATATATATATATAAGGGAAAGGGATACCGGTCCCCCTCTAAAACGAGTAAACTCGGTAAACTCTAACTTCCCAAGCTTCTTATCATCTGAAAAAATTAGGGTATGTAATATACATGATTTTAAGAGTTTTGAGCCAAAAAAATCAAAAAAGCGCCGAGTGGATATTTTTAAAAAAAATAAATAAGTTTTTTTTTGTGTTACGTATGTTACACAAAAACAGACATGTTACATATGTAACACAAAAAACTTATTTATTTTTTTTAAAAATATCCACTCGGCGCTTTTTTGTTTTTTTTTGCTCAAAACTCTTAAAAACATATATATTACATACCCTAATTTTTTCAGATGATAAAAAGTTCGGAAGTCAGAGTTTCCCGAGTTTACTCGTTTTGAGTGGGTTTTATTTTAACCACCCCCTATATATATATATATATATATATATATATATATATATATATATATAAACAATATATTTTGATGTCTACCCAGACTTACATTTATCTTTATCAGATCAAAATATTGATGATGCTTTAACATTATATGTTAAAACACATGGTTACAACTATGCTCATGGATCCGAAATAATATGTATCTGTTATAGGATTTATTTTAGATTACTAACTACCATGAATGCTAGATGCAAAAGAATCAATAAACCCAATGATGAAACCATTTTAATTGAAACAAACTATGGAAAGTCAAACATTTCCATAAGAAGACCTGTCAAATGGGAAGAAATAGCTTTCCCTGAAAATTGGGTCATAAAAAAGGCAGTCAATATTCAACCTCAAATAAATCATAAAGTTAGGAGACTTATAGAAACTCCTGAAGGAAACATAGAAATAGAATTTGAAGAGGAAAGAAAAGATAGAACTCTTTTAAGATCGTCTTCAACAAAATCTTATATCTCGCCCATAGATTACAAAGTTGATATCCCAGAATCCTCCAGAGCTTCTACTTCCCAAATAAGAAATAGAGTAGCAAACCTAAATATAAATACTGATAATCTGGTCACAGGAGCTTACCAACCTGTAGGAGAAGATGATACAATCTCCCAAATGAGTTTTAATTTATGATGATAAGTAAAAAATTAAATTTTAGTCCAGGATCTACTATTAGAAATCAAATAGTAGAAAATTATAGACAAACCAAATGGTTGCCTTTTAGAAATTGGTTTAATAAATTTTATCCTAAAGATGAAAAACATAGATTAGGACAAGAATTTTATGAAGATTTAGAACTTGTCCAGGAGATTATAGAATTTCCAGTATGGTTTATAAATAAGTATTCTTACAAATATATCTCCATGATAGAAAAAGATTATAGACTTAATAATGGTGAAATTATAAAATCTGTTTTTCCTCCTTCAAAAGATTTTAAAATAAATAGAGATCACGAGGAATTACATTTCTCTGCTTTCAAAAAAGCTATAAAAGATGAATCTATCCAGGCTACTATGGCTCAGGTGAATCAAATTATTCAACAAAATAATTACACTAATTTAGGCATTAGAATTATTTCTGAAATGCTTCAAGATACCAATAACAAAACTGATAGTTTAATAAAAGAAAAGGGAGAAACTAGTAATACGAAGAAGGAAGAAGACTTAGCTATGAGTATAAAATCTTCAATCCAACCTCCTCCCGAAATAAAAGATTATAAATTAAAACCTATGAATGACTTAATGGAAGTAATCAAAGAAAAATTATCTAATATTCAAATTAATACTTTGGAAGAAGAAAATATGGATGATGAAACATTTGAAGCTTATGTTACTGATTCCATCAATAGATTAGATAAGGGTAAAGGAGCTTATAGTTCACAATATGTTGATAAACCTAGACAAAGGATGTATTATTATCCTAGACCAACTCCTCAGGATGTTCTTAATGAAGAACAAGAATATGTAATTAACAATTCTTATAGTGGAAAATCTATTTATGAATGGAATTTAGATGGTTATACTGATAGACAGGTTTTTATGATGACACATCGAATGATGATGTATGCTACTATAGCAAAGAACAATCAAAATACTGATACTGCAGTTTGTAAAATGATAACTTCAGGATTTACTGGTCAGTTAAAAGGCTGGTGGGATAATTATATTGGACAAAACCAGGAACAAATTTATCAACATGTTAAAACGGAAAATGGCGCTAATGTTTCTGATGCTGTTTACACATTAATTCTTACAATTATAGAACATTTCACTGGTAGATGGTCAGATAACTCTGAAACAATAAGGACCCTTTTAAATGGTCTTAAATGTCATACTCTAACATCTTTTAGGTGGTACAAAGATGTCTTTTTAAGTAGAGTTTATGAACTCCCAGAAAATAATAGTCCTCATTGGAAATCGAAATTTATAGATGGTCTCCCTTCATTATTTGCTGAAAGAGTAAGAAAAACTCTTAGAGGAAATGATATCCAAATTAATTATAATAATTATACTTATGGCAGATTAATAGGAATCTGTGTCCAGGAAGGTTTAGCTTTATGCAATGAACTTAAACTAAATCAACAAATCAAAAAACACAATTTAACAGAAAAAAGACAACTTGGTCATTTTTGTGATCAATTTGGTTTGGAATGTAATAAAGAAGGAAAAAGGGAAAAATATTCCCAGAAAAATTATAGAAAATCGTCTTCTAAAGAAAAGTATTTCCAAAAAAGAAAGGAAAAAAGGAAATTTAGAAAGGAACAAAGAGAAAAGAAATGGATTCCTACTTGCTGGACATGCAAGAAAAAAGGGCATACAGCAAATAATTGTCGTCAAAGAAAGATAGTAAAAAATAAAATTAATAATCTTGAAATAGAAGAAGATATAAAAAATGAGTTAAACAAAATATTTGATTCTGAAGACTCTTCAGATTATGATTCAGAATATAGCCAGAGCTCTGAAGATTGCAAAGATTGTTGTAATAAAACAGAATCTGATAATGACATGATCTATAGACTTATATCTCAATTTCAAGATAACGATCTTGAAGAACATGATATTAATGTAATAGATAGCAATATGCTTGAAAACATTCTTAATAAAATCAAAAATCCAGAAGAAAAATTAAAAATCCTTAACATACTATATCAGGCCGAGGAAAAAGATACTACTAATAAAAAAGAACCTGAAGGACCGTATTCAATGAAATATATCCAAGATACCCTTAATAAAAAGAAAGAAAATCCTTCTACTTCTGAAGATTTAAAGTTTGAAATCATAAAATTAAAAGGGGAAATAACAAGCCTAAAAAACCAAAGTAATAACTTTGAGAAAAGGATTTCTAATCTTGAAAATAAAAATATACATTTAGGAGAAGCCTCAACTTCCAAGACTTATAGTCAAATTCTTAAAAATGAAGATTTTCCTCCCCTTAATAAAGATGACGAATTTATCCAAACAATTGAAAAAATAACTTCCCAAAAATGGTTAGTAAAAATAACTCTACTCATAAATAACTCTTTTAAAAAAGAATTAATTGCTCTTATAGACTCAGGCGCGGATCTAAACTGTATAAGAGAAGGTCTCATTCCAACTAAATATTTTGAAAAAACCACTCAGGTTTTAAAAGCTGCAAATAGAGAAGATATGGGAGTTAAATATAAACTTCCAAATGCAAAAATTTGTTGTAATAAGGAGTGTATTCCAACTTCATTTGTTCTTCTAAAAAATCTTTCAAATGAGGTGATTTTGGGAACCCCTTTCCTATAAAAAATTTTCCCTTTAATGAAGGTAAATAAAGAAGGGTTTTATGGCACTTATAAAGGTAAAAGTTTATATTTTGAGTTTATTACTCAACCCATTGATAAATTAATAAATGAGATATTAATTCAGGCAAAAATTTGTCAAATAAACTTCCTAAAAGAAGAAATTAATATTAATAATATTGAAGAAAGTTTAGCTAATCCTAAGCTCATATCAAAAATCACTTTAATAAAAAATCAATTTATAAATGAGATATGTAATGATCATCCTAATGCTTTTTGGGATAGAAAACAACATATTGTTTCCCTCCCTTATGAAGAAAATTTCCAAGAGAAGGATATTCCAACAAAAGCTAGACCTTGTCAAATGAATTCAGAATATTTAGAATTATGTAAAAAGGAAATTGAATCACTTCAACAAAAAGGATTAATAAACCCTTCTAAATCTCCTTGGTCATGTACAGCCTTTTATGTTAACAAACATTCAGAACAAGAAAGAGGGGTCCCAAGACTTGTTATAAATTATAAACCTCTTAACAAAGTATTACAATGGATAAGATATCCAATCCCTAATAAGAAATATTTATTAGATAGATTATATAATTCAATAGTCTTTTCCAAATTTGACTTAAAATCTGGATATTGGCAAATTCAGATTAATCAAAAGGACAAATATAAAACAGCTTTTAATGTCCCTTTTGGTCAATATGAATGGAATGTAATGCCTTTTGGGCTCAAGAATGCCCCTTCAGAATTTCAAAAAATTATGAATGATATATTCATTCCATTTTCAGACTTTATAATAGTCTATATTGATGATATTTTAGTATTTTCAAAAGATATTGAAACTCATTTTAAACACCTTGATTTATTCAAGAAGATTATTATTAAAAATGGTTTGGTTATTTCTAGTCCGAAAATGATGCTTTTTCAAACAAAGGTCAGATTTCTAGGTCACATAATAGAAAAAGGAAAGATTATTCCCATTAGCAGAAGCATAGACTTTGCTAGTAAGTTTCCTAATAAAATTACTGAGAAAACCCAATTACAAAGGTTTTTAGGAAGCCTTAATTACATAGCCCCTTATTATCAAGATATATATAAAGATTCTTCTCTATTATATGATAGATTAAAAAAGAATCCAAAGCCTTGGAGTGATAATCATACTGAGGCAGTTAAAAAAATAAAGCAAAAGGTTTCAAACCTACCATGTTTAACTCTTGCTAATCCTAATTGGGAAAAGGTGGTTGAGACAGATGCCTCAAAAATAGGGTATGGGGGAATATTGAAACAAATTTCCCCTAAGACTAAACAAGAATATCTTGTACGATTTCATTCTGGAAAATGGCTCGAGAGTCAAAAAAATTATGCTACAATAGCAAAAGAAATTTTAGCAATTCTAAAATGTGTTTTGAAATTTCAAGATGATTTATATAATCAAAAGTTTATTATAAAAACTGACTGCCAAGCAGCTAAATTCATGTTCAATAAAGATTTTAAACATGATGTTTCTAAACAAATGTTTGCCAGATGGCAATCACAATTAGCTCCATTTGATTTTGAAATCGTTTATAAAAAAGGGACTGATAATAGTCTTCCTGATTTTCTCACAAGAGAGTATTTAGAAAAAGAATAATATTCATTTATTTTTTCACAGGTGGAATGAGGAAGATCAAAGGTCCGTTAAAATGTATATTTGATAATATCAATATGGAAAAAGATGATCTTGAAGTAGTCATACAAATCAGGATGAGGCAAATTCATAATATTATAAATGATTATAGCATGCATCCTATGCAAAAACTTATTGAATTAAAAGAACATTACACGGTTTTAAATTGGTTCAAGAGCCAATTAAAAGATCTTAAAGAAAAAGAGAAAATAATCTCTTCTGCTTGATTTTCAGGAATGATACCCCATGATAGAGGAAAACAGTCATTCTCCTCTTATAGAGGAAGAGGCAGAGGTAGAGGACGAGGCCAAAATCATAATATGGTCTTAGCCCAAATGGGAAATACAAGACTTATAGCTGCAAACATAGCTAGAAGCAGCTCAAGTGTTACTCATAGTAACACAAATACTGGTATTCAAATCAGTCCAAATGATCCCTCATATGAAAAGGTCATGGCTATTCTACAAGCCTAAAAAGAAGAAGAAGCCTTAAAGGCTCCCACTTATGCTAATATAGCACAGGATGATGATGATTCATGGGTCATATCCCAAAAACAAAGAAAAATAATTCTCTTGGATCAGGATGATATAAAATTCTTTGATGATCCTTGGGTATTAATGCAAAAATACCTAGAACCAGCAGCGTATGCTGCAACCTCATATAAACCTCGTAGGTACTACGAAAATATTATACAAGTTTCAGATTCTGCAGAGATAAAACATTTTTATCCAGCAGAGAGAGATAAAGGCACTTATAATTTTAGTAAGATCTTCATAAAAAGGATCTTATCACCCCAGAAATGGGGATTAAATACCTTAAATGAAAAGGAATTCATATATCCAGATGCTAATAATAGACAAACGTTTCGATATAATTACTGGGATTATATTGATAGCTTTGAAAAATGTCTATTCTATGAGAATCCTAATAGGAAGCACTCATGGTTCATAAAAGTCAGTAGTGATATTCATAAACAAGGCATACCTTGTTGGTTTAAAAAATGGTTCACACTATATGGACCATCGGTTCAAATCCTCCCAGAACCATTCAAAGGATTATATCATGAATGGGTTACTGTTTCTCCAGATCTCATAGAGGCAGAATATAATAAAACATGGTTTGAAGGAATAGCTTCAATGTATTTTTTTTTATAGAATTCTCTATTCCATGGTTATGGAGATGGGCCCCAACTACAGGTTACACCCTAAGAGACAACTTTCCATGTCTAAAGAGAACTTGTTATACCAAGTTTTGGGCAAAAATGACAAGAGTGAATAACTCTACCAAAGAACTCGAGTCTATTGACACCATCAAGTTAATAACGGAAAAAATTGACCATTATAAAATCCAGATTGAGAAAAGGCAGCAAAGACAGCTCCCTAGTCCTTTTGAGCAAATTTCTAGAAGACTAAAAAATACTCAAGAAATTTCAAAGTCGGAATTAATAAAGACTTATATGGAGGAAATGAAAAAGGAATTAAGGAGACAATTTACTCAAGAATCATCCTCAACGAAAAATATGTCAATCTCATCAAATGATCATGAAGAAGAGAATCAATTCTCTTATCTACTGGGAGAATCTCAAGATCCAAATGAAGACCTTGAAAATGAAGAACTTAAAAAATATCTAGAAGAACTACAAGAGGAATTTGGACCTCTACAAAATGAAGATCATGATAATCTCCAGGAAGAATCTTCCAAGAAAACAAAAGACAAGGGAAAAGAAAAGATCAAATGAGAATTAGACCCCACTCATAGATAGGAGTCTTTGAAGAATATTGCCATGAGGCATACCATGAGGAATAAATCAGGCATAAGTCAGAAGCATCTTTGAATATGGTCCAAGGTAGCACGACAGGACTAGGGCGCACGCGTCTGCACGGCGTCTAACTAGGGTTGCATGGTCATTTGAACGTTGAACTATTGTTTTATGGTTGAGATACTGTTTTTGAATAAGCTTCCGCTGTAAACGGGATTTTTAAACTATGTTTTGAAATTGCATTTATATTCATTTAGACTTGTTTATTGTGATCGTTGGTTTGGATCCTGGTTTGTCATGCGCCTCGCGGTATAACTCCGCAAGTGGATTTTGAGGGTGTGACAGATTGGTATCAGAGCCAATGGTTATAGTGAACTAGGACTGCATGTAGAGTCTAGTCTATAGCCGAGTCGCACACACTAGACGATCACATGGTACTAAACGTTATAGTGGTTTACGTATGGTCTTGTCGGGGTGTCTCTAAATCGTTGGTCTTTCTACGTTACATCATCCGTTCTATCTTAGGTTGGGTTACTTGTTTTCTAGGCAGTGTGGTCTGTTGGAGTAACTCGTGTGCTCTTGAGATTTGTCCAAGGCTCGGACATCTCCCTTTCGCACTCCAATAGAAACACTTGTCATGAACTACCGTAGTATTACGGTGTGCAGCTAAGAGTCTATGTTCGGTGATTTGAACTTTGAACTAGGAGAACACTGGGAGGACCATGTAGAGCGTTTTATCATTTTGGGTGCACACAAAATCATAAAACGAAATGCATGAAAGCCCTAGTGAGCTCTGGGTTTGAGGGGATAGTCCTGGATTGGATCTGGCTTTGATCTTATGAACATTAGTGGTTATCTTTAACTGCGAAACTAAATTTTCCCGTTCTTTCTGCCAGAATCATGTCTGGGGTGCGTGGAGGACGTGGAGGTGGTCGCAATGGTGGACGTGGTGGTGGTCGCGGTGGTGCTGGTGGTCGTGGTGGAGGTATTAATCTATCGCAGGCTGATCTAAACAACTTGCTCCAAGCTGCCTTTCAGTTAGGGCACAACGGTGGTGGTAAGTTGATTTATCCATTTTCTTTGCCTCATTGGTGAACCTTGTGTACGTTATTCGTGGTTTCTCATACGTTTCATTTCAGGTGGTCCTGTTGACCCACCCCCACCCATGTGCACCTACAAGATGTTCCGGGACTGTAAGCCCCAGGAATTCTCTGGCACTGAGGGTGCGGTGAGCTTGCTTAGGTGGTTGGAGAAAGTGGAGTCGGTATTTCTGATGTGTAACTGTCTCCCAGAAGATCGGGTAAAGTATTCTGCTGCGTTATTTCAGGACGTGGCATTGACATGGTGGAATGGTATCACCCAGAACATGGGTATTGGGGAGGCATATGCTATGCCATGGGAGAACTTTGTGCAGTTGCTGAAGCGTGAGTATTGTCCGAGGGAAGAGGTACAGAAGCTGGAGCATGAGGTGTGGAACCTCAAGATGATTGGGTCGGAAATCGAGAAGTATACTGTGAGGAGGAATGAGTTGGCAGTGCTGTGTCCCGATCTGCACGTGCCAGAGTACCGTAGGATTGAACACTATGTCTCAGGGTTAGTGCCGGAAATTGCAGGGTTAGTGGCTGCGGGAAATCATCCTACGTATGCAGAGGTAGTTCGATCGGCCCATAGGATGACCAACTTAAAGGTGAATGAGGGGATTTTGCCTGCGAAAGGTTCGACTGTTAAGGCTCCAGAGAACAACAAGCGCAAGTGGGAAAATGACGGGAAAGGATCTGGGTCTGCACAGCAGGGTAAAAGGTTTGATAATGGGGGTTCATCTTCTTCGGGTAACAAGCAGGGTGGTTATGCGGGAAAACTACCCAAATGCAACAAGTGTGGACGCCATCATCAAGGGAACTGCGACAGTAACCGTTGTCACCGCTGCCAGCGAACAGGCCACTATGCTAAAGATTGTCGGGCTACACTTCCATCGACTCAGGCTCCGACTAACAGCTCAGCTCCGACTACTCAGGGGACTACAGGGAAACAAGGATGCTACAACTGTGGTGACACTGGGCATTACAAGAAGGATTGCCCAAAATTGAAGCAGGGTGGGAACAACGGGAATGGGAACAACGGGGGCGGCGGCAGAAATGCACTTGCCTTCGTCATTGGAGCTGCTGAGGCTAGACAGGACCCTGACACAGTCACCGGTACGTTTCTTCTCAATAATCGTTCTGTTAGCGTGTTATTTGATTCTGGTGCCGACAAGAGTTTTGTATCCAAGGATGTTAGTCGACTGCTAGAGGTAGTACCCGTACCATTAGAGACCAAGTATATTATTGAGTTAGCTGACGGTAAAACGATTGAAGCTACTAGTGTCCTTCGGGAGTGTCAATTAGAGTTGTCGGGTTTATCGTTCCCCATCGACCTTATGCCGGTACCTTTGGGTAGTTTTGACGTTGTGGTAGGAATGGATTGGTTATCTTTGTATCGCGCGGAGATTGTCTGTTACGATAAGGTTATTCGGATTCCTCTCCCTGATGGAGAATTCCTTTCCGTGTACGGTATCAAGGGTGGTGTTCCGCTAAACATCATCTCTAGCATGAAAGCCCTTAAGTGTCTTCGAAAGGGTTATCCAGCTGTTTTGGCGCTTTTATCTGTTTCCTCTGTTGATGAGAAGAAGATCGACGATATTCCGGTGGTACGCGAGTTTCCTGATGTTTTTCCCGATGATTTATCTGGTCTTCCTCTTCATCGTCAAGTCGAGTTCGGTATTGATCTTGTACCGGGGGCTGCTCCTATTGCTCGGGCCCCCTACCGTCTTGCACCTCCCGAGATGCAGGAATTGTCTAGTCAGTTACAGGAACTCTTGGACAAGGGTTTCATCCGGCCAAGTTCTTCCCCTTGGGGAGCCCCGATCTTGTTTGTTAAGAAGAAGGATGGAAGTTTCCGGTTGTGTGTGGACTACAGAGAACTGAACAAATTGACCGTCAAGAACCGTTATCCTCTTCCACGTATTGATGATCTATTCGACCAGCTTCAGGGTTCTAGTTATTATTCCAAGATTGATTTGAGGTCCGGTTATCACCAGCTGCGCGTCAGGGAGGCTGACGTTGCAAAGACTGCTTTTCGAACACGTTATGGCCATTTCGAATTCTTGGTCATGCCTTTCGGTCTCACGAACGCACCGGCGGTTTTCATGGACTTGATGAACCGCGTCTGTAAACCCTATCTGGACAAATTCGTCATTGTATTTATTGATGACATTCTGATCTACTCCAAGAACGAGACCGAACACGGGGAACATCTGCGGTTAGTTTTGGAACTCTTGCGACGGGAACAACTTTACGCCAAGTTCTCAAAGTGTGACTTTTGGTTACGCGAAGTTCAATTCCTAGGACATGTGGTTAATGAACTAGGGATTCATGTCGATCCAGCTAAAATCGAAGCGATCAAGGACTGGGGAGCACCAAAGACACCAACTGAGGTGCGGCAATTCCTAGGCCTTGCGGGCTATTATCGTCGTTTCATTCAGGGGTTCTCGAAGATTGCTCAACCCCTCACCATTCTCATTCAGAAGGATAGGAAATTCGACTGGGGTGAACCACAAGAGTCTGCGTTTGAGGAACTGAAGTCTAAACTATGTTCTGCTCCTATTTTGTCTTTACCTGAGGGTCCTGATAATTTCGTTGTCTACTGTGATGCTTCTATTCATGGTCTCGGTTGCGTGTTGATGCAACGCGAGAAAGTGATTGCGTATGCTTCTCGTCAACTCAAGGTGCACGAGAAGAACTACACAACTCATGACTTGGAGTTGGGTGCCGTGGTATTCGCGTTGAAAATTTGGAGACATTACTTGTACGGTACCAAATGCACCATCTACACCGATCACAAGAGTCTCCAACACATTTTCGACCAACAACACTTGAACATACGACAGCGCCGCTGGATTGAACTTTTGAACGACTATGATTGTGCTATTAAGTACCATCCTGGCAAGGCGAATGTTGTAGCAGACGCCTTGAGCAGGAAGGAATCAACTAAACCTCGTCGCGTTCGGGCATTGCAGCTCACTATCCATTCGTCGTTACCTGATCAACTCCGTTCTGCCCAATTGGAAGCTTTGAAGGAGGAAAACCTTAAAGCTGAAACTATGCACGGTGCCGACAAGCACCTAGAGCGAAGGTCTGATGGCCTGCACTATTTCGCAGAACGTATATGGGTTCCTTTGTTCGGGGGACTACGGGAGCTTGTCCTTGATGAGGCTCATAAGTCCCGGTATTCTATTCATCCTGGTTCGGATAAGATGTACCAAGATCTGAAGGTGCTTTACTGGTGGCCAAACATGAGGTCGGACATAGCCTCATACGTGAGCAAATGCTTGACCTGTGCTAAGGTCAAGGTGGAATACCAGAAACCGTCGGGTCTCCTGCAACAACCTGAAATTCCGGAATGGAAATGGGAACGGATTACTATGGATTTTGTCACACAACTTCCTAAATCACCAAGCGGGAACGACAAGATATGGGTGATTGTCGATCGGTTGACGAAATCAGCTCATTTTCTTGCTATTAAGGAGACCGACACCATGAATCGTTTGGCTCGTCTTTACTTGAAAGAAGTTGTTTCTAAGCACGGGGTACCAGTTTCTATTATCTCGGATCGTGACTCCCATTTTACTTCTCACTTCTGGAAGTCGTTGCACAAGGCTTTGGGTACCCAACTAGACATGAGTACGGCTTATCATCCACAAACTGACGGTCAGAGTGAGCGCACAATTCAAACGTTAGAAGACATGCTGCGGGCATGTGTGATCGATTTTGGCAAGGGTTGGGAAGCTCATCTACCGTTAGTAGAATTCTCGTACAATAACAGTTATCACACGAGCATCAAGGCTACTCCGTTCGAAGCACTGTACGGACGGAAATGCCGTTCTCCTCTTTGTTGGGCGGAAGTGGGTGAGAGTCAACTCACTGGGCCTGAACTAGTGTACGAAACTTCGGAAAAGATCGTACAGATTCGTAATCGGTTGGCGGCAGCACGAGACCGGCAAAAGAGTTATGCCGATCAGCGTCGCAAACCACTGGAATTCCAAGTCAATGACAAGGTACTTCTAAAAGTCTCGCCGTGGAAGGGCGTCATACGCTTTGGGAAGCGTGGCAAACTCAATCCGCGGTATGTCGGCCCATTTACGATCCTGGAACGGATTGGGCCGGTGGCATATCGTCTTGATTTACCGACGGAGCTCGGTAACGTACATAACGTCTTTCACGTGTTAAACTTGAAGAAGTGTCTGGCTGACGAGTCTCTCATCGTTCCACTAGAAGAGATCAAGGTTGATGATCGTCTTCGGATTGTGGAAGAACCTGTGGAGATCCTTGATTACAAGATTCGTAGCCTGCGTCACAGCAAGATTCGTATCGTTAAGGTTCGGTGGAACTCGGACCGGGGACCGGAATATACATGGGAACGGGAGGATCAGATGAAGTCTAAGTATCCTCATCTTTTTCCTAAGGAAGCGTTCGAGTCGAGACATGTCTCTTCTGCAGCTGAATGAATCTCGGGTCGAGATTCCTTTTAACGTGGGGATGATGTGACAACTCGGGTAAATCTCTCTCTTGGTTTCTATCTTTTGTTTGTTCCCTTCGTTATTTCTTTTGTTCTTTTGGTACTTGTGCAATTTTCGGGACGAAAATTCTTTTAACGTGGGGATGATGTGACACCCGGCAAATTCTGGTTAACAACGTGGTCTAGATGAAAGTCTACCTTAGCGAGTCACGCGTATATTGTACTTAACTGGGTTAGTTAAGTCGGGTTATGGTTCGGGAACTATTGGTTAGTCTAGAAGATCATTGGATGTTGGTCTAGAGGTTCGTTAGATGTCAGTCCTTAACCAAGTGAACAAACGGTGACGATTTGTAGGATCGTCAGGGCATACGGAACGTACGAGTCTCGAGTCCCGGGAATTGGTGAACGAGTGTAAATATGTGTATTTACTTGTGTTATGTGTTTACAATCATTATGTGACTTGTCGGTACGTGAATATGCATTAACATATGTTAAAACGGGGTTTAACGCGCAAAACGCACAAAACCAACCCCTATAGGCGAGTAGGAGGCCTAATCACCTATAGGGGAGGCGAGTAGGGGACCCTAAGGGCGAGTAGGGCCCTGCTCGTGTATAGCTAAGGGCGAGTAGGCCCCAATTGCCTGAACAATCAGGCGATTAGGATTCCTAATCGCCTGAAACTGCTGCATACTCGCTAGTTACGTGCTGGACGACTAAAAACGACTATAAATACCATACTTAACCTCCTAAACTTCATTATACCAACCCTAGTCGTCCCATAACCCACCCCAACACATAAACAACCTCTGGAAGGCGATTTTTGATCAAAACTCAAGGTTTCAAGCTTGAATCATCATATTTTCATAATCCTAAGGTTTGATTTTCATCCATAACTCTTTATAAACGTTTTTAATCAATCCCTAATGGTCCAGACCTGTTCATAAACGAAAAAGCTTTCTGAAAATCGTCAATAAGGGTTGTTAATTGGATTATAACTAATATGCATGCATTATGAGTGTGTATGATTAGAAAGCTAGGGTTTTTATGATTCATGATGATGATTTGATATGTTATTATGATAGATCAGTATTAATATTGGTATTATGATGATAGGAATCTCAGTAATTGGATATTAGGGTTATGATTACGCGTGTTAGTATGATGTTGCATGCTATGTGAATGGTGTTTGGATTACTTGGTTGCATGCAGGACTGATTATACGAGGTTAAACGAAGGATTTTGGGTTAAACATGTTTAGGATAGTGTTTGGGATGATATTGGGTGGTTACACACGTTCTGGATCTGATTTGGAGCGTTAAACGCGCGAAAAACCGGAACAGCAAGGTTACAGGCGAGTAGCATTCCTAATCGCCTATGTTATAGGCGAGTAGGGTGCTAATCGCCCATAATATAGGCGAGTAGAGGCCTACTCTTGTGTAAGATCAGGTGATTAGCCCTAATTGCCTATAAGTTCATGTGAATAGCCCTAATTGCCTATAAGTTCATGTGAATAGCCCTAATTGCTAGTAAGTTCAGGGGAGTAGCTCCTAATCGCCTATAATAGAGGCGAGTAGGGTTTCTAATTGCTAGTTGACCAACCTAATTGCTAGTTGACTTTTCCTAATCGCGTGTACTGCTGCTGTAAGTGTAAATTAGCATTCCGAGACCCGATTTAACATGTAGTAACATGCTAGGAACCCCGTAACATGTCTAATAACTTGGTAACATATATTTGGATGTATTTCGGTGATACGTGAACTATGTGCTATAACTTGTTGTGCGTTAACGTATGTTAAGTGTACTTGCGTTATTGTATGTTTTGGAGCGTAAACATAACACGGGGAGTCTCGGGTCACCAATGGGATGTCGAGTCTTGTACTTTGGGTCGGTTAAACAGTCACGGTGTTTTCAAACGAACTTGGTTATGGTCTGGACATCTAGGGACTAATTAGCCTGCGGGTTATTAGTCTAAGTACTTGTAACTGTCGTATGTTAGGTCGCCGCTTACGGGACTAGCATAGCAGCTGGGTTTACTCGGGTTAAGGAGTAACGCAACTTAAGGTGAGTTTACGGCCCCTCTTTTAAACTAGTTTCATATTTTCGGGGGAGAAAACATGTGTTAAAACGATTATTTGGTAACTACTGTCATACTATGGGTTTCTATTGTGTACTACACGACCTTTGGAAGTCCCGGGGGGAACCATGAATGTGCGGGTTTGCACAACGGGGAAATGTGAATAGCGCTATTGGGAGTGACCAACCCCGCTCGTCGACTTGGAGGGTCGGCGGGTGCATATTGTCTCAAACAGGAACAACAGGAACAACAGGAACTACATCGGGCATACTTTTGGTATTCGCGTTAGTAATGGTTTTCCAATCGTGGTAGTAACAAAACGTACGCCTAGCTAGCGTATACTGGTTTTCGATTATTATAGTATGGACAGGTGGACTTGGTACTTGGATACAAAACCTGTAAACTCACCAGCATTTTTGTGCTGACGTAAACTTTTACATGTTTTCTCAGGTCGCTAAGGTAGCACGACAGGACTAGGGCGCACGCGTCTGCACGGCGTCTAACTAGGGTTGCATGGTCATTTGAACGTTGAACTATTGTTTTATGGTTGAGATACTGTTTTTGAATAAGCTTCCGCTGTAAACGGGATTTTTAAACTATGTTTTGAAATTGCATTTATATTCATTTAGACTTGTTTATTGTGATCGTTGGTTTGGATCTTGGTTTGTCATGCGCCTCGCGGTATAACTCCGCAAGTGGATTTTGAGGGTGTGACAGATTGTATCATCTTCTCCTACAGGTTGGTAAGCTCCTGTGACCAGATTATCAGTATTTATATTTAGGTTTGCTACTCTATTTCTTATTTGGGAAGTAGAAGCTCTGGAGGATTCTGGGATATCAACTTTGTAATCTATGGGCGAGATATAAGATTTTGTTGAAGACGATCTTAAAAGAGTTCTATCTTTTCTTTCCTCTTCAAATTCTATTTCTATGTTTCCTTCAGGAGTTTCTATAAGTCTCCTAACTTTATGATTTATTTGAGGTTGAATATTGACTGCCTTTTTTATGACCCAATTTTCAGGGAAAGCTATTTCTTCCCATTTGACAGGTCTTCTTATGGAAATGTTTGACTTTCCATAGTTTGTTTCAATTAAAATGGTTTCATCATTGGTGTGACACCCCAGGAAAATCCCACATCGGCCGTGGCCAGGAGAGATCCTTGGTTCATAAGTAATGTCTTACCTCTTAAATAACCAACGCGTTTTGGGGCTTAATGTTAGTGGATGAGAGGAGAACTCCACAGTTAAGCGTGCTCAGGTGGGAGAAATTTCAGGATGGGTGACCTCCTGGGAAGTCTCCACTTGGGCAACCAAAAACAAATCCGTGAGCTCTGGATGGGCAAAGCGGACAATATTGGTGATGAGAGGGGCGGGGTATTACAGATGGTATCAGAGCCACTCCTGTGCCGTTCGGGATGGTGGGTGCACACCTCATCAGGGATGATGAGACTCTAACAGGGGGTGAATGTGACACCCCAGGAACACACCTCATCAGGGACGATGAGACTCTAACAGGGGGTGAATGTGACACCCCAGGAAAATCCCACATCGGCCGTGGCCAGGAGAGATCCTTGGTTCATAAGTAATGTCTTACCTCTTAAATAACCAACGCGTTTTGGGGCTTAATGTTAGTGGATGAGAGGAGAACTCCACAGTTAAGCGTGCTCAGGTGGGAGAAATTTCAGGATGGGTGACCTCCTGGGAAGTCTCCACTTGGGCAACCAAAAACAAATCCGTGAGCTCTGGATGGGCAAAGCGGACAATATTGGTGATGAGAGGGGCGGGGTATTACAGATGGGGCTGTTTCTATCATTTCTGATCGTGATTCCCGCTTTGCTTCGCGTTTCTGGAAGGCTCTTCATAAGGCCTTGGGTACTCAGCTGGATATGAGTACGGCTTATCATCCGCAAACTGACGGGCAGAGCGAGCGGACGATACAAACACTGGAGGACATGCTGCGGGCATGTGTCATCGATTTTGGCAAAAGTTGGGAGATCCACCTACCGTTGGTGGAATTCTCCTACAACAACAGCTATCACTCTAGCATCAAGGCAGCTCCGTTCGAGGCTCTTTACGGACGGAAATGCCGATCACCACTTTGTTGGGCCGAGGTGGGCGAGAGCCAGCTCACTGGTCCGGAACTCGTGTACGAAACTTCGGAGAAAATCGTACAGATCCGTCAACGTTTGGCTGCAGCACGAGATCGTCAGAAGAGTTATGCCGATCGCCGTCGAAAACCTTTAGAGTTCCAGGTTGGGGACAAGGTACTTCTGAAAGTTTCACCATGGAAGGGCGTCATACGCTTTGGGAAGCGTGGCAAGCTTAACCCTCGTTATGTCGGACCGTTCGCGATCCTGGATCGGATTGGACCGGTGGCATATAGACTTGACTTACCGGCGGAGCTCGGTAGTGTGCACAACGTCTTCCATGTGTCTAACTTGAAGAAGTGTTTGGCTGATGAATCTCTCATTGTACCACTGGAAGAGATCAAGGTGGATGATCGTCTTCGCATTGTGGAGGAACCTGTCGAGATTCTGGATTACAAGATTCGTAGCCTTCGGCGGAGTAAAATCCGCATCGTTAAAGTTCGTTGGAACTCGGATCGTGGACCGGAGTTCACGTGGGAACGAGAGGACCAGATGAAGGCTAAGTACCCTCATCTCTTTCCGAAGCGCGCATTTGAATCAAGGCATGTTACTACTGAAGCAGAGTGAATCTCGGGGCGAGATTCCCTTTCAACGTGGGGATGATGTGACAACCGGTAACCTTTCTTTTCGTTTTCTTCCTTTTCGTCTTTTTCATTTTTGGGCTTTGCGCAATTTTCGGGACGAAAATTCTTTCAACGTGGGGATGATGTGACACCCGGCATGTTCGGCTTAAACATATTAGTAACATCTAAGTCTACCTTAGCGAGAAACGTTTATAAACAAACTTAACCGGGTTAGTTGAGTTGGGTCAAGTTAGGATTGTCCAGGGTACAATGATCTGGAGGATCATTGGGAGTCGTTTTGGTAATACACTAGTACCGGGTTCCGTTGTTGGTGACATTACATGAACTAATTAAGTATATGTGTAGATTATGGGTCGTGTGGTGGTTTATATACATAGACGTGTTTAAATGATGTGTAAATGATTATCTGTGCTTTAATGTGTTAAATATAGACTAAGGATGCATGCTTATGTGTTAAGATGTGTTAGAATGCGTTAAACACGACAAACTGGAAAACTAGTTAAGAAGGGGCTCTGGTTCGACCACTTCGAGTGGTCGAAGGAGAGGAAAATTGTCTGGTTCGACCCATGCAAGTGGGCGAACCAGGGAAGTGGAGTTGAAGAATTCCCTTCGACCTGGACAAGTCTCATTCGACCCTGTGAAAGGGGCGAAGGAGACCACCTTCGACCAATCAATTGGTGCGAAGGAGGATCAGTATAAATACCAACCTTAGTCATTTTTCATCATTTCACAAACCCTAACCGTCCCAAAACGCTCTCAAACGATCTTAAACACTAAGGAAGGAGTTTTTGCTCTTCTTTTTCATAATCTAACCTATCTACAACATCTAAACAAGAATCCAAGGTGTGTTCATAATCCTAAATCTTTTAGAAGCATTTTAATTCGTTTTCATCTAACCTTAATTGTCCAGATCTGTTCTAAGGGTGTTTTTATGATTAAAAACCTTTTAAACATCTTTCTAAAACAAAACCCTATCATTTAACATGAGTTTTCATAATAAATAACATGTGTTAGTTGAGTATTATGTGGTGTAATGTGTTATTCAATACTTTGCTGCTTTATCTATGTTAGAGACATGATGTAGGATTGCTTTTAATGCTGATTGATTGTTGTTTAGGGTTAGAATCGATTGGATAATGATATTATGTGTAAATTGGGGATTTTGACGAATCTAGACGTAACATGTGGTGTTTATAATCAATAGAACCCATAGGATGATCGGATGATCGATGAACTGAGTATTTTAAATCAAACACGAGTCGATTTCAAAAGTTTCCAAATTGGGTAAAGATTTCATGCATGAAAGTGACGTTTCCATAATTTTTGCCATTTTGGGAAAGGGCTGAAACGGATATGGTTTGGGGCAAAATCAGTGGGGTTTTGTTAGGATAACATAATCATGTTTGACTGCTGTGATTGGTGATGTTTCGAGTCGTTTTGAATGTGTTTTAAGCGTTTTTAGGCAAAATAGAACAACAGGGGCGAACCTGGCCTCCTTCGACCAGTCGAAGGTGCGAAGGAGGAATCCCAGGGTCGAACCAGGCTTTTCAGTGGGCGAACGTGGCAAAACGTGCGAAGGAAACATCAAACGGTCGAACGAGAGGTAAAACGGGCGAAGGAGAGTAAAAAGGTGCGAAGGAGGCCTTAAACTGACTGGTTCGACCGTTCTGATGCAGAAATGAGATTTTTGATACAAACTAAGTGTTTTATGCTTGAACCTTGCGTGTAATCTATGTGTACTTGATTAGTTAGGGTAATGAGTCACCAACGGGATGGCGGGTCGGTCTAGTGTGTCGGTTGAACATTTAAACACGTTTTAAAACATACTCGGTTATGATCTGGACAATCGGGGGCTAGATAACCTTATGGTTATTAGTCGGAACACTTATGTGTACATTTTGATAGATCTCCGGTAGAGGGATTATCAAGGGCTAAACATCTTTACTTATATTTGAAGAACGCTATCTAAGGTGAGTTCACGGCCCCACTTTTACTGCTTTAACCTTTGGGGGAGAAAACATGCGCTAAACAGTTTTGGTAACATATGTCATACTATGGTTTTAACTTTATATTGCTATACGATCTTTTGGAAAGTCCCGGGGGAAACCATGAATGTGCGGGTTTGCACAACGGGGGAAATGTGGATAGATCTATTGGGCGTGACCTGCCCCACTCGTCGGCTCGGAGGGCCGGGCGGGTGCATATTGTCTCGAACAGGAACATTATCGTGCTGAACATTACGGGCTGCTAAACATGCTAAACATTGCTAAACGTGTCCAGTAATGGTTTCCAATCGTAGTAGTAATAAAACATACGCCTAGCTAGCGTACTTGGTAGCATTGATATAGTATGGACATGGTAACACTTGGTAACTCTTTTTGAACAAACCTGTGAACTCACCAGCATTATATGTTGACGTCTTTTGGCATGTTTTTCTCAGGTCGCTAAGGTAGCAACAACTGGATCTAGGCGCACGAGTCGGCACGGGCGTCTAGGGTTTAGAGCATGGTCTTCATTAAACATTTGAACTATATTTTTGGGTTGTAAACATTTAAAGCTTCCGCTACAGTTTATGCTTTTATAATTATATCTTATGGGTTTTGTGTAATGCGTATAGTGTTGTTTATTGTGACCGTTGACTTGAATCCTGGTTTGTCATGCGCCTCGCGGTAAAACCCCGCAAGTGGAATTTGAGGGTGTGACAATTGGGTTTATTGATTCTTTTGCATCTAGCATTCATGGTAGTTAGTAATCTAAAATAAATCCTATAACAGATACATATTATTTCGGATCCATGAGCATAGTTGTAACCATGTGTTTTAACATATAATGTTAAAGCATCATCAATATTTTGATCTGATAAAGATAAATGTAAGTCTGGGTAGACATCAAAATATACTGGGCCATGAGCCAAACTAGTTTCTACTATGCCCATTAAAGATTGTTTCCAGTTTAAATTACGAGCATCTCGTAGAACGGCTACAAAACTTTCCGGTAAGCCTTTTAGAGTCAAAGGCTTAAAAGCAACTTGGACTAATCCAATATGCATAAAATTATAATCTTGTTGATATTTACTTATATCAGAAAAATTTAATAGTTTGATTATCATTTCTTCATCCTTTATTGAGGCTGATTCTTCAGTTGTTTTAACAACTTGTCTCCAATTTAATAAGCTGTCAAAGCTTCCAATTTGGTATATAACCTTTGGACTTATATGAGGAATTGTCCATTTATTAAGTAAATCAAGATTCTGAGGTATATCATATTCTTCAGTTTTACTGTTTTTAACAGTATTTTTCTTTCTAAACATGTTAATCATGTGGAATTAAGAGTATTGAACCATACGACATATACTTCCCCTTTAAAACCATGGCTCTGATACCATAAGGTATGAGCTTTTACAAAAGATATAATTACAAAAGATATAATTATTTTACAAAACATAGACCGTCAACTAATAGGATAGATTTTTACAAAATCCTAAACCGTCTAATTAGCTTATAAGGTAAATTAAAACCATTATTGGTCTCAAGTAAAACTCCCTTAATCTTTTTAAATTGGGATACCAAAATGGACCAACGGTTCCCTTAGATCACTTATTGCCAGTTTAAAGATTTTAACCCTGCCAGTTTATGTTTTAACTTGTAGAAATCCCAACACTCATAATATTAGGACCATGTGTCTAAAAAGGGATTATGATGCCATGATTCAATACTCTTATGGGCTTAGCCCATCATAATTTTTTTAATAATCAATAAATGAAAATTTAAATTACTTACTAACTTAGACAAACTCCAAATCTTTTTGATCTTCAAACTCCAATGCTTTATTTATTTAGTTATTTTTCAAGTACAGAATTTAGAGAAAGAAGAGAGGGGCCAAAGTTAGGCATGCCTCCTACTACATATTTTACATCTATATATAGGAAAACCAAACACAACCAAACAAAATAAAACATAACATACAGGGAGCCTATAAGGCTCTTATGACAAGACTCTAGGTTGCCATATTCAAAGATGCTTCTGACTTATGCCTGATTTATTCCTCATGGTATGCCTCATGGCAATATTCTTCAAAGACTCCTATCTATGAGTGGGGTCTAATTCTCATTTGATCTTTTCTTTTCCCTTGTCTTTTGTTTTCTTGGAAGATTCTTCCTGGAGATTATCATGATCTTCATTTTGTAGAGGTCCAAATTCCTCTTGTAGTTCTTCTAGATATTTTTTAAGTTCTTCATCTTCAAGGTCTTCATTTGGATCTTGAGATTCTCCCGGTAGATAAGAGAATTGATTCTCTTCTTCATGATCATTTGATGAGATTGACATATTTTTCGTTGAGGATGATTCTTGAGTAAATTGTCTCCTTAATTCCTTTTTCATTTCCTCCATATAAGTCTTTATTAATTCCGACTTTGAAATTTCTTGAGTATTTTTTAGTCTTCTAGAAATTTTCTCAAAAGGACTAGGGAGCTGTCTTTGCTGCCTTTTCTCAATCTGGATTTTATAATGGTCAATTTTTTCCGTTATTAACTTGATGGTGTCAATAGACTCGAGTTCTTTGGTAGAGTTATTCACTCTTGTCATTTTTGCCCAAAACTTGGTATAACAAGTTCTCTTTAGACATGGAAAGTTGTCTCTTAGGGTGTAACCTGTAGTTGGGGCCCATCTCCATAACCATGGAATAGAGAATTCTATAAAAAAAATACATTGAAGCTATTCCTTCAAACCATGTTTTATTATATTCTGCCTCTATGAGATCTGGAGAAACAGTAACCCATTCATGATATAATCCTTTGAATGGTTCTGGGAGGATTTGAACCGATGGTCCATATAGTGTGAACCATTTTTTAAACCAACAAGGTATGCCTTGTTTATGAATATCACTACTGACTTTTATGAACCATGAGTGCTTCCTATTAGGATTCTCATAGAATAGACATTTTTCAAAGCTATCAATATAATCCCAGTAATTATATCGAAACGTTTGTCTATTATTAGCATCTGGATATATGAATTCCTTTTCATTTAAGGTATTTAATCCCCATTTCTGGGGTGATAAGATCCTTTTTATGAAGATCTTACTAAAATTATAAGTGCCTTTATCTCTCTCTGCTGGATAAAAATGTTTTATCTCTGCAGAATCTGAAACTTGTATAATATTTTCGTAGTACCTACGAGGTTTATATGAGGTTGCAGCATACGCTGCTGGTTCTAGGTATTTTTGCATTAATACCCAAGGATCATCAAAGAATTTTATATCATCCTGATCCAAGAGAATTATTTTTCTTTGTTTTTGGGATATGACCCATGAATCATCATCATCCTGTGCTATATTAGCATAAGTGGGAGCCTTTAAGGCTTCTTCTTCTTTTTGGGCTTGTAGAATAGCCATGACCTTTTCATATGAGGGATCATTTGGACTGATTTGAATACCAGTATTTGTGTTACTATGAGTAACACTTGAGCTGCTTCCAGCTATGTTTGCAGCTATAAGTCTTGTATTTCCCATTTGGGCTAAGACCATATTATGATTTTGGCCTCGTCCTCTACCTCTGCCTCTTCCTCTATAAGAGGAGAATGACTGTTTTCCTCTATCATGGGGTATCATTCCTGAAAATCAAGCAGAAGAGATTATTTTCTCTTTTTCTTTAAGATCTTTTAATTGGCTCTTGAACCAATTTAAAACCGTGTAATGTTCTTTTAATTCAATAAGTTTTTGCATAGGATGCATGCTATAATCATTTATAATATTATGAATTTGCCTCATCCTGATTTGTATGACTACTTCAAGATCATCTTTTTCCATATTGATATTATCAAATATACATTTTAACGGACCTTTGATCTTCCTCATTCCACCTGTGAAAAAATAAATGAATATTATTCTTTTTCTAAATACTCTCTTGTGAGAAAATCAGGAAGACTATTATCAGTCCCTTTTTTATAAACGATTTCAAAATCAAATGGAGCTAAGTGTGATTGCCATCTGGCAAACATTTGTTTAGAAACATCATGTTTAAAATCTTTATTGAACATGAATTTAGCTGCTTGGCAGTCAGTTTTTATAATAAACTTTTGATTATATAAATCATCTTGAAATTTCAAAACACATTTTAGAATTGCTAAAATTTCTTTTGCTATTGTAGCATAATTTTTTTGACTCTCGAGCCATTTTCCAGAATGAAATCGTACAAGATATTCTTGTTTAGTCTTAGGGGAAATTTGTTTCAATATTCCCCCATACCCTATTTCTGAGGCATCTGTCTCAACCACCTTTTCCCAATTAGGATTAGCAAGAGTTAAACATGGTAGGTTTGAAACCTTTTGCTTTATTTTTTTAACTGCCTCAGTATGATTATCACTCCAAGGCTTTGGATTCTTTTTTAATCTATCATATAATAGAGAAGAATCTTTATATATATCTTGATAATAAGGGGCTATGTAATTAAGGCTTCCTAAAACCTTTGTAATTGGGTTTTCTCAGTAATTTTATTAGGAAACTTACTAGCAAAGTCTATGCTTCTGCAAATGGGAATAATCTTTCCTTTTTCTATTATGTGACCTAGAAATCTGACCTTTGTTTGAAAAAGCATCATTTTCGGACTAGAAATAACCAAACCATTTTTAATAATAATCTTCTTGAATAAATCAAGGTGTTTAAAATGAGTTTCAATATCTTTTGAAAATACTAAAATATCATCAATATAGACTATTATAAAGTCTGAAAATGGAATGAATATATCATTCATAATTTTTTTGAAATTCTGAAGGGGCATTCTTGAGCCCAAAAGGCATTACATTCCATTCATATTGACCAAAAGGGACATTAAAAGCTGTTTTATATTTGTCCTTTTGATTAATCTGAATTTGCCAATATCCAGATTTTAAGTCAAATTTGGAAAAGACTATTGAATTATATAATCTATCTAATAAATCTTTCTTATTAGGGATTGGATATCTTATCCATTGTAATACTTTGTTAAGAGGTTTATAATTTATAACAAGTCTTGGGACCCCTCTTTCTTGTTCTGAATGTTTGTTAACATAAAAGGCTGTACATGACCAAGGAGATTTAGAAGGGTTTATTAATCCTTTTTGTTGAAGTGATTCAATTTCCTTTTTACATAATTCTAAATATTCTGAATTCATTTGACAAGGTCTAGCTTTTGTTGGAATATCCTTCTCTTGGAAATTTTCTTCATAAGGGAGGGAAACAATATGTTGTTTTCTATCCCAAAAAGCATTAGGATGATCATTACATATCTCATTTATAAATTGATTTTTTATTAAAGTGATTTTTGATATGAGCTTAGGATTAGCTAAACTTTCTTCAATATTATTAATATTAATTTCTTCTTTTAGGAAGTTTATTTGACAAATTTTTGCCTGAATTAATATCTCATTTATTAATTTATCAATGGGTTGAGTTATAAACTCAAAATATAAACTTTTACCTTTATAAGTGCCATAAAACCCTTCTTTATTTACCTTCATTAAAGGGAAAATTTTTGATAGGAAAGGGGTTCCCAAAATCACCTCATTTGAAAGATTTTTTAGAAGAACAAATGAAGTTGGAATACACTCCTTATTACAACAAAATTTTGCATTTGGAAGTTTATATTTAACTCCCATATCTTCTCTATTTGCAGCTTTTAAAACCTGAGTGGTTTTTTCAAAATATTTAGTTGGAATGAGACCTTCTCTTATACAGTTTAGATCCGCGCCTGAGTCTATAAGAGCAATTAATTCTTTTTTAAAAGAGTTATTTATGAGTAGAGTTATTTTTACTAACCATTTTTGGGAAGTTATTTTTTCAATTGTTTGGATAAATTCGTCATCTTTATTAAGGGGAGGAAAATCTTCATTTTTAAGAATTTGACTATAAGTCTTGGAAGTTGAGGCTTCTCCTAAATGTATATTTTTATTTTCAAGATTAGAAATCCTTTTCTCAAAGTTATTACTTTGGTTTTTTAGGCTTGTTATTTCCCCTTTTAATTTTATGATTTCAAACTTTAAATCTTCAGAAGTAGAAGGATTTTCTTTCTTTTTATTAAGGGTATCTTGGATATATTTCATTGAATACGGTCCTTCAGGTTCTTTTTTATTAGTAGTATCTTTTTCCTTGGCCTGATATAGTATGTTAAGGATTTTTAATTTTTCTTCTGGATTTTTGATTTTATTAAGAATGTTTTCAAGCATATTGCTATCTATTACATTAATATCATGTTCTTCAAGATCGTTATCTTGAAATTGAGATATAAGTCTATAGATCATGTCATTATCAGATTCTGTTTTATTACAACAATCTTTGCAATCTTCAGAGCTCTGGCTATATTCTGAATCATAATCTGAAGAGTCTTCAGAATCAAATATTTTGTTTAACTCATTTTTTATATCTTCTTCTATTTCAAGATTATTAATTTTATTTTTTACTATCTTTCTTTGACGACAATTATTTGCTGTATGCCCTTTTTTCTTGCATGTCCAGCAAGTAGGAATCCATTTCTTTTCTCTTTGTTCCTTTCTAAATTTCCTTTTTTCCTTTCTTTTTTGGAAATACTTTTCTTTAGAAGACGATTTTCTATAATTTTTCTGGGAATATTTTTCCCTTTTTCCTTCTTTATTACATTCCAAACCAAATTGATCACAAAAATGACCAAGTTGTCTTTTTTCTGTTAAATTGTGTTTTTTGATTTGTTGATTTAGTTTAAGTTCATTGCATAAAGCTAAACCTTCCTGGACACAGATTCCTATTAATCTGCCATAAGTATAATTATTATAATTAATTTGGATATCATTTCCTCTAAGAGTTTTTCTTACTCTTTCAGCAAATAATGAAGGGAGACCATCTATAAATTTCGATTTCCAATGAGGACTATTATTTTCTGGGAGTTCATAAACTCTACTTAAAAAGACATCTTTGTACCACCTAAAAGATGTTTGAGTATGACATTTAAGACCATTTAAAAGGGTCCTTATTGTTTCAGAGTTATCTGACCATCTACCAGTGAAATGTTCTATAATTGTAAGAATTAATGTGTAAACAGCATCAGAAACATTAGCGCCATTTTCCGTTTTAACATGTTGATAAATTTGTTCCTGGTTTTGTCCAATATAATTATCCCACCAGCCTTTTAACTGACCAGTAAATCCTGAAGTTATCATTTTACAAACTGCAGTATCAGTATTTTGATTGTTCTTTGCTATAGTAGCATACATCATCATTCGATGTGTCATCATAAAAACCTGTCTATCAGTATAACCATCTAAATTCCATTCATAAATAGATTTTCCACTATAAGAATTGTTAATTACATATTCTTGTTCTTCATTAAGAACATCCTGAGGAGTTGGTCTAGGATAATAATACATCCTTTGTCTAGGTTTATCAACATATTGTGAACTATAAGCTCCTTTACCCTTATCTAATCTATTGATGGAATCAGTAACATAAGCTTCAAATGTTTCATCATCCATATTTTCTTCTTCCAAAGTATTAATTTGAATATTAGATAATTTTTCTTTGATTACTTCCATTAAGTCATTCATAGGTTTTAATTTATAATCTTTTATTTCGGGAGGAGGTTGGATTGAAGATTTTATACTCATAGCTAAGTCTTCTTCCTTCTTCGTATTACTAGTTTCTCCCTTTTCTTTTATTAAACTATCAGTTTTGTTATTGGTATCTTGAAGCATTTCAGAAATAATTCTAATGCCTAAATTAGTGTAATTATTTTGTTGAATAATTTGATTCACCTGAGCCATAGTAGCCTGGATAGATTCATCTTTTATAGCTTTTTTGAAAGCAGAGAAATGTATTCCTCGTGATCTCTATTTATTTTAAAATCTTTTGAAGGAGGAAAAACAGATTTTATAATTTCACCATTATTAAGTCTATAATCTTTTTCTATCATGGAGATATATTTGTAAGAATACTTATTTATAAACCATACTGGAAATTCTATAATCTCCTGGACAAGTTCTAAATCTTCATAAAATTCTTGTCCTAATCTATGTTTTTCATCTTTAGGATAAAATTTATTAAACCAATTTCTAAAAGGCAACCATTTGGTTTGTCTATAATTTTCTACTATTTGATTTCTAATAGTAGATCCTGGACTAAAATCTAATTTTTTACTTATCATCATAAATTAAAACTCATTTGGGAGATTGTATCATCTTCTCCTACAGGTTGGTAAGCTCCTGTGACCAGATTATCAGTATTTATATTTAGGTTTGCTACTCTATTTCTTATTTGGGAAGTAGAAGCTCTGGAGGATTCTGGGATATCAACTTTGTAATCTATGCGCGAGATATAAGATTTTGTTGAAGACGATCTTAAAAGAGTTCTATCTTTTCTTTCCTCTTCAAATTCTATTTCTATGTTTCCTTCAGGAGTTTCTATAAGTCTCCTAACTTTATGATTTATTTGAGGTTGAATATTGACTGCCTTTTTTATGACCCAATTTTCAGGGAAAGCTATTTCTTCCCATTTGACAGGTCTTCTTATGGAAATGTTTGACTTTCCATAGTTTGTTTCAATTAAAATGGTTTCATCATTGGGTTTATTGATTCTTTTGCATCTAGCATTCATGGTAGTTAGTAATCTAAAATAAATCCTATAACAGATACATATTATTTCGGATCCATGAGCATAGTTGTAACCATGTGTTTTAAGATATAATGTTAAAGCATCATCAATATTTTGATCTGATAAAGATAAATGTAAGTCTGGGTAGACATCAAAATATACTGGGCCATGAGCCAAACTAGTTTCTACTATGCCCATTAAAGATTGTTTCCAGTTTAAATTACAAGCATCTCGTAGAACGGCTACAAAACTTTCCGGTAAGCCTTTTAGAGTCAAAGGCTTAAAAGCAACTTGGACTAATCCAATATGCATAAAATTATAATCTTGTTGATATTTACTTATATCAGAAAAATTTAATAGTTTGATTATCATTTCTTCATCCTTTATTGAGGCTGATTCTTCAGTTGTTTTAACAACTTGTCTCCAATTTAATAAGCTGTCAAAGCTTCCAATTTGGTATATAACCTTTGGACTTATATGAGGAATTGTCCATTTATTAAGTAAATCAAGATTCTGAGGTATATCATATTCCTCAGTTTTACTGTTTTTAACAGTATTTTTCTTTCTAAACATGTTAATCATGTGGAATTAAGAGTATTGAACCATACGACATATACTTCCCCTTTAAAACCATGGCTCTGATACCATAAGGTATGAGCTTTTACAAAAGATATAATTACAAAAGATATAATTATTTTACAAAACATAGACCGTCAACTAATAGGATAGATTTTTACAAAATCCTAAACCGTCTAATTAGCTTATAAGGTAAATTAAAACCATTATTGGTCTCAAGTAAAACTCCCTTAATCTTTTTAAATTGGGATACCAAAATGGACCAACGGTTCCCTTAGATCACTTATTGCCAGTTTAAAGATTTTAACCCTGCCAGTTTATGTTTTAACTTGTAGAAATCCCAACACTCATAATATTAGGACCATGTGTCTAAAAAGGGATTATGATGCCATGATTCAATACTCTTATGGGCTTAGCCCATCATAATTTTTTTAATAATCAATAAATGAAAATTTAAATTACTTACTAACTTAGACAAACTCCAAATCTTTTTGATCTTCAAACTCCAATGCTTTATTTATTTAGTTATTTTTCAAGTACAGAATTTAGAGAAAGAAGAGAGGGGCCAAAGTTAGGCATGCCTCCTACTACATATTTTACATCTATATATAGGAAAACCAAACACAACCAAACAAAATAAAACATAACATACAGGGAGCCTATAAGGCTCTTATGACAAGACTCTAGGTTGCCATATTCAAAGATGCTTCTGACTTATGCCTGATTTATTCCTCATGGTATGCCTCATGGCAATATTCTTCAAAGACTCCTATCTATGAGTGGGGTCTAATTCTCATTTGATCTTTTCTTTTCCCTTGTCTTTTGTTTTCTTGGAAGATTCTTCCTGGAGATTATCATGATCTTCATTTTGTAGAGGTCCAAATTCCTCTTGTAGTTCTTCTAGATATTTTTTAAGTTCTTCATCTTCAAGGTCTTCATTTGGATCTTGAGATTCTCCCGGTAGATAAGAGAATTGATTCTCTTCTTCATGATCATTTGATGAGATTGACATATTTTTCGTTGAGGATGATTCTTGAGTAAATTGTCTCCTTAATTCCTTTTTCATTTCCTCCATATAAGTCTTTATTAATTCCGACTTTGAAATTTCTTGAGTATTTTTTAGTCTTCTAGAAATTTGCTCAAAAGGACTAGGGAGCTGTCTTTGCTGCCTTTTCTCAATCTGGATTTTATAATGGTCAATTTTTTCCGTTATTAACTTGATGGTGTCAATAGACTCGAGTTCTTTGGTAGAGTTATTCACTCTTGTCATTTTTGCCCAAAACTTGGTATAACAAGTTCTCTTTAGACATGGAAAGTTGTCTCTTAGGGTGTAACCTGTAGTTGGGGCCCATCTCCATAACCATGGAATAGAGAATTCTATAAAAAATACATTGAAGCTATTCCTTCAAACCATGTTTTATTATATTCTGCCTCTATGAGATCTGGAGAAACAGTAACCCATTCATGATATAATCCTTTGAATGGTTCTGGGAGGATTTGAACCGATGGTCCATATAGTGTGAACCATTTTTTAAACCAACAAGGTATGCCTTGTTTATGAATATCACTACTGACTTTTATGAACCATGAGTGCTTCCTATTAGGATTCTCATAGAATAGACATTTTTCAAAGCTATCAATATAATCCCAGTAATTATATCGAAACGTTTGTCTATTATTAGCATCTGGATATATGAATTCCTTTTCATTTAAGGTATTTAATCCCCATTTCTGGGGTGATAAGATCCTTTTTATGAAGATCTTACTAAAATTATAAGTGCCTTTATCTCTCTCTGCTGGATAAAAATGTTTTATCTCTGCAGAATCTGAAACTTGTATAATATTTTCGTAGTACCTACGAGGTTTATATGAGGTTGCAGCATACGCTGCTGGTTCTAGGTATTTTTGCATTAATACCCAAGGATCATCAAAGAATTTTATATCATCCTGATCCAAGAGAATTATTTTTCTTTGTTTTTGGGATATGACCCATGAATCATCATCATCCTGTGCTATATTAGCATAAGTGGGAGCCTTTAAGGCTTCTTCTTCTTTTTGGGCTTGTAGAATAGCCATGACCTTTTCATATGAGGGATCATTTGGACTGATTTGAATACCAGTATTTGTGTTACTATGAGTAACACTTGAGCTGCTTCCAGCTATGTTTGCAGCTATAAGTCTTGTATTTCCCATTTGGGCTAAGACCATATTATGATTTTGGCCTCGTCCTCTACCTCTGCCTCTTCCTCTATAAGAGGAGAATGACTGTTTTCCTCTATCATGGGGTATCATTCCTGAAAATCAAGCAGAAGAGATTATTTTCTCTTTTTCTTTAAGATCTTTTAATTGGCTCTTGAACCAATTTAAAACCGTGTAATGTTCTTTTAATTCAATAAGTTTTTGCATAGGATGCAAGCTATAATCATTTATAATATTATGAATTTGCCTCATCCTGATTTGTATGACTACTTCAAGATCATCTTTTTCCATATTGATATTATCAAATATACATTTTAACGGACATTTGATCTTCCTTATTCCACCTGTGAAAAAATAAATGAATATTATTCTTTTTCTAAATACTCTCTTGTGAGAAAATCAGGAAGACTATTATCAGTCCCTTTTTTATAAACGATTTCAAAATCAAATGGAGCTAATTGTGATTGCCATCTGGCAAACATTTGTTTAGAAACATCATGTTTAAAATCTTTATTGAACATGAATTTAGCTGCTTGGCAGTCAGTTTTTATAATAAACTTTTGATTATATAAATCATCTTGAAATTTCAAAACACATTTTAGAATTGCTAAAATTTCTTTTGCTATTGTAGCATAATTTTTTTGACTCTCGAGCCATTTTCCAGAATGAAATCGTACAAGATATTCTTGTTTAGTCTTAGGGGAAATTTGTTTCAATATTCCCCCATACCCTATTTCTGAGGCATCTGTCTCAACCACCTTTTCCCAATTAGAATTAGCAAGAGTTAAACATGGTAGGTTTGAAACCTTTTGCTTTATTTTTTTAACTGCCTCAGTATGATTATCACTCCAAGGCTTTGGATTCTTTTTTAATCTATCATATAATAGAGAAGAATCTTTATATATATCTTGATAATAAGGGGCTATGTAATTAAGGCTTCCTAAAAACCTTTGTAATTGGGTTTTCTCAGTAATTTTTTTAGGAAACTTACTAGCAAAGTCTATGCTTCTGCTAATGGGAATAATCTTTCCTTTTTCTATTATGTGACCTAGAAATCTGACCTTTGTTTGAAAAAGCATCATTTTCGGACTAGAAATAACCAAACCATTTTTAATAATAATCTTCTTGAATAAATCAAGGTGTTTAAAATGAGTTTCAATATCTTTTGAAAATACTAAAATATCATCAATATAGACTATTATAAAGTCTGAAAATGGAATGAATATATCATTCATAATTTTTTGAAATTCTGAAGGGGCATTCTTGAGCCCAAAAGGCATTACATTCCATTCATATTGACCAAAAGGGACATTAAAAGCTGTTTTATATTTGTCCTTTTGATTAATCTGAATTTGCCAATATCCAGATTTTAAGTCAAATTTGGAAAAGACTATTGAATTATATAATCTATCTAATAAATCTTTCTTATTAGGGATTGGATATCTTATCCATTGTAATACTTTGTTAAGAGGTTTATAATTTATAACAAGTCTTGGGACCCCTCTTTCTTGTTCTGAATGTTTGTTAACATAAAAGGCTGTACATGACCAAGGAGATTTAGAAGGGTTTATTAATCCTTTTTGTTGAAGTGATTCAATTTCCTTTTTACATAATTCTAAATATTCTGAATTCATTTGACAAGGTCTAGCTTTTGTTGGAATATCCTTCTCTTGGAAATTTTCTTCATAAGGGAGGGAAACAATATGTTGTTTTCTATCCCAAAAAGCATTAGGATGATCATTACATATCTCATTTATAAATTGATTTTTTATTAAAGTGATTTTTGATATGAGCTTAGGATTAGCTAAACTTTCTTCAATATTATTAATATTAATTTCTTCTTTTAGGAAGTTTATTTGACAAATTTTTGCCTGAATTAATATCTCATTTATTAATTTATCAATGGGTTGAGTTATAAACTCAAAATATAAACTTTTACCTTTATAAGTGCCATAAAACCCTTCTTTATTTACCTTCATTAAAGGGAAAATTTTTGATAGGAAAGGGGTTCCCAAAATCACCTCATTTGAAAGATTTTTTAGAAGAACAAATGAAGTTGGAATACACTCCTTATTACAACAAAATTTTGCATTTGGAAGTTTATATTTAACTCCCATATCTTCTCTATTTGCAGCTTTTAAAACCTGAGTGGTTTTTTCAAAATATTTAGTTGGAATGAGACCTTCTCTTATACAGTTTAGATCCGCGCCTGAGTCTATAAGAGCAATTAATTCTTTTTTAAAAGAGTTATTTATGAGTAGAGTTATTTTTACTAACCATTTTTGGGAAGTTATTTTTTCAATTGTTTGGATAAATTCGTCATCTTTATTAAGGGGAGGAAAATCTTCATTTTTAAGAATTTGACTATAAGTCTTGGAAGTTGAGGCTTCTCCTAAATGTATATTTTTATTTTCAAGATTAGAAATCCTTTTCTCAAAGTTATTACTTTGGTTTTTTAGGCTTGTTATTTCCCCTTTTAATTTTATGATTTCAAACTTTAAATCTTCAGAAGTAGAAGGATTTTCTTTCTTTTTATTAAGGGTATCTTGGATATATTTCATTGAATACGGTCCTTCAGGTTCTTTTTTATTAGTAGTATCTTTTTCCTTGGCCTGATATAGTATGTTAAGGATTTTTAATTTTTCTTCTGGATTTTTGATTTTATTAAGAATGTTTTCAAGCATATTGCTATCTATTACATTAATATCATGTTCTTCAAGATCGTTATCTTGAAATTGAGATATAAGTCTATAGATCATGTCATTATCAGATTCTGTTTTATTACAACAATCTTTGCAATCTTCAGAGCTCTGGCTATATTCTGAATCATAATCTGAAGAGTCTTCAGAATCAAATATTTTGTTTAACTCATTTTTTATATCTTCTTCTATTTCAAGATTATTAATTTTATTTTTTACTATCTTTCTTTGACGACAATTATTTGCTGTATGCCCTTTTTTCTTGCATGTCCAGCAAGTAGGAATCCATTTCTTTTCTCTTTGTTCCTTTCTAAATTTCCTTTTTTCCTTTCTTTTTTGGAAATACTTTTCTTTAGAAGACGATTTTCTATAATTTTTCTGGGAATATTTTTCCCTTTTTCCTTCTTTATTACATTCCAAACCAAATTGATCACAAAAATGACCAAGTTGTCTTTTTTCTGTTAAATTGTGTTTTTTGATTTGTTGATTTAGTTTAAGTTCATTGCATAAAGCTAAACCTTCCTGGACACAGATTCCTATTAATCTGCCATAAGTATAATTATTATAATTAATTTGGATATCATTTCCTCTAAGAGTTTTTCTTACTCTTTCAGCAAATAATGAAGGGAGACCATCTATAAATTTCGATTTCCAATGAGGACTATTATTTTCTGGGAGTTCATAAACTCTACTTAAAAAGACATCTTTGTACCACCTAAAAGATGTTTGAGTATGACATTTAAGACCATTTAAAAGGGTCCTTATTGTTTCAGAGTTATCTGACCATCTACCAGTGAAATGTTCTATAATTGTAAGAATTAATGTGTAAACAGCATCAGAAACATTAGCGCCATTTTCCGTTTTAACATGTTGATAAATTTGTTCCTGGTTTTGTCCAATATAATTATCCCACCAGCCTTTTAACTGACCAGTAAATCCTGAAGTTATCATTTTACAAACTGCAGTATCAGTATTTTGATTGTTCTTTGCTATAGTAGCATACATCATCATTCGATGTGTCATCATAAAAACCTGTCTATCAGTATAACCATCTAAATTCCATTCATAAATAGATTTTCCACTATAAGAATTGTTAATTACATATTCTTGTTCTTCATTAAGAACATCCTGAGGAGTTGGTCTAGGATAATAATACATCCTTTGTCTAGGTTTATCAACATATTGTGAACTATAAGCTCCTTTACCCTTATCTAATCTATTGATGGAATCAGTAACATAAGCTTCAAATGTTTCATCATCCATATTTTCTTCTTCCAAAGTATTAATTTGAATATTAGATAATTTTTCTTTGATTACTTCCATTAAGTCATTCATAGGTTTTAATTTATAATCTTTTATTTCGGGAGGAGGTTGGATTGAAGATTTTATACTCATAGCTAAGTCTTCTTCCTTCTTCGTATTACTAGTTTCTCCCTTTTCTTTTATTAAACTATCAGTTTTGTTATTGGTATCTTGAAGCATTTCAGAAATAATTCTAATGCCTAAATTAGTGTAATTATTTTGTTGAATAATTTGATTCACCTGAGCCATAGTAGCCTGGATAGATTCATCTTTTATAGCTTTTTTGAAAGCAGAGAAATGTAATTCCTCGTGATCTCTATTTATTTTAAAATCTTTTGAAGGAGGAAAAACAGATTTTATAATTTCACCATTATTAAGTCTATAATCTTTTTCTATCATGGAGATATATTTGTAAGAATACTTATTTATAAACCATACTGGAAATTCTATAATCTCCTGGACAAGTTCTAAATCTTCATAAAATTCTTGTCCTAATCTATGTTTTTCATCTTTAGGATAAAATTTATTAAACCAATTTCTAAAAGGCAACCATTTGGTTGTCTATAATTTTCTACTATTTGATTTCTAATAGTAGATCCTGGACTAAAATCTAATTTTTTACTTATCATCATAAATTAAAACTCATTTGGGAGATTGTATCATCTTCTCCTACAGGTTGGTAAGCTCCTGTGACCAGATTATCAGTATTTATATTTAGGTTTGCTACTCTATTTCTTATTTGGGAAGTAGAAGCTCTGGAGGATTCTGGGATATCAACTTTGTAATCTATGGGCGAGATATAAGATTTTGTTGAAGACGATCTTAAAAGAGTTCTATCTTTTCTTTCCTCTTCAAATTCTATTTCTATGTTTCCTTCAGGAGTTTCTATAAGTCTCCTAACTTTATGATTTATTTGAGGTTGAATATTGACTGCCTTTTTTATGACCCAATTTTCAGGGAAAGCTATTTCTTCTCATTTGACAGGTCTTCTTATGGAAATGTTTGACTTTCCATAGTTTGTTTCAATTAAAATGGTTTGGTTATTTCTAGTCCGAAAATGATGCTTTTTCAAACAAAGGTCAGATTTCTAGGTCACATAATATATATATATATATATATATATATATATATATATATATATATATATATATATATATATAGGGGATGGTTAAAATAAAAACCCACTCAAAATGAGTAAACCTTGTAAACCTTATGAGAGCCATTGATCTAAATTGATCAATGGCTTAGATTAATTCCATATTATTTTAAAAGATTTAATAAGGTAGAGGACAAAAAAAGGGCACAATGTTCAAATGTCATTTTCTGAAAAAGCACATATGACAAGTGGACCCCACACATGTCACATCATCTCTCTCATACTTTTGTGATCATGGTCCTAAATCTGTCAGCACGTCATGTTACATATGTAACATATGCAGTGTTGCGTACATTAAAATTTCACAGACTTTGGGTCTCATATTTTTTTTATTAGACCATATTTTTTTCGTTTTATTGTACCAGCACCAGAATTGTTGCATACGTAACGAGAATTGATATGGTTATAGGCATTTTGTTACTTATAAAGTGCTAAAAACAAACAAAACGGTCATTACAAAGTGCTAAAAACTTTATAGATCAAAAAACATTCAAATGTATATAAGAATTGTTTCTTACAAAGTGCTAAAAACAAACAAAACGGTCATTACAAATTCAACAAATTCTAAAAAAAACTATCATAAACAAAAAAAATTGTCCACACTTCATTCTTGATAATCATCTTCATCTTTAATGCAAAAAATATGCTCACCTGCAAAAATAAAACAAAAATCATCAATTTACATGTAAAAGACCCCCCCCCCCCCCCCCCCCCCCCGCTTAACGTATGTTAACCAACTGGATTACAAAAAAACATACGAAACTGATACAAAAAAACATTGTTTTATACATTTAGTTATCAAAGATTATCAAACATACGAAACTGATAGCAACTTAGTTCTGCTGTTACATACGAAACAGACGCAAACATAGATTTGATCCAATGATTAGTGACTTTTGTTTTAATCAATATATGGTAAAAAAATCAAAAGCTAATTTATACCAACTTAGTTCTGCTGTTACATACGAAACAGACGCAACATAGATTTGATCCCACGTGTAACTGATGAAAGTCAAAAAATCAAACCTTTGTATCTGGTAAAAAAATCAGAAACTAATTTATACCAACTTATTGGTGCTGTTACACACGAAACAGACGCAAACATAGATTTCATCCCAATTCTTCCCCTATAATATGCAAAAAATCAAACCTTTGTATCTGGTAAAAAAACTCAGTAACTAATTTATACCAACTTAGTTCTATTGTTACATACGAAACAGACGCAATATAGGAAACAGATGCAAACATACATTCCAAACTTTATAATACTCATACAAACATGCACATACTGGTAAAAAACAAATCAGACATATTGTTGCATATGTTAAGAGGCATATGCAATATTACATTCCTGATAAGTGACTTTTTTTTATTAACATATGCAACTGCTGTTGAAAGTAAAACATGCGTACCTCATGAAAAGTCAAAAAATCAAACCTTTGTATCTGGTAAAAAAATCGGTAACTAATCTATACCAACTTAGTTCTGTTGTTACATACGAAACAGACGCAATATAGGAATCAGATGCAAAACATACATTCCTCCCACATTATAATACTCATACAAACATGCACATACCGGTAAAAAAAAAACAAATCAGACATATTGTTGCATATGTTAAGAGACATTAAAATTCACCAATTTTGATTAAAAAACATATTAATAACAATAACATGTAAAAAAGGTTAATTAATATGTAAACCTACGTTTAACGTATGCTACCTATGTGTAAACATGATTAGTTATGGCGTTACATACGAAACCGATGCAAACATACATTTTCAAAACCATCACAAACAACTTCTTATTACCAAACACTAATTAGCTCAAATTCAAAATCTAACCATTAAAATGTTTTCTAACCCCTTTCAAAATGATATTAAAAATCAAAACTTGGTGATGTACATGATTTCTTATTATTGCAAAGGATGCCACGACCAATCTTCTGTGGCCACGTCTCCTATACATTTTTTTCTTTCCACACTCTCATCACAAAGCTTTATCCACAAAACCAAACATGAAAAATCACATTCCACAAAACCAACCTTACGTTTCTCTAACCTGTAACTTATACAGCATAACCATTTCTTTATTATTAAATATCATACTCTTTTCCGAAAAACCATTGGTTATATCTAAAGTAAAAAGTAAGTAATATGATTATAAACATATGAACATGTGATTAATTCAGTAACAAAGGTATCAGCTAGTTAATAGCCACACTACACCACTGAATATAGTATGAATTTCCATTATTTAATTCAAAACACACAAAATTAATAAAACAGAACACAATATGCTTTCCATTATTTAATTCAAAAGGTGATAAAACATAAATAAAAAATCTATAACAGAACACAAAATTAATAAAACAGAACACACTTGCAGGTTTCTTCTTACCGTTGGGACCCACAACATAGGTTGACCATCTTGACTTAATGGATTCGCCCCTGTTTCTATAAGTTACGATTGTTTTTCTACAGCTTGATGGTCGGAAATAACTCCTCTAACAGCCACTCCAGGTTACGATTGTTTTCGAGCTTCCATTTCAAACGGGCCGGACGATGAACTACTACTAGCATAATTTGAGGGCTTCATACCAATCCGTCAATCGTGTAAAAGTTCTCAGATTTGTTGGTGGTGATAATCTTTGAGAGAGATCAAAGAGAGAGAGAGAGAGAGAAAGAGAGAGAGTGGATATGAGGGAAATAGATTTTGAATGTGGTTTGAAAAAGTTAGAGAGAGGTAAATATTATATATAGAGGTTTAAAAAATCAGATTTTGTAAATTACTAAAACACCCTTAAAGTAATAAAAAAATGATTTGTTTTGTTGGTGACTAGATATTTGCCCGCGTTGACACGCAGTTCAACAACGTACGATTATTTGGAGTAGTATAACGTATAAGAAAAATAAAGTAGAAACATTTTATTAAAATTTAAAAGCAACGAATACACATTTATTCAAATATCGCTGAAAATTTCCTTATAAACCACATTTTTTGTTTTAGTCATCACTTTCCCACCAGCATCAAGTATAAGTAACTTCACGTCTGCCCTGCTTTTAACTCTTGACAATGCGACATAAAGCTGGCCATGTGAGAATACAGGGTTTCTTAAATACAATCCAACCTGAATAAGGCGACTTAAATGGTATGTGTTAAAAATAGAGTTATGGCATATTCAACAATAAGAAAGTAATAAAAATGAAAATAAGAAACTAACTACCACCTAAATTTCACAATTTAATTTGACACGTCTGAGAAGATGAGCATTACCCATATCGACCCGCTAAAAAAACTTCGAGCATATTTTATTCTATGTTTTTATAAAAGAATTTATTTTTTAAAAATCGAAAATCATTCATTAATGTTTCGGTCAACGTGTTTAATAACTTTCCTAAACAATATAATCCACATTTTTTGTTTTTTTAAAATAAAAAACATTTAATAATTATTCTATATTTAAAATTCAAAAAAGAGTTATTAATGTTTTTATAAAAAAATTTATTTTTTAAAAATCGAAATCATTCATTAATGTTTGGGTCAACGTGTTTAATAACTTTCCTAAACACTGTAATCCATATTTTTAATTTTCTTAAAATAAAAAACATTTAATGACTATTCTATTTTTAAAATTCAAAAAAGAGTCATTAATGTTTTTATAAAATTTTTTATTTTTTAATAATCGAAAATTATTCATTAATGTTTCGGTCAAAGTGTTTAATAACTTTCCTAAACACTATAATCCAGATTTTTAATTTTTTTAAAATAAAAAACATTTAATGACTATTCTATTTTTAAAATTCAAAAAAGAGTCATGTTTTTATAAAAGAATTTATTTTTTAAAAATCGAAAATCATTCATTAATGTTTCGGTCAACGTGTTTAATAACTTTCCTAAACACTATAATCCAAATTTTTACTTTTTTTAAAATAAAAAACATTTAATGACTATTCTATTTTTAAAAGTCAAAAAAGAGTCATTAATGTTTTTATAAAAATAAATATTTTTTAAAATCGAAAATCATTCATTAATGTTTCAACAACTTTCCAAACCAAGATTCATAATTATAGCAATTATAGTTAATACATTTGACTATGCAGTTAATACATTTGACTATGACTATATGGAAAGTGTACAACTAATTGTGCTATTAACTTTCCTATAATACAATCAATCAATCTCTTACCAAAAAAGTCGACCCTTCCTTTTAACATCCAAGACTTTTCAAACCACCATTTATAACAATTAATTCTTGTAATTATCCTTCCAAACTTTAAGCCATCAACTTAGGAAACAAATAAAATGCTAATAAATGAGCCCCGAATTAACAAACAGGACCCGGACCCGAATAGCTTTCCTAAGTGGATTAATCACTAAAAAATATCCAACATTCTTTTACCTTTCATCTAATATTATGATCCTCAAGAACACCTCGAAGAACATATGAACATTCAACCTCACCCGAAGACAAACATCATCGAGCCAACATAATATCATGAAGAAATATATAATTCACGGGAAATTTTCGTGTTTTTGCTACTGAGAAAACATGAAGGATCATATCACAAATCTGAAAATTATTAAAATCTCATAATTTTTGAAAACAACAAACATAATACCTAATCATTGAAAACAAATAACAATACCTAAACACTAAAACTGATCATATCACAAATCTGAAAATTATTAAAATCTCATAATTTTTGAAAACAACAAACATAATACCTAATCATTGAAAACAAATAACAATACCTAAACACTGAAACTTAAAACTCACAATATAATCTCATAGTGGAAAATAAGAAAGATGAAACCTAAAGCCCCAAATCTGAAAAATTATTAAAAACCATCAACTGAACACAAATAAATAAATGAGAATTTATATAATTAACCTGAAAGTGAATCCAAGCATGCTGCAGTTACAGGGCAGCGTTCCATATTCAGCAATGAAAGCTTGTTTAAGCCTAAAGAACAGAAAGAATACACAATACCTTAGTTTCAAAATTATTACTATTAATTATTACAATTAAAAAAAATTCTATTAATTATATAATGGAAAAGAAAATATGTATGGTTCAAAATCAAAGCTTATGACCTTTCAGGAATGTGACACCCTGATCCGTGACCTTGCTACACGAAATTTGTAATTCTTTCAAGTTTGTAAGGTCTGAGACATAAAAATTATATATATTAGTAAAATATGCGAGATTATATATTCTTATCAAGTTCATTACATTACAATCTGTAATAAAATTCTGTAATAAAATTCGAATTATTCTAAGAAAGCACTTTTTCTTGACCATATATGTTATAGGATTATTGTATTAGAACATTGATTAGAGCTGATCATGTAGACAACAATGATGTAAACTTTAAAGAACAATTACCTGAGAGAGGCTTCATATCCGCATCGGTAATGCAATTACAGCAGTTGATATTAAGTGATTCGAGTTTTTTCAAACCTGCCAGATATTAAGATGCAAGAAATCATGGTTGATCAGTGGGAAGGGGAAGTTCACGAACTAACCTAGTAATGGAGAAGATTGCTGCAGAAAAGGGTTTAGAGAGAGAAAGTTATTAGAAAGATTGGTTTTAATTAACAAATAGGAAACTTATTAATGGGAAAATTAATATTAATGCCCGATTTTGACCAACTTATTAATGGGAAAATTAATATTAATTACCGATTTTGACCAACCAATAAATGATTTTTGATTTTTAGAAAAAAGAAAAATTTTATAAATTCTCACAATAGAGACACTTGGCATTAGTTGATTGGCTATGTAATTGGAGGATGAATGTGGGATTGCCAAGTGTCCTCATGGACTTTGTTTTATTAGATGTATAGATGTGGAGCAATGTGAACCACTCATTGGGTTTGTGGGGGTTTACTCATTTTGAAGGGTTTCTTTAATCCCTTTCCCCTATATATATATATATATATATATATATATATATATATATATATATATATATATTGACCGTTGCATGCCCCTCCTCCAACGGCTATTTTTTTTAAATAATATCCTTGACACTTGGCAACATATCATTGGCCCACACAAGATTTCACCCACGCGAAAATTTTCACTAGGGAACCCTTAGCGCCCCATTCACGAGCAGGGGGGCGGTGTTTCCATGTTAATTGGGCGCCAAATCAGCCCCTTCACGCCCAATTCACGAACCATTACGTATGGTCTTTGTCACACCCTCAAATTTCCACTGCGGGGTTTATACCGCGAGGCGCATGACAAACCAGGATCCCATAGCCATAAGTCACATGAACGACTCTAAATGCCCAACCATTTAGTTCGTTATTGCAAAACCAAGTTTAATGTTTAACCAAACCAAATATAAGTATAGCGGAAGCGAACGAAAAACGGTTAAATAAAATCTGCACAAAACACCGCGCCCGAAACCAAAAGAAAATAGTTAAATGTTTTAAAATAGTTTAATGTTTGAGACCCATGATATGATGCATGCCCTAACTGTGCTCCTTTCCTAGTTACCTGCAAAAGCATGCTATCGTGTGTCAACATAAAGCTGGTGAGTTCACAAAGTAAAGCAAACATGTATAAAAATGTGTTGGTTTCCAAAACCACGTAACCAATTAATAACGTAGGTCCTCCAGACCCAAAAATGTTCAAGAGTTATCAGTTTAAGTGTGTCAGGGGTAGCTAGCCCACTCAATGTAACTAAACAGGAATATTGGGACACCTTCAGTAAATAGTAATTTACCTCAATAACTGGTGTCTATCAACACCAGTTCTCAGATGTGGTCAGAAGTTCATGCCCGTGCCTCAAGCACCTCAGACATGAGGTTGCTGCACAACCTAATAGCGCTATCAACTAATACCCCGCTCGCCTCCAACGATTAACCCAATAATATGCAAGGACTTTCCAATGATAGAGTGTTTAGTCTACAAAGGACCAATAAGTTTTAAACTGATCAAAAACCCGATCCACACAAGGAATCGTAAAACCGACCCACACAAGGAGTCAATACCTGAGTCGTCCCAAACTGGACTAGAAAATGTTTACCAAAGTTGTCTCTGACCCGAAACGCATGCTTTTTGAGAAAAAGAGTAGTGAAACTCACCTTAGTGTGCAAGCAAAAGAAATCCAAACCGCAAGTAAAGTATGCTACCGACACCCTAATATAAGTGTCACTAAGTAAGTATAGGCGTAATATCATTACACCATATAACTCGTTTGTCCAAGGCGTTTAAACGTTCAAAAGTGTGTAGGTGACACCTAGTGACTCCACATGCAATAGTAAACCCTACGAACTCGTTGGTGAATATGTTGGTTATAATTAGTTTTCACATTCCATATGCGTCTCATACAAGTGCCCTTTCAGTTACATATCAATCACATAACACCTATGACTTCAATTAATCACATAAGCACATAATACACAATCTGTGTTTTTAGGACAGATTGTGCGTCATCAAAACTAATTTATTTAAAATAGTTAATCAGTGAGTTAATCTCCCAAATTTTTACTGAATATTCTTTGGGATTCACTTAACAACCCCTATTTTTGCTTTGTCTTAACTCCAAACACAAAAATAATTAAAATTCGTTCAACACAGCTATGTTCAGAATACTTTCTGATATGACCTATTTTCAAAGAAAATTCCAAAAACGACTCAACCGACGTCCAAATCACTTGATTTTACCCATTATGAAAAGCTAAGACCAGGTGTGATTTAACCATGCAAAGAAAATACCAAAATCATCATGTTAAAGTCGTGTTACAGCCCCTACCAGTTCATCTAATCATTTTGTCCAGATTTTAGTTACGCCTAAATCTTTCTTTAAACGACTACCGTGTGCATACAAACAACCAACAATCATCAATAACCATTACCAAACATTCTTAATACCTATTTTGATCAGATTTTATCATTATTCATGCAAAGATTATAACTTTAATGATCAAAACTTCAACAACTTGCGCAACAAGTAACCTATGATATTACTAATCGCCTATCATCATGTTTAATTCGTTTAATCTTCAAAAACCTCAAGTTTTAATGATTATCAAAAGATTTCAGACCTGGACAAACCTTGTTATATGATTTTTATAACATAAAAATAAGATTATAGCGTAAAGGATTAAAGATTATACCCCTAGCTCTTCGATACAATCAACCGAACGCCTTAGGAGCTTCCCAATCGATGATCTTGAGCCTTTGCAGGTTGTTAGGGGTTAATAATTCGTAAGGGGGCAGTAGGGGGCGATTAGGGTTGAGTTTAGAGGTTGCATGGGGCTTAAGAGTGTTTAAATAGGAGATTGAGGCGGTTTAGAGTCGTCAGACCCCGGCGAGCGGCCGCTCGGGCTCTGTGAGCGGCCGCTCACAGGCCCTCGGCGCGCGCAGGTGGCCCGTTTCGTCTCCCGGCGTGTTTTCCTTCGACGTTTTCGTTATTTCGGACCGTAATAAGTGCAACCCCATGCGTTAAGACCCTAACCATCCTAATGATCCACCTTTAGTGATTTTATTAACGTATTCGGTTTAGGTTCACACAATCACGTATGGTTTTCACATAAGTTCATCGAATATCACAGAGACACATAATCGCAATCAATCCAAATTAGTTCAATATTCACCAACGTCCGAGGTTCACTAATCATGTATTCAGTTATTGACTCGCAACAATGCAACGTGTGTCCTATCTAGCTAACCCTAGTTAAGTATAATGCAAGGAACGTAACTAGAGTTTAGTTAAAGTGAGAACCTGAATTTGCGGGGTATCACAGTCTTAAAGACCAAAACCATTTTGTATGGAGTATCAGTATTATATCAATACGGTGTTGATTTCATTCTTAGTCTGGACTCTAGTGTTAAACGGATATGGTCTTAAATCCTTGCACGGATAAGGTTAACTTATATTCCAATAGGCCCTACGAAACAGCTAACGAGGACACAATTGCGTGCATCATGCGCACCAAGGAAGCTTCATGGCGCATGACTACAGTTGCGCACTAGCAACCACTAACATTTGCTTTGAGAAAACTCCCAAGTTAGGGCGCACATTCTTACTCATGTACAAGACTAGGAGACAGATAATACAAAATGATGATTATGTACGGATCAATCAAAGCCAATAGACGTGTAGCAAGATAAGACGCACGTCCAACCAATCAGCATCCTCCAGTAAGAAGATTGCAACGTCTTAATAACATGTGGCCAATGAGAGCATGTCAACGTTGGTGATATGTAGCGTCCCACGATCGTGCATGACACATATGGGATAGCAAGTATAGTGCCAACATTACTCAACCAATCAGATAGCAAGGGCGGGGAGTGTCAACCCCAATAACGCTATTTAACCGATCCTTAGTCCAAAGACTAATGGTTACAGTAATGTAAGTAATGCGAGGACTCCTGAGCTCAAACCCATAAAGTCTCATGCGCACATAATAATATGGTGATTTCAACCCACCTATACACCCACACAAAACATGTGATTTTCCCCAAATTGTTTAAGAATAGTAAAACAAAGATGGACCATGAAGATAAGCATATCATTATTTAAGTAGAAGAAATAACATATTTTTTTAATTAAAAGATAAATATCCATAATTAAGTAGAAGAAAGAGAAGGAAAAAAAAAACAGATAACGCTGGTGAATGACGCGTGTTCAAACTTATGTTGGTTTATCACAGATAATGCAACATGACGTGGATAATAGGCACGTGGCCACAGCCCACCGGTGGCGGCCTAGGTGTGTGAGCCAAAGCAGATATAGGTTGTGTTTGTTTTTTTACAAAAGCTCTTCCTGACCTATTTTGTCTGCTCCGCGCAGACGCGAGCAGACATTAAGCTGTAAAAGATTGTTTGTTTTTTAGAAGATGTTTCCTCTTCAAACATCTGCCCTTCCTCTTTTACACTGTGTTCCCGAGTTTCATTAAAGGATGGAAGAGAAAGGATCTCCCTCCTCTTCCTTTCTCTCCAATTCCTTCCAAATTGGAAAGATTGAAAATCACACTAAAATCCTCTTTATTATCCCTCTCATTCCCTCCTTTTCCCTCCTACAAAAAACTCTGGAACACATTTTTTCCCCACTTCCTTTTCAATCATTTCCCTTTCATCCTTTAATGAAACTCTGAAACATAGTGTTAGGGGAAGACATTTTCAAAAGTCTTTCTACCATCTCTTCCCACTTCACAAACCTATCTAATCTCCTCATCTCCTTTCTTCTCCAATGGCCTCCTTCACCTTCACCACCTGATCTGCCAGCCTCCTCCACGACTCCCTCCACGCGTCCTCCTCCCCTCGGTTCCCTCCTCGTCCGCTCCTCCATCTTCCTTCTTCCCAGATCTGTCTCAGGTACGAGTTTTTTTTATTTTTTTTATTTTTTTGATATATATATATATGTGTGTGTGTGTGTTGAAAGGATAATTATATCGTTACTTTTTGTATTTCGTGGATATACGCTATGTGTTAATTAGTTTAATCACTTGTGTTGTGTTGGTTAGCTCTGTGTAGGATATTACTATAATAATTATCAATTGAATTTCTAGTTAGACTAGGTGTAGCTGTATTTTGGATTTAATCAATTGAATTTGTAGTTAGGTTATGTTATCTAACTGCTTGTGATTCTTATGAATGCATTTTCATCATTATCTTAGATTCGTTCGTTTCATTGCAGTTTACTAGATCAAGTTGTGAATTACTAATTATATTCACTGTAGTTTAAACATAACATTTTTGTGATTTTACTGTTTGTTATAATCTCACAATTAGACATTTGTTTGTAGTGTATTAAGCCTTTCATAATTAGATTTCCAGTTAAATTCACAATAACTGAATTGAATCGCGTTAGCTTTTTTTAAACGACTTGGTATGTATATTTGTTATTCTATATTAGTGGTTGAATGTATACTTGGATCATGGGTATTATTATTGATATTAGTTGTTGGTATGTATACTTGTTATCCTATATTAGTTGTTGATACTTGATGCCTTTTATGTTAATAGAAATGGGAGAAAAACAACAATGGTCAAATGAGCAACTAAAACCTAGCACTATACCCGTCCGCTGGGACGGGTTCCTGAAATTTACTACATTTAAACTATGTGTACATGGAAGATCTCACTAATTTCCCGTACATGTTAACTCAAATTTTGTTATTTAGTTAGCACAATTTAGCATGTCTGCTTCATTATGCATAGACAAAAATTTTTTAAAGAAAAAACAAACAAAACGAAATAGCTTCAAACATACAATGACATATACAAACTACAAATGCTTGAAATAAAGACAACAAAAAATCGCAAAACAATTGCAATATACAGCTTCACATTACTAAAACCAATACGGGTTCCCCAAAATTTACCCTAACCCAGTTTGTTTTGTTGCTAACGTGGTAGCTGCCGCATCAGCAAAAAAAACTAATTGGGTTACAGTTTAGTTAGTTTTGAAGTGACCGGGAAAAATAAGTTGGTTAGTCGGCAATGACAGCGCTAAAACATGATAGTCGGGGCTATTAAAATCCAATAACCCAAAATTCATTCATGTTGGAATGAGGGCAACACGAGTGGTATGGTTCATGAAAAACTGAGGTGATGTATAAATAATGAGCACGCCTAATCATTTTTGGAATCAAATCAAAATTACTGTTACAAATTCAATAACCACCACCTACATAGCTTTATCTTTTTTTTAGAATGAGATGCATGAACTACGTTTGAGACCTACAATTCAGCTCATATTATAACGATCTGGAACCCCATCGACATGTAAATACAGTAAACATCAATTCTATAGTATATTGAATTAGAGAATATAGAGTTACCCATCTTCAAGATTTACGAATTCAAGAATAGCTTTATCTATCTCAATTTTAGATATGATATCACCCACTTCTATCTATTAGATCAAAACAAACAATCGTGTATATATATTCAACTGTCATTCCCAAATAATAGATTTCTAAATTTCTATGCAATAACTTGTATTTGCAATTTATGGAATTTATAACATGAAAAAGGAATTTGTTATAAATGTGAGAAGTCATATATTTTTTTTGAACGGCCAACAAATCAATCACGAGCATACCTGAAGTACCCACTGGACAAAGGAGTACTCCGAGAGTAACCCGGGTCCACCAGTAATTTCACACCAGTTTCCGGGGAAAACCCGCCGTCCGAAAGCCCACTGCGGTAAAACCCGGTCCACCAGTATACATAACTGACCTTACCTCCTTTCTTCCTCTACTTTTCACTGTTACCTTGAGTCTACATTAAAGCACATAAGTAAAAAAGTAGGCTTAGTTTATGAAACAAAGTTAAAAACCAAATAAACAATAATGCACATCCATGCCATATCTTTATTATTATAGGTGACAGAGGTGGCATCTCAATGACACCATGTGCAGGAGGTTCTGCACATTAAAAGCCTATAAAAATTAGCTACACCAACTTTCAGAAACAACTGTAAACTGGCACTCAGTTTCTTTGAAATAAACTGATCAAAACCCAAGCTGATGGCATCTCAATAACATTATGTGGAGACGTCTACCTGTGACCAGTCGTGAATAACATCAGCTTACGCAGATCAGAACCCAGATTGATGCTTTTTCCTTGCAGAAGGCTGAAGACAGATGGGTGTGTCGTGTGGGTACCCAGTCCAGAAGGCGCTTTGACGGTATCTTCTTGCTGGAATCTCTTATCTAGGTTTGTTGTCCCTTATAAGCCTTTCACTTGGATTAAATTGGTGCCGAAAAAAGTCAATGTTTTTGGATGGAGGGCCGAACAGAATCTACTTCCAACACTTCAGGGCCTTCATAAGAGGACCATTCTCCAGGGGCCTCCTACGTGCAGGTTATGTGCAGCAGAGGTTGAAGATTCCAACCACATCTTCGCTTCTTGCACCATCGCTTCAGTACTTTGGAACAGGGATGAGCTCGGGATGATATTCGGTGCAATATGTTGATAAATATTGTACATAAGGGGCATAATGGGAAGAAAATAACAAAAAAGTAGAGATTTTTAAAGAGGCTTTTGAACTCCCATCTTAAAATGAAGTTGATTTTACTTTTTTACCCATCTTTTGTACTTAACAAGGGAAGTTAGATAATTATACAAATACAAGAATATGAAAATGATAATGTAAATTTATGGACTTATGGCTAGGCCCATATAAGAATAAAAAATACTGGGTCTGGCCCATAATGTTATAAAATAAGAAGTCACATACTCCTATTATTATTATTATTATTCAGGTTCAGGTTTATTAACCAAAAACCCTCCCTCAACCTCTCTCTCTATCTGCTGCGCCTTTCTCGTGCCCTTATAAGGTATTATTATTATTATTATGCTTTCTGTCTCCATTATCTTTTTGTTCTTACACTATTTCTGTTTGTTTCAGCAAATTAATTAGCTCTATAATGATACCAAACACGATTTAGGTTCTTACAGAATATCCAGTACATAGCACTTTCTTATAATTTTACTGTTCATTTGATGTTATTACATGTAATAGCTTAACTGTTTCCATATTTATCAGTTTGTTGATCAAGATTAACTTTTTTTATTGCTTAATTGAATTACTCCTGACTTAAAACCAAAATCACTCATTGTTGGCTTAGCTTTATATAGCGAGTAGCGCACAAAAGCGACGAGGTCTAAAACCGAGCTGCAAATTGCAAAAGCAGCGGGCTTTTCGTACCAGAGGAGCAAGGCTATTATATAATTTTTTTTATATATCCCAAACATTTTAGCTTCTCCTACCCAAAAAAAATATATAGTTACAAATAAGGTTTTTATATGATTTTATCTACATGTACAAGCAAAAAACCCAAGGTACAACCATGGTTTAAAAAAACGGGTGAGGCGTGGGCCTCGAGGCGCGCCTCAAGGCGATTCTGTAAGAAAACGAATCTGAGGCGCCGCCTCAGGGTGTTATTTTGTACGGGCGCCTCAAAGAGCTGAGGCGGTAACAAAAACTACGCCTCAGGGGCGCCTCATGGGTTTTTTATGTTTATTTTTGATGTTTTAAACTTTTTGTGTCAATTTCAAGCATTCCATGTCTTTTTAATGTGTGTTTTGATGTTTTTTGATGAATACGATGATGTAATTAATTAGTGTTTCATTTTTTATAAGATATATAATATTTATATTTATTTTTTAATTCCGCCTCGGGCTTACCGGCTTACCGCTTACGCCTCGAGGCGTACGCCTCGTGAGGCGAAGGGAAAACGGCTCGAGGCACAATTCCGTACCTTTATACCTTGGGTACAACAGTTTGCTGCATAGAAATGCCCAAGGTACAAGAGGCGCACACTTCAGGCCAGAAAAAAAAACCCCAAAAAGTACTTATTAGGTTTACTCAAGGCGTGGAGCAAAAAAGCGATAACCCTTGCGCCTAGGCCCACTTTTTATAACCGAGATTGTTGGCACAAGTTTGAATGTTCATTGCTTATTTACACATCTCGTCAAATTACTCAATGAGTGTCTTGTTAGATGTTTAAATTAAACATTATATCATATGTTCATTATAGTATGTGTGTATATTATCTAAACTTATGCAGTAGTATGTATTTGTGTATCAGTATTATTGAAGTAAGTTGTAAACTTTAGTTACAAGTACATTAGTGTAGATAGGATAGAACTTCATATGGGTCAAAACGGCAATGAACAAGAATACATCAGAAGGCTCACATCAAAGAAAACAAGGCTGTATCAGAAGAAAGTTTGTTGCAGACTTAGGAAAATCAAATGGGTCAACAAGCAACTAAATGGAGCAGCAGCAAATGAAGAAAATAAGCGGGACACAAATGTGAAAAGACTTTCTTACCCCCGGCAGTTAAAATACAGTTTCTTGGCGCCAAAATCTATTGACCGGTGGCAGTTAAAAGACCAAACAAACGACACATTGATTCGAGGCATAACTGTCATAATATTACGTCGTTTGATTAAGTATATATAGGATCATTGTATCTCATTTGTACTTACCAAGATTGTTTTAGTTCTTATCAATCCAAACAATCCATTTTTTGTCCAAAACATTATCAAATACACTTGTTCATTTCATTTACTATTTCAATTCTGTGATCATTTCATTCTATCAGATATTATTGTTCCTTAATTCCGCTGCAACATAAGTTTTATAATCCAACATGTCTTTTATTACTTTTAACCAGAATAACTCGGTAGCTGCAACTTTTGGCAACATATAGACCTGTTACCAATACTTACCATTCTTATTTCCTGCACACCAGGTTTGTTAAGTTTTTTAAATTTTCGGTGCATGTACTAATTTTAACGGACAGTTTGTATAAATTGCTAGCAAAAACTGTGAAACCAAACCGTTATGTGAACTAAGAAACTACCGGTTCGTTTTGCCTTAAATGATATTCATGCTGATTATTAACCAACAGAGCCAATTGCAAAACTACGTGTTAAAGTTTACAATTTACACACACCAAAATCTATTTTTAACACCTTAGTTGACCTACGTTGGCAGTTGACAGAAGTCCTCAGCTGATACCAGCCAAGATAACCAAACATGGTGGAGCTAAAAGTCTCAGAGAGCAGAGACCTAACTAGAATTGAGCGAATAGGCGCTCATTCTCACATCCGTGGGCTGGGTCTTGACTCAGCATTGGAACCCCGTTCCAGTTCTGAAGGTATGGTTGGTCAGACTACAGCCCGTAAAGCAGCTGGAGTCATCGTTCAGATGGTGAAGGAAGGTAAAATTGCAGGTCGGGCGGTTCTCCTCGCTGGGCAGCCTGGAACAGGCAAGACTGCCATTGCCATGGGGATGGCCAAGTCAATTGGACTAGAAACTCCGTTCGCTATGCTCGCAGGCAGCGAGCTTTTTTCGCTGGAGATGTCTAAAACGGAAGCACTTATGCAAGCTTTTAGGAAGGCTATTGGTGTGAGGATTAAAGAGGAGACTGAAGTGATTGAAGGGGAGGTTGTGGAAATCCAGATTGACCGTCCGGCGGTGACTGGAGCGGCATCTAAAACAGGTAAATTGACCTTGAAGACGACGGAGATGGAGACGGTGTACGATCTTGGGGCGAAGATGATTGAAGCCTTGGGGAAGGATAAGGTTCAGAGTGGCGATGTGATTGCAATTGATAAGGCTTCGGGGAAGATAACTAAACTCGGGAGGTCGTTTTCGAGGTCTAGAGATTATGATGCAATGGGGCCGCAAACGAAGTTTGTGCAATGTCCTGATGGCGAGCTGCAGAAGCGGAAAGAGGTGGTGCATTGTGTTACACTTCATGAAATTGATGTGATCAATAGCAGGTATGTGTCCTGCACTCTGCTGGTTGTTTATTTTAATTGCAACTTGGTTACATTACATTATAAGTAGCATAGTTTATAAGAAAGTCAAATCCGTTTGCATTGAATAAATTCTCTTTGCAGCTTTTGCTTATGAGTATAGATAGTAGTATACACATTGCTCGTGTTGTTAAATTTGGTTTACAGCCTGATGGACTAGCGGTGTTCAAAAACCGTTGAAACCGAGCTAATTCGGCCAGTTTAGGAGGGACCCGGTTTTCACGGTGCAGTTTACGGTTTGGAACCGGCCGCCAAAACTGAACTGGCTGAAAAGTATTAAAAGTATGTATACTTTTTTAATCTATGTAAGTTTAATAAAAATAAAGGTAACTCTTTTTTTCATGTATAGAAATCAAATAACTATAATGCGTATAAGTATTTTTATTTATAATACACATTATTATTACTGTTTTAATAGCGTTGCTATTAGTGGGATTTCCTGGGTTCGGTTGTTGTTGTTGTTGTTGTATTATTATTACTGTTTTAACCAATTTCATTCTATTAATTTTTTTCTTCACATTATTTTCGTAAACGCTTTAATGCTCAAAAGTCAAAAGGTAAAACGTTTAAGTGTTTCTAAAACTATCATTTTACTGAACTTTTGAAAATCCAATGGCACAATTCTGTGCTAAAAAAAGCCAAACGGAACCGTTTTGGCGTACTTACATGTTCAGCCTAGAAAGTTCGTTAAAACCGCTGAAGCGGAGTGTGAACACCCCTATGATGGTGTAAAACTGAATGAAAAGAAGGAACTTGAGATTATCATTGTTTTCATTGACATGCTTCAAAGATAAATACTTCAATTCATATGCATGGGTTTATGCATTTGTAGTTTGTTTTTTCACTAAGTCTTTACTCTTGGTGATGAACTGCAGAACACAGGGGTTTCTTGCTCTTTTCACGGGCGACACTGGTGAAATACGAGCGGAGGTCAGAGAACAAATAGACACAAAGGTTGCAGAGTGGCGAGAGGAAGGAAAGGCTGAGATCGTGCCAGGTGTCCTCTTCATTGATGAAGTCCACATGCTTGACATCGAGTGTTTCTCATTCCTAAACCGTGCCTTAGAAAACGACATGGCACCCATACTAGTTGTAGCCACCAACCGAGGAATCACAACCATTCGAGGCACAAACTACAAATCGCCACATGGGATACCAATTGATTTCCTGGACCGCCTGCTCATCATCTCCACGCAACCCTACACTGAAGATGACATCCGCAAGATTCTAGATATAAGGTGTCAAGAGGAAGACGTGGATGTATCTGAAGACGCAAAGGTTTTGCTGACCAAAATCGGAGTGGACACATCCCTAAGATATGCGATAAACCTGATTACATCAGCCTCATTGGCTTGCCAAAAGAGGAAAGGGAAGGTTGTTGAGATGGAAGACGTGAGTCGAGTTTATGAGCTGTTTTGGGATGTGAAGAGATCAACACAGTACTTGATTGAGTATCAGAGCCAGTACATGTTTAATGAAGCGACAATGGGGGAGGAAGATGAGGGCAACTTGATGGTTTCAGTTTCATAATGGTTTAAATGTTAATAAGACTATTTAAAAACATATGATTGCTTTTGGTCATGCCTGCTTCAAATGCTCTTGGTTTTTGTACATGTACATCTTCATCTTATCAAGAGGTTGGTATTTCTAGTCTAGAACCTTTTATGTATTGTTTTGTTATGAGTCTCTGCATTGCAATGTATTGTATTCAACCATCTTGGCATCTACTTAAGGAATAGTATTAATTTTCTAAGCTTGTTTTATGTATACTTAGTTGTCACCACTTGGAATTTCTTTGTCACATCAATGAATACGTGGATTGAGTTTCACTTAATTACAAGAATGCCACAACGATCATAGCCCTAAATTTGATTCCCAATAATTTTATTGGAAAAAAATGAATATCACCTCAAAGAACCAAAATGAATGAAAGGAGATTATGCATTTTTTCATATTGCAACTACACATGGTATATGGATACATTTTATTCATAATTATATATATATTAATAGCACAACGATTTAAATAGTTAATTTTCAACTTCTTTAATTTCCTCCCCCTACATTGAAAACCCCCAATTATACGAAAAGAAACTTCTATTTATAGGCCTTTGAGACGCTTAACTTTTTCTTATTATTAGTAAGAATATAAGTTATCTTAGTTTCATAACTTTTTCTTATTATTAGTAAGGACATCCACTGAAAAATGGGTTAAACCTAAGGGACGAATTGTGTAATTTTTCCTAAAAAAAAAAAAAAAAAAAAAAAAAAAAACCTAATGTTTCCTCGCTAGCCCACGCGATCCGGCTCACGTCTGCTCGCTCGCACGGTCGTTGACGTGTAGGTGTTGTGGTTTCGACGATCCACATGGCTCGTAAGGTCGTTCGCACGGGTCTGATCACGCATCACAACGGAGAGTCTAAGTGAATTAATTAATGGGTCACGAAAATGCTTATCAAAACATACTTGAAAACAAATTTGCAACAGAATACAAAATATTATACCTTAAATTTCTAACTATTTTTATATCCATACATATGAGTTATAGCAAAAGTAGAATTTGATAAGCATCTAGTAAACTGTGTTTAAATTCAATCTTACGTGTATCTATGGCAGTTTAAGGGGAACAAAAATATAAACACAAGCTTAGATTCCAGTGTTCAACAACCATAATCTGAGACTTGAAACAGAGGCTTGCAAACAACTTCTAGACGTGCCTTCTTAAGGTGAAGCTCAGCAAAAGGTGCTTTTTGATTGTTCTCAAGCCAATTGCTCGTTTCATCAACACACTTCTTCATTTCCTTCCAGATCTTAGGGTGCACACTCTTCTTGATATTGTACTCTGTGATCTTGTTTTTCACCTTGTATAAGCAATCCTCTAAAGCATTGTAAGCTTTCGCTTTCTTCTTGAATGCTTCGTCCTCCAGTTTGTACTTCTCAGCATCATCTACCATCTTCTCAATCTCTTCTTTGGAGAGTCTTCCATTTCCATTGGAAATTACGAGTTTTTCCATCTTGCCTGAGGATTTTATCGAGGCGGTGACTGTGAGGATACCGTTGGCATCTATTTCAAAGTGTTCCAAAATTTTGGAGACTTTTTTGAGAGCAGGTGGTATTCCAGAGATGACGAACTTGCCCAACAAATGGTTATCAGTAGCTTTTGATCTTTCACCTTGATACACTATAGTATTAATTTCAGTTTGGTAATCATAACACGGATAGTATGAGTTGGCATTACTTGTAGGTATTGGGGTGTTTCTCGGGATGACAACATCAAATACATTTCCTTTTGTTGCTATACCAAGTGACAAAGGAGTGACATCCTGTAGCAACACATCTTGAACATTCTTATCACTGCTACCACTTACCTTTGCTGCCATAACAGCTGCACCATACGCAACAGCCTCATCAGGGTTCACGCTCTTGCATAACTCTCTGCCATCAAAAAAATCTTGCAGCATATGCTGGACCTTTGGTATCCTAGTTGAGCCACCAACCAGAATCACTTGTTCAATACATGACTTCTCCATCTTAGCATCACTTAAACATGCCTCCAAAGTATTAATGCACTTATTAAACGAAACCATGTTCAGCTCTTCAAATTTAGCTCGACTAAATTTCATAGAAAAATCAATTTGCTCATACAAGCCATCCAATTCAATGGATGTCTGAGTAGTATATGATAGGATCCTTTTTGCTTTTTCGCAAGCAAATCTAAGCCTCCCCAATGCTCGTCGGTTTCCACTCAAGTCCTTATTCCATCTCCTCTTGAACTCCAAAACACAATGATCCACCATGTGGTTATCAAAATCTTCACCTCCCAAATGAGTGTCACCAGCAACAGCTTTGACCTCAAATTTACCTCCTCCCTCAATAGTCATTATAGATACATCAAAAGTGCCACCACCCAGATCAAATACGAGCACGTTTATCTTACCAACGATATCAGTCTTATTGTCTAGCCCATACGCAATTGCAGCAGCTGTAGGCTCATTTATCATACGAATCACATTTAATCTAGCAATAGTACCAGCGTCCTTGGTAGCTTGACGTTGTGAATCATTGAAATAGGCAGGGACGGTTATCACAGCATCTTTCACCATTTTTCCAAGGTAGGCCTCGGCATTTTCTTTCATCTTGGCAAGAATCATTGAAGAAATTTCTTCAGCCACAAATTCCCTGTGTTGACCTTTGTAAGTGACGACAATCTTTGGAGTGTCTGAAAGCCCTTGTTTGACCGTAAAAGGCCACAACTTCATGTCTTCCTGCACTTTGGAATCACTAAATTTCCTTCCAATCAATCTTTTAGAATCTGAAAATCCATATGATTAATTAATTCACAAAAGCAACACCAAGTTTTCGATTTGAGATCTATATACTCATACATATGACGTTTCTTTCGTGTCTTAGAGGGTGTTTGGGATTGCGTTTTAAATCTGATTTTTAGATTATTGCGTTTTGAAAAGGCAGAAAATCAGTTTTTAGTGTTTGGATTGCGTTTTGAAAACGCAGATAATTAGTTTTTTAAGCTACCAAAACGCAATAATCTATAAGCAGCTCCACCCCTGCTTTTCCAAAACGCATAATCTATTTTGAATAATCAATCCTAAACACCCCCTTAAAAAATGGCAAATACAATGCAGAATATCTATACTATATTATAAAGCATGAGGGAGGGATTCCCGTAAAATTTAAGTAAATACAAATTATATTGCTCAAAGTACAAACATTTGATACATTTGTGTTGGGGTAAATTAGTCTTTTTAGGTGGATTAGAGATTTTATATCTATGCTGTCTTATTTATTAACCATTTAACCATTTAGGAAAGGCAAAAGAGTCATTTGGTCAACATTTTAAGACGGCACTTGAAGAGTCCACGATCATTGTGCCATACCTATTCCACGGTTTTTGTTTCTTTTCCATTTTTTTATGTTTTCCAATTCGAGTCTAACCATGGCTGTGTATGCATGTTTGTGACAAGAGCTAATAGATAGATTAGACTGGCGGGGTTGTAATCGTTGTTTGTATACGATTAACTAATTAGTCAATATATATATATATATATTTGTCTAGATTTGTGTTGATGTGTTGTTGAAATTAGTGTAGATGAGTATGAGGTCTAGCCATAGTTGGTAGTGAGTAAAGGCTTTATTGTTGGTTTGATTATAGTGGCTGAGTGATAGTTTGGTTTATAGGATTTGGTTGGTGATGATCTGATGTTGTAGTTAGGCTGAGTTGTTCTTTTGACTTGAAACTACTAACAAAACTTTTAATTTTGTTTAATTAATATGCAAATAAGCATCCAATGAGTTGTATTTTTTACTTTATTATGTTTTTATTTCGAGCATTCCCGCTGAGCCCTAAAACTACCAATTTTTGGGTCTTGTAGCCAATAGTTGTTTCGGTGCCTTTTTTATTAACTATTTATTATGTCGTCAATGAAAATGACATAGGATAGGATCCAATCGTCCGTGAGCGCAATTTTCTTGATAGTTGTTTTGACATCAAAGTATATATTTGTATTTTGTATGATTGGCATGTAGTCTTTCTACTGCTTCATAGCATTTATTTTTTCTTATATATCTTTTCATGGGTTAATATTTTTTGCTGCAGCATATGAGATTCAATGGAAAAGAAAATTTAATGGCCCTTGACCACCAGTGCACCATATATCATTTCTTTTCAGTTTAATGTATAGTTGAAATTAAATTTCTTTATATTTGTTACTTATTTGTCTTCCAAATATACACATTAAATCTCCATGCATGCAGTTTGATTCCATGATTATTTTGTTTTGCTTCTAATGTAGATAACGTGATGTCATCTTTCACTTTGGAGCATTAGCTTTAGTTCCTTTGAAAAGGGAGGGGAGGTTTACCATTAACAATAACATATGTGCTTTACACTTATGACATAGATAGAGCATGCTACTAACTTGAAAACTTTAGTAAGATTAAAAGAATTATAATAATTAACTTTCGTAAAATTTAATATGAATACGAAAACAAATAGAGTGTTTTAGATGAAGATCATTCATTTGTTTCGTGGAATAATGATTCTAAAACAGATTTGGGAAGGTATTCTTCATTGGTGGTCTGTCATGACATGGCAGATGAAGTTTCAAATATTTGAAGGCTGCAAGCTTATGCTCAATCTGGTAGCAGATTTATAGTTTCAAGGAATTATACTTTTAATTATTTCTAAAAACAAAATAACAAGCATGGATTCAGTAGATAATAGAGAATAAAAACGAGTAGACTGACCAAATATGGTGTTAGCGGGGTTCATTGGTGCTTGATTGTTGGCGCCATCACCGACTAGACGCTCTGCGTCAACGAATGCAACAGAGGAAGGTGTGGTTCTGTTGCCTTGATCATTAGGTATTATCTCAATCCGATTATGCTTCCACACAGCTACACACGAGTAGGTTGTTCCGAGATCAATGCCGATCGCCGGCGTGTCGTTTCCTTTTCCGGCCATTACGTTCAGAATTCAAAGTGAGGTTAAAGTATGTTTCAGCTGTTATGGTGAATTCTCTATTCGAAGATTATATATTATAGGTATAAGATTGTTTTCCTTATCATTCAACATCTTATAATTTTATAAGATTCCAGTAGATTTTTTATAATCTTTTCCCAAAAATACATCGAAAATCATAACCTCCTTATTATCAAAAGTATTTTGATAATAAATAATCTGTTTTTTTTTTTTTTTTTTTTTTTTTTGAAAAGTATTATCTTTTTTTTTTTTTTGAAAATTAAATTTCATTATAAACAACACACACAGTCCTCAAAACAAGGACCGGCGCAAACAAACTACACGATGTTCAACGGATCATTACACCAATCATGCCAAATAATACCTTTCAATCTAGATTTATGCCTAATCCAAAAAACGATAACGACTTAATATTCTGCACCAGCTCAACTGCCTTGTTGTTAAAAATACGGGCGTTCCTTTCTAACCAAACAGACCACATAGTTGACGTATGCGTAACTATACATATTTTACAATGGATTTTAACACACGTTTTTGCTTTAATATTTATAAAAATGGTTTCGACCTTCATATTAAAACACACACACTAGGGCAAGTGTACCCTGTCATATATGTAGTAAGTACAGATAAGAACCAAGTATCGATCCATGGACGCGCGCGGAGCAATGATACTAAAACTCTATCCCCGATTCACCAGTAAGTAAAAGATAAGTTTGAGTTTTGTTTAAAACTAAATTAATTCTAACACATGTAAATAACTTAACTACGACTCCAAATAGAAAATATAACTATATAAACTATAATACGCCAATCCTAGCATGTCATCTATATAAGAAATAAAGGCGTGATCAACATTCCCATTTTCCGACAATTAGTTTCCCTTTCGGGCATCCTAACATGACAACTATACGGAAAGCTAACACGAATACACACGTTAACCACCTCAAGTCGTTTATTAGCGCGCAGCTGATATGATCTCATGAGAATCTTTAAAGATAGGTTAGTATCACCTTTCGGGAGTCCTCAACCGCACTAGTTAAGGAAAGCAATATCGAATACACAATACGACCACCGAAACTAGCATAAAGTAGAGCATTTCACAACCTATTCCATTTTACTAACTTTGAACACAAATCTACTAAGATCGCCATTTTCACTAAAATAACTAACAAAGATCATTAACCGTGTCAAAGATTAGTAACAACACCATTAAGCTTTTTAAACTCTTTTACGTGCCGGTAAACATTTATAATCATTATCCGAGTGACTTTAACCAAACCAATACCCGGTTACAGTTTCATGGTGTAAACTTTATTAACAAGTTAACTAGTTTACTACCGGACGATTAAACGAACGGTTTCCTCAACAAGTAATCCGCCTAACACATTCGATAATCATCAAAGTCATCCGAACACAACTACAAATCTATCAACAATGAAACAAGGTTTCATTATGATCATCAAGATTCAAACATGAAAAACGCCAAATTTATACAAAACTTGATTTCACGCAAACGATTGTTTTAACTACTAACTAATACTAATGTTCTTGCCCGTAGGCGTACGATTAACTAAAATAACATCAATATAGCAAACAAAATCAGATTTGGATCTAAGAAAGCTTAAAGGATCAAACCATAAGATTGCTAAAGAGATGGATTGGATGATGAAGGGTGGATCAGATGGATTCCCGAGCTTGTTAAACGGCCTTCCAGCAGCTTCTTTGGTCCAGAAATCGCCTAAAATCGCATCTCCAAAACCCAATAAACGATCAGTGGGCTGAATGGTACATTTATAGAAGAACAGAGCCTGTGAGCGGCCACTCGAAGCCTGTGAGCGACCGCTCACTTTTCAGACAAGTGGACCAGTTGCACGATTGCTGACGTAGGCCTTCTAGAGTGTTGCTGGAAATATCTGGAGGAGCGAGCGGCCGCTCGAAGCCTCCGAGCGGCCGCTCACAGGACCCGAGGTCCTGTTTGCGCGCCGAAAACTGCGTTTTTCCTTCAGTTATGCTTCCGGGACATCGTTTAAGACCTGAAACTGCAAAGATACCAAAATAAGCACCAATTCCTGTGTATAGGTCAAAAACGTCTGAAAATGGGAGTTAAACGGGGACTTTTATATGTGTAAATTAACGTATATCAAACCTCCCCACACTTGAACTTTGCTTGTCCTCAAGCAAATACTTAAACAGAAAATAAACAAAATACTCGCCAAGTGGCAACAAAGGCAAAATGTAGCCTGTACATATGATAATAGACAAGCCGACAAAGATACATAAACAGGTGATAAGACAACTAAAAGGCAACGACTCACTTCCGATCTACAAGCATGCAAACCCGTACACGACTCACAATGTTCACACACACTCGGTTTTATTTATTATACATACGTGTCATGTGTATGTGTAAATCGCTCCATTGCCTAGACAATGAATCGTGCAATATCATAAGCTTGTCAAAAGATCTAGTCTTCACCAACTAACGTGTGAAAAGGCACAAATCAAGAGGTCTTTTACGTGTTGTAATGTTAGGCAAAGGTAAGGGTGCGGAATGGATATTTAAAGTGACAAATCGGCTAAAACCCGGTGGTTATGTCTAACTAATAGTAACTACTACAACTGTACAACACAAAGGCTAATATAGGCGATTTTTCTTTAGAAACGAGCTAGCTTATAATTCTTAACTTTAAAGCTCTAAAAACTGCTCGAATACTGCTAATTCACCCTATTTTAGGGTGTTCTATTTTTCTGGATTTTTTTACATATATATATATATATATATATATATATATATATATATATATATATATCTATGATATATATAATGAACTGAAATTGATTATATAATCAACAAACGGGTTCTAAATATATAAACCCGAAAACGAACTATTTACAACACATAAACTAGTAGAACAATAACCTAAACCGAGTTTTAACACAAAAGGTTTAAAAGAAAAAGGTTATTTGGTTTAGTGGCGAAATGGTGTGGTAAATAAGAAAAAACACGGGATTAGGTTCAACATGGTTAACTAGTGGATAACATTTGGGTGATGGGAAACAGATAGAACGAAAAGAAAAGGCTAAATCAAAAGGGTATCCTAAATGCCTCAATCATGTTCGTACAATCTCACACGTATCTGATCTAAATAAGTATGTTAATGACAAGTTCTAAATTACACAAAACATCCGGCTCACTCGATAAGCATGTCAAAGAAACGAAATCTATACTATTAGGCTCAAATGCTCACGTAACCGGAAGGAAATGGGTGCAAGTGTACGGATCTACACGCTCGCATTTCATCTGTTTGTCGCGCCTCGAGCTATCTTTGTCAAAAATTAGTTTGGCTTGATGTTTATAAGTAATATATACATATACGTATTATTATATATATATATATATATATTTTTATTATTATTTTTTATATATATATACATATGTATATATACAAGAGGACAAACACAATTATAATCCCTCCCCACACTTGAACTTCACATTGTCCCCAATGTGACAATAGAAAGCGTTTATGAAATAGCTAACTATTTGTGCGAAAAAGAAGAATAAAACTCCCCTGTTATCGATAACCCAAAAAGTACGGTGATCGTATTGAGCATCCATACCGGTGCTCGCCGTTTCCTGCACTATCACCATTCTTGACAAAACCAAAAGACATCAAACACATCCGTACATCATCACACTTATTCAAACAAACCAAATAATACTGAAATGGAAACTACTAAAAAGTAAATAGTATGGGTACAGAAAGAAATAAAACAAATGTCATGGGTGCTCGCACCCAAATACAGTACCAACAGGAATAAGATAAACAAAATAGTACCAACTTACCAGCAACTCCTCAATCCTCATCATCATGGTGAGTCCCTGATGATCCCGCTGCATCACCACCTCGTCTCCGCTTGTCCCCCAGATGTCCCCTCTGTGGGGGATTCCCAAAATGGTTTGGGAAACAAGCGTGAAATTCAGAGACGAGGTAGTCGAGGGTCGCGCCCTGATGCTGTAGAGACTCGCCATGCTGGTATAAGGTGTCGCGCGTTTCTGTTCTGAACGCGCCAAACTCATCATAGAAGTCTTGAGGGTGCTGGTAGTAATACTGCTGCTGGTGAGGCAGTAGAGGCTCCTGCTGGTGTGGCTGCTGCTCATGTTGCATCTAAACTGGTGACTGCTGCTGCTGTGGTGGTGGAAGTGGGTTCCAGATCACATTATTGTGCCCTTTTAACCGGCACGTCCCATCGTCATACTCATGTAGGATCCCCATGTGTCTGAGTGTATCCAGGTCGACATAGGATCCTCTTCTAACCCGAGTAAGGGTGTTCCTTGCTGCCTTGAGGACACCCATTGATCTAGCAAGAGCAGTCACCTTGTCTGAACTCTCCAATCTCTTTCGCCTTGTCCAGTAACCAAGACAGAACTTCCATAACAATCAAAAAAAGGAATGGCGACAGCGGATCACCTTGTCTGAGGCCCTTCTCGCATTTGAATTCAAAGGTTGGTGATCCATTAATGAGCACAGCCGCACGAGCTAACATCAACACCCCTTTGATCCAGTTACACTAAACCTGAGGAAAACCCATCTGCATCATAATAGAAATTAAAAAATGCCAATTTACATTATCATAGGCCTTTTCAAAATCTATTTTCAACAAAAAAACCTTTCTTTTTTTTTTTCTTTTAAGCCATTTCGTCAATTCGTTTACTATCAGAGTCCCGTCCAAAATAAAACGATTAGACAAAAAGCCGACTGAGATTCGGAATTAACACTACCCAACACCTTCTTAAGAGGATTAGCAAGTATTTTGGAGATAACTTTACTAATCATCCCAATAAGGTTTATAGGCCTGTAATCTCGAAGCCCCATAGGTGTTTTAACTTTAGGAATCAGAGTGATAAAAGCGGAGCCGCATCCTTCACTTATGCATCCTGTTTCGTGGAAATCAGCCAAAATTCTGTAAAAATCGTCTTCCAACAGATCCCAAAAACACTTCACAAAACGAAAACTGAAGCCGTCAGGCCCCGTAGCCTTGTTAGAACCACATTCAAAAACGGCATCCTTAATCTCTTTTCTAGAAAAAACCTCTGTCAATAAACCGCAATCCTCTTCTTTAATTTTCTTGATACCCACACAATCCAAACTCGACCGCTTATGATGAAGTTCTTTAAAATGGTTTCTATAAAAACGTAACACCTCTCTTTTGACTAGCGAAGGCTTAGTGATCCACTCACCATTTATCTCCAAGCCGGGAATAGCGTTTCTAGCTTTTCTCCCATTTACTACGCTATGGAAAAAAGTAGTATTTTCGTCTCCAAGAGCCACCCATTTGATCCTAGACTTTTGCCTCATGTCCCGAGCTCTAAAAAATTCCAATTCCTCCAAATTTTTCTTACATTCGGACCAAACCCATAACTCCGACTCCTCTAAATCTTTTTCTTCCATCAAGCATTCCAATTCTTCTTTTTCCAATCTAATAGTTTCCTCTGTTTCATTTTCTCTTTTCTTGCATTGATTAAACCATTTAGTTAAAGCCATTCGAAGTCTTTTCAATTTTGCGGTCAAACTAATATCTGGCGGCCCATTAACTGACAAGCATCCCAACTCCTTTTTAATCACATCTTCACATCCGTCTCTATCTAACCAAGAATCAAACCATCTAAACGGCTTTGGACCAAAATTCGTGTCAATCAAAGAGAGAATTAAAGGCGAGTGATCTGAGTACTCTCTTTTTAGGGCCCTCACACAAGCACTTGGCCATTTATTTAGCACATTAGAACAAACAAACAACCTGTCGATTCTACTCAGCTTACAAACTCCCCTTCTAGTCGTTAAACATGTATATTTCAAACCCTTCAAATTATATTCAAAAAGACCTGCTTCATTAAGGAAATCATTAAAATCATGAGCACATACCCTATCAAAATTAGAATTCTTTCTCTCCTCCGGGTATCTAACCTCGTTAAAATCCCCAAACACAATCCACCAACCTTGCTCTTGTTGCATAACATGACAAATACGAGACCACAAATTCCTTTTATCTACATTATTTTGTGGAGCATAAACATTAATAACATTGAGTCTGATAGCCCCATCAACCAACATGCCAGAAACAAGTAGAAAATTATCATCTTTCACCACTTTATCTTTGTAAAAAATTTTCGGCTCCCACATGCTGACTAAACCTCCCGAGTGACCATTCGCCTTAACAAACTCAAAATCGAACCCCAAACCGCCCCAATAATTCGATAAAATATCCTTTTTAATATCAGTCGACATAGTCTCTTGTAAAGCGATAAACAAAATAGCAAACTCATTTTTCAAACGTTTTATCCACGGTGCTTTCCCATGGATCCCAATCCCCCTAATATTGATAGAAAGACAATTCATTTCTTACCTGATTGTACGCCTTCTTGGATTATCGAATCCTCAATCAATTTTTCATTTCCATCTAGCTTAGCTCCCAATTTATCCCCCAATATCTTAGTCGCAAGTATCTCCTCAGCTACATTCATAGACGAAATTACTTCGTGTTCCTCTACAGCAACTGCATTATTGTTTATATCTTGAGACAAAGAAGGGTTATTATTTAAATCAAAATTTTGAGGTGACCCAGCTAGCTCTTCAGCTGATAAACCAATCCCATCCTCATTTTTTTAGTATGAAGAATCCTCACTATTTCTTATGCCTAACAAAGCATTGAGCCCAAAAGGATCATGTTTGGACTACTTGTATAGGCATTACTGGGCCGGCCCACATCACCACCCTTTTTGAATTTTTTTTCTCTTGTTGACATTAGAGGAATTTTAATCTATCTTGGGTGTTGATAACGAAAAACATATATAATAGTAAATATTTACAAGATAATACTTTTCATATGTCATACTAGCTGATTACCCCGAGAGGGTTCCGGGGTTGAAAAATCTAATTTTACGTGATAACCTATTGCAAATGGCTCAAGTTAATTAACCACAAAATCTCTCAATCATTGCATGTTTATAGTATTCTAATTAGTAATAACTCATATTCCCTAATCTAAAACCTAATCAGTAATCATCTAAATAATCACTTATGTAAGCTGCAACTATTAAAAAACTCATCACATCTCTCTAAGTTCTCACATTCTAATGGCTCTTATAATTCCTAACCTAATCAACTAAACAAACACTTAAGTTGGAAGTTGTAATCATTGCATCTCATTATGCCACGTGGCATAATCAAGAGATGGTTGAGGCCACCATTGAACGCCACATCAACAACTATCAATTCTTTCCGGAAGCGTCCCGGGGTTGAAAAATATAACCATTCTAATAATACTAATAGTAATAATTATTACTCTTGTAAATAAATAAAAAAAATAACATTGCTATAAGGTGACACCATGTGTTGCAGTGTTGCGCGATTCTTTCTCCTAACTTCTCTTGATGAAGTATACCTAGTAAAATTCCAATGATAACATGGCGATTGAGCTGATTTTCAACATCGTAGATAAGAACCTGGTTTAAAAGAAAAAACATGATTAATGAATAACATGAACACTTTGTGTGTTTTTTTTCCTGTATGAACGAAACCCCACAAAAAATAGTCGATTTTTCTCTGTTTTTTATATAGGACTATGGTATTCATTGGAAAGATAATAAAACGCTCGTTAATTTGGTGTAATTTTTTTCTTTAAAAAATCTCGTATATAAAAGATATAAACGTTTAAAAATTATGGGATGAAATATGTAACATTACGTAATTTTTCCCTAAATTTTTTTTAGCTATATAAACAAAAGTTCCCATTTTTATTCATCTTTATTCCATTTTCAATTATTTTGTACAAATATAATAATAATAACGTGATATACTCTTTTATAACCAAATATTTAAACAGTTTATTTGAAATTTAGTATATACATGTGATGTTATGGAAAGCAATATAATTATGGTGACGTACTAAAGTTTAAATTAACTAAATTTCTATTTGTAACCATATTTTACATAGGGTAAATTGTCAACAACCAAACTCACGACCAACACTTGCTAAAAAAAAAATTAGAAAACAAGCCAATAAAATCTTTTGACTTGTTCTTCCGTTAACTCTGGCGCACTACGTCGAGATCCCAAAACCTTCCAAAATAACACCTAATCAACTGCAATCAAAACCACAATCACGGATTAAATGCTCGGTCAACATTCTTTAAAAAAAACACCAAAGCTATCGGATGGCCTGCCAAAATTTCCGATATTTACTATAAACCGACAGTGCATACACACTCTATTAATAGACGTCACTTTGGCTATGTTTCAAACCCATTGCACCCATCGTCTTCCTCTCGGTGATTCTGTTTGTTTGTTTTTTTTTTTTTTTTGGGCACGTTTATTCGGCAAGATCGCAATGACACACCACCCTCTATCTGACGAACGACAACCTAGCAGTCAATCATCGCGCTACCATCAAGCTTAACCACCGCAACCATGCTACCTAAGTCGGACAAGCTACACCGCCATCATCATTTTGTTTTCACCCGAACCCAACAACCGGTCCGTCGCAGAGAATATCTGACATTCTGTTTTAAGTGAAGGTAACCATCTGAGTCTTGTTGCTTCCTTTACATCTAAACGCACACATATGTCCATTGTTATTGCTAAGCAAACTAAAACCATGTAGATGAAGATTTACTAACAACTCATTCTTTTGGCCACTACTGAATGTCTTTCCAAACAAAAGTAGTTAATATAAATTGTATATTTTATATATTTTTATACATATACTATCAGATATTATATAAGTAAAATAGATCCAAGCTGTATAAGTATTTGCTCAATCTGATTAAGATATATGTATGGTTTATTTAGTTCAGTTAATGAATTAGATGTTTTTTTTTTTTTTTTTTTGAGTTATGAATATAGGTTTATTAACAAATGATATGCATAGGTTTTGGATTATTGTTTTGATTAATAAAAGAAAAAAAAAACTCTAAAAGAAGATAATCATCATTCTTTTGTTTAACAATTAGGATACTAAAACAATGAATATATTGGCAAATTACGATAATAATACTTAAATTTTATTTAAACTAGTTTTGTAAAACTTTCATGTGGTATGTTTTCGAAACCACCATATGGCATTACATAGTATATTAATTTTACAAATGAACTCTAGTTTCAATAAAAGCTTTGAATAACTAACGTCTACAAAAATATTGTTTTCTTCTTATAAGTTAAATAAGAATCATATAAATGAGTTTTAAATAATTACTCTATTAATCATACCTAAATATCTATATGTATATATAAAAAAAATGTTGTCTACTCGATTATTTATTTAGTCAAATTGGTAGGCACCTAGTATCATACCTAGGTTTATTCAGAGTGAGACGTTAAAAATTCTTGACAAGTTGATCTACGCATTTAAAGTTCAAGTATAATTCATTGATCTCGTTGATTTCCTACAAGATCATCATCACAAACAAGGTGAGTTTTACATAACCCCTTTTCTATTTATCACCATTTTTGGGGTGAAACATGTTACAACATTCTATATGCAATTTAATCATCAAAGTGTCTATGTGTTTTTCTATGTTGCATTATGTTTTAAACATGACTAGGGTAAGCATAATTCTAGCATAATCATTAACATTGATCAGCCGACGGTATACAATGATAGATCTATTGGACTGACAATCCCACCCGGATACGTGCCTCCTACAAAGGTAGCGTGGGTGATTGTTATCGCATAACATATTCGAGTGAACCATGAGCATATGGGATGTACCACATTATAACAGTCACAAGGGTTGGTTATGCACTCGATTTACTTCTAGTATGTTTTCACATATGGACTAGACTTGCCATGACACTTGAATTGTACAACATTTTTATTCGATTATCAAAACCTATGTAATTCTCACCAACTTTTGTTGACCCAAAAATATTTTCAAAATTAACATGTTTCAGGTAACAATGAAGCTGAGGCTTGAGTTTGCATGAGGATTTATCATGAAGTTTTTTATTTGAAGCTATTTGAAGTTGTTTCATTACTTGATATCATGTATTTGAATTCCTAGACATTATTTCATTTGAATATTTATGTTATGAATAAATTATTTAAAATTAAATTTATACCATGTGCTACTGAAACAATCATCAATACGTGACATCCCGATGTTTCCGCCATCGGTTGGGGTGTTACAGATTGGTATCAGAGCCTTGGTTATAGAGAATTAGGTTATTAGAAAAATAATCTAGTCTATAACCCTAGGACTTTAACTAGTACTTGCTTCTCTTATTTGCAACTCTACCTATTCTTCATCTCTATCCCTATCCACCCCCTTATTAAATCCTAATTTTTGAATCTCAAAACTTTTACAATTCAAATCCATTTCATTTCTTATATAAGTTATTAATCAGCCTGAATTTCATGATCATTTGTGAGTTTCACAATCATATTTTCTTACAATATTACTCACATGTTTGATTATTTTCAACATCTGACTCAAATCATATGGTTTCTTTTACAACATATTGCCTATTTTTAATCTATTACTGTTGGTGTTTTCTTGCCAATTCTATTTTGAACCTCCCCTGCATTTTTATTTACCTTTTTGAAAGTACCTCAACCATAAAATTTCGTCTTACTCAAAATTTTAAAAGTCCTTGTTTAAACTATAGTCCTATAAAATTGTGTACAGAAGATACCCTAGCATCAACACTAATGAATGCTGCAATTTTGTCAAAATTTCATCATCTAGAGATTTCACAAATTAGAACAAATAAATACTTTTGACAACGCGTCTTTTATTTCCCTTAAAACCAACTTTCCAAATATCAAATACTAATTGATGTAACAAAGGATTTTTAAAATATTTTAGCCTATTAAAAGTCACTTCTTTCTATCTAAGCAGGTTCATCAGAGTCTATTATACAAAACGCCTCAACAAATTCTTAATTTTACCCAACATCATGTTTAAAACCTCTGGCTCACTAAAATATTCAAATCAAAACCCATTTAGTTTGCACTACTTATAAAAAAAATCAACTACTCTTGCTTTTATGCGCAAACCAATTTTGAAAATAAAATATTTTTAACCACGGGAAAATTCAACCCATTGAATTCTTAATTCATTCATACTTGTTTTTAATCAATTTGAACTTTCACGAATTTTGCATTTACCACAATCATGCTTACTCCGTGAAGATCCCTCGTCTTCTCATACACTTGATTCTAACATTGATTCAAAACTCGTTATTGACCATGTACTTGTTACAACACGCTATGTGATTACCTATACTTCATAACCCTCTTACTTTTTGTGTTCATTTTGTTGAAAACCCATTGATTAAGTTTCAAATACATGAGCTTATTGATTTGAAAAAAAAAAAAACTATTGATTTAACTATAAATATCCATACCTTATTTTTGTACAGGATGGACCCTGATTCCAAAACAAACAATTATTTATTTATTTATTTTATTCACCAGTTCTGTAAACAACCATCGTTTTAACAAAGATCTCATTTAGTTTTACAAACCCACTCCCTTTTAAAAAAAATGGCCTTTTGATGTTTTATTTGGCATACAAATCAAGATATAAACCAAATTACTTTTGAAACAAATGATCAGGGATCTTGCACCAGATACTTAATTAAATTTTGATTTTGAAAGAATAATCGTAAAAAAAAAAAAAAACATGGTTGCTTGTTGCGTGAAACTTACTTGATACATGGGAATTTGATTATCTTCGCGATACTTGAATAGCTAGCTAAATATGACCGATTTGCTATAATCATCAACTAGTGAAACCAAACCTAGACTCATAACCTTGTCTAGGGCATCACAATTACAACTTCATGCTATACTTGATACTAGTCATATTTACAAACTTGCTTGCATGTGTGTATTATCAATTTGCAACTTATGTGTTGAGCTCTGAAACAATTGTTACAACTGGTAGAGGAGGAAGTACCTGCTCAACAGTTGGTAGAGTTCCTAATAACCTGCTCAACGATTGGTAGAGGTCATCATGCGTGCTCAACAGTCGGTAGAGGTTCTAAACACCTGCTCAGCGACTGGTAGAGGCCATCGCACCTGCTCAACAATCGGTAGAGGTTCCTGCTCACTAACTGGTAGAGGCATTTTTCCTGCTCAACAGTTGGACTCATTTTTAGATACATTGTACACGTAATTTGATACAAAGATTTATTAGACTCATTGATACAAAGATTCAATCACAAGTTAATTTGCATTGTGTGTTTTACATGAGTGTTTAGAGTCATAGAATGACACAAAACCGTAATGTAAGGTAAATTGGTGATTGCGGTCCGAAACGTAATAATGAATATACAGGTACGTTAGGGTGGTGTGAAATTCTATTAGAGTTTTGGTAAGAAACCCAGTACGTTTTTGAAGTATCAAAAGTGTGGTGGATTATCTGCGGTACACCCTATATATAAACACTAATGATACCTCGAAAATGAGACTAGGGTCGGACCAATAACACAAATTGGTAGTTGGTAGTTCATTTAATCAACCATCTCAAGCATTCCAAAAACTTAGGATTGATGTTTAATGTAGACCCTTATTCTATTGGTTAGTTCAGACCCACGTAATTTAAATTTTTTTTCCACACCCCACCTCAACTTAGTTCTTTCGTATCATTCCTCGTATCCAAAATAAATTGTTTATGCTGTTACCCATAACACTTGCCATCTCTTAAACCCAAACCACAGTCGCACTAACATTTACCAAACCACCCTCAATCCTGTATTTTTTTTTACTTCGGGACGAAGTTCCCAAAAGTAGGGGAGACTGTAACATTACGTAATTTTTCCCTAAATTTTTTTTAGCTATATAAACAAAAGTTCCCATTTTTATTCATCTTTATTCCATTTTCAATTATTTTGTACAAATATAATAATAATAACGTGATATACTCTTTTATAACCAAAAATTTAAACAGTTTATTTGAAATTTAGTATATATATGTGATGTTATGGAAAGCAATATAATTATGGTGACATACTAAAGTTTAAATTAACTAAATTTCTATTTGTAACCATATTTTACATAGGGTAAATTGTCAACAACCAAACTCACGACCAACACTTGCTAAAAAAAAAAATTAGAAAACAAGCCAATAAAATCTTTTGACTTGTTCTTCCGTTAACTCTGGCGCACTACGTCGAGATCCCAAAACCTTCCAAAATAACACCTAATCAACTGCAATCAAAACCACAATCACGGATTAAATGCTCGGTCAACATTCTTTAAAAAAAACACCAAAGCGATCGGATGGCCTGCCAAAATTTCCGATATTTACTATAAACCGACAGTGCATACACACTCTATTAATAGACGTCACTTTGGCTATGTTTCAAACCCATTGCACCCATCGTCTTCCTCTAGGTGATTCTGTTTGTTTTTTTTTTTTTTTGGGGCACGTTTATTCGGCAAGATCGCAATGACACACCACCCTCTATCCGACGAACGACAACCTAGCAGTCAATCATCGCGCTACCATCAAGCTTAACCACCGCAACCATGCTACCTAAGTCGGACAAGCTACACCGCCATCATCATTTTGTTTTCACCCGAACCCAACAACCGGTCCGTCGCAGAGAATATCTGACATTCTGTTTTAAGTGAAGGTAACCATCGTCTTCCTCTCGGTGATTCTGTTTGTTTTTTTTTTTTGGCACGTTTATTCGGCCAGATCGCAATGACACACCACCCTCTATCCGACGAACGACAACCTAGCAGTCAATCATCGCGCTACCATCAAGCTTAACCACCGCAACCATGCTACCTAAGTCTTGTTGCTTCATTGCGACGGTATACAATGATAGATCTATTGGACTGACAATCCCACCCGGATACGTGCCTCCTACAAAGGTAGCGTGGGTGATTGTTATCGCATAACATATTCGAGTGAACCATGAGCGTATGGGATGTACCACATTATAACAGTCACAAGGGTTGGTTATGCACTCGATTTACTTCTAGTATGTTTTCACATATGGACTAGACTTGCCATGACACTTGAATTGTACAACATTTTTATTCGATTATCAAAACCTATGTAATTCTCACCAACTTTTGTTGACCCAAAAATATTTTCAAAATTAACATGTTTCAGGTAACAATGAAGCTGAGGCTTGAGTTTGCATGAGGATTTATCATGAAGTTTTTTATTTGAAGCTATTTGAAGTTGTTTCATTACTTGATATCATGTATTTGAATTCCTAGACATTATTTCATTTGAATATTTATGTTATGAATAAATTATTTAAAATTCAATTTATACCATGTGCTACTGAAACAATCATCAATACGTGACATCCCGATGTTTCCGCCATCGGTTGGGGTGTTACAAAATATGAGAGAGAAAATTTTAAATTTATTTTTAAATTCTTTTTTTCCTAAATAACTCAATTTAATTTAGGGTTTTATGTTTATCTTTTTTTTTAATTAAAAAAGGAAATAGTTCAAAAACACTAAAATCTTTTAATTATGATGTCATGTAGAACTCTCAAGGGGAGGTTGAGGCCTCCATTGCACGCCACGTCAACATATATGTTTTCTTTTATATATATAGATAGATGTCTATAGAATATGAACCGGGTTACTCACTGGAACCCGATCATTGATACGGTTAAAAGTAGATTGTCATCTTGGAAAGCGAAGACCTTGTCTATGGGGGGTCGGTTAACACTGATAAGGTCGGTGTTATCGAGCTTGCCTATATATTATTTGTCGCTTTATAAGGCCCGGGGGTTGGTTTTGGAGCAATTGAAAAGGCTTATGAGAGACTTTCTCTGGTCTGGATCAGAGGATATAAGAAAGGTACAATGGGTGTCTTGGGAGGTGGTTACCACTCCTAAAAAAGAAGGGGGGTTGGGTGTATCGAAACTTGCAATGGTTAACTTGGCTTTAATAGCTAAGTGGGCTGGAGATTTGTTGTGGAAGACGGGTCGGTTTGGAGATCTACTATAGAAGCGATACATGGTGGAAGGGGTCTTTGGAACTTCCTTCCGATTAAAAGAGGCATTTCCGGGGTGTTGGAAGTCGATTGTTAATATGGTGGAAGTTATCCGTATTCAGGATAGATCTTTCTTTCAGTTGATTAAAGGGGTTGTTGGTAATGGGGATGGCATTCGCTTTTGGTATGACACTTGGTTAAGCGATACGCCTTTAAAGATTCGATGGCCTTGTCTTTATAAGTTGGAGAAAAACAAAGGCTGCAAAGTGAGTGGTAGGCTGAATAGGGGCGCTGCTGATTTCTGTTTTATGGGATATTGGAGGAGACAACCAAGAACTGTGGAAGAGTTGACAGAGTTTCAAGCACTCACGCGTTTGCTTTCTGGCTTCAAAGGCTTTGATTCGGGGGATAGATGGGTGTGGAATGGGGATACCAAGGATCCTTTTTCGGTAGCTGGTCTCAAGAAAATGGTGACCTGTTCCGACAGTGGGTCTATTGTTTCTTCAAGCATGAAATGGGAGTCTTGATACCCATAAAAGTCAACCTTTTCTCTTGGAGGGCTGCTAGAGATAGGATTCCTACGAGGGTGGCTTTGATGAATAGACGAGTGAATATCCCAGATTTGGTGTATCCGATGTGCACGATGGAGTCGGAAGATATAAACCATCTCATGGTTCGTTGTGGCTTCGCCTATGGTGTTTGGAGTATAATTTGCAATTGGTGTAAGGTAGCTCCATTTGTTGCCTGTGATTTTGATGATTTACTCATGTTATACAATAATGTGCATGTCGGAAAGTGGAGAAAGAAGATTGTTAGAGGTATTGTTATGATTTCGGCTTGGGCTATATGGAATGCTAGGAATGCAAAGATTTTCAATAATAAGGATGTCAAGGTTATGGATGTGGTGGCCGAGGTAAAATCTAAGGCGTTTTTGTGGGTAAAGTATAGGTCAAAATGTAAAGATTTAGTTTGGAAGTATTGGCCTATCTATCCATTGTATATGTTTGTATAGTTTTGGCGGTTCTCGGTTTTTGAGAGCTTGCCGGTGTTAATGAAAGTTAATATTCAAAAAAAAAAAAAAAAAAAAAAAAACACACAAGATAGATTAAAATTCCTCTTATTCAACAAACCACTTCTTCATATGTCATACTAGTTTTTATCCCGGGAGCGTCCCGGGTTGAAATATATAATATGACATAATAAAATATATTATTATTATTATTTTAAACAAATCTCTGCCATAAGTTATCATATTCAAATATAAAAAAAACGAATCTCTGCGTCGGGGTATAAATCTAGTGCCATTACAAATGAATTCGTAAGTTTGTAATCGATTATTCTAAAAAGAACTAACATGAAATAAGAAAAAAAAAATAATTATTGAAATATCGAACGCATTAGTCTAAGGGTTATGTGATGCGTTAAAAAAATTCATGGGTATATAGTTCGGGTATTTGGGTATGTTGTTTCGGGTAATCGGGTCGGGTATCACCTAATCCCAGTCGCATCTCTCTCAAAGGAGAGATTGCATAAGAGTATGACATGTAGGATTAATCCCTTTGCAATATATATATATATATATATATAGATGTCTATAACCATGAGAAAATGTTGTCACGGGCCATCTTTATGTAACACCCCAACCGATGGCGGAATCATCGAGGTGCCACGTAGTGACGATTGTTCAAAAGCACATGGTACTAAAATGTAAATATTATTGAATAAACCAAAATTGTCTTACATGAAAATGGAAATTACATTGTCTAAATGAAATGTAAATATTGAAATAACTGAATTAAAATAAAGCACTAAATGTCTCTTGCTAAAGCATTAGATCAAACTGCACCTGAAACATGTACAAAAATAGGTTTGGTCAACATAAGAAATGTTGGTGAGCATTCCTAGTTTTGATATATATAATATGTTAAAAAGATATACAATTCAAGTGCATGCTACAGTGCGAATATGTAAACTATGTATCATACAAATGAGCGAAATCAACCCTGTGACTGTATAATGTACTGTATGAACGGTGGTGTACTCATCCAATAAATGGGTGATAACTTAACAATGGCCACGGATTCTCCGATGAAAAAGGGGGAGAATCAATCTAGGCGGGTTGTCAATCCAAATAACGCTATCCAATCTTAAGGTCGGCTTGTACCATGTTAATGATTTCACTAAGTACAAATGTAATCCACATGTATTGTCTAAGCATAAAGCACGTTGTAAGCAATGCACATAGTACTAGAATTGTATTGTAAAAAAAATGTAAACTTGTATTTGAAATTGTAATAGTGTACATGTAACACCCCAAAAATGTATAAAAGCAAAAAGGGGTAGGAATACTCACTGTTTACGTAATAGCTTGTAATCGAACTTGGACAACGAAATATGAGTTGGAATTATCCCAAAGAATCAACCTAAAGAATTTGATAATGTGTAAGGGAATAACTCTAGGATACATGGAATTCTAGGGTTTCGAATTGGGGATAAACGTTTATTTGATTAATAAGCAAATTGTTTATTAAATATAAGAAATTTAATAAATAAATAAATAAATAAAAGTCTTTTTGTAAAATTTTAAGTTAAATATAGTCACAACATAAGATTTTGATTATGAAAATAATTTTTATAAAATTATTTTTTTGAAAATAGGATATTTAATTTAATTATTTCAAATTGTCAATATGTGATTTTAATATCTATAAATATTAAAATTAAAGAATTTCTGAATTAAAAATTGTATTTCAGTTCTAGATAGTTAGAAATAATTTATATAAAATTTTGGTGCAAGAATATTAAAAAATGAATTTATTATGATTTATTTATGATTAAAACTAACAAAAATAATTAAAAATATAAAATAAATGGTTTTTCTGAAATAAAAATATTTTCTGGAATGTTTAAGAATATACAAGTTTAGGATAATTTTTGTGAGATTTAATAAAATCGTTTAGATATTTTTATAGAATTTAATAAATATAAATGAATAAATTTGTATTATTAATAATATATATTAAATAAATTATTTTTGAAAAACTAAAATTTGGGTGATGAACTTTATAATTTGAAGATCATATGATAATTTTTGTAGAATTTATAAAACACTTTTAGTATTTAAAACTGATTTTAAAAGATTAAATATGTTAAGTATATATATAAAATGGCAAAAAAAATATATGTTGGTTATGGGAATCGAACCCGGGCCTCTGGCCGGTTCGGGTTTTATCACAAGCGTGGCCACCAACTGAGCCACACCCTGAGAACGAATTATATTGGATTCAAATTAATTATATAGGTTATTTAGATTTATGATTAAATGAATTAAAAAGAAAGCTTTGTGTGGGATTCGAACCTTGGCCACTGGCCGGTTCGTTTCCCCTACATCACGTGTGTAAACCAGCTGGTCTACACCAGCTGGTCGTTTGTTTATGTTTTGAAAATAATTATATACAATAACTGGTTCAAGTGTTCTTCCCCAAATCCTAACCATTCGAGCCCTAATTTTCAAATCATCTTAATTGTTGATCAATAGCCCCTAAATCTTTGGGGCTATTGATCACATAGCGCCGATGTTCATAACCCAACAAAAAAAAAACAGACTTACTTAACCGTATTCGGACTCGAGGCTTGGTCAAGGAAGAATGTCAAAAGCGATTCAATAAGCTTCGATTAACAGATTTAGAACAGAAATTGAGGGTAAAGGGATGATTATCAGCGAGTAGGGATGGTGTGGGCATGTTCAATTTATAGTATGAAGATTGGATTGTGGATTTGGCAAGTTATTAACTATAGGTTGAAGATGACGCGGCTAATGGTCGATTTTTGGAAGTTTTTGACTGAATTTATTTGCATAAAGGATGCGACTCAGTCAATTACATCAATTCCCTTCCTTATTCAGATTGATTAACGCGTTTGGAGCTTGATTGATGATGAATCACGCGTCAGTTGACTTTTTTATAGTCAACTGTTCAGTTTTAAGGATGGTATATAATAATTATCAAGTGGGTTTCTAAACAAAATATGGGTGTAGCCTAGTGGTTTGATGTGTGTGGTGTTGTGAACCGGTTTAGGACGCGGGTTCGAACCCTGTCCTAAACATTTATTTTTTACAAGGTTTTAGCTATTATGTTATTATAATTAATATATATATAATGATTAAACGAACCCAAGGGTATCACAGAATATTTTTTTTTTTCGCTTAAAAAGATGAAAATGTCACGTCTTATTAATTGCGGTATAACGTACATATATTTATAAGAAAGAAATACAAAGAAAAGTGACGGATGTCACACTTTAATTAAAAATATGTGAGCCGCTGAATGATTCGAATCATAACTTGAACTTTATTTTGTCCAACAACAGTCATACCACACCGATCACAGACAACTTAATTGCCAAACCATAGTTGCAACATGACAACAAGTCATTACATGTTCACTTCCCCCAAAGAGCATTTGGCTCGTAAGAAGCTAGCACGCACACAAGTAGGGGTGTGAATTTCCAACACGACCTGAAAACACGATCCGAACCTAACACGAAATTAGCAGGTTTGGGTTTAGTCTAAATGGGTTCGGGTCAGGTTCGGGTTGAAACCGTGAACCCGTTAAGCAAAACGGGTCGGGTTCAGGTCAACCCGATCAGGTTGACGGGTTGACCCGTTTAACCTATTTATACTATATATTGTTTTTTTACAATATGTTGTATGTTAAAAATTAAAAGAGTTTACGCCACTCCGCGCGTTGCAGCGGGTAGTTGATTATAAATGTGTTTAGTATTGTTATATGATATGCGAAGATTTCTAAAATCTATCTGGTTGTTTTTCGAATCGTGGATTAATTGGTATTCGCGATTTGAGCAAGAATGGTAGGGGTTCACATGGGGCTAGACAATTGGCGAAGTTTGTTAATGGTTATCATATATGTAAATTAGGTGGTTTTCGGTAAGTTAAAAATGTTAAAAGGGTCGGGCTATTCAATTTTTTTAAGGCCATGTTTGGCTCTCCTTCTCCATTTCTCCTTATAACTTTTCATCCTTCAAAAGCTACTTAATCTCATAAGTCACAAATTGTGACTTGTGACTTTTCTCCCAAATTCTCCTTTTCAAAATACAAAATCCATCATAAGTTACTTTTCAAACAACTATCCAAACACTTTTGTTTTAACTTATGACTTATTGGATAAGTCATAAGTTAAAAGGAGGTGTGGAAATGGAGAGCCAAACATGCTGTAAGATGGGAAATAAATAGACAGGTAAATTGAGTGGAGAAGAAGGAGCGGGTGAGATTGGAGAAGAAAAATGGTACCGACTCATGACTACATCATCGACTATGGCGTTTCAATGTTACGTGAGAGGTCATATCGGCTACTATGAAGGCAGCGATTGACGTAACAAAACGATTACCTCGCTTAAATACCTAAAAGTATATAGATTCTTGCCTGATGGATAAATAGAGGTTGTCGGTGATGTATAGTGATGGGCGACTACGGCCAAAGTCGGTGTACAATTGCAACAACGAAATAAAGAGCAAGGTAGATCGAATGACGTGACCGGTGAGCATGTAATTGATATTTAGATGACAAACAATTAGAAATCAGTCCTAAATGGATGGTGGTTACCAATCGTAGGAGTTTTCACACCGATTCAAATTCCTTGAAAAATAAAATTATTATATTTTGTTATTATTTAAAATTTTTAAATTCCATTTTTTCTTACAAAAATTGTCAAAAATAATCTAAAAAATGGTTTATTGGACCTTTGTATGGATGTTGATTTTGGATTCAATATGCTTTAGAATTTTGATATAAAGGGAAATTTTAATTGATGTGTTCTTCATTTTTATATCTTAAATAAATGGGTTAAAATTAATTAAACGTAATAAACCGTAAGTAAACTTGTTTTTTTATGGATACATTCAAGTCTATGTCGTTCAATATTATTAGTAATTAGGATATTGTTAAGTGATAATCAACTGAGCCAACAGTCGCGATTTAGTTATCAGCTGTCAGCGAAGTTATTGATCAACTTACTTTATCAATCATATTAACCACATATCATGTCTATGTGATATCAATTGACAAACGATATAAACCTTGGCTAAAGTGATTAACCGGGATCCTGGAGAGGTCACCATTTCTTTTACAGTTTACAACTTGTTTCTTTTAAGTCGTTTTTATTAATTGCAATTTAATCAGCAACCAAAGTACCAAACCAATTGAGTCTGCATTTCTGTCTAGTTTAATTTAGTTGTTAAAAATAACACTTTCCACAATACTTCTCGTGGTTCGACACTCGACTTACCCTAACTAATAATGTAGTTGGCCTTTTCTTAAACTCTTATTTTTGACCGGTCCTTCGACACCGATCAGGTTCAGATATCAAAGAGTTCGAATCGAATTTTCATATTTGGATATTTTTTAGCACCCCTAAATTCAAAACCCCCACCACCATCACCGATTCCTTCAAAGTTTAAAAACCAACACTGACAAATCCATCTACCTCCGAGCAGGGGCGGATCTAGGGTTTTTCTGTGGGTTTACGGGAACCCGCTCGGTTTGTAATTTTCAGTGTTAATGTATATAGAAAATTAGAAAGGAACTCATAAGAAAATAATTTAGGAAATCACTACTTAATAGGGATGGCAATGGGTCGGGTTTGGGACGGGTTTATGTAATCCCAACCCATACCCGGTTACGTATGCTCGTCCCAAACCCGTCGTGTTTGTGTCGGGTAATTACCCATTGGGTATTGGGTATACCCGCGGTTTCGGGTAAACCCATTGATTTTAAAAACTTACCCATTGGGTATATCCAACCAATAACCTGTCGAGTATCTATTGGATAACTACTAACCAATTACATTTAGCATTATTAACTATATATGTAAATGATTATAATATATACATATAAAATACTTAAATCATAAAAAACACTAAAAGACATATATAGATAACAAACAAATAGATAAAAAAAAATAATATACACTTATTTTTGGTAATTTTTAGCACAAGATGGCAATTTAGATGGACAATTAGATATATTATGCACACATATTTAAAAAGACATATAAGAAATTATATTGAATATCTAATCGGGTAAACGGGTATACATTATCGGGTAATCGGGTCGGGTAAACGGGTATATCATCAAATCCCAAACCCATCCCAAACCCGCAAAAATAAAAATAAAAACTAATCCCATACCCGATTACCCAACCCCAAACCCATCCCAAATGTGTCGGGTTTCGGGTTTACCCATCGAGTTCGGGTTTGATTGTCATCCCTACTACTTAATGTTGGAGGTGCTGTGGTAGTTGAAGCACGCCATCCCATACACAAAGTTTCAAGTTTGATCCCTGTTTCACGCTTTTTATTTTTTGCTTGCCAATATTATTATTATTATTATTATTATTATTATTATTATTATTATTTTTAATTCAAACATAAAACCCCTCCAAACAAAACATTACATGTGTCGCATGCTCACAAGGGAAGTTAATTACCCGACCATCACCACTTAAGGTGGCGACTGAATCCCTGAGTTTTTTGGAAAGAATACATGGGGACATATGTGGGCCTATACACCCTTCTAGTGGACCATTCAGATACTTTATGGTCTTAATTGATGCATCAACTAGATGGTCACATGTGTGCTTACTATCAAGTCGTAATATGGCATTTGCACGACTACTTGCTCAATTGATAAGGCTAAGAGCACATTTTCCAGATTACCCCATCAAGAAAATTAGATTGGACAATGCTGGTGAATTTACATCCCAAACATTTAATGATTATTGCACGTCTATTGGGATAAGTGTAGAGCATCCTGTACCTCATGTACATACACAAAATGGACTTGCTGAATCGCTTATAAAGCGACTCCAAATGGTTGCAAGACCTATAATTATGAAATCAAAATTACCAGCTTCTGCTTGGGGCCATGCAATTCTACATGCAGCAACACTAATACGCATCAGGCCAACGAGTTATCACACTTCCTCCCCATTAAAGTTGGTAATTAAAGTTGGTTTTTGGTCAGGAATCAAATATTTCCCATCTAAGAATTTTTGGTTGTGCCGTGTATGTACCTATCGCTCCACCACAACGAACAAAGATGGGACCTCAAAGGAGGTTAGGAATATATGTTGGGTATGAATCACCATCCATTATTAAGTATTTGGAGCCATCAACAGGAGATTTATTTACGGCTCGATTTGGTGATTGTCATTTTGTTGAATCAACATTCCCAACACTAGGGGGAGAGGAAAAGCAGCTGAAAAATAATAATTTAAGTTGGAATGAATTATCATTATCTCATCTTGATCCTCGAACTAAACAATGTGAAACAGAAGTTCAAAGGATAATTCATTTACAAGGATTAGCAAATCAACTACCAGACGCATTCACTGACCCCAAGAGAGTGACAAAGTCACATATACCAGCTGCCAATGCTCCAGTAAGAATAAGTGTCCCAGAAGGACAACCACATGTTGGAAATGAGTCTAATGCACGCCTCAAACGTGGTAGACCAATCGGTTCTAAAGATAAAAATCCTCGAAAGAAGAAAGGAGCAAATAATTTAGATGGTCAAGTCGAGGTAACGGTAAAACCAAGAAATGAGTCTCCTGAAGAGACACTAGGCATGATGGTTCCAGAAGAACCTCAAGTACCTGAAAACGAAGAGATCTCAATAAATTATATCATGTCTAGAAAGGTATGGAACCGAAACAAAATCGACGTCGATGACAAATTTTCATATAATGTAGCGCTATAAGTAATGAGAAACAATGAGGATCAAGAACCAAAATCCATGGATGAATGTAAACAAAGAAATGATTGGCCAAGATGGAAAGATGCAATTAAGGCAGAATTGGATTCCCTGAATAAACAAAATGTTTTTGGACCAGTGGTCCATACACCTGAAGGTGTAAAGCCTGTTGGCTATAAGTGGGTCTTTGTGCGAAAACGTAATGAGAAAAATGAAATTGTGCGATATAAGGCAAGATTAGTAGCACAAGGATTTTCGCAAAGACCTGGGATTGATTATGAGGAGACATATTCTCCAGTGGTGGATGCGACAACTTTTCGTTATCTTATTAGTCTGGTAATACAAGAAGGGATTGATATGCGTCTAATGGATGTCGTGACAGCCTATCTCTATGGCTCTCTTGATACTGATATTTACATGAAACTCCCTGAAGGATTCAAATGACCAAACTCATGTAAATCTAGTTCTCGAGAACATCTTTCAATTAAATTAAACAAATCACTGTATGGGCTAAAACAATCAGGGCGTATGTGGTATAATCGTCTTAGTGAATATTTGTTGAAAGAAGGTTATAAAAATGATTCTGTATGCCCATGTATTTTTATAAAAAGGTCAGAATCTGAATATGTTATAATTGTCGTATACGTTGATGACTTGAATATAATTGGAACTCCGTTGGAGCTCCAAAAGGCGATTGAATACTTGAAAAGAGAATTTGAAATGAAAGACCTTGGAAAGACAAAGTTTTGTCTCGGGTTACAAATTGAACACCTTAAGGGTGGAATCCTTGTGCACCAAGAAACCTACATAGAGAAACTACTTAAAAGGTTTTATATGGAAAAATCACATCCATTGAGTACCCCAATGGTTGTAAGGCAACTTGATGTAGAGAAAGACCCATTCCAACCTCTGAGCGATGGGGAGGAAATACTTGGTCCATAAGTACCATATTTAAGTGCAATTGGTGCATTAATGTTTCTTGCTAGCCATACACGACCAGATATATCATTTTCTTTAAATTTATTGGTAAGATATAGTTCATGCCTAACAAAAAGGCATTGGAATGGGGTAAAACAAATATTTCGATACCTTCAAGGCACAAAGGATATGGGTTTGTATTTTACTAACCAATCGAAACCAAGTTTGGTTGGTTTTGCAGATGCAGGGTATTTATCTGATCCTTACACTGGGCGATCTCAGACCGGATATTTGTTCACAAGTGGAGGTACCGCAATTTCATGGCGTTCTGTAAAGCAGACAATCACAGCCATGTCATCTAATCATGCAGAAATATTGGCGATTCATGAAGCTAGTCGAGAATGTGTTTGGTTAAGAAATGTAATACAACACATTCTTGCGTCTTGTGGTATTTCTTCGAAAGATGAGGGACCAACTATTTTACATGAAGACAACGCAGCATGCATTGCTCAACTTAAGGAAGGATACATCAAAGGTGATAGAATAAAGCACATTCTACCAAAGTTCTTCTTTACACACGATCTGTAAAAGAATGGAGATATTACCGTCCAACAAATTCGTTCTAGCGAAAATTTGGCAGACTTGTTTACCAAATCACTTCCGACCTCAACATTCAAGAAGTTGGTTCATGGAATTGGGATGCGTCGACTCAAAGAGCTTGACTGAGCATCATCAGGGGGAGATAATACGCGCTGCACTCTTTTTTCCTTAGCTATGGTTTTGTCCCACTGGGTTTTCCTGACAAGGTTTTTAATGAGGCAACATCAAGCGTATGAAGTTGATAATCAAGGGGGAGTGTTATACATCTATTATTAGTTGATTATCAATTCCTTATATATGTTGACCTGTTCTCCAAGATGTGTTTCTCCTATATATAGTCATGACAATGTATTATTCTAGACACACCAATTAATAATAAAACCTCTCTTTCTCTCCCTATTATCTCTTCTCATATTCTTGCTATTAGGCTTGTTTACAACAAATAGTAAATATTTACAAGATAATACTTTTCATATGTCATACTAGCTGATTACCCCGAGAGGGTTCCGGGGTTGAAAAATCTAATTTTACGTGATAACCTATTGCAAATGGCTCAAGTTAATTAACCACCAAATCTCTTAATCATTGCATGTTTATAGTATTCTAATTAGTGATAACTCATATTCCCTAATCTAAAACCTAATCAGTAATCATCTAAATAATCACTTATGTAAGCTGCAACTATTAAAAAACTCATCACATCTCTCTAATTTCTCACATTCTAATGGCTCTTATAATTCCTAACCTAATCAACTAAACAAACACTTAAGTTGGAAGTTGTAATCATTGCATCTCATTATGCCACATGGCATAATCAAGAGATGGTTGAGGCCACCATTGAACGCCACATCAGCAACTATCAATTCTTTCCGGAAGCGTCCCGGGGTTGAAAAATATAACCATTCTAATAATACTAATAGTCTAATACTAATAGTAATAATTATTACTCTTGTAAATAAATAAATAAAAATAACCTTGCTATAAGGTGACACCATGTGTTGCAGTGTTGCGCGATTCTTTCTCCTAACTTCTCTTGATGAAGTATACCTAGTAAAATTCCAATGATAACATGGCGATTAAGCTGATTTTCAACATCGTAGATAAGAACCTGGTTTAAAAGAAAAAACATGATTAATGAATAACATGAACACTTTGTGTGTTTTTTTCCAGTATGAACGAAACCCCACAAAAAATAGTCGATTTTTCTCTGTTTTTTATATAGGACTATGGTACTCGTTGGAAAGATAATAAAACGCTCGTTAATTTGGTGTAATTTTTTTCTGTAAAAAATCTCGTATATAAAAGATATAGACGTTTAAAAATTATGGGATGAAATATGAGAGAGAAAATTTTAAATTTATTTTTAAATTCTTTTTTTCCTAAAATAACTCAATTTAATTTAGGGTTTTATGTTTATCTTTTTTTTTAATTAAAAAAGGAAATTGTTCAAAAACACTAAAATCTTTTAATTATGATGTCATGTGGACTCTCAAGGGGAGGTTGAGGCCTCCATTGCACGTCACGTCAACATATATGTTTTCTTTTATATATATAGATAGATGTCTATAGAATATGAACCGGGTTACTCACTGGAACCCGATCATTGATACGGTTAAAAGTAGATTGTCAACTTGGAAAGCGAAGACCTTGTCTATGGGGGGTCGTTTAACACTGATAAAGTCGGTGTTATCGAGCTTGCCTATATATTATTTGCCGCTTTATAAGGCCCAGGGGTTGGTTTTGGAGCAATTGGAAAGGCTTATGAGAGACTTTCTCTGGTCTGGATCAGAGGATATAAGAAAGGTACAATGGGTGTCTTGGGAGGTGGTTACCACTCCTAAAAATGAAAGGGGGTTGGGTGTATCGAAACTTGCAGTGGTCAACTTGGCTTTAATAGCTAAGTGGGCTTGGAGATTTGTTGTGGAAGACGGGTCGGTTTGGAGATCTACTATAGAAGCGATACATGGTGGAAGGGGTCTTTGGAACTTCCTTCCGATTAAAAGAGGCATTTCCGGGGTGTTGGAAGTCGATTGTTAATATGGTGGAAGCTATCCGTATTCAGGATAGATGTTTCTTTCAGTTGATTAAAGGGGTTGTTGGTAATGGGGATGGCATTCGGTTTTGGTATGACACTTGGTTAAGCGATACGCCTTTAAAGATTCAATGGCCTTGTCTTTATAAGTTGGAGAAAAACAAAGGCTGCAAAGTGAGTGGTAGGCTGAATAGGGGTGCTGCTGATTTCTGTTTTATGGGATATTGGAGGAGACAACCAAAAACTGTGGAAGAGTTGTCAGAGTTTCAAGAACTCACGCGTTTGCTTTCTGGCTTCAAAGGCTTTGATTCGGGGGATAGATGGGTGTGGAATGGGGATACCAAGGATCCTTTTTCGGTAGCTGGTCTCAAGAAAATGGTGACCTGTTCCGACAGTGGGTCTATTGTTTCTTCAAGCATGAAATGGGAGTCTTGATACCCATAAAAGTCAACCTTTTCTCTTGGAGGGCTGCTAGAGAGAGGATTCCTACGAGGGTGGCTTTGATGAATAGACGAGTGAATATCCCAGATTTGGTGTGTCCGATGTGCACGATGGAGTCGGAAGATATAAACCATCTCATGGTTCGTTGTGGCTTCGCCTATGGTGTTTGGAGTATAATTTGCAATTGGTGTAAGGTAGCTCCATTTTTTGCCTATGATTTTGACGATTTACTCATGTTATACAATAATGTGCATGCCGGAAAGTGGAGAAAGAAGATTGTTAGAGGTATTGTTATGATTTCGGCTTGGGCTATATGGAATGCTAGGAATGCAAAGATTTTCAATAATAAGGATGTCAAGGTTATGGATGTGGTGGCCGAGGTAAAATCTAAGGCGTTTTTGTGGTTAAAGTATATGTCAAAATGTAAAGATTTAGTTTGGAAGTATTGGGCTATCTATCCATTGTATATGTTTGTAAAGTTTTGGCGGTTCTCGGTTTTTGAGAGCTTGCCGGTGTTAATGAAAGTTAATGTTAAAAAAAAAACACACAAGATAGATTAAAATTCCTCTTATTCAACAAACCACTTCTTCATATGTCATATGTCTATAACCATGAGAAAATGTTGTCACGGGCCATCTTTAATTAAAAATATGTGAGCCGCTGAATGATTCGAACCATAACTTGAACTTTATTTTGTCCAACAACAGTCATACCACATCGATCACAGACGACTTAATTGCCAAACCATAGTTGCAACATGACAACAAGTCATTACATGTTCACTTCCCCCAAAGAGCATTTGGCTCGTAAGAAGCTAGCACGCACACAAGTAGGGGTGTGAATTTCCAACACGACCTGAAAACACGATCCGAACCTAACACGAACTTAGCGGGTTTGGGTTTAGTCTAAATGGGTTCGGGTCAGGTTCGGGTTGAACCCGTGAACCCGTTAAGCTAAACGGGTCGGGTTCAGGTCAACCCGATCAGGTTGACGGGTTGACCCGTTTAACCTATTTATACTATATATTGTTTTTTTTTACAATATGTTGTATGTTAAAAATTAAAAGAGTTTACGCCACTCCGCGCGTTGCAGCGGGTCGTTGATTATGAATGTGTTTAGTATTGTTATATGACATGCGAAGATTTTTAAAATCTATCTGGTTGTTTTTCAAATCGTGGATTAATTGGTATTCGGGATTTAAGCAAGAATGGTAGGGGTTCACATGGGGCTACATAATTGGCGAAGTTTGTTAATGGTTATCATATATGTAAATTAGGTGGTTTTCGGTAAGTTAAAAATGTTAAAAGGGTCGGGCTATTCAATTTTTTTAAGGCCATGTTTGGCTCTCCTTCTCCATTTCTCCTTATAACTTTTCATCCTTCAAAAGCTACTTAATCTCATAAGTCACAAATTGTGACTTGTGACTTTTCTCCCAAATTCTCCTTTTCAAAATACAAAATCCCTCATAAGTTACTTTTCAAACAACTATCCAAACACTTTTGTTTTAACTTATGACTTATTGGATAAGTCATAAGTTAAAAGGAGGTGTGGAAATGGAGAGCCAAACATGTTGTAAGATAGGAAATAAATAGACGGGTAAATTGAGTGGAGAAGAAGGAGCGGGTGAGATTGGAGAAGAAAAATGGTACCGGCTCATGACTACATCATCGACTATGGCGTTTCAATGTTACGTGAGAGGTCATATCGGCTACTGAGAAGGCAGCGATTGACGTAACAAAACGATTACCTCGCTTGATTACTTAAAAGTATATAGATTCTTGCCTGATGGATAAATAGAGGTTGTCGGTGATGTATAGTGATGGGCGACTACGGCCAAAGTCGGTGTACAATTGCAACAACGAAATAAAGAGCAAGGTAGATCGAATGACGTAACCGGTGAGCATGTAATTGATATTTAGATGACCAACAATTAGAAAGCAGTCCTAAATGGATGGCGGTTACCAATTGTAGGAGTTTTTACACCGATTCAAATTCCTTGAAAAATAAAATTATTATATTTTGTTATTATTTAAAATTTTTAAATTCCATTTTTTCCTTACAAAAATTGTCAAAAATAATCTAAAAAATGGTTTATTGGACGTTTGTATGGATGTTGATTTTGGATTCAATATGCTTCAGAATTTTGATATAAAGGGAAATTTTAATTGATGTGTTCTTCATTTTTAAATCTTAAATAAATGGGTTAAAATTAATTAAACGTAATAAATCGTAAGTAAACTTGTTTTTTTATGGATACATTCAAGTCTATGTCGTTCAATATTATTAGTAATTAGGATATTGTTAAGTGATAATCAACTGAGTCAACAGTCGCGATTTAGTTATCAGCTGTCAACGAAGTTATTGATCAACTTACTTTATCAATCATATTAACCACATATCATGTCTATGTGATATCGATTGACAAACGATATAAACCTTGGCTAAAGTGATTAACCGGGATCCTGGAGAGGTCACCATGTCTTATACTGTTTACAACTTGTTTCTTTTAAGTCGTTTTTATTAATTGCAATTTAATCAGCAACCAAAGTACCAAACCAATTGAGTCTGCATTTCTGTCTAGTTTAATTTAGTTGTTACAAATAACACTTTCCACAATACTTCTCGTGGTTCGACACTCGACTTACCCTAACTAATAATGTAGTTGGCCTTTTCTTAAACTCTTATTTTTGACCGGTCCTTCGACACCGATCAGGTTCAGATATCAAAGAGTTCGAATCGAATTTTCATATTTGGATATTTTTTAGCACCCCTAAATTCAAAACCCCCACCACCATCACCGATTCCTTCAAAGTTTAAAAACCAACACCGACAAATCCATCTACCTCCGAGCAGGGGCGGATCTAGGGTTTTTCGGTGGGTTTACGGGAACCCACTCGGTTTGTAATTTTCAGTGTTAATGTATATAGAAAATTAGAAAGGAACTCATAAGAAAATAATTTAGGAAATCACTACTTAATAGGGATGGCAATGGGTCGGGTTTGGGACGGGTTTAGGTAATCCCAACCCATACCCGGTTACCTATGCTCGTCCCAAACCCGTCGTGTTTGTGTCGGGTAATTACCCATCGGGTATTGGGTATACCCGCGTGAAGAAACAAATAGCCTCACCACCGATTAGGGATGATAAGGTTATCAGTTGCTACAGAGTTGATCCTTCACTAACAGCTACGGCTTGGAGATACCTGCAAATAAGAGTGAAAGTATGGGTGTGGAGACGACTACTCGAAGTAGTTGTTTATGACAAAAACGGGGTGAATGGGGATACTATCTAGTACGATAGCTCTCCAGGTCAGTAGAAAGTGTCCTCTCCAATTGGGGATGTGATCCCTTTTATAGGAGAGTCCGTATGCCACCATTACCCAAGTCCTAACCGTGGTTAGGTTGTCTCCATCACCCTTAATTATGTCAATAAGGTGATATATGGAAAGCTAGATTAAAGGAAACAGTGGAATCGAGTACCGCCTTAACTGGCATGGTTACGTGATTCATGCATGGCTATTGACCATGCATGATATTCGCCTTGACCGGTCCTTGACTGTTGACTGTGTATTTAATGAGCTTTGACCAAATCCTGCGCATGGCTTTCTTCCGCGCGCTAGTGTTGTTCCGGGTTTGGGTATGCGGAATGATCTATTCAGTACCCAATCCCATCAAGTCCCCCCAGTCCAGTGTGTCTCTCATCTTAGATGTGAGGGATGCTGGACTAATTTGTAGCGGTTTACTTCCTTTGGTCTTTTTCCTGCGTACCGAATTTGTGTTGAGTGCTGACGTGAGCATTATGCGGAGAACGGGTTTGAATTTTACGTCGTTTGTCCGCATTGGTGGGACACGTCAGTTTGCATGTGTGGACAGATGTCATTTCCCCCTTGTGTTTGAAAATTTGTGGACCATATGGCGAGTGGTGTTGACATGACCTCTGTCTATTGGGACGTGTGCAGAGACGTGTGACCGGCGGTTGTCAGGCGAGTGGGCGCGTGAGGCGCGTGTGGCGTCTGTTTGTTTTCCATTGCACACGTGTCATCCTGTCATTGGACTCACCTCCTAAAAGCTTGTCCATGACGTCAGGCACATTAATTGCAAAGCCTATATATTAAATTTTGAATGTGGCTTCTTCATTTCAACTGTTTCAAGTTTTTTGAATTTCTTTCTCTTCAACGTCTCTTTCTTTCACAGAATTATCCTTTCCTTTAACTATGTCGCAAGATTCCCAAGATGTGCAAGAGTCGAGTAAAACCTCTGACATTGTGAAAGATCTGGGGAAGGAATCATCCAAGAGTATAGAAGCCACCACTATTAAGTGGGATGAAGATTCGTATTTGGGCTTTATTGACCGGTACGGCATATTGCCGGAATGGGAGCCTGAACTTCCTGCTGAAGGAAAAACTGCTTTAAAGGCTCCACCTGGTAAAATTACCTTGTATGCTGCTGCTTTCACTAAATGCTGTTTTCGGTTGCCAGCCTCTAAATTTGTGGTGGATGTGTTACTGAAATATGGAGTGCATCCTACACAGTTGACTCTTTATGGTTGGTGCCGGATCCTGCATTTTGAAGCCACATGTCGTTCACTGGAGATTGAACCCACGTGGGAAAGATTAAATGTTTTTTATGTCCTCGAAGCGGCTCGTGACGGAAGTGGCTGGTTTAGCTTGGGCATTCGTCGGAAAGTGAAACAGCTTGTTTCGGAGAAAGTGAAGTCCATGTATGAATGGAAAGACAAGTTCTTCTATATCAAACATGGAGTTATTCCTGCACCCTTTCAATGGATGGTGCTTGGTTTGAGAGAGAAGATTGCTGAATTCCCCCCTATGGTGGGTTATAAAGATCAAGATTGGTACAAAACACTCTGTGATCATGCAACTCCCCTGATGATGGATGAGTGTCCTGAGAGTGTTTTGAACTTGTTGGGGATTAGCCTTATCATCCCTGAGGGTCAAGACCCGAATCCTTCAAAAGGTATGTGGGTTATATTAGTATTTTGTCTTACGGATATTCTTTGTGTTATTCCTCACATGTTTCTTTGTGTATCCAGATGTCTCATTGTTTCAATTGTTCGCTAAGCGCGGTGAAGCGGACGTGTCGTATGCTCCGGTTGTTGCCGGTGCTCCGCGCTTGTCTGAGAGGATCAGTGGGAACTTTTTGCATCCCAATTTTGTAGATCCTCCAAAGCAGTATGTTCGAACAGGTATGTCGTTTCTCATCCGTCTTTTTGTGTTTATTTTCTGCTTTATGTATGCGAAGGAAGCGCACTTGGTACGCGGTCTGCGTACTGATTCAGCGCATTCTTCGTGTTAGGTGCGGGTATACAACTCCGCAGGAAAGTTCATGACGATGTTAAGGAAGTTACTTCGGAGCGCAAGGAGTCCCTTGGTTAGTCTTCATAAATTCGTAACTTATTTCTTACGTATGTGTTAACTTGATACAGATGTGGTTACCGCGCCAGGCACAAGTACTACTAGGAAGCGTGCTGTGGCTAGTAAGAGGGCCAAACCACCCGCCGCGCCTATCATTGTTGAAGAGGTTGATGAAGACTTGACTGAGTCTGATACGGAGCTGGAGCACAAGCGCGCTAGGCGTTCTTCTCCTATCCGAGAATCAGGTGGTGTTGCTGAGCTTGAACAGAAACAAGGGCAAGTTCCGCAATCCTCAGTTGCAAGTCTGGATGTTACTTCACCGGGACCCATTTCCGCGGTTCCTGTGAATGTGTTCAAGCCCTTGTCGTGGCCATCAACGGACAAGCTGGATATCCCAGTAAAGCCTCCGCCTGTGCGCGAGAACTTGCCAATGAAAACTCTAAGGCATTTGTCTGGTACACATGTTTTTCTTACCCTTTTTACCGCGTTTGTGATAGATGTGTTGAAGTATTGTGAGCAGCATTTTATGTAGGGCAACATCCTTTTGCAGAGTCTCGGAAGAAGCACTCATCTCTGTTGAAGGAAGTATCTACATCTGCCCAACCAACTGACGTGACCGAGCAAGTGATGCCGGTTATTGTTGAAACAACGGTTGGTGAGAAGTTATGTTCTCAAACTACTCCTGTCCCGGAAGACTTAGATGTTCAAGTGGAAGAAGAAGTGATGCAGCAAGAAGGACCTGTTCAAGCTGAGTTAGTGACTGATGTTGGGAAAGATGCTGGTAAGCTGGTGGATGAATCTGTAACACCGAATTTGGAGACTGGTCATCTTGGTTTGACGGAGCGAGCACATGAGCCGAGCTCGTCTCAAGCATTTGAAGCAGCGCTTGATAGTCAGAAGGTCGATGAGCTTGTAGCTGAGAATCCATCCAACTTCCAGCGCACAGTTGTTGACTCTACCATTGTTTATACCGACATCTCCTCCGGTGGTGGTAGTAGCTCTGGTCACCGGCGAAGAGCGTTTACCTTTCGCCCCTCTGATTCGTCAAGGCCATATCAGCCGCGCTGGGATATCATGGACACTACTCGCTTCACGAATGCACTTGATGCGCAGGAGTTTGTTATGATGTCCGTTCCTCCTGCGGAGCGTGACTATCAGGATAGCGTTGACCGTCGCTCCTTATTTATTGATATGGCCATGAATCTTTCTCTTGGTGCCAGCGGTCTGGGATCCCTTATCAGGCGTGAAAATGAGTTCCAAAGGGATTACCAGAATTTAAGGGATTCTGAGGCCGCGCTTTTGGGGCGGGAAGAGGAGTTCCAGCGTGCTCGTCATGACGTACGTGCTGAGATTGAGCATCACCAGAAAGTTGCTCGTGATGCCCTTGAGGAGTTGGAGAGAGTAAAGAAGGAGAAGGCTGATGCGTCTCATGCTTGGTCAGTAGCTTGCAAGAGGACGAACATTGAGACCGAACAGCTGCGGTCCTCTATTAAAGACTTGAAACTTGAGAATTCTAACTTGAAGAAAGAGATGGAGCAGGCTCGAGCAGCATTCGAAGGGAAGCAAACTGAGCTTGCTGATGTTATTCAAAAATACAACTCTCAGCATGATGAACTTATTCGCGCAACTGCTTCTTTGTCTGACGCGGAAACCAAGATGGAGAAATTGGCTTCGGAGAACGCCCAGGTCCAGGTGGAGAAAGCCTTGGCAGAATCCTAATGTACGCAGGCTAAAGTGGAGTTGGACAAAGTGCAGGTTTTGTTCCAGGAAGCCACTGATCTAGCCGTGGCTGCAAACGAGAGGATTGCCTGGTTGATGGGCGATGGAGTTGCTGGGGTACGTCAAAAACTCTTCTATATTCTCTACTTTGAAGTGTGTTTTATATGCTGATTATTATTTTGCGCAGGTATTTAAACGTGTCTGGAACGATCCTGCGCTGACGGAAGTGATTGCGCGTATATCAAGTTCATCCGTGAAGCAGGGCATTAAGGTTGGTTTCTCTGAAGGCTTCAATCACTGTGCTGAGGGCAAAGAGAAAGAATCCGGTCCCTACGAGAATGAGGTATATGATGATGTGTTGCTCAAGGCCTATGACGACTATGAGCACCTGAAGTTCGAAGTCTTCGACCTGTTGGAGGCCTGCGCGAAGACTGATGATCCTGCTGGGGAACTGCGCAACTATTTCATCAAGTCTGATCGTCTCGGTGCGGAGCTCGCTGAGAAGGCGCAGACGGAAGATAAGGGTAAGACTGTGGCTACTGATGTGGAAGCCGGAACATCCTCTAATGCTGAAGGGAAACGCGCAGAGGGCGCTGGGAGTGATGACATCTCCCAATATTTGAACCTTTAGTTTGTTTTTATGTGTGGACAATATTGATGTATCGTGGTTGCATGTCTTTGTTGAACACTTTGATTTTCATGTATGCTAAACAGTGCGACTCCCTTTAACTTTATTTTCCACGTGTGCATGGTGATCATTAGGTGATGTCATCTGATGTGCTTCTGACGCAGGTGACTGTCAGTCTGCCCTTGACGTGACTGTTATGACGGCGGTGACAGGCCGCCTGTCAGTCTTCCCTAGGTACTCGAGTGGATTACCATTAATGGTAATTAATGATGGTAACCTCTTTCCTCTATATATAGCAAGTATAATCATCAGAATAGTTTATACCTTTAAAAATTTTCACCACTTTCTCTGAAAAAAATGGCGTCCAGAACTTCAAGCAATATTTTGAATGCCAAAGAGATTTTGGCAGTGCAGGGTATTACCCTCTTGTCCTGTTATCCTGATCATGATTGTGCTTCCACTGAAGCCCTTGATCGTTTAGCAGAACACTGTTCATTTCTGCTGTCACAGGAGGACATGCGTCCAGATTATCTGGATGATCAAGGTACTGTTGATGGAAAGCCCCTGAAGATGAAGAAGTTATCTGAACTAGGAGATGTGAAGAAGAAGAAGAGGAAGAAGGCTTCCAAGAAGGTTACATGTTAGGATGTGTATATCCTTATGTAGGAGTCTTCGTTTAAAGTTGTGTCCTTCCTTTTTCTCTCTTTTTTTGAGTGATTGTTTGATCACTGTGTCATGGGGTTTTAGTGTTTAGTGCCCTCTTGTTTTGGTCATAATCATCTACGATTTTGGGATGTAATCTATATTTGCTAGCCACCAGTTTGTATAAAAATGCTTTATTGTAATGTTAATGAACTTTGGAAATCAATTCCTTATTACATGATCATTGTAGCATGTTACATGTAACATATACGTAACTGGGCTGCATTCCAGGTGCGTGGAATTGGTGAACCATCTAGTCGTTCTAAAGCATATGCCCCTTTTCCCAGTACTTCTTGAACCTTGTAAGGCCCCTCCCAAGTTGGGGCCAGCTTTCCTGGTTTTTCTGCATTTGAGGCTTCATTATTGCGGAAGACAAAATCACCCACGCGGAAAGTTTGTTCTTTGACCCGCGCATTATAATATTTCTCTAACTGTCTTTTGTATGCGGCTTCCCGTACATGAGCTGAATCTCTCCGTTCGTCCAAGAAATCTAGATTCATACGCAGCTCCTTGTCATTGTCGATTGATTCCGCAAGCAAGACTCTTGGGGAAGGATTTGTAACTTCTGTTGGGATGACCGCTTCAGTTCCGTAAGTTAGGCTGAATGGTGTTTCCCCATTACTTGTCTTGGGAAGTGTGCGGTGGGCCCAAAGGACATGTGGTAATTCATCTACCCAACCGCTGCGCTTTGTTCCCAAGCGTGTTTTGATCCCCTCTACAATGCTTCTGTTTGCCCTTTCAACCTGTCCGTTGCCTTGGGGGTGTGCCACAGAAGTGAAGATTTGCTTGATTTTCATAGAATGAAGCCATTCTTGTAAGTGCTGGTCCGTAAATTGCGTTCCGTTGTCACTCACAATCTCCATGGGTAGTCCAAATCTGCAAATTATGAACTCCCATATGAATTTCTTGATATTGCGCCCATCGATTGTGGCCAACGTCTTTGCTTCTACCCACTTGGTGAAATAGTCAATAGCGACCAATAGGTATTTTACATTGCCTGGCGCAGTGGGAAAAGGTCCCACTAAATCTATGGCCCATTTCTGAAATGGCCATGCTGCAGTGACCGGTACCAAGTTATTCTTTGGCCTGAGTGTTCCTGGCGCATGTCTTTGACATGCGTCACATTTCCGCAGCTCTTTGACTGCGTCAAGGTGCATCCCAGGCCAAAAGTACCCAGCATTCATAAGTTTCGCAACGACCATGCGAGGTCCTGCATGTAGTCCGCATGTACCCTCATGAATGTCTCGAATCAGGTATGTTGCTTCTGCGGAATCGACGCATCTGAGTAATGGCCCAAGGTAGGACCGCCGATACAGGATGCCATTATTTACCTCATAATGCAAAGACTTGTGTTGCAGTTTCCTTGCTTCCGCTTTGTTTTCTGGGAGAACACCCTTGGTTATGAAAGCCATTATTGGAGTAATCCAGGATTCTTTACCTGTTTGGATTACATTCACCTGTTTTGACAGAACGGATGGTTTGGCCAGTGTCTCGACTCGGATGTCTTTTGCCATGTGGTCGAATGCGGTTGACGCCATTTTGCTCAATGCGTCTGCTGGCTTGTTTTGACTTCTGCGGACATGGATTACTTTGCAGTAATGGAAGTCTTTCATTAATTCCTTGGTATGCTGTAAGTACAGGACCATGGTTGGTTCCCTTGCTTCGTACGTGCCGTCGATGTGGTTGGCGACTAACATTGAATCCACGTGTGCTTCAATGTGCTGTGCGCCCATCTTTTTCGCAATCCGCAAACCGGCAAGCAGAGCTTCATACTCTGCCTCATTGTTTGTTGTTTGGAACTCGAGCCGTATTGCGTACGTGTATTCTTTTCCCTCCGGTGTTATTAGGCGGAGGCCTGCGCCCGCGCCTTCATCATTACAGGCTCCGTCGGTATACAACTTCCATACCTGGGTTTCATCGGGTGTGATAGAATTGGACGATGCCTCTTTGGTGCATTCCTCAATTTTATCTGCTGGGACCTCTGTTAGGAAGTCTGCGAGGACCTGTCCTTTGAAGGAGGGTCTTGTTTTGTACGAAATTGAGTGCTCCCCCAACTCTATTGCCCATTTTGCCAAACGTCCGGAGAGTTCTGGTTTCTGCAAGATGTCGTTGATCCGGAAGTCTGTGAGGACATTGATTGGATGTCCTTGAAAATACCTCCGCAATCTTCTCGATGCGTGGACTAATGCCAGGACCAATTTTTCCATTGTCGAGTAGCGTGTTTCCGCATCTAGAAGCATGCGGCTAACATAGTAGATTGGGGTTTGGACCCCTTTCCGGTCAACCATGAGAACTGCCCCGATAGCTTTGTCTGTTACGGACAAATACAAGGTGAGTGGTTCCTTTGGTAGTGGAGCTGTGAGTGTTGGCAGGTTGCCCAGACACGTCTTCATTTCTTGGAATGCATTTTCTGCTTCTTTCGTCCAGTTGAAGTTGGATTTTTTTAAACAATTTTTCAGCGTGTCCACGAAAGGAAAAGATTTGGACGCATAGTTTGACAGGAACCTGTTCAAAGCTACTAGCCGTCCCATTAACGTTTGTACCTCCTTGATTGAGGATGGTGAAGGCATCCGTTCAATTGCTTGAACCTTCTCTGGATTTGGACGGAATCCATCTTTTGTCACCAACACGCCGAGAAACTTTCCTTCCTCCATTCCGAAGGAACATTTCCCCGGATTCAGCTTCATCCGCACACTTCGTAACTGATCAAATGTTTTCTGTATGTCGAGTAACATTTGATCCTCCTCCCTGCTTTTGATCACCAGGTCGTCGACATATACCTCTAGGTTTACACCGATCTGTTTGACGAAAGCGGTGTCCATTAATCTTTGATACGTTGCCCCTGCATTTTTCAGCCCAAACGGCATTTTGGTGTAGCAGAAGGTACCCATGTCTATGCGGAAAGCGGTTTTATCCTCGTCCTCTTTGGCCATTTGTATTTGATGGTAGCCCTTGTAAGCATCGAGGAAGCATTTGAATCTGTATGGCGCCAAAGAATCGACTTTTAGGTCAATTTCAGGCAGTGGGTAACAGTCTTTTGGGCATGCCTTGTTTAAATCTTTATAGTCGACGCACATGCGCCATGTGCCATTAGACTTCCCTACCATAACCGGGTTTGCTACCCACGTTTGGTATTTGCTTTTGCGCAATATACCGGCCTTCAGGAGTTCTTCTACTTGCTCGTTCATCGCCTTTGTTTTTTCTGGCCCCATGCTTCATTTCTTCTGAACAATAGGCTCTGCATTCTTGTAAACATTGAGCCTGTGCTCCGCAACGTGTCGCGGAACGCCGACCATGTCTGATGGTTTGAACGCGAAAATGTCCATGTTTTTTGTCAGCAGCTGTTTCAAATGAGTGCGGATGGGGTCAGAAATTGCATGGCCGATGACAACTGTTTGTTCCGGGAATAGAGGGTTAATAACCCATTTTTCCGGTTCGGTCCGAACAGTTGGTTTTGCTTGCTTTGAAGGCCTGGATGTTTCTGTTGCATGACACGTTTTATTTCCCCTGATGAACGCGACTCCTGTTCGCGTTGGGAAACCCATCATCTGGTGAGGTGTAGAAGCATTGCAGTTGAACTTTGCCAATCCCTCTCGACCTAGGAGGATGTCGTGTGAGGAATTGACTGGGAGTACGGTGAAGTCGCACGTTTCGGTGCGTGGATGTTTCCCGTCAGAGAGTGTTACCGGGAAAGTCAGCGTGCCCAGTGGGTAAATGGATTCATGAATGAAACCGGATATCGGTTCCGTTGTTGGTACTATCCTCTTTTTGTCCTCATCATCCAGCTGGTCAAAACACTGCTGGTACATGATATCGGTGCTACTGCCATTATCTAGGAACATGTATCGTGTTCGATAATGACCAACAACACCTGTTATGATTAATGGAGCTGTGGAGCATGCTCCGCCTTTTACCCTTGGCATAATCACCTGTTCTTCCTTCCAGGAATCGTTCTTCGCCTCGATGAAGGTACGCTTATGGCTTGCGCTCCTGTGAATCATGTTGCATGTGTTGCGGGAGCCGCTGTAGACATGATGCGCGTTGAGATTGCGTATCTTCTTTTGGGAGGGTTCTCCTGCTTCTGTGTTGTCCCTCTGCTTTCTTCTCATGTTTTTAACAAGATGCGTCAATTGACCAGATTTGATTGCGTTTTCGATTTCCATTTTTAAGCTATAACAATTATCCGTCATGTGACCGTGGTCTTCGTGGTATTCACAGTACTTTGACCTGTCCACGTTTTTCCTGTCACTGCGAAGCTCTTGTGGTTTTGGAAATTGAATCTGTTCCGTTTTTAGCACCTCAGATGGTGTTTTGGACAGTGGTGTCCAATCATAGTTCTTCTTTGAATGTCCCTTATTATCACGGGATCCTCTGGAGCTCAGCATGTTTCTTGCGTCTTGTGAGGAAGAATATTTTCCTTCCTCAGCTGCGCCTGAGATTCTTGACCAAACGGACTGCTTACCCTTTCCTCTGTTATTTGATGGTCCGTGATGACCATTACCTTGCTGTGTGTTTTTGTTGCGCTGGAAAGAGCGCTCTGAAGACGCGTAGACTTTGGCAGCTTCAATTACTTCATCCCAAGCTTCCGATACGCCGTCTTTGCCGGTTAAGCATCTCATTAGATCATCATTTTTTACCCCGTGTATAAAGGCTGCGCGGGTAAGTTCTTCTCCGCATCCCAGTTGGAGTGCCTCCTTGTTGTATCTGACTATATAGTCTTCCAAAGACTCATTATCGTTGCGCGAACACAAAAGGATATGGGCTTTGTCCTTTTTATGCTTGCGCAAATGAGAGAAATGGTTTTTGAACTTCCTTATTAAGTCATCGAAGTCAACGAGACTTCCAACTGGCAAACTCTCGTACCAAACTCTAGCTGCCCCCGTTAAAGTTTGTACGAATAAGTGACACCAGGCTTGCACTGGCCACAATTTGGAGCTGCCAGCACAATCGAATGCGTGCAGGTGATCATCAGGATCACGCAGGCCATCAAATCTTCCAATGGTACTTGGTAATTTACATTCTTGCGGCATCGGTGCCTCTGCGATTCTTGCGCAGAACTTCGAACGTTCTGCGAAAGTTTTTGGTCTGTATGGCTTGTACAGATCATCATCTTTGGGAGCCAAGCTGCTGGCAGCAGTTTTGGAATGTTGCCTCTTACTCGTGTCATGATACACTTCGTCCTCGGATTCGTAGCCATCTGGTTCACCGTTCAGGTTGACGGGGTCCTGGCCGTGAGTATTTCTACCACGGCCTCCACCACGTACCGCCTGACGGTGTCCCTTTGCGTGACGGCCACTGTTGTTCTTCTGTGGGGATTCTGAATCATCCCCACTTAGGTCAAAACTCAACGCCTTCTGAGTCTTGAGTTTTGCTTGCTTCATTACCATCTTCTGGTATTCAGCAATCGTTTTTGAGTTTTGTTGGGCCAACCATTCGTCCGGGTCAACCGAAGAAAGGTTGTCCTGTGCCTTTTTTCCTCCACTTGTTCCTCCCTTTGTTGGGTGGAATTGGAATGTAGAGGCTTGTTGCCTCTGGGCCACATTCTTGGTGATTGTGTTTGGCGTTACGTCTTGAATTTCTTCGTTGACTGTGGCCTCGGCATCAATGTTGTTGTTTCCATCCTTTGAGAAAGCCATTGTGCTAGTTTGAAAGATTGGTGTAACCGTATGGGATGGCGCCAATGAAGAAACAAATAGCCTCACCACCGATTAGGGATGATAAGGTTATCAGTTGCTACAGAGTTGATCCTTCACTAACAGCTACGGCTTGGAGATACCTGCAAATAAGAGTGAAAGTATGGGTGTGGAGACGACTACTCGAAGTAGTTGTTTATGACAAAAACGGGGTGAATGGGGATACTATCTAGTACGATAGCTCTCCAGGTCAGTAGAAAGTGTCCTCTCCAATTGGGGATGTGATCCCTTTTATAGGAGAGTCCGTATGCCACCATTACCCAAGTCCTAACCGTGGTTAGGTTGTCTCCATCACCCTTAATTATGTCAATAAGGTGATATATGGAAAGCTAGATTAAAGGAAACAGTGGAATCGAGTACCGCCTTAACTGGCATGGTTACGTGATTCATGCATGGCTATTGACCATGCATGATATTCGCCTTGACCGGTCCTTGACTGTTGACTGTGTATTTAATGAGCTTTGACCAAATCCTGCGCATGGCTTTCTTCCGCGCGCTAGTGTTGTTCCGGGTTTGGGTATGCGGAATGATCTATTCAGTACCCAATCCCATCACCGCGGTTTCGGGTAAACCCATTAATTTTAAAAACTTACCTGATGCAGTTTCGGAAGCGCATCAAATGGCTCAAAACAAATAGCTAATCAAAGGCGATAAATTGAACCAAAGGTTCCATGAACAAAGTTCATATTTATTCTTATTCAATCAAAAAACTGAAAAACAATAAAACCTAGATCCCATTATATAGTTGGGAATTACAAGTGAAATAAGAAACAAAATAAGATAAACTAGGAAATTGAAATTTAAATAAATGATAAAGCAATATTTAAACTAATTAGGAGATAATCTTGCATCATTACCCAGTGGGTATATCCAACCAATAACTTGTCGAGTATCTATTGGATAACTACTAACCAATTACATTTAGCATTATTAACTATATATGTAAATGATTACAATATATACATATAAAATACTTAAATCATAAAAAACACTAAAAGACATATATAGATAACAAACAAATAGATAAAAAATATATATATATATATATACACTTATTTTTGGTAATTTTTAGCACAAGATGGCAATTTAGATGGACAATTAGATATATTATGCACACATATTTAAAAAGACGTATAAGAAATTATATTGAATATCTAATCGGGTAAACAGGTATACATTATCGGGTAATCGGGTCGGGTAAACGGGTATATCATCAAATCCCAAACCCATCCCAAACCCGCAAAAATAAAAATAATCCCATACCCGATTACCCAACCCCAAACCCATCCCAAATGTGTCGGGTTTCGGGTTTACCCATCGAGTTCGGGTTTGATTGTCATCCCTACTACTTAATGTTGGAGGTGCTGTGGTAGTTGAAGCACGCCATCCCATTCACAAAGTTTCAAGTTCGATCCCTGTTTCACGCTTTTTATTTTTTGCTTGCCAATATTATTATTATTATTATTATTATTATTATTTTTAATTCAAACATAAAACCCCTCCAAACAAAACATAAAACCCCTCCAAACACAAACATACAACAGCAACACAAACACCAACACCAGCTCGAAGGAAACCATCCTCTCCAGCCCGAACGAAACCCTCCCCCGACCTCCGCGCCTGCCGCCGTCCGCCTCCCCTCCGCCTCCTGACCTTCTCCTTCGCTCTGTAAGTTTATTTATCAATTCAATTTGTTCTGTATATTGATTTAACAATCTGCCTTTGTTCATCCATTGTTCATCCATTTGTTCATTCATTTGTTCGATATGTTTTAGGGTTAATTGCAGCAACAGCAGCTCGAAGGAAACTCTCCTCTCCAGCCCGAACGAAACCCTCCCCTGACCTCCGCGCCTGCCGTCGTCCGCCTCCTGCCCTTCTCCTTCCCTCTGTAAGTTTATTTATCAATTTAATTTGTTAATTGTGATTTGTTAGTGGTAGTTTGAGGTTTTAGGTCCTGCTTTTATTATGTTTACTCAACAATACTTGAATTGTAACTATATTATCAGTAAGAATAATTATTAATTAGCAAGTATTACTTGCTTGAAGCTTATAATTGACTTCATTTACATGTTCTATAACAAGTATTACTTGCTTGAAGATAATGATCTGTTGATCCATCTATTTTACAAGCATTTAAGCATTGCTTGTGATTTGTTAGTGGTAATTTTTGGTTATGGATCTTGTTTTTGTATTCTATCTTTTTGAATCGTAACCACATTATCAGTAAGAGCAACAATTCAGTGCTCTATTACTCATTAGGAGATCACTAATCTGTTGATTCTCTTATAGAGTTACAGATGCTTTTTTTTTTTTTTTTTTCTGAATTTATAGATTCTTATTTTTTATTTTTATTTTTATTATTTAAATGTATATTTTATTGTCTGAAGAGAATTTTATGGGAAATATCTTTTTTTATTATTATTTATTTGTTCATTCATGTGTTATAAGATGTTTTTCGCCAACATTTACAGGTTATATGTCGCCTATTGATGTCAATGTATGAGTTATATTGTGGCGCCTATTGATGAACCTTTTTTGTACAGAACATGAAAGGTGCTCACCTCTGTTGCCAAAGCTGGTTTGGGAAATCATTAAAAGGATCCCAGAAATGTGAAAATAGAATAACAAGAAAGGTAGTTTTAAATGTTGTAACTTAAAATATGATTCCATTTTTGCAATTTTAATTGGTTATGTTTTAAATGTGTATTTCCTTTGATATAGACACTAGAGGTCATGATAAGGATGTCCCTCGGCTGCCATGTTTGTTTAAAGCATATCGACATTTGCATCCGCAATATGAAAGGTATATCACCACCTAAACTTGCATTTAGATTCCAAAAAAGCACCACATAAATATGCCAAGTTTGTGGTAACAATCGAACAGTTAATTCACTCTTTAATTCAGTTTGCTTATTAATAAGTAAGGAGAAATAAGTAAAGTAGAAATAACTATTGTTAGTGGTGAACATGGAGCAAACTGTTAGCAATTTGTCTTCATAATATTCTACACTAGTTTTTATCCCGGGGTTGACAAATCTAATATGACCCAAAGAAAATTAGTTAAATTTGATGTAGTGGGAATTGAAATATTTTCTATATTACTTGATGTCATTATAAGTAGCCAATACATTTCATCTACGTTAACTTAAGCCTTAAAAGAGACATAAATAAAGTCAATCATCTAAGAGCAATGGCAATTAATTAGAAGATTGAGATGAAATAACTAAGCAAAGGATGGATGAAATAAATCTAAGACAAATATGAGATAAATCTAAGACAAATCTAATTCACCATGTGTATGTCAATCTTTTTAATAATAATCAAATATGAGATAAATCTAAGACACATCATATAATTACACCAGACAATCAAACATTAGCAATTGAACTTCTAAAAGTTACAAATATCATCATTAATCAAAATGTCATATATCTAAGTATCAAACTATCAATTGAAGAACATTTGAACTTAACTTACTGAAGTGAGGACTGAGGAGCAGGGGTCGATTGCTGCTGCAGAGGGTCGATTGCTGTTGCAGAGGAGCAAATGAGAGGGGTTCGATTGCTGTTGCAGAGAAGCAGAGGAGAGGGGGTCGATTGTTGTTGCAGAGTTTCGGCTCATTATTATTCTCAGGCATTAACATATTCAGTAATATTAACTAACAATGTGATCAGCGAAACCATACCAACCTTGGTTTAAAAAAGCGTGAGGCGCTCCGAGGCGTTTAGGTTCCAAAATCCGAAGCGCGGAGCTTAAAGCGCGAGACGAGAGCTTCACGTATACGAGGCGCTTAATATTAAAAAAATATAAAAAAATATTTATATATGTCAATGACATATTCTACCTTCTAATCAAACATAAACACAAAAACATAATTATAAAACACCCTTAAACACTTAAAAAAACATTCAAAACATAAGAATGACCAAAGGTCGCCAGCCCCTGGCGGGGTCCAAGGGGCAGAGCCGCCAGGGGTTGAGCTGATACGAATCAACAATCGATAAATTGACAAGTAATTTGGGGTTGGAAAATTTGGTATAACATAGAACAATCCATAATACGAATCAACATAGAACTTTACTTGTTGGGCTAAATAGAATAGGTAAAAAATGGTTTTTGGGCTGAGGCGCTACTGAAGCGCCGCCTCAAGCGCCAGGCTTAAAGCGCAGCCCCAAGAGCTTCATGTATCCCAGAGCTTTTCGACAAAAAAGCGATTTTCTTGGAGCCTCGCGCCTCAAGAGCTTTAAGCGCGCCCGAGGCGCTATTTTTTAAACCAAGATACCAACTGGACTAAAGAATCTGAACAATAAAAAATAATCAATAAGAATTTGATTCCAGAAGCATAACAACTGAAACATTATGGCTTTGATACACGAGTTGTATAACGAAGTTACCGATGCAAGAAGATCATGCGATAGAATATCCAAAATATCGTCTTCGTCATCTGCTTTGAGGCTGCAGGAACCTGCTTTTCATAAGTCAACCTCCTTGCTTCTTGAACATCCATTGAAACCTGTTTCGAGAAGTGACACTTGAAAGATTTAGTCATACGAGATGTTGCAACTGGCTGCTATTCAGAAACTGAATGAGTAAGAAGCTAGCAAACTCACATAATATCATAAATTACTATAAATTATTGAATAACACATCTCGTATAACAGATTGAAAGCTATTGAAAAAACTTATACAATAATTCATATCTGAAGGCAAAATGTACAATCTCATCAACATTTTATTAAAAAATATCAATAAAGAACAAAAGACACAAATTTGATTATATAGGAAAATAGAAGACTTAGAACTTTATTCTCATTCCAAAAGTAGAAACTTACATACAAAAAACCTAAAACATTACAATGACTAACATAGCCCTTTCTGCTTCTACTCCGCCGAAGGAACATCGTGGCACCAATTGTAGTTAAACCCACAAATTCTTCATTTTTTTAATTAACCAATTTATCCGGATCTTATTCAATCCACATGGAGGATAGACCGAGAATGTTATAGCGCTGTCCATTATTAATGTTTTCAATCTATATTATACCTATAGCAATCATAAGTACACTGCAACAATACAAAATAGAAACAAAATTACTCACACTTGCAGCCGGTGATCAACTTGAAGGAATTGCCGGACTCTATCTTTTAATAAAAAAGTATACAAACATTGGCACATACACTAAAATAGATAAAAATCCAGAAACACACTAAAATCAATAAATAGCATCTTTTATTGAAATAAGTTACTAATGTTTGACCCAGATGTATATCAACAGGTAATAAAATAAGTTACTAATCTATTTTCCTTCTAACAGGAGTAAATAAAGTCGAGTTTGATGAAGAAATGTCATTGGTGACTGTTGAGGGCGTATTTAATCCAAAAGCTTTAGTTGAACTCATAAGAAGGGAAACCAATACGCCTGCAGAGATTGCGGATGTCCATTGCTTGGATTGTGTCAAATATGTTGACTGTTACATTCGCAATATGGAAGGTAAATTTATGAATTCCCAATTGAATTCCTCTTTGCTTCTAGATTATAATCCGCTTTCCCTTATAATTTCATGTAACAAATAGGTAAGGATGTCAGGATTATTTCTCACGTACACAACAAAAAACATGATATTTCACAAGATAAGAAATCGGAGGTAGTTTCACTTGTTTCAATTTAGCAATTTTATTCGTTCTCCCCATGACCGTATTTACTAATTTGAGCTTTATTGACTAATTTGAACATGCATGGCATGATATAGTCGGTAAAAGAGGTAGAAGTGATGTTGAAAGTGCACTATGACTGCCCAAATTGTATGGATTCGGTTGACCACTGCATCAAGAGGATGGAAGGTAAATTTCTGAATTCCATAATAATTTTCCAATATATTAATAGAGAAGTGAAATCGTGTGCACTCACTATTGCTTCTATATTTTTTTTTTCAGAAAATCGTGGCGTGTGTGGCGTGTGTGGTTATATTAGCAGGTTCCATTTCATATTTCTTTAGCTGGTTTGTTGATGTACGTGTTTGTTTGGGTTTTAATGACCCGGGTTTGAGTCCTGGTTGTGTAATTTTTTTCGTGTTATTTTCTTTATGCTACATGTGTCCTTCCTGCATGTGTGACTGTTTTCATTCTTTTTTTTTTAACTCTACCTCTGTTAATAAGTCTTATTCTGTTAACTGTTAAAATGCCGGTTATATGGTAACTAGAGCTGCAAAGTTGTGGAAAACATGTTGATTGGTTCTTGAATCTTTTAGATGGCTAGTTTTGCATCTGTTTTAAAAGTTTTTTTTTTGTTGTGTTGAGAATTCCTTGTGTGTATTTTGCGGTGTTGATTAGGTATGTATCTCCCATAACTTATTCTTGGTTGTATTGGTTAGGCCGCTTAGGGCGTTAGTTTGTTGATCAAGGAAGTGGTAAGCTGTTTGATTGGGCCTTTAGTCTTTTGATTAGAGTAGGGCATGAGACAACTTTTGTGAAAACTAATATGGTTAAACCTTTTGGTGTTTCGTATGAAATAATATAATTACTACGACCTCTAAACAAACGTATAGCACATGGAATCCAAAAATCCCGTTTTAACGTTTTATTGTCACGTATGCAAACTGCAATGAAAATTGTGCAACATAACTTAACTATATGTTTTTTTTTCTAGCAGGAGTAAGGACAGTTGAATTTGATACAAGAACAGCACTTGTAACTATTGAGGGCGTTTTTAATCCTCAAGTGCTAGTTTCAGGCGTTGAAACAAAAACTGGCATACGCGCCGATATTGTAGATGTCCACTGCCGCTATTGTGTGCGGTATGTTGACCGTGACACCCGCAAAAAAGAAGGTAAATTTTTGAATCCCAGTTGAATTCCATTTACTTTTATATTATAAACCACTAACTCTTACTTTTGTATAACATATAGGCAAGCACGCCAAGATTCTCTCGCCTCATGTGACTCAAGACGCACGTTGTACACAAGTGGTATGTGAGGCGATTTTTTTTTTTTTTTTGCAAAAGCTTGGCCTTGCGCGCAAATGACTGTAGGGGTGCTAAATGGGTCGTGTTTGCGGGTTGGCAGATCCAACCCGACCTGAACCCAAAAATTATGTCATACATATGATCCAGATCTGACCTGAATATTCACAGGTCACCCGAACACGACCCGTTCAACCCGATTTTTTTTTTTATTTTTTCGCAAACTAATATATTAAAATTAAAATTTTATTAAAAAAAACACAATGTGTTTTAATTACAAAATCTTATGCCAATTTCTATTTTAAGTTATAAATAAAATACCTAACCAATTCAATTTATGAAATAAACATATTGTAAAAGAATAAAATATAGTATAAATGGGTTGAACGTGTCAAACATCAACCCACCCGGTTGAGTCGAACCCGACCCGCTTAGCTAAACGGGGTCATGAGTTTAACCTGAAACTGACTCGAACCCGTTTAGGCAAAACCTAAAAGGCTAAACCTGCGAATTTCGTTTTAGGTTCGGGTCGTGTTAGAAATTCAAACCCTACAGGTGAGGCGCGCGCCTCATGTAAATGCCCTTTTATAGTGTAGGAGAATGTTGTACAACAGATTTTTTAAGTTGTACATGTTGGTGATTTATATTCTAAAACATACTTAAACATTATTTATTGCTATATTTTGGTAAGGGAATGTTAAAAACCTATGAAATATAATATATATATATATATATATATATATATATATATATATATCACTTTGCACATCGCATACGAAAAGTCCAATGTTTTTGCACTTTGCGCTTCATGCCTCGGTTTTAGACCTTTTCACCCTACTATATTTACTTATATGGACTCTATTGACTAAAACTAGAGTTTGAGGTAAGCCCGCGCTCTGCGCGGGCAACGATTGTTTCACAACGGTATCGGTTGTTCCGTTCAAAGTGTTGTACAGTTCGAAGAGTCATTACAATCAGTGCAAGGGATATTTGTGGCTAGTGGTTTGCAAAAAGAAGGATCAGTAAAAAGAAGTCAGAGTCCACCTAAAGTTTAGTAACTTTTTAAAATGCAATAGAGATCCAAATAATAAATATTTGCTTACACCACACCTGGACCAATAGCATTTAATTATTTTGTATGCATAGTGAATATAAGGCGCAAGTTAGAACTTATTCACTGTTAATGTGCCGTATAATTATTATGGATATAATGAGTATGATTCATGGTATGATATAGACACCCAAGGAAGAGAATGGACCAGATGTTATTCAGAACACACGAGAGGAAGAGAATGGACCAGATGTTATTAAGAACAAAGAAGAGGAAGATAATGGACCAGGTGTTATTCCGAACACAGGAGAGGATAGCTCGGTTGAGGAGATAAAAACACCAAACCACTTTTTTTCTAGCCGTGTCACGCCCATGGAAAATATGCTTAGTGATGAGAATCCTGAATTCTGCTGTCTTATGTGATTGCTCATCACTGCAAAACAATATTCAGGTTCTATTGCATATTGCAAGAACAAGTGCAGGTGGTATATAATACTGTAGAAAGAGAAGCAATACCTTTTGATATAAAAATAGAAAATCAAACTGTGCAAATCAAGATTATAGGCCTGTAAGCCTTGAACTTGCTCTGAAAATATATACAATGATATTAAAAGCCAAATGAATGAAGCATTGTACCTACTATTTCATTTGAGACACTGGATTTCGAAAACCAAATCATATTCTATTCTTTATATATAGTAAATCTCCGACCCACACATTCAGGACAATGGTCCAAGAGGTTGGTTAGCCAAAAAGGAATACATCTCGATCGATTCCGATGCCCTCAAAAAGAATACAATGAATCAACCCATTCATTGTTGGTTAGGAGGCTGACCCTGACCCCAAAATGGTAACTTTACAAGTTAATGATTACCTGAACCATGGTTTGACTTTGACCTTTGGAAATTTACAAGTTAACGATTACCTGCACCCTTGAGCCAGCTTGTGCCTTGATATTAGCATGATCATTTCCATCAATTGCATCTGCGTTTATGGAAGAGGGGCCAGATCCTGCGCAATTCTCTAAAAGGTTCCAAGGGTCGATCTCAATATCCGACTCAAGTTCTGAGGGCGCGGGCTTTTTTTGACCAAACAAGCAAACCACCAACGCTTTGGTCAATCCATGTAAGAAGTAATTCCACTAACGCTTTCCCGGTCACGTATAGTTGGCTGACTATAAATGGTTCAACATCGGAACTGGACTAGTCGCCCAATCGATTTTCGACCCAAAAGAACATCATGACCTCCTAGGAGCCATTTTGCTTGTCAACGTACTTGGTCTTCTAGTGACCTCCCGAGTAAGTGTAGCACCTCTGAGAAAAGGGGAGCAGCATCGGGTCCGACCAGAGGCCGGGTTGACACATTCTGGGATGAAATTATTTTCATTCTCATAAGTCCAAATGTATTCATTATTTGGAAGAAAAAAAAAAGCATAATGCTTCTACTAATGAAGTGGCATGGCCATCTTGTTTTTCAGTTAGGCCTTGTTCATTTAATAACAACCTGAGCTCGACCCGTTGGGCTATGGCATTACTTCGGTCGGCAACTGATTAAAGAACCTCCTGCTTGCATACTTCCACTGAATGATTCGAATCACATACCACCATTTAAAATTTGACAAAGAATCGATGTGACATTCTATCTTTAAAAAGAGGCCTTGTCACAAGAAACAAACTTTAAGTAATCGATCAGATTAATGTAAATCAATCGATTAATTTTTCTTTTTTTAATACCCATACATATGAGTCATAGCAAAAATGTGTATCAAAACATACCTGATAACAAAGCAACAGAATACGAAAAAAAAAATACTTTAAATTTCAAACTATGTTATACTCATAGCAAAAATAGAAGTTTGATAAGCATCTAGTATACTGTTTCCAAATTCAATCCTATGTGTATCCCCTTATACTCAAATTCCAATGTTCAACAACCATAATCTGAGACTTGAAACAGAGGCTTGCAAACAAATTCTAGACTTGCCTTCTTAAGGTGAAGCTCATCAGAAGGTGCTTCTTGATTGTTCTCAAGCCACTTGCTCGTTTCATCAACGGATTTCTTCATTTCCTTCCAGATCTTAGGGTGCACACTCTTCTTGATATTGTACTCTTTGATCTTGTTCTTCACCTTGTATAAGCAATCCTCTAAAGCATTGTAAGCTTCCGCTTTCTTCTTGAATTCTTGGTCCTCCAGTTTGTACTTCTCAGCATCATCTACCATCTTCTCAATCTCTTCTTTGCAGAGTCTTCCATTTTCATTGGAAATTATGAGTTTTTCCATCTTACCCGTGGATATTATCGAGGCAGTGACTGTGAGGATACCGTTGGCGTCTATTTCAAAGCTTTCCAAAACTTTGGAGACTCCTTTGGGAGCAGGTGGTATTCCAGAGATGATGAACTTGCCCAACAAATGGTTATCAGTAGCTTTTGATCTTTCACCTTGATGCACCATGATATCAATTAAAGTTTGGTAATCATAAGATGGATAGTATGTATGGGCATTACTTGTAGGTATCGGGGTGTTTCTCGGGATGACAACATCAAATACATCTCCTCTTAACGCTACACCAAGTGACAAAGGAGTGACATCCTGTAGCAACACGTCTTGAACATTCTTATCACTGCTACCACTTACCTTTGCTGCCATAACAGCTGCACCATACGCAACAGCCTCATCGGCGTTGACGCTCTTGCATAACTCTCTGCCATCAAAAAATTCTTTCAACATATGTTGGACCTTTGGTATCCTAGTTGAGCCACCAACCAGAATCACTTGTTCAATACATGACTTCTCCATCTTAGCATCACTTAAACATGCCTCCAAAGTATTAATGCACTTATTAAACGAAACCATGTTCAGCTCTTCAAATTTAGCTCGAGTAAATTTCATAGAAAAATCAATCCGCTCATACAAGCCATCCAGTTCAATTGATGTCTGAGTAGTATATGATAGGATCCTTTTTGCTTTTTCGCAAGCAAATCTAAGCCTCCCCAATGCTCGTCGGTTTCCACTCAAGTCCTTATTCCATCTCCTCTTGAACTCCAAAACACAATGATCCACCATGTGGTTATCAAAATCTTCACCTCCCAAATGAGTGTCACCAGCAACAGCTTTGACCTCAAATTTACCTCCTCCCTCAATAGTCATTATAGATACATCAAAAGTGCCACCACCCAGATCAAATACGAGCACGTTTATCTTACCAACGATATCAGTCTTATTGTCTAGCCCATACGCAATTGCAGCAGCTGTAGGCTCATTTATCATACGAATCACATTTAATCCAGCAATAGTACCAGCGTCCTTGGTAGCTTGACGTTGTGAATCATTGAAATAGGCAGGGACGGTTATCACAGCATCTTTCACCATTTTTCCGAGGTAGGCCTCGGCATTTTCTTTCATCCTGGCAAGAATCATTGAAGAAATTTCTTCAGCCACAAATTCCCTGTGTTGACCTTTGTAAGTGACGACAATCTTTGGAGTGTCTGAAAGCCCTTGTTTAACCTTAAAAGGCCACAACTTCATGTCGTCCTGCACTTTCGAATCACTAAATCTCCTCCCAATCAATCTCTTAGAATCTGAAAATCCATATGATTAATTAATCCAAAAGCAAAGTAAAGACAAACAATCTGGTAGATTTAAAGTTTCAAGGAATTATACTTTCAATTATTTCCAAAAACAAAATAACGAGTAGACTGACCGAATATGGTGTTAGCGGGGTTCATTGGTGCTTGATTGTTGGCGCCGTCACCGACTAGACGCTCTGCGTCAACGAATGCAACAGAGGAAGGTGTGGTTCTGTTGCCTTGATCATTAGGTATTATCTCAATCCGATTATGCTTCCACACAGCTACACACGAGTAGGTTGTCCCGAGATCAATGCCGATCGCCGGCGTGTCGTTTCCTTTTCCGGCCATTACGTTCAGAATTCAAAGTGGGGTTAAAGTATGTTTCAGCTGTTATGGTGAGTTCTCTATTCGAAGATTATATATTATAGGTATAAGATTGTTTTCCGTAAGAATATTGTTTTCCTTATCATTCAACATCTTATAATTTTATAAGATTCCAGTAGATTTTTTATAATCTTTTCCCAAAAATACATCGAAAATCATAACCTCCTTATTATCAAAAGTATTTTGATAATAAATAATCTGTTTTTTTTTTTTTTTTGAAGTATTATCTTGTAAATATATATACTATTATATATGTTTTTCGTTATCAACACCAAAGATAGATTAAAATTCCTCTTATTCAACAAACCACTTCTTCATATGTCATATGTCTATAACCATGAGAAAATGTTGTCACGGGCCATCTTTAATTAAAAATATGTGAGCCACTGAATGATTCAAATCATACCTTGAACAACTTTATTTTGTCCAACAACAGTCATACCACACCGATCACAGACGACTTAATTGCCAAACCATAGTTGCAACATGACAACAAGTCATTACATGTATTATAACATGTGATTCCACATATAGATACTTAATTTATGATGAGTTTAGCGATGGAGACATCTGACGGGTGGTAGGTCGTCTTTTAGGTGGTAGTGGTGCTGCGTATAGGAAGATATAGTTTACTGAATGAATTCTATTCTCATTCCCAATCATCAATTTATAATTACAAGATTGTTATCATGAACGGAAACTAATGAATGTGTACCACCTAACATTCCTATGATTAAGGAATTTACATTCAATACAATAATTGCTAGTAAATACAATAATTGCTATTACACCCCCGCAGTCGAATCGGGAGGTTGGCGAACATTGAGACTGGAACGAAAATCATCAAATAAGACTATAGGCAAGCCTTTGGTGAAGATGTCAGCGATCTGGTAGCGTGACGGTACGTGTAAGACACGAACACACCCCCGTTGTACCTGCTCCCGAACGAAGTGAATATCAAGTTCAATATGTTTAGTCCGCTGGTGTTGAACAGGGTTACCCGATAAATAAATAGCGCTGACATTGTCACAGTAAATGAGTGTAGCCTTGAGTAGCGGTTGTTTCAACTCGAGCAAAAGGTTGCGAAACCAACATATTTCAGAAACAACATTAGCAACCCCTCTGTACTCAGCTTCCGCACTAGAACGGGATACCGTAGGCTGACGCTTGGACGACCAGGAAATCAAGTTGTTTCCAAGATATACACAGTAGCCGGAAGTAGAACGGCGTGTATCAGGGCAACCTGCCCAGTCTGCATCAGTGTAAGCCCGAAGAGAAATGTTTGGAGCAGGATTGAGAGAGAGGCCGTAAGCAGTAGTCCCCTGTATGTATCTGATGATGCGCTTGAGGGCATTCCAGTGATCATCCGTAGGAGAGTGCATATGCATACATATCTGCTGAACGGCGTATGAGATATCCGGTCGCGTAAAGGTAAGATACTGAAGAGCACCTGCCAGACTGCGATAGGTAGTGGGATCATGAAACAAGGCAAAGCCAGATGTGGACAGCTTAGAACCAGTGTCGACCGGAGTAGCAGCGGGTTTGCAGGAGTCCATGGCGGCTCTGTGGATGATATCTCTGGCGTAGGATTGTTGAGACAAGAACATGCTGTCACCCTCGCGTGTGACCGAGATACCAAGGAAGTGTGATATGGGACCCAAGTCCTTCATGGCGAACTCAGCAAACAAGGAAGCCATAATACGTCCACGTAGAGTAGTAGAAGACGTGGTGAGAATGATGTCATCTACATAGAGTAGTAAATAAGCAGTGTCTTGACCATGATTATAGATGAACAGAGATGTGTCGGACTTGCTTTGGATGAACCCCTGCATTAAAACAAAATCAGTAAAGCGCTGGTACCAGGCACGTGGTGCCTGTTTCAAGCCATATAGAGATTTCTTCAGTCTGCAGACATGACCCGGAAATTGTTGATCCCGAAAACCCATGGGTTGATGCATATAAACATTTTCCTCCAAAGTGCCATGTAGAAAAGCATTAGTAACATCAAGTTGGTTAATTACCCATGAACGTGATAATGCCAATGTTAATACAAGGTGAATAGTGGCCGACTTAACAACCGGACTGAAGGTGTCGCCACAATCAACACCTACCTGTTGGCTACGACCATCACAAACCAGTCGTGCTTTATACCTCTCCAAGCTACCATCTGAACGAAACTTATGTTTAAAGAGCCACATACACCGAATAATATTCATGTTAGGTTGACGGGGAACTAACTCCCAAGTCTCATTTTTAATAAGTACACTAAACTCATTGGTCATGGCGTTGAGCCATTCAGGTGAAGACAAGGCAACCTGTGGGGATTTGGGAATAGGCACAATGGTGGCGGTGTGAAGATTAAAATGGTGCTTGGGTTTGGTAATATCATCCATGGCACGAGTGCGCATGGTACGGGTTTGGGGTTGCGGGTCAGGATTGGGTGTAGGGTTCGATGTGGACTGTTGGGTCGGGGATTGGGGTGGTATGGGGGCCGTGTGGGGCTGTTGGATGGTGGTAGTTTGGGATGGAATGTGGGCCGTGGAGGGAGGTGGTGACGATGGGTCAGTTTGGTGTTGGGCCGGCTGGGTTGGTTGGGCTGGCAGGTGGGAACCAGCAGGTGGGTCAGAGGGGGTGCCAGCTGCTGGGCCGGTTGGGTTTCGAGGACGGCGAGAGTAGGTTAAGGTTTGGGCTGGGTTGGGGTGAGTGAAGGATGAGGGAGCGGTAGATGAAGAGTGGTTGTTTGGGCCCGAGGTGTTGGGCCGGGTATCGGAGGTGGAGTGGGTAGACGAGTGAACATGATTCCATAGAAGCGGATTAAGGCCGCTATCCAGGAAGTTATAGGAGCTGGGTTGAGTGGGCTGGGTGCTTGCGAAGGGGAATATCGTCTCTTCAAATTGGACGTGACGAGAGACAAATATGGAGTTGTTGGTGAGGTCTAAACAACGGTAACCACGGTGATTAGGTGGATAGCCGAGTAAGACACATGGTTTGGAGCGATTAGCAAGCTTGTGGATGGAGGTGGAGGGGAGTAGAGGGTAGCATAAACACCCGAACACGCGGAGGTGCTCATATGTGGGGTCACAGTTATAAAGGAGAGAGGTGGGGGAGAGGAATTGTGTGTGTTTGTTGGGTATTATATTGAGGAGGTAGGTGGCGGTTTCAAGGGCATGATGCCAAAAAGATGGCGGCAAGGAGGATTGGGCGAGGAGTGAGCGAACCATGTTATTGATTGTTCTAATTTTACGCTCAGCCTTGCCGTTTTGAGACGAGGTGTAAGGGCAAGAAAAATGGAAGTGCATTCCATTTAGACGACAAAAGTTGCGAAACGATTTATTGTCATATTTTTTGCCATTATCACATTGAAATTGTTTGATTTTACCCCCAAATTGTGTGGTTATGTAGTTATTAAAAATGGTGAAGATGGAAAACACATTGGATTTGTTTGTTAAGAGAAATGTCCAAAGAAAGTTTGTAAAGTCATCTAAAAACAAAACATAATAACGGTGGCCCCCGGTGCTAGGCACAGGGGAGGTCCACAGGTCACTGTGAATTATATCAAACGGTAAATGAGTACGATTACAAGAATCAAAGAAAGGCATACGCACACTTTTGCCAAAAACACAAGCTTGACATAATGTTTTGTCATGTTTATTAGATGAACTAGAAACAGATAAAGGTAACGAATGCAAGATAGAGGAGCTCGGGTGCCCAAGGCGTTGATGCCAACGGTCTTGAGTGATGGTCACGAAAGCAGTAGAGGTTGAAGTAGATGGAAGTGGTGCAGTTAATGGGTAGAGATCTCCCGAGCTATTGCATCGTAGGAGGTGTGCCTTGGTCTTGAGATCCTTCACAGTAAAACCGAAAGGGTCAAATTCAATAGATAATAAATTATCAGTAGTAAGCTTTCGGACTGAGATAAGGTTCTTTATAAGGTTTGGGGCAAATAGGACGTTGTTTAATTTAAAGGGCGGGAAAGGTGGTGGTAGGGTAAGGTTGCCTTGACCTATCACGGGAATAGTCGTACCATTTCCAACAACAATATATTTGTTAGTGCAAGTATTAAAAGAAGATGGGAAGTCGTTACCTTGAGGGGTTTTCATATGGCCAGAAGCGCCGGTATCCATGACGCCATGTGGGTCCTGTTCGTTGAGGGACAAGGCGTAAAGAGCCTGCTGGATGTCCGTGGGAGAAAGGGTAGCCGTGTAGGCTTGATCAGGAGCCGCTCCAAGTATCCCTGAGGAGTTGATGGATACGGACACGGTGGCGTGGCTGATTGCGAAGACCAAGTGGGCTGCTGTCCCTGCATAAGAGAGCTCCATTGGCTTGCGGCCCAAGAGTTGGGGAAGACAATGTAGGGATGTTGGGGCTGGTTAGTTGATGATCTGCCGCCACGATTGGAACCACCACGACCGCGTCCCCGGGCTCGACCACGGGGCCTCCTCTGAGAAGAAGCAGACGCAGCAGCAGAGGCCGAAGGGTGGGAAGCCGCAGTGGCTGCAAGGGCGGTGGCGGAGGTAGCAGCAGACCGTGCAGAAGAGGTTTTCTTGGTGGATTCAGCCATGGTGAGGTGGGATCGGCACTCATTAAAGGGTGGCAAGGGTTCCCGGTTTTGAAGAACGGTTGAGATGCTCTCGTAGGCCTTGGGGAGACCCGCAAGAAGCTGGGAGACGAGGCGTTGGTTGTCAACTGGTGCCACGACACTGGTTAATTGATCCGCAAGGTGTTTGACCTGTTGGCAATATGCGGACATATTCGGAAAGGCTTCAAGATGTATATTTGAAAATTGTTGTTGAAGAAGAATCTGACGTGCAGATTTGTTATTGTTGAAGTGTTCCTCAATGGCAAGCCAGGCTTCATAAGCCGACTGACCCAGGACCAGAATGATGTGAAGAAGAGGTTTGGATATAGTGCCGTAAATCCATTGCAAGACCAAGGCGTCAAGACGTGCCCATAAGGCATCCGCCTCAGCCTTGGCTGCGAGGGCCTTGGCTGTGTCGGCATCAGACGACGAGCCAGAAACGGGTTCATCAGGGGGACGGGGCTGCAAGTGTTGATAAACCTGGTAGGCGCGACAGTGGACCTCAAAGAGGGTTGTCCAGGTAGAGAAGTGCGAGGATTCCTCCTCGAGAATGAGGGGGATCATGGTTTTGATGTTGGTGACCGTCATAGCCGGATGAATCTTGGGGTCCATGACAGCGGGAACAGAGAAGAAAAGGGTGCAGAAACAAAGAAGAGGGGCAGAAAGAGTAGCAGCAAGGGGTAGAACAGGCGGAAGATTGGTGGTGTGGTGTGGTAGGGCCGGCTGTGGTCAGGCAAGGGAACAAGAAAGGGGACCGTAAAACCCTCTAGATACCATATAGGAAGATATTATTTACTGAATGAATTATATTCTCATTCCCAATCATCAATTTATAATTACAAGATTGTTATCATGAAAGGAAACTAATGAATGTGTACCACCTAACATTCCTATGATTAAGGAATTTACATTCAATACAATAATTGCTAGTAAATACAATAATTGCTATTACTCCGGTGGTGGTGGCGTGCCTGTGGTCCAGTGTTGTATGGTGGCCAGCGACAAAGATTTGAAGAGGAAGAAAATGGTGAGATAGAGAAAGACAAGGAGCTGTGATGTGAGGCAGAGATTTGTGTTTACATGGGTTTGTGTGAAAGAGACAACAGTGGGTTGATGCATTTCTAAAAGTAGGTGCTTACTTGCTAGCTGGAAGTATCTCAAATCTCTCGATGCTGTCTTGATTCATTATTTTCTTTACATAATATAAAATTAATAAAACCAACATAATTTTTCTATTTGTTGAACATTGAAATTTTGTGCTTTATCATCTAATTCGGTTTGTTATGCAATTTTGCACGAGTTTCATCTTTGTTAGCTTAGTACCTAACATGGTTTTACGATCCATTTTCCCTCCATGTTTTACCGTTATGTGCGTCGCTTGGTGTTAATAGTTTGTTTTTTTCCTTTACGAATTTTCTGGTTTTGATCATTGTTTCGTTGCTACTTAGCACGGTTTTACGTTTCCCTCTTGCGAGACATGTTTCCCTCTTGCGAGACATAGGTCAGTCCGCCATCTAAAGGCCCGCTTGCCACCATCATCCGCCATCGTAATGGACACAAGAGTGTATATCCCCGTGCATAGCACGGGTGCAGTTACTACCTACTAGTTTGACCATAAAACCATAAAATTTTGAAAATGAAGAGAAATCTCGAACATGATTAATATAATGATATTACTATTAATGCTGTTGAATACACGTTTAATTTTGGAAATGATTTCTTATATTTCTTTCCTTTCAATTCTATTTTTCTATTTCTACAAAGATCAAATTGATTTAAATATCCTATAATAATTTAATCGAGTTACTACCTAAAATATTTGATCAAAATAACATCTTTTTCGTTTCTTTTAAATTCTATGATGATGTATTGCAATTATTTCAATCAAGACAAGTTACATATTTTGATTTTAAATGCTCTGTAGTTTACATATTTATTTCATTTTTAACAGAAAATTTACATTAATATTTTAAGTTACCTTTTTTTTTCAACCAAGACAAGTTACATTTGGATACTGGGTAAGCGGTTAGCGGGCAACAAGCTACGTTGCTATCTCATTTTGAATCGTAAAAGATATTCTGCTGAAACAAACCTTTGGTTCTTGGAGCTCTGCGGGGTACTGTGGACCACCTTCTGCACTCGGTCCAGGAAACGCACTGCCTCAGTGGTCAGGGATCAAACTATGTCGAATGCAAAGGACAAGATCCAAACATGTTGTCTCGTGCTTAGCAACCTTCTTAGCTTCCGCCATTAAAACTGTCTGGCATGGTACAAAGCCGCTGACCGCTATCTCATAGAACCATTAAGACGGACACCCCAATACCTTCTTCTTACTCTACTAAACTATTATGTTAGGGTTATTGGATTTTAATAACCTCAACTATCACGTGTTGGCCGTTGTCACTCCGAACTAACAACTTGGCCGCCACACTCTCAACTTGTAACTTATTTTCCTTTATCACTCTCAAACCAGCCGAACCCTAACTCAGTTAGTTTTTTGTTGACGTGTCACTTTTTTAGTGACGTGGCATGCTGATGTGGCAACTACCACGACAGCAAAATTAACTAAGTTAGGGTTCAGTTAGTTTGAGAATGATAGTAGAAAATAAGTTACAAGTTAAGAGTAGTGACAGCCAAACGGTTAATTAGAAATGACACCGGCCAACACATGATAGTTCAGGTTATTAAATCCAAAAACCATTATATTATAACTACATTCACATTTAATTCATTTATTTTATTTCATTTTACTTTTTAATATCTTTGTGGTTACACTATACTACGTGTAAATGTTATAAAGATACATATGGCAACGACACAATTAACTACAATATAATACTATTATAAAATGAAAATTGAAAGGCATAAGAAGTTAAGAACATCCACATCGCCGAACTACGAATTCACTTCAGCATCGTCTCCTCCTTGACAAAGCCACCTAACAATTTTAAAACTTGATTTTCAATAATAAAGTTATTTTTTTAAGAGTAGTGTTTTGGTGGTAAAAATGTCCCTTTGAGAGTACCCCTGCCCAGGATCGAATCCCTCCCCACACGGGTTTCTCCTTTCAAACCCAATGGTTATTTTTTCGGTGAAGCAATAATTCGAACCTGAGACCCCCAGATAGAAACCCCACTAATGTGAGTAAACCTTCTCACCTTCGTTGCAATCATTGGGCTACAACATCATTGGTTAATAATAAAGTTATTAATATATATTGTTAACTTTTTTTTTTCTTCAAATTTATTCATTTCAACAAAAGGGGCAAATTACATAAGAATAGCAGGTAGGCGGGCAACAAGCTGCGTCGCCACCCCTTTCTGAATAGAGAACCCTACAAATCCTTATACTTTAAATAAGTATAAAGTATAAACTTTAATAAAAATAATTATAATAATAAATAATAAATATATTTAAAGCAATTTAATTTACCCTGCTATGAAGAAACATAATAAATAAAAATCATCATTTCATTCTATAATTGAAAAAATTACATCAATATAGCGGGCAGACGGACAACAAGCTGTGCCACCACCTCTTTTTAAATGGTAAACCATAATCTACTAAAAACGAAACCCTACCCACCCGAAACCAAGACACTACTATGGATCATAGAACGCTTCAGAAAACGGGTAGCACCCAAGTGGCATGTACGCGTGTCGATCATCTCACCCAGTCGAGCCACACGCAGGCAACAACAAACTAACACCTTTTTTATACTTTCATCTCTTCAATTCAACCTGTAATCAATAACGGCCATGTCTACAAAACCCTCGATCGGTCTAGAAAACGTCGGCGCCTTAGCTTTCCACATAATCGTATCCAAACTGGGCCCATGTGAGGCAGCAGCAGTTGAATGTGTTAACAAACGCTTTAACGATTGGGCCTCCGATGATTCTCTCTGGTCACTCTTCTGTTCTCAAGAACTCGGCCTCTCTTCTCCTGTTGATCCTCTCGGCAACCCATGTGCTTCTTTTAAGGTCATTCATTTCTTCACCTTTTATTATTATTATTATTATTATTATTATTATTATTATTATTATTATTATTATTATTATTATTATTATTATTATTATTATTATTATTATTAATGCGATTTTAATATTCAATCTGATTGCTTAATTGTGTACATGGTTGTGATATAATGAATGTTCAGGTTGAAAATCTTAAAGGGGTTGGATTAATTTGTTGAGTTTATGCACAAACACCCTTTTGTTGTTAGGGTTTTGAATAACTTGTTCGAGCCCTAGTTTTGCGTTTGTTACGAATTGCACATCAAGTTTATTAATTTCAAAGGGGTAAACGAAAGAAACTGTATTTAGAAGTGATTGTTTGGATAATTAGTTGATTGAAGTTTTGGATGATTAGGTAATTTAGGGGTTTTGTGAAAAGTTTGGAATGCGGATGGAATTGTATATTCCATTTCTTATGTGCTTCAACGAAGAATGAATTTTAAATGAAAAACAATGTAAGTACACCTGGCAAAGTGGGTGGGTCGGGTACTCGGGTCAAAACAGGTCCGGGTCAAAATGGTTCAATTCAAAATAAATTTTTTCGGTCCATTCTGTGCAAAGTTTAAAAAAACAGAAATGCCTCGAGGCGAACCGAGGCGTAAGCCCGAGGCGCAGTAAAAAAATAAATATAAAAATTATGTATGTTATAAAAAATAAAATAATTGACCTAGAAAAGTCTAAAATATCAAAAACACACATCAAAAATAAAATAATTAACCCAAAAAGTCAAAACGCCAAAAAAACACATCAAAAACAGCCTAAGCCACCTGAGGCACACCTGAGGCGCAAATTTTTTTAGCGCCTCAGCACTTAGAGGCGTATGGACAATCTGAACCCCATGAGGCGCGCCTCAGATTCGTTTTCTTAGCGATTCGCCTCGGGGCGCGCCTCAACACCTCACCCGTTTTCTTAAACCATGATTCTGTGAACCAGACACTCCTAAATTCCAAATCAAATTATAGTTACTGTGCTAATTCCAATTCCATTTCCATTACATTCCATGAAACAAACGCTATGACCACTTATTTTTTATCAAACTTTGAAACTGATCATCGTAATAGGGTATATAATAATATTCATCCAAAGTCCAAACATCCTATCTGTCAACTCCAGCAAATCTTTTCAACTTGCGTGAATATGTTTCTTTTGTTGTCTTCTTTGTTTCACACAAATCAGTCAATGAAATGATATTAATTTTTATATGAAGCTTGTAGAGCTAGGAGGAAGCTCTGCAACGTGTTGAATTTGAGAACTTATTGATTATTTTGCCCTACACATTATCTGTATTTACCAGCAGAAGGACCCTAGTTTTGAGTTTGTATTGATTTACATATTGATTTTTAAAACGGAAAGAAATAGCGACATAGCGTTGAGAATTGAGATTCAAAGGGAAACCCAAAGAAAAACTGCAATTAGAAGTGATCATTCAGGTAATTTGATGATTAGGCAATTTAAAGTTTATCTGAATATGCTCTTTCAAATATGAATGTTCTGATCCTAGATATGTAGAAAGTTAGAATCATAATCACTTTTTATTGAACTTCAAAACCGATTATTGTGACTTGCTATCTAATAATCCTCATCTATACATCCCTTTTGTCAACTCCAACACTCCTTTTCAACTTATGTGTATGATCGGTTCTTTTATATGAAAAATCACAAATTGATGCATATGTTACGAATATGCAATCACTAAAGCTTATTTTCTTGCTCTATTTCCACATTATAGGCAGCTTATGGAGCATGGAGGGAAGCATACGGTATGTATCCATGGCCTTTAGTTAGACGGGTCAAAAATGTTTGGGACAGAATTAGAGCCTGGTTGATCGATAATTTTCCTGAGGTTTTACCCACTCTGCGTAAAGGTGCATCAGAGGTTGAACTAAACGAGTTAGAGAATTCTTTGAAAATCAAACTACCTCTTCCTACTCGAGTTCTATATCGGTTTTGTGATGGTCAAGAAATGTGCAGTGATGTGTCAAGTGAAACAGTGTCAGGGAATCTATGTGGGTTGATTGGAGGTTACTCTTACTACAACTTTCTCGTGAACGTTTATTTGCTGCCTCTAAATGGTATAATCAAAGAGACGAGAGATATGACTATACCAAAGTATATTGTAATGGCCGTTTCTGATTACACTGAGAAGATGTTTTTTCTTGACTGTGAGGCTGGTCAACTCTATGTTGGCACCAAGAATATTATATCAAGACGAGAAATGATGCCGTGTGTACCAAATGGATTAATAACTGCGGTGCATGATTTAAGAGACGGGCTCCAGCAAGATGCCATGCTGTTATGGTTAGAAGAACATGTCCGCCGCCTTGAAAATGGGATTATAAAATTACGTGAGGAAGGAAATATTCGAAGCATCAATTTGTTCCCCGAACAACCTCCAATGTGTTCCTTGGCTACAACAGGTGGTGTTCAGGTAGTTTAAGGCTTATTAATTTGTCAAACCATTTATATTGATTTGCATATTGGCTTATACAATTTCTGGTTCCGATGATGTATTTTAAAGATATAACAGTTCCCTTGTATTGTAACAGGTTCGTGCGTCTGCTGTATTTTTACCTGAACTAAGTGACCTTATGGAAGAAGCTCAGAAATATATGTTTGCTTACTCGATCCGTATGTCACTTAAACCCGAGGGCTGTTTTGTCCATGGTATGCCCTTTGATTCGTGCCAGCTGTACTGGAGACATTGGATTATCAAAGCAAGTGACAATGTTGTGGATGACGTCAATGGTGAAGCTGTGATAGGCCAGGTATATCGTTCTATCTCAATTCGCTGGGCAGTAAATAATCTTGAAAAAGTCTTATAATTTTCAAGAAAATAAAGTTAGGTTATGAACCACAAGTCGCTTACATGTTTGTTTATGTACAGTTCCCATTGTTACGTCCAGGGAAGAAAGAGTTCGTTTACCAAAGCTGCGCAACTCTTCCTGTTTCACCTGGATCGATTGAGGGTTCTTTCACGTTTATCCCGGGCAGGTGTGTTATGTTGTGTTCAGCATATCTTTTTTTTAACATTTGTGATAGATAGATTTGTAATATGTTTGTATAATCTTGTGTTGTAGATTGGCAGATCCAAAAGGAAGCCCGTTTGAGGTTGAAGTTGCTAGTTTTCCTTTGGTTTTGCCAGATTACATCTTCTGATGCAACCGTTACTGTTCTCCATAGTCACTATCTTGCCTAAAAACCGTTTGTTTGTTTGTTTGTTTGTTCTTTTTCTATTGAGTTTTTATCAAGGATGTTGATATGTCTCGTGTATTGTCAGATAATGTTATAACCACTTTTTTTATATATATTTTTGTTTTATAATAAATCAAATTGCTTATATTTCTCTTTTAAAGTCACTTAACTTTTCTTAAGTGTGTAAATCCTGTGTAATTTTTCTTATATAGATGTTTAATAATCTCTTGAAATTAAGCTAGGCAAACAAAAATCATGTGAATTTTAGTTCTAATAAGTAATAATTTTATTTTCCAAATAACTTGAAGTAGGAGGTAACAGTGAAGGAAAAAATGCACTAAATAATAACCAAGTTTCATAATTGTTAAATTGAAGTTAAATCAGAAAAAAATTATCTATCAAATGGTAACCAAGTTCGCATATGTTTCTTTTGCGACTATTTTTAAATGGGTGGCCTCTAAAAAGCCCGTGGTAATAGTGTCATGTGACCCGTAAGGTTACATGGTGTGAAATAGAGTCCCTATCTATCACGCCACATCAAAAGATGCTCCATTCAACCTTTGGATAACGCCCAAGAAATAGAATAAAGCCCCCTCATCATTACCCAATTATTTATTTATTTATTTATTTATTTTATTTTGTATTTAAATTTAACAAAATTACATAAAACAAATACAAATACCATACTAAATAAAAATACCTAACATTAAAAATAAAAATAGAAAAACATATTGAAAAAATAAATTTAGTTTAGTTTTTTTTAGTTTACTTTATTTATTTTTTTTAATAAAAAAAAATATAAAAGACACACAACCATTCTTCTTCCTTCATGCTCCCAAATTGAAACCCTTCATCCTTCACTACCACCGCAAACAACACCATCGTTCACCACCCCCAAACTTGCAACCGCAACAACACCATCCACCACCTTCAATCCCTTCTTCTTCCTCCTTAAAAAAAGCAAATCAGTGCTGTGGTGGATGAGGTGTCACGCCTACACCGGTCAGCCTAATGATTTATGGTATTTGGTTAATTGACATATATTTTATTCTAACTACTAAAATTCTATCGTGCGTTGCTGCTAGAATTCAGTCAATATTGGTTCAATTCATTACGATACGAATACAATATTGACACTTTGTACAACAACCGAAAGAGATAAAAACGAATACCAGTACATTACAAAAAATGTTCGCACGGTATAAGTCATCACGGCAACGGTACAAATCGACACTCGTTATAGCTTTACTATACCAAAAAGATGTTCTATTGCGAAAACAACTTTGATATCAATACCATTAGCAAATTTAATCGAACGGCACCGGTTTGGTTCATCATGGTAAATAATAGAAAAAAAAACATTGATATTTGACGCGTTCACTTTTGAAGAAATAAGCATGTCGCAACATTTTCAGAATTTTTTAAAGCATTACTTATACTATTAAAATAACAAAAATGGTAAACGACGCCACTTTATAAAAACAACCCGTTTTGGTATCATGTATATTTGTGCTTTGATTACTTATACGTTACTACTTCCAATTCGCTTAAAAAAATATCGAGACATAGATATAAATAGGCATATTGAAAAAAAATATATCGAGACATAGATAAAAATAGACATGTCACAATGGCATACTCGAAATTTTATGAATATGTTAAAAGGGTCAAGATCGAGTACAAAGTGTTTTTTTTGTGAGAAGTGTGAGAAGTATTAAAAATTGATACTTAGGCATCATTTTTTAACTTAGTCGTGATGTTTTGGATTGTTTTGCCTATAAAAACACCAAACATAACAATTAGAAATCGAAAACAATGTATTTTATGCTTAAAACTTAAAACACCATGCTAAGAACATTAGCAGTGTGTTTTAAGCGTTAAGTAGTGTGTTTTAGCTGTTTTTTAAATTTAATGACTATAATACATTGTATTGTGTTTTAGATTGTTGTGTTTGGTGTTTTTCAAGTTAAAACAACCTAAAACATCATTCCAAAATTCAAAACATGATGTCTACATGTCAATTCTTAGCCCTTCTCACACTTTTCACAAAAAAATGTACTTTGTACAGGATCCTAAACCTATGTTAAAAATCAAATATAATAATCAAATAACAAAACAATTAAAATAAAAAATAAATAAAAGAATACAAACTATTAAATATATAGATTTTGGTAACATAAATATTTTTTCTGTACATTACTACTTCTAACTCGGTTAAAAAAAAATAATTTCAAGACATAGATAAAAATAGGCACATTGAAATAAATTATGTCGAGACGTAGATAATTCATAATGACATACTCGAAATTTTATAAAAATGTTAAAGATCAAATATAATAATCAAATAATAAACAAAAGAATAAAAAACCATTAAAGTGACTATTCATTTTTTAATATATAAAATATAAATAAATAATTTTTAAATAGCATAATATTCATTTTCATGTTAAACAATATACCAATAGAAATTAGATTACTTTTTGGAGATAAATTTAGGCATGTATTAGTTAATTCGACACGTTTTAACTTGGATCAACTTCAGGAATTCAACAACCTTAGTGTTACGTGATGAACATACCCATTTAATTTGATGGATTCAAAATTCAATAAACAAGGTTGGGGAAAATCCATATAAATAGAGTTTATTAAGCTTGTAAAATTGTTTCAAAATTTGTAATAATGGTATCTAAACTCTCCTTTTCCTTTTTATGTATTTTCTTTCTTTTTTCCTTTGTTCTACCTGTATATTCATCTTTTCAATACTCTCTACTACAACAAAATAAATTATTAGATAACAATACAAATCCATCACCTTTTGGGTTACTTAGAAACTTGGAAGGGTGTCAAAAAGGTGATAAAGTAAAAGGCTTGAGTGTTCTTAAGCTCTATCTTAGTCACTTTGGATATCTAAACTATCAAACCAACTCTAATGTCACAAATCTTGAAGGGGATTATTTTGATGAGGAACTTGAGGCGGCCATCAAATCGTACCAAGTCTTTTACCATCTCAATGCCACTGGAATGCTTGATGCACCGACATTGTTCATGATGGTCCTACCTCGTTGTGGGTGTCCAGATAAGGAAACTCGTCAACATGGTGATAAATCTTTACATATTGTCCCTCATTATCAATTATTTCCAAATAGACCAAAATGGCCAAGTCGGAAAAGGCATCTAACTTATAGTTTTGGATCAAACTTTCCTAATCGATTCATGCCCCCTGTCAAAAGAGCTTTTAGTAGATGGGCTACTTCTTCTAGGATATTCACATTTTCAAAAGCTAGAACACTTCAAAATGCCGATTTAAGGATTGGTTTTGAACGTGGTTCTCATGGAGATGGGCACCCATTTGACGGGCCTGGTGGAGTGATGGCCCATGCTTTTGCCCCTAGTGATGGAAGGCTCCACTTCGATAAGGATGAGCGTTGGGCGGCAAGACCATTCTCAAATGCTTTTGATGTTGAGACTGTCGCATTGCACGAAATAGGGCACTTACTTGGGCTTGGTCATAGCCAATATCAAGGTGCAATAATGTATGCTACCATTCGCATAGGAGAATCAAAAGTAATAACTTCAGACGACATTCAAGGGCTTAGAGCTCTATATGGTAGTTAGCTATCTCTAAGAGTAGAGTAGAAAAATGAAAAGGTGATTTTGTGCTTTTAGTGTGCTAATAGTAAACTAAAAGAGGAATTATGCAATAAAAGGTGATTTCGTGCTTTAGATAACATGTTGTGTGATGGTTGTGATTTTTGTTAAAGGTTTCGGATTTAATTTGGAATGAATATACATATACATATGCCTATACATATTATATATTTGTTTGTATTAAAGTTTTTAGTCCCTCTTACGTAAATAACAATCACAATTATCGTTTTGCTATTCTCTTTTTTTCTAATTAGCTACGTTAAATTCCACTTTGTGGTGGTCAAGTGGTTAATTGAAAGTGACGCAACCAATAAGCGCTAGGGAGGAGTGGGGGTGGGGGTGGGGTTGGGGTATTATAGAAAAAAAATGTTTTTTATTTTTAATCGGGGTTTTTTTTTTTAAATATAGTTTTTATATATAAAATAACTAGCTTATACCCCGGGAGCGTCCCGGGTTGAAAAATCTAAGTGAAGTGAATAAAATTTGAAATATATAAACTATAAAAATGGCATCTATGTATCAACTTACATTACATACTTTTAAAAAAAATATACCAAAAGATCCATTTCACCTTACAACATCAACACCTAAAACAGAATATTAAGATCCCAATCACTTCAAGGGGACAAAGATCGTTTAGCACTAATACATTCAGTCAAAGGTCTTTAACTGCATACAATAAGATTTGAGCTGTTTCAGAATATGGTAGAAAAAGAAAACATAGCAATTACCTGTTGGAGAGCGTCCCGGGTTGAAATACTTAATATGACATAATAAAATATCTAATATGACAACATAATTAATGACTTGTCAATATATGATTAATGAATATTATTATTATTATTATTATTATTATTATTATTATTATTATTATTAGTATTATTATTATTGTTTTAAACAAATCTTTGCCATAAGTTATCATATTCTAATATAAAAAGGGTAATTGGGTCGGGTATCACCTAATCCTAGGCCCGACCTAAACCCACAATTTTTTTTAAACTAATATGTCCCGGGAGCGTCCCGGGTTGAGAAATCTAATTTGAAATATCAATTTTACACCTGAAATAGACTGATGCGTTTTACATTTACATACAGGAAAGCTTCGGGTAGCACTTAACCTAAAACAATTAACAATGTATCTTCAATGTTAGTGCATAACCTTAAACACTGTATAACTCTAATATTAAAACCTAACCTAAAACAATGTACAATCCAATGCTAACACATGTTGTAAATAAAAATTATATTTACTGGTTTGAACATAACTAATGATTTGCCTATACATGTTTAATGAATAACCTGAACACTTTGTGTTTTTTTTCCTGTATGAACAAAACCACACAAAAAAAATAGTCGTTTTTTTCTCCGTTTTTTATATAGCACTATTGTACCCGTTGGAAAGATAATAAAACGCTCGTTAATTTGGTGTGATTTTTTTCTTTAAAAAATCTCGTATATAAAAGATATTACGTTTAAAAGTTATGGGAGAAAACATTAGAGATAAAAATCTAATTTTGTTTTTAAATTTTAAATTATTATTTTCCTAAAATAAAGCTTTTGCCACATGGGATGACACATGGCACACTCAATGAAGAGAATACCCTCTTTGAGTGCCATGTCATTAAAATGGCTTTGGTTTATTATATGTATAGATATTTTTTACATGTCAGCATGCCACGTCATAAATAATGGTCACGTCAGTAAAAAACTAATCGGGTTAGTGTTTGGTTTAGGGGTGTTCAGAATTCGATTCGGATTCGAAAAATTCAAAATTCGACTTAGTTCGATTCGATTACCAAGATTTCGATTCGATTATTAAGAATTCGAATTCAATTCAATTCGAATTCGAGTCCAGTAAATCGAATACGAATCGAATAAAAACTGTACATGTATATATTTTTTTAAATATATATACACACATACACATTATTATATCACAAATATACACATTGAAAAAAAGAACTATTAAATTTTGGTCAAAATCTAAGAATCCATAGTCTCTACAACTTTTACCATAACCATAATTTACATCTTTACCTTATACATCATAAAACTCTAACAATTTATACTCTCTAGTATTTTTACTATTCCCGTTTTTGACATATTGTTTATCAATTTTGTAGATTTGTATTTTATATGTTAAAAATAATAAGTTTATATTAGTTTTAAAATAAAAGTAAAACAATTTATTATTTATGGTAAATTTGAACTAAATCGAATTTATTTGAATTTGAGTTTCTTATTCGAATCGAATAAATTGAATTTTAAGCGAATCGAATACGAATTCAGGTAAAAATATAAAAAATTCAAGAAATTTGATTCGAATAATTAAAAAATTTGTTATTCGATTCGTTGAACACCCTTAGTCTGGTTAGTTTGGGAGTGAGAGAATGGTGGTGAGCAAGTGGTTTGTTGAGACTTGAGAGTGACGACCAATAGGTGCTAATTGGGGTTATTAATTAAATCCAAATAACCTTGTTTTTTCTTTCTCAATGGCTTTGCTTTTAATTTATCATTTTATGTCTTTACCTCTATTCTTGGAAATGTTTTCATCAAATGTATTCTTTAACACAACAATTGAAAACTAATTAACCTTCATAAGACAAGCATGAGAGTACAATACTTGTCACCATAGAACAATTATTTCATACGAAACTGTTATTAAACACGACTTGAACTCATAACATATAGTATAAGTAATTATTATTTAGACGCGAGGCAGTTTTCATATGATGCACCCGGTCGAGGTCTATCTAGCACGTAAGATTATCTCCTGCTGCGACACCAAATTGCCTACAATACTTGGTGTAGTAGTTAACCCGCGAGTTCATTGCAGCCCTGTTCCCACCATCACATTCGTTCCCATTGATAGCGCGGATTGTAGCTCCAAACCCCTTACCAGAAGCAAAATCCCAATGAACATTTTCCATCCAGAACCACAACGCGGTCTTGAATGAAACCACCGGGTCTCTAGCCACAATCTCCGGGTTGTTAAGCCCATCGAACCCTAGGCTCTCTCCAGCCGAACCATAATTGTAGTTCCATGAGATTTGAATTGGGCCTCTCCCATGGTAACTTTTCCTAGAGTTGCATGGATAATCGGTGTTGCTTTTGTCACAGTAGTTTTTTGAATGGCCATTTATCTCTTCAATGTAACAGAAGTCTGTGCATGCCTTAAATGTCAATATTATAGCATATTTGACGAATTTGTAGTGGAAATCAATGTTAAAAAGCCATTTTTATAGAAATTTACCTTTTTCAAATAGTAATCTTATTCTTTTCTGTGTAATAAAAAATATAAAAAAAGTTATATTTATAAAATACTACTTAGTATAACTTTAATTCAAAGTAGTTATTTTGGCACCACATCTTAACACCCATGAATATAGAGTGTGGATTTTCTCAATATTTTCTAACTAATTAAAGGATATATTATGTATGGGAAATGGGAGATATATTGTAGAATAAACGAGTCTTCCTTTTCTTTTTAAAATTTAGAACATCTTAATATACAAGAAAATAGTATAACTAATATAATGTTCTCACCCATCTTTTCTGAAATATAAAAAAAGTTATTGCTTTTTTATATATATAGCATACATGCAGAGCCAGCCTTGGGTGGGCGAGCCCACCCCGGTCAAGACACATTTTTTCAAAAGGTCAATATATGTGTGTACAAATATGAAAAGGAAAATTTTACTCGACCTCTATAAAATTTAGAACATTAATAATTAATGGGTCATCTTGATCCATCTTTAACCTTTTAACTTATTTTAGGTCCAATAAGTATAACCCAAGTGATCCATTATTGATAATCCATTACAACACCAGTCCAAAAAAAAAACAACACACACACATAGAATTGGGTAATTGTTATTGGTTTTGAATTTTGATTTGATTTTTAGACATTATGCCTCCTAACAATGCTAAGAGAGTTTCACGAATTATTAGTTAGCTATTAGTCTTTTAAAGTATATGATTATTAATTATGTGTCAAATCAAAATTCACATTTTAATAAACATATATTTAAAAAAAATAAAAAAGAATTACAAGTGAGCGGCGGGTAAACGGACAACAAGCTGCGTCGCTTGTAATAAGATTTATGTTATGTTTAAAAACAAGTTTGTTAAAATAAATATAACAAGTCAACAACTTACGTCCGGTCTCATGTGTAACATGAGCAAAGAAAGCAGCAATTTCTCGCTTCGAATCTGCAATCGAACCTGATCTACCAAAGTGTTGGTAGTCTCTGATGACTCTAACAAACGCATCTCGAGTGTAAAAACCTCTCCCGGGACAATTGCTAGCAGCCGAGGCAAATATCCCGTTAAAAAATGCTTGTGTCACTATACCAGGGACATCCACATTATTTTGAGGGGCTGGTTGAGAACAAGGGCCGCCTCGACAATCTTTTCCACAATAAGCATCATCAGTGCCACAGTAACCGTACTTGCTACAACAGAGGCCCCGAGCACAGTTACACTTCACGGATGCAACTGGCTCGGGGAAGAGTATTCCGGACAGAAACACTCCAAGGAATAGGAGGGTTGAGAGTTTTGTTTTCATTTTGTTATTGTGTTATTTGAAAATAGCAGGCTGAAATTAAAGGGATATTTATAAGGTGAAAGTCTCCTACAAAGTCTCCCACTACATACACAGTACATTTCGGAAGTCTGTTTTCTGGTGCAAAGCATGTATATAGAGTAACATTAATTGGTTGATATTTGTTTACTGAGTTATAATGTTTTTTTCCACAAGGATTGGTTTTTTTATCTGTGCTTGAATATTTCTTAAATCAACGTCCAAATTTTGCCTTCGAGTTGGGTTGGATCATATATATAACACTCAAAGGAAAGGATGTCCTCTTTAAATGCCATGTAAAATTTATTGCTTTCATTTATTATAATATATAGATATATATTTTAAAGTTACAATTCATTTAAGGTGTTTAGAAACCATACACCATATAATTAGAATTCATACACCCTGGCCAGACCAACAGGAAGCTGCCACATACGCAAAAAGTGATGTCACACACCCCCAAATATGATGTCACATGGTGTATGAATCCTAGAACCCTTCATTTAAAATTACTAAGATCTACGCCAATTGAGTAGAAAACTTTGTTAGTATATAATAGGCACGTCAATTCGTTACCACGAATGCCTTCATCCATACTTGTTAGTTATTCGCTTATTACCTTATGTGTACATTTGGCAATGAACTTTTATGAATTTCAAGTTTTTAAGAAAAAACTCTTACTCAATAAAAAGTCTTGTTAGGTTGAAGGAGTTTGTAACTTTTAAGTTAGGAGAAAAAACTCTATATTGAAAAGTTACTAGTACTAGCATTTAATAAAAACCTCCTAAGAGCACTCACATCCTATCCACCAAATAGATGTGAGTGTATCCACCAAATTATATAGGGTGGGTGTAAGTGGTTGTGAGTGGAGGAGAGAGAAAATATTTGGTGGAAGCACTGTTTCATCTTAAATATGAAAAGCTACTGTTCACCTCTATATATATTTTAATATTTTTATAAATAGTTGTGAGTGAGGAGAGAGAAAATATAATGATAAAAGTATGAAAAATATTATTATTTTAATTAGGAGAGAGAAAAATTAGAGGTGAAGTAGTGATTTTTAGTGTAATTTGATAGTGAAGATTTGATGGTGGGGATGTAAATGCTCTAATAGCTACAAGTTTTTAATGAGTAAATGCTACAAATACCCATTTTATCCTAAAAAAATAAAAAAATAAAACATGCATACAAGCTTTTAGTTAATGCCCATTTTGGTCATTTTATACATGTTATTAGAAGCTCCAGCTACTCTGTCAAACACCAAAATATATTTAAAAAGCTACATCTATCAGATACTAGCTTCCAGCCACCAACTAGTTTTGCCAAACATACCATATGTCATTAACTTGTTCAAATACTATGCTTATGTCATTTTGGTCATTGATATGTTTATTTAAATTACTTTAATCGTCATTTAAAAAACAAATTACATTTCTACGGAATAATGGGTTTGTGGCTGGTCAAGCAATGAGAATGGCAGAATCGAGGAAAGTGAAAAAACTTGCTAAAGCATGTAAAGATAATCAACAAGCTTCTGTGTCCTTGACTTTTGATACCTTTGGCTCCTTGGCACCGAAAACTACATGTTTCCTGACAAGGGTCCAACAGGTTATCCATAGCAGTAATTCGACTCCAGAGGAACATGGGTTTGTATTTAGCAAATTAGGGTTTGCAATCCAAAATGAGTGGCGACACAGCTTATTGCCCGTTTACTTGTTATTTTAATGTAATTTGTCAGTTATTGAATAAAATAAGAACAACATTGTCGATTTGTTTCTTTCTTTCTATTGTCTTGTATTGTTATGTGGATTTAAAAAGGGGTAACTTTGTAGAAATGTAACCAAGTTTGTTAACTGTTTCAATTAAGTCACTCAAACTTTTTTTGTCTCTCTAAAGTCACTCAAGTTTCATTTAGTGTTTCAATACTATGTAATTATCAGATTTCCAGGTTAAAGTGATGATGTGTCAGGTTTTAATATTTTTTAACAAATTTTTTAAACATGTAAAATTAAAAAAAAAAAAATTAAATCTTCATTTTATAAAACTCACCTAATAGAAATAATATCCACGTAAGCATAAAAATAAAAATAAAAAAAGAAGGCGGCCTGATGACCTGGTAATTACATAGTATTAGAACAACAAATGAAACTTGAATGTCTTTAGAGAGACAAAAAAAGTTTGAGTGACTTAATTAAAACACCAAGCAAACTTAGTTATATTTGTGTGAAATTTCTTCATTTAAAAACCTTTGCTGTCCCGTTTCTATGACTCATAGAATTTCCACCGTTAAAAAAAAAAAAAAAACATATATCACATGACCTTTAACTAAAAGCTTATGTTTTACACAAGGATCACCAGTTAGGGAATACTACAGGTTAGGCTTAATAAATGGATACTTGAAACTGGTAACCATGGAATTGAGTAATTAACTTTATATAATGGATAACTTTATTTAATTGATAATGCGCATGAACTAATAGAACACATTTTATTATGGGATAGACTTTTGGATATTGCTCTATCATAATCATGACTACTTATTATTTTTATTGAATAAACAACAAAAGCCCGATTATCTGGGTAAACTTAATGGTAAAATGCCACATATGTCTGCGAACGCAGACAATGCTGGTGACCTAGCCCGCCACCATTTCAGAGGAAACCCCACCGCCTGAAAGTCCATTGTGGTAAACACCCCTGGCTCAACTTAGAATAATTTTGCTCTAAGTGAGACTCCAACCTATAACCTATTGGCATGGAAGATCATGGGACTGCCATGCATTCCACCATAACATGATTGGCACGACTACTTATTGTTGGGAATCATGGTATCGTATACACAGCGGAAGCGGTTTATATTTATTAGAAAAATCGATTATATACATTATATAATATTAGCCGATTTATATGAATAAATATATATTTAATTTTATTAATCCGATTAATAAAATATTCCCAATCAGGATCTCAGTTAAACGCGTATAAACAAATAAATAATAAAACAACCATAGGGGGTTTAGTGATCAACCTTTGACGACTACACCGGAATTGTAACACGCGGGTTACAACGAATCCTCGCTAGTAGGAAGTTCACACCGTGCACGAACCAACCGGGAAGCAACACTTGCAAGAAGGAAGGTGGTGGCTTGTGGTGGTTGATGGCCGAAGAAAAGAAGAAGAAGGCGGCGGCCTTCTTTCCTTGGGTGGCGGCCGCTAATCACAAGAGGGAGGCAAGGGATTAGTTGTTTTTGATAAAAGTGTGATTAGGGTTTACTCCTTAACCCTCCTTTTATAAGACAACAACTTGCAATAAACCCCCTTGCTAAATATCTTAATACTCCTTAATATTAATCTTATTAATATTAAGTCCCTCAAGACTAAAACAATTATTATTTCATAAATAATAATCCACCAACGCGTGAACTTATCTGATTCGTGTACCAACGTGTAACTCTTCGGATCGTACCGGGCCGGGTTACGTTGACCTCGACTTTTAATTACATCGGACATACCATATGTCCAACAATCTCCCACTTGGACGATTTTAATTAAATGAGTCAACGTGCGCAGAGTTGGACGCCTAGCTGCATCGCATTGCACCCAAACCAGTATGACACTTTACAGTCGTCAACTAGTTCTTTGAGTTCAAGTAACGCTTTACTTAACCAAATACTATAGCCCTGATAATTATATCAATAAGTCCCTTCTGTATAGACATCCGTTGATCATAAGACATGGATCATTCATTCTTATATAGTGATCAACTATTCTCTATTCTCGTCTCTAATTCAAAATGGTCTAACGAACTACCTTAGTCCGAGCGTGGCCACGCGTTTATACCAGTTTGAGTTTTACGAGGGCGCTAGAATGTCTAGACTTCTAATCATATAGAAGTACAGAATTCCATCAGCGTCATACAACTCTCACTTAATCTCGGATTTCTCCCAATGCTACCCTTATTGCTACCCATGTTTCAGGATAGTAATAGATAACATCAAAGATAGTCCTTGATCAATGTAGTTTAATATGTGCCTTAGGAAAAAGGACAGATTGAACATATCAATATCAAAACATCTCATGACACAGATCCATGGAGATCGTTTTGAAGCGAGTTACATCCAATATTATTCCCTAATAATATCTGTGAATTATGATCCTCAACCCTTGAGCTATTCATCTCATGAATACAACCATCCTAATTCACAATAGTCTTACATTCAAATTCATTCCCATGTAATTTGATCGACTACGAACATTTAGAATACTCTTATTCAAGGATTTAAACATACAAATAAATGAACACAGTTAATAAATATTTAAATTTGCATTTAACCCATTAAACCAAATAAACATTCAACATAACTGTCATAGTTCAAAATAAAACATTAATACTAATTACAGATCATGCCCATTGTCTAACAACTCTAAGCCCTATATTCCCAGCATGCTCCTCATGTCTAGCTTGAGGTAAAGGCTTAGTAAAAGGGTCAGCCAGATTTAGATCTGTATGAACTTTGTTCATCACGATGTCTCCACGCTCTACTATTTCTCTAATATAGTGGAACTTTCTGAGTATATGCCTTGCGGTCTGATGTGACCTTGGTTCCTTTGCAAGAACAATGGCACCAGTGTTGTCACACAGTATCTCGATTGGTTTCTTTATGCTAGGCATAACATCGAGATCAGTAATGAACTTCTTCATCCAGGCAACCTCCTTTGCAGCACCCGATGCAGCAATGTATTCTGATTCACAGGTGGATTGAGCAACCACACTTTGCTTAGAGCTCTTCTGAGTAACAGCCCCACCATTTAGAATGAAAACATATCCCGTTTGTGATCTTGAGTCATCACGATCAGTCTGGAAGCTTGCATCAGTATAACACTTAACTGACAGCTCCTCATCCAGTCTTCCATATATTAAGAACATGTCCTTAGTCCTTCTCAAGTACTTAAGAATGTTCTTCACTGCAGCCCAGTGACTCTCTCCTGGATTCTGTTGATATCTACTCGTCATGCTAAGAGCATACGAGACATCAGGTCTAGTACATAACATGGCATACATGATGGAACCAATCGCAGAAGCATATGGAACACCTTCCATTTTCTTCTTTTCCTCTTCAGTATTTGCACACTGCTTGTTATCAAGAATGGTTCCATGTGCCATGGGCAAGAGCCCCCTTTTTGAGTCTTGCATTGAGAAGCGTCGTAAGACCTTATCAATATATGTACTTTGACTCAAACCCAATAACCGCTTTGATCTATCTCTATAAATCTTTATTCCCAGAATATAAGCGGCTTCACCAAGATCTTTCATTGCGAAACATTTACCCAACCAGGTCTTAACATCTTTAAGCATAGGGATATTGTTTCCAATGATTAGTATGTCATCTACATACTGTACCATTACGCATTTAAACTTGTACGTTACACGATCATTATTAATAAAAAACGTCAAGTTTTATCTTATAAGTTCGCATTTATTATTTTGTCGCATTATTGGAACCCTAATACCTTATATATATTATATTATATATGTGTTGTGTGTTAATTATATCAAAAAAAATAATATGCTCGAGCCGGGGTTCGAACCCGCACCCAAGCCCAAACCACATCAACACTTAACCAGCTGGGCTAAGCCATCAACCTGAATAAACCCAGACGCGTAATTATCTTATACTTGATTTCAAAACCTCACAGTTGACTATGGAAAGTCAACTGTGGACGCGTATGTATGATCAATCACAATTAACTTGTGATTGATCCATATATGGCAACGATACATGTATTCCGGCCTTGTATGACCTGTATACACGTCAATTAACATCATTCATTGACCAATTTTGATCCTATACGCGTATAGACTTTAAGGATTAGTCAAACCTTCCAATTAAACCATCCATCGATCTCCAGTATAAATTGACCTCCTACGAATCATTGCAACTCGCTCATACTCTCTTCTCAATCTTCAATTCTCTTCCAATCGCTCTGATATTAGCATTCTGCTCGTTGTTTGACTTTTGGCTTTGACCGGGCAATCGAACACAAATCAACACTGTAAGTGTGATATTTTGTGTGGGTTATGTTCATCGGCAATCACACATCAATAGCCCTATGATTAATTAGGCTATTGATGTGTGAATTGATCAATTGTAGAAACTAGGGTTCGTGCTTTGTGATTTGGGGATAAACTCAATTTCATATCGCGTATATATTTATTCTTATACAAGATTCATCACAACCACTGGCCTAGGCCAAGTGGTTGTGACCATGGCTCATCACCAAAGGCACCCGGGTTCGAGTCCCGGCTGTGGCCTTCCATTCTTTTCTTTTTCATTTTTAAAAACAACAAATCATTATTATATATATTATACTTTTAAACCTTATAAATTCATTTTTAAATATTAAAACCTTTTTATAAATCCTAAAAAAATTATATTTATTAAATCTGAGTTAAAAGTTTTATTTACAATTTTTATTTTTCAAAAATTCATTTATTTAATATTTATAATAATTAAATCAATTTTATACCATTATATTTATAAAAATCCATTAAAATATCAAAACAATTTTATTAAATTCTACAAAAATTATCCTGAGTTTGTATAAAGTTAAACTTTACTGAAATGATTTTTAATTCTGAAAAATCATTTATTTTATATTTTTAATCAATTTTTGTTAGATTTAATCATAATTAAATCATAATAAATTCAATTTTCATTATTTTTGCACCAAAATTTTATACAATTTATTTTTAAATATTTAGAAAAGAAATATGATTTTTAAAATAGAAATTCTTTAATTTTAGTATTTTTGAATATTAAAGTTAAATATTGGCAATTTGTAATAAATAGATTTAAAAATCTATTTTAAAAGAAATAATTTTATAAAAATTATTTTTATACTTCAAACACATTATTGTGAACATTATAAATTCAAAATTTATAAAAAGACTTTCTTTTATTAATTATCAAATTTCCCTTTATTTAATTAACATTTTATTTTAAATTCAACAATTGGATATCCCCAAATCGAAACCCTAGGATATACTTATAAACTAATTAGACTTAGACTTATTTATTACCTTATTATAGGGTGATATTTGGCATTAGTTGGGCAACACTATTATTTCATCTTTTCAAGAAGAATAACATTTGCTAAGGTGAGTTTTACATAGCCCATTTTATTTATCACCATTTTTGGGGTGAAACATGTTATAACATGTGACATCCGTCACTTTTTATAATAATAATAATAATAATAATAATAATAATAATAATTATAAAAAAAAAAATCAGATTATATATACATATCTATAAACACCATAAGCCCAAACCATTCTAGAACTCAATACCTCTAGTCCACCTTGCCTTTCTCTTTTCAGCAGCCCACTTGAAGCCCATCTGACCAAAGCCCAGGCCCAGCTTCCCTTCCCTTCCCTTATCCCTTTAAAAAAAAAAGAAACAAAAACCCGCCCCCTGCTAGAATCGAACCCGGGGAGAAGCTTAGTCCCCCACACGCTAACAACCACTGGTCCATGAGGCCTTTTGTGTTTAATGCTGAAACATTAAGTATATAAAATGAGATAAAACATTGTCTGTTTCTTTCTTGTTCGCTGCACATAAGTGCCGAACCAAACATTCCTTTTCTTTTGACTTTTAATCAATTATACATGGTAAGAAACTTATAGATTGTTTCGATAATATGGAATGTTAGACTAATACGTGTCCATTACACGTCAATAGACGATTATCACGTTCCAATTTGTACCCAAATCGCGTTATTATATTCATTAAGGTCAATAATTACCAAAACGATATCCGGCCCTTTACCCTATAAATTGAACGTGCCTAGACCATCACACATCACCGATAATCCTCTCTTCAATCTCTAATTCTGTATAAACGATCTGCAAATCCAATTCTTAGTCGCGTTTGACATTTTCGTTGACTGAGCCTCGTACCAGATTCCGATCAGTAAGTCTTTTTTTTTCTTTGTGGGTTTCAATGTTCGGCATCTCGTGAACAATAGCCCCAATGATTCAGGGGCTATTGAACACGAATTGTTTGAGTATGGAAATTAGGGCTCAATCGAATTGAATTTGGGGAAGAACACTTGAATGAGATTACGTATATAATTATTGTGGGAAGAATAAAACACAACCAACTGAGATAGCTCAGTTGGTTTACACACGAGATGTAGGGAAACGAACCGGCCAGTGGCCAAGGTTCGAATCCCATGCTCAACAATATATTTTTGCCTTTTTTTCCTATATATATTTAACACATTAAACCTTCTAAAATCAGTTTTAAATACTAAAAGTGGTTCATTACCCAATTTATAGTTGTTCAAAAATAATTTATTTAAGTTATATTATTAATAAATCAAGTTTATTCTATTTTATTTATAAAAATCTATAAAAATATCAAAACGATCTTATTAATTTCCACAAAAATTATCCTGAGTTGTTATAACGTTAAACTTTTCAGAAATGATTTTTATTTCTGAAAAATCATTTATTTTATATTTTTAATTAATTTTTGTTAGTTTTAATCATAAATAATTCATAATAAATTCATTTTACAATATTTTTGTACCAAAATTTTACATAAATTATTTCTATTCATTTGGAACAGAAATACAATTTTTAATTCAAGAATTCTTTGATTTTAATATTTTTAGATATTAAAGTCGTATTTTGACAATTTGAAATAATTAGATTAAATATTCTATTTTCAATAAAATAATTTTATAAAAATTATTTTCATACTTAAAACCTTATGTTGTGATTATATTCAACTTAAAATTTTACAGAAAGACTTTTGTTTATTTATTCATTAAATTTCTTATATTTAATAAACAATTTGTTTATTAATCAAATAAACGTTTATCCCCAAATTCGAAACCCTAGAATTCCATGTATCCTAGAGTTATTCCTTACACATTATTAAAATTCTTTAGGTTGATTCTTTGGAATATTTCCAACGCACATTTCGTTGTCCAGTTCAATTACAAGCTATTACGTATACAGTGAGTATTCCTACCCCCTTTTTGCTTTTATACATTTTTGGGGTGTTACATGTACACTATTACAATTTCAAATACAAGTTTACATTTTTACAATACAATTCTAGTACTATGTGCATTGCTTACAACGTGCTTTATGCTTAGACAATACATGTGGATTACATTTGTACTTAGTGAAATCATTAACATGGTACAAGCCGACCTTAACATTGGATAGCGCTATTTGGATTGACAACCCGCCTAGGTTGATTCTCCCCCTTTTTCATCGGAGAATCCGTGGCCATTGTTAAGTTATTATCCATTTGTGGGATAAGTACACTACAGTTCATACAGTACATTATACAGTCACAGGGTTGATTTCGCTCATTTGTATGATACATAGTTTACATAATTGCACTGTAGCTTGCACTTGAATTGTATAACTTTTTAACCTACTATATATATCAAATCTAGGAATGCTCACCAACATTTCATATGTTGACCAAACCTATTTCTGTACATGTTTCAGGTGCAGTTTGATCTAGTGCTTTAGCAAGAGACATTTAGTGCTTTATTTCAATTCAGTGATTTCAATATTTACATTTCATATAGACAATGTAATTTTCATTTTCATGTAAGACAATTTTGATTATTCAATAATATTTACATTTTAGTACCATGAGCTTTTGAACAATCGTCACTACGTGGCACCTCGATGATTCCGCCATCGGTTGGGGTGTTACATAACATCATCATTGCAATTCAATCATCAATGTGTCTATGTGTTTTCTATGTTGCATTATGTCTTGAGCATGATTAGAGTAAGCACCATTCTAGCATAATCATTAACTCCGTACAAGCCGACGGTATACATTGATAGATCTATTGGACTGACAATCCCACCCGGATACGTGCCTCCTACAAAGGTAGCGTGGGTGTTTGTTATCGCATAACATATTCAAGTGGACCATGAGCGTATGGTATGTATCATATTATAACAGTCATCAGGGTTGATTATGCACTCGATTTATTTCTAGTATGTTCTCACATATGGGCTAGATTGACATGACACATGAATTGCACAACATTTCTATTCATTTATCAAAAACCTATGTAATTCTCACCAACTTTTGTTGACCCCAAAATATTTTCAAAATTAACATGTTTCAGGTAACAATGAAGCTGAGGCTTGAGTTAGCATGAGGATTTAACATGAAGTATTATTTGAAGCTATTGAAGTTTTGTTATTTGATATTTTGTATTGAATTTCTAGACATCATTTTATATTGGATATTATGTTTTGAATAAATTATTTAAAATTCAATTTATACCATGTGCTACTGAAACAATCATCAATGCGTGGCACCCCGATGTTTCCGCCATCGGTTGGGGTGTTACACATACAGTATAAGAAAAGTAATATAGCTCCCACTAGACTTCTTGTAAACACACGGTTCATCTTCGTTCTTGATATAACCAAACTCTTTGATTTTCTGATCAAAACGGAGATTCCAGCTGCGAGATGCTTGCTTTAATCCATAGATGGATTTATTCAGCTTGCACACCTTATTAGGATTCTTTGGATCGACAAAACCTTCAGGTTGAACCATATAGACATCTTCCAGTAAGTGTCCATTAAGGCCGCGGTTTTAACATCCATCGGCCATATCTCATAGTCATAATATGCAGGAATGGCAAGTAGAATTCTAATAGACTTAAGCATGGCCACTGGCAAGAAAGTTTCTTCATAGTCAATTCCTTGAGTCTGAGTAAAACCTTTCGCTACAAGCCTTGCTTTGTAGGTTTGCACATTCCCATCCATGTCAGTCTTCTTCTTGAAGATCCATTTGTTTCCCACAGTCCGACATTCGGTAGGAAGATCAACCAAATCCCAGAATTGGTTATCATACATACCTGCATCTCTGCATTCATGGCTTCTTGCCATTTCTTGGATTCTGAATCCAAGATTGCAGCTTTGTAAGTAGTAGGCTCAGCTTCATCAATCATGAAGATATCGTCATACCTTACTGGTGCACGACGATCCCTAATACTTTTCCGAACACTTGGTGTTTCTGTTGTTTCTTGAGTCCTTTCAGGCTCAACTTCAACAACTGGATCAGTTACATCTGGTTCTGTCTGAACAGCTGGTTCAGTCACTTGTGATTCTCGAATTTCTTCAAGATCCACATGGTTATCTCCAATCCCTCGCGCCAGAAGCTCTTCCTCTAGGAAAGTGCCTCTGCGTTTGGTGAAAATCTTATTTTCAGTGGGGTGGTAGAACAGGTAACCAATCTTCTTTCCGTGTCCAACGAAAACCACTTTTTCGCCTCTGGGATCTAGTTTATCCGAAGATTCTAGAGTGACATAAGCATTACATCCCCAGACCTTAAGGTAGGATACATGAGGTTTCTTTCCATGCCATATCTCATAAGGCGTTTTAGTAACCTTTTTCGTTGGAGCTATATTCACAAGTCTTGCGGCAGTTTCCAAAGCATAGCTCCAAAAAGATTTTGGAAGGTTTGTTCGACACATCATTGATCGAATCATATCTAATAGAGTTCGATTTCTCCGCTCAGACACACCATTATGTTGTGGTGTTCCAGGTGGAGTGAGTTGTGAAACTATTCCACAATCCTTTAGATGGTCGATGAATTCCTGACTAAGATATTCACCGCCTCGATCTGATCGAAGCATTTTAATAGTTCTATTTAGCTGATTTTCTACTTCGTTCTGGTACTCCTTGAACTTTTCAAGAGTTTCATGTTTATGCTTCATAAGATAAACATAACCATATCTACTAAAATCATCAGTAAATGTAACAAAGTATCTTTCTCCATGTCTTGACATTGTTCTGAATGGACCACATACATCTGTATGTATAAGTCCTAACAGATCATTAGCTCTTTCTCCAACATTTGAAAAAGGTGTTTTCGTCAACTTTCCACTTAAGCATGATTCGCATTTTCCAAATGACTCTGAACCCTTGGAATCCAGAATTCCTGCGGTTTTGAGTTGTTTAACACGATTCTCACTTATGTGACCAAGTCTACAATGCCACATATACGTATCATTAAAGTCCAACTTATTACGTTTATGGGAGATATTGCATAATATGTTATCGTTTTGGATTTCTATCTCATAGATTCCATTGTTGGGTTTTGCGTCAAAGTAAAATACATCGTTAAAATAAGCAGAAATAAATTCCCCATTGAAACGATAACTAAAACCTTGTCCTCGCAAAGCCGAAACTGAAACAATATTTCTAGTCACACTAGGAATGTAATAATCATTGTTCAAAACAAGTTCTAAACCAGAAGGAAGTAAGAGAACACATTCTCCTATAGCCTTCACAGCAACTCTTTGTCCATTGCCAACATGGACTTCCAAGTCGCCTTGTTTCAGCTTTCTAATCTTTCTTAGTCCTTGCAAAACATTACAAATGTGGAAACCACATCCTGTGTCAAACACCCATGTTTTGCTAGGAAAAGCAAAGATTTCAATAACATATATACTTGAGGACTCTCCTCCTGAAGCCTTAGCTTGCTTCAGCTCAGCTAAATTCTTAGCACAGTTCCTCTTCCAGTGCCCAGTTTCATCACAATGAAAACACTTGGCATCCTCCGAGGTTTCTTATTGGCAACAGATTTGCCTTTGCCCTGATTGCCCATTTTCTTGGTGTTAGGTTTCTTAACTTGTCCCTCCTTGATCACTAGCACTGGTGCAGTCTTGCTAGGTATGTTCACCTCAGCAGTTTTGAGCATCTGATGCAGTTCTGCAAGTGCCTTTTCCATCCCGTTCATATTGTAGTTCATAATGAACTGGTCATATGACTTCGGCAATGAGTTTAGGATAATATCCCCAGCTAACTCATCGCTCAAGGGGTATTCCAGACGAGCCAAGTGATCAAGATATGCCTTCATTTTTAGCACACGAGTGCTAACTGGCGTTTCTAGAACATACAACTTGTTCTCCGCCTTGAGAACAATTTTCAAGTTGCGGTGCCAGTCCATAAAGTTGGAGTGGTTAAGTTTGTCCTTCTCTAAGATGGACTTGAGAGAGAATTGGGAGGCGGAATTGTTTTCAGTTGACATCTACAAAGTTCAAAATCTAATTTATTAGTATTTTACGTTTTAAATATCCTAATTTATTTTATGACCCAAAAGCAAAATAAATTAGGATGAGATCTCGATTCATCAATACACAATGAACTGGCTTAGCACTGTCCACTGGCACGATTAGGTAGGTAAACAACGATTGTTAATTGTGTCCACTACACAACTCTCCTTTTGGGGTTATCGCTAAAAGCGATGTATGTTTAACCCCAACTATGCCCACTTGTCAAACAAGCGATGTTTGGTCCTTTACTGTTAACTGTAACACCGGCCTATGTTACACAGGAACCGCGATGATTACCTTCACTCATGATCAACGCCCAGATGCAGGGTCAGCACTAACATTTGGGTTCGATATAGAATGGAGTGTTAACTCGTTAAGGGTGGCATGAAACATCAATTTAAAATTGGGATTTAATTTTAATATTTACCATAAATATATTGAATGACTCGTTAGCATGATGTGAGTCACACAACAGTTTATAAAATCCAATTTTATATTATTCGTGATAATTGAAACTCCTTTCAACACTCGACACGGTATAGTTTTAAATACCCTATTTAAACTACGTTGGTCGTATTATTGCGAATGGACTTGTTTTAATATTAATAAAACTCTTTTTATTAAATATGCTTTTCGGTTTTTATAAAACTTGTTTTAATAAAACCGTTGCCATGATTGTGAAAATTTTATTTATTTTGGGTTATCTAAATTATTTACAATAAATAAACCACAACCACAAAACATAATAATAAAATTAAACGAATCGAGCCCCTAATAGGCCGCCCGTTTCGTTTTAGCCAGAAACGAAACGAACTAGTCAAAAGGGTTTCAAAACAATTTTGATATAGCTCCCACTTGACCCGAGATCTCTATCTTCATGGAACCTGTTCGCCTTTTTTTTTTCTTCGTCTTGATCTTGTACTTGAAGGATTACAACAATAAATTTGAAAATACAATAAAATCAAATCTATTTTAATCCTATCTATTACACCAGATCCAATATCCGTAATAAAAAATAAATCAATAAAGAAATAAAACCATCACAAACACAACCATGACAAGGGTCAAATACCTAGGGCTCGATTCACGTCACAATCCATGAACAACTAAAAGCTTTTGATCTTTTGTCAAAATAATCAATTTTTGACAAATAAAACAACGATCAAAATTATAACTTTACCATTTATACGCGCGTAACCGTGGCTCTGATACCACTGTTGGGAATCATGGTATCGTATACACAGCAGAAGCGGTTTATATTTATTAGAAAAATCGATTATATACATTATATAATATTAGCCGATTTATATGAATAAATATATATTTAATTTCATTAATCCGATTAATAAAATATTCCCAATCAGGATCTCAGTTAAACGCGTATAAACAAATAAATAATAAAACAACCATAGGGGGTTTAGTGATCAACCTTTGACGACTACACCGGAATTGTAACACGCGGGTTACAACGAATCCTCGCTAGTAGGAAGTTCACACCGTGCACGAACCAACCGGGAAGCAACACTTGCAAGAAGGAAGGTGGTGGCTTGTGGTGGTGGATGGCCGAAGAAAAGAAGAAGAAGGCGGCGGCCTTCTTTCCTTGGGTGGCGGCCGCTAATCACAAGAGGGAGGCAGGGGATTAGTTGTTTTTGATAAAAGTGTGATTAGGGTTTACTCCTTAACCCTCTTTTTATAAGACAACAACTTGCAATAAACCCATTGCTAAATATCTTAATACTCCTTAATATTAATCTTATTAATATTAAGTCCCTCAAGACTAAAACAATTATTATTTCATAAATAATAATCCACCAACGCGTAAACTTATCTGATTCGTGTACCAACGTGTAACTCTTCGGATCGTACCAGGTCGGGTTACGTTGACCTCAACTTTTAATTACATCGGACATACCATATGTCCAACACTTATTACACAAATTAGTCACACCTCCACTAGAACAATGAACATAAGCTGAGCGTATATGTTGAATTAAAAGAAGTGTAACAAGTTTAATGTATGATTCACATAAATGCACTACAAAAATAACATAGGGATGATATGCTAATGCTTATTTGTAGACTTTGATCGTCTCATGATGGCGAGAGTCACAATGCCTCAACTGGGAGCAACGAGCAAGTACTTATCTTATTTTGCCAATAATACTATCATCGAAATTGATATATCGAAAACCATCGAAATGGAATTAATCACTTTGTGCTGCTATGGAAGATGCATCATGCATGAAGCTTCACCAATATCATCAATGTTATAAAGAGACGGTAAAAAGGACGGTATCCACATATTAGCTAAGAACCCTCAATTGGAGCCTCTTAGGCTATTGGATGTTGTCTCAATGTCACTAGGATGCCACATAGGATTAGTTTAGTCTCAAACATTTTGTGATTTGAGTGGGGTATGGAGACTAAACTACATCATGTCTCTAACATTAATTATTTAAGTGTCACCATCCAGTCAAAACTCAATTTCAAAAAAAAAAAGAAAAGAAAAGAAAAGAAAAAAAGCTCCCATTGGAGCGTTCGTTTTGTCTCGTGGGGGACGGGGCAGGGGTGAGACAAAACCAAGGGGGTGGTGTTCTTGTCTGGGACAAGCCAAAAAGGTATGGGACGAGAGTTGGGTTTATCTGCACACCGGGTAGCCTTAGAGGAAACAATTAACATACCACTACACTGAATTTTCTATTATATAGAAAACAATTATCTATATATATTAAGTTATTGACACTTTAATAGTGTCGTAGTGTTAAAATGAGCCATGCACAATTTACATTTTTGCCCCCTTCAAAGTACAAAAGTTACACTAAAAAGAGAAAACAAATTGTGGTGAAGGCTACGTACCGACAAACCTTTTGAGCTCAAATTTTGTATATATATATATATGAAAGCAAATACAACAACTTTATTACGAACCTATGTACTTTAATTTTTCTTCAATTTAACCACCAAACTTTTAGCTTTTAAGATTTCAAATTTTGACTACCAAACTTTTAGCTTTTAGCCGCGAGTATTTTTTCGAAGCTCACGCGAGAATAACAGTCACTTAATATAATCTTTTATGTCCACCAAACCCTCCACGCAACAGGAACTCCCACAGCGATACGCGATCTTTAACGTCCACCAAACCCTCGACGCAACAGGAGCTCCCGCTGCGAAGCGCGGGCAATAGAATCCTAGTTATAGAGAAAGTATAGTAATCCTCAAATAAAAATAATATTCCATCCTCTGGATGTTACTGTGAGTGTATAAAAAATGAACTAAATTAAGTGTATAGAGAGAGATGAAGAGTTGATGTGTGAGTTTTTTTATATAATATTTTATAAGTACCAAAGGGCATTTTGATGAGTAATATTAAAATGTTGGATAAGACTTTGTCTTTTTAAGTACTGAGGGTTCAAATCCCATTAATAACAATTTAGCCAAAAAAAAGTGACACGTTATAAATAATGTTTTAAGTAGAGTAAGGATAGGTGTTTTGACTATTAAATATTGGACTCATGGATTTAAATAGGCTATATTTATTTTGACACCTTCAAAAATGAAATTGCACTAATTTTTACGTTATTTTACTAATTTCGTGAAAATAACGTTAAAACGGTGATGGTTAATCATTAATCATGTGATGGTGTTGATAGCCGAAAGACGAAGGGATACATGGACCAATCGGCCTTTGTCCCGTTGATGAGCGTGATGTGTCTTATGTCCAAGGTTTGTTGGAAAACTTACATAATAATCGCCGCAACGCCTTTCATACATGAACCTCACATGTTTCTAAGTCCTTGTACTTTCTGCAATGAACTGTAATAGAAAACGAAATCAAAGAAAAAGGAACCGGGCTTGTGTTTGACACAATTCCCTTAAACAGATTCGTCGTCTGTTCCCAGGGTACACCGGTTCGAAACAGTGATGATGGTGCACTGCCGGACTATCCCACTTGCCTGAAAAGAAAATGGAACAAAGCTGCTTCTGAAAAAGTTTTGCTGCAGCAATCGACAATGTATGCGAGTGAATATGTTTCTATTGTGTTGCAAGAGTTTTAGTGTAATTTTCCATGTATCTTCTTTCTATATCTTCAAATGAGTCACAAAGCCTTCCATTATATAAGAACATGGATATATGAAGAGTCTTCATAATTAGAGACTTAATTTGAGACATAAAGACTCTAATTAAGTGACAAATCTCTAATTAAAACTAATAAAACCCTCTGATCAAAGACATAAAACTCTACTCAAGAGTTTTAGTCTTTAATTCACCAAATTAAGGACTTATTAATAATTATAATTTATTAAATTATAATTTCAATATCATCCATTCACCATATTTCCAACAATCACTCACATGAATGGAGATTGATCAAAACACGCATACTTCGAACAAACCCCCACATGAGTAGAAGTCATTCTGAGAAGCAACCTCATTCCGATTAAATTTCAACAGTTGAGTTTTGCATATGATAGGTAGGTGTGACCCTTTGAACCTTCGCTTATGAAACACACTTAGCCCACTGGCTCTAAGTAGAACGCGATGTCTTTGAACTCGTCTGCCGTTTGTGTGGACGACAATACGCTTCACACAAGACTCTCCTGACAACGTCAAGTCCTCATAGTTGTGTCCGTTATGGTCATGGACACGTGCCTGGTTCTGCGAGAGCTATTAAGTATTGTGCCCCAACAATACCCTTCGAAGCGACCCCACTTCTCTCTCACATAGGTGATCTACTGGGACTGGTTACCTCAGTCAGATCATTAAAAGCTATAAGCTTAACCTCAACCTTGTCACTTTTTAGGAATGGACTAGGAAGCTTATTAAATCTTATAGTAAACTCCCTTTTTAATATGTGGGGTTTTCACCAATTCTCCCCCACAGTGACCCTCTCCAGTTCATACAATTAGGTTGTCCTATTGAACTCAGATCTTGGGATCTCCAGTCAGCTGAGTTAGGTTTCCTTCGCATAAACAGCCTTTAATGGGCTTTAGCCCCATTCCCATTGACGACTTCTGAACTAACTCTCTGCTTAAGCCTTTTGTTAGCAGATCCGCGATGTTATCCTTTGACTTCACATAGTTAATAGTGATAACTCTTATAGAGATTAGTTGTCGTACCGTATTATGCCTACGTCTTATATACCTGTTCTTACTGATACACATCGTGATATGAGCTCTGCCAATTTCCGATTGACTATCACAGCGTATGCATTGGGCCAATACCGGCTTCGGCCACCTAGGTATATCCTTAACAAATTGACGTAGCCATTCTGCCTATTCATCCTCTAAAGCGATGAATTTTGATTCCATCATGGATCTAGCAATAACCATTTGCTTAGATGATTTCCATGTCATCGCAACACCTCCAAGTGTGAACAAATACCCACTCGTTGCCTTGGAATCATTCGTGTAAGATATCCAATTCGCATCACAGTAACCTTCAATAACTGCTGGATATCTTTTATATTGCAGCCCGTAATCTCGTATGTATCTTAATTACCAAAGCACCTGTGTCACGTAATTCTAATGAATTGAACTTAGGTTGCTCGTGTATCTACTTAGCTTGCTTGCTAAGTTTGGTCTGATACAACTCATCAGATACATCAGGGTGCCAATAATGCTTGAGTACTCTAATTGGTTACCAGGCTCACCTCGATTCTTAGCTAGACGTTGACTCGTGTCAATGAAAGTTCTAGCCACATTAGAGTCATTTCCATTGAACTTCTCAAGAATTAATGAAAGTTCTAGCCACATTAGAGTCATTTCCATTGAACTTCTCAAGAATTTTGTTCACATACTAGGACTGACTTATAACAAGTCTGTTCTAGGTTCGTGTGATATGTACTTCTCAAAATCACATCCGTTCATATCAAACCTTCTATTTTCAAATGCAAGTCACCTCTACACTTATGTTTTTATTGGATAACTACCAAATGGGGTGATGAAAGTTTCTTCCTTTCATATGTAGTTTGAAAACTTCTCAAGTACCATTCTTTACATCCCTACGGATTGTTTCTTAAATGGTTCTTCCCCCCACATTGCTTGCACTTTGATTAAGTTTGAGTAATATCACTCATGATGACATTAGACACCCGTGATAAGATAACGACTATCTATATCTTTGTGTTATTGAGATTATCCATTATATTACTCAACCCATATTTCTCACACGAACCGTTTTCTGAGCTATATGAATTCTCCTCATATTCAGCTAAATAGTATCATTACCAATGAACTATTTATTCGGTCCTTTTGAGTCATCATTTTTAATGAATTATATAATTGCTTTTACAAAATTCATTCTTATGTCGTCACATATGTTTGAATGTTCAAAGTTAATTTAATCTCCGTGGAGCATATAAATTAACAAGTATTAGTCTAGCATGCTTTAGACTACGAATACTTAGCATGTGAACAGAAGATGCCTCATTCTGATTCTTCACAGCCTTAAGAGATAACTCGCTATCTCTTCTTAACATTCACGTTTTAGTTTAGACACAAAAAGAGATTTTGTTTACCATTCCAAAACCTTGGTTTAAAGAATGCTTCAAACCATAATTAATTCCATCCATTAGGATCAAGACTTGTTTGCCTTTAATGTCCAAGGCTTCACCATTGACTCTTTAGGACTTAAACACAAGTCTTATCATAAGTCACCTTGATGAATATATTCATCATCAACAAATCAATGAGATTGACACTCAACGACATGACTTCCACATATCCCTAAGTGATATGTATATATTTTGTTGAACCTATTTATTGGGTGACTCTCCCAAAATATATCACTAATCCTCCATATAGTTCAACCAACATTGATGGTTTGTAGAAACTCTACACGTCCATCACTATTCTAAGTCTTTTATAATAAATCTCGCAATATTTATCAAAGACTTATGAATAATAACGTATATTTCTATCATATGTTATAGTCATCAAAACTGCATTTGTGCATTTCTACGTAAATGCTCTCAACATTAGATGACATATCTCGTTTTCGTGCATTCAACTTCAATACACTTGCCATGTGATCAAAATTATCTCAATGGGGATGGATGAAGAGTTTTTCTTCTTGGTCACTAAATTAGAGACTTAATTTTAAAATTAAAGGCTCTAATAAATTGACATAAACGCTCTAATAAAGTAACATAAAACTTTAATTAGACAACATGAAACTCTACCCAAGAGTTTACTCTTTATTCATCACATTAAGATTCCAATTAATAATTATAATTTACCAAATTATAATTTCAATAAAATCCAAAATATATATGACATATTACATATATCTTTAACCGGATTCATATAAACATCAATTCTCAAAGTGTTATTCTCTTCAAGACTTTATCGTTCGACGAAAGGATAAATATATCGTCTCGTGGCATGTTTCGAGGTACTTCCTCAATACACTGTTCAAAACAACAAGGTTGTTTATACTTAACTACTTACAAGTAGTCGAACAAGTAAATATGTCCAAAACAACATCAAGTTGTTTTACACCAAATAGTCTCTCAAGACTATTTATGGTTCAAGTTATCATACTTCTCATACAAGTATCTAACCATTTATAATTTGCAAAACACATGTTTTATTCATACAAAACACTTCTACTTTTACAAGTATTTTCCATAAACTATACATATTTATGTGTTGATTACAAATCAAAACCATAAACTCTAATACAATTTTATTATTTAAACCATTCCTAACTCACTTGTTAGAGTATATGGTTTTCATGATTAACCGTTTCTAATTCGTTCATTAGAAACTATACATGTACCATATAAACATATACGGTTTAAAAATTGACCATTTCTAACATACTTGTTAGAATGCAAACGATTACACGTTTCATCAAATAGAGTTTGGTTATATCAAATAAACCTTTTTCTAACACACCCGTTAGAAATAAACGATTACCAAAATCATTTTAAAGGTCATTGGTTTATATTCTCAACCGTTTCTAACATGTTTGTTAGAAATACATGATTATGACAATCATTTTAGAACTTATTGGTTTATATAAAATAAACCATTTCTAACACGCTCGTTAGAAAATTAAACCATCTACATAAATGGTATTGACATTGGATTTTCCAAAATATACCCGTTTCAAACTCGCTTCCAAAATAATCATTTCTAACCAGTGGCGAAGCTTGAGAATTTGGCCCGGGGGGTCGGAAGTCAGCGGTCACGGGATGGGACCTAATTTTTTTTTTCTGTAGCTATAGTTCAGGTGATATGTTCGTGTCCGTGATTCGATTCGAGTCGAGTCAAACATTAAATACAACAAATATAAAAGTTTTAAGTATTCTTTAACAAACAATTGAACAAAGACACTAAAACATTAAAAATGAGACAAAGGGTTGGTACTGGATAAAGAATTACAGTTCATCCCGTCGACCTTTAAGATTTTTGAATTATTCAATTATGGATTGGGGTGCAAACGAGCCGAGCTAAGCCCGAGCTCGATCAAGCTCGAGCTCAAAAGACTTATGAGAGCTCGAGCACGGCTCATTTACTATCTATTAGTTAATATTTTAAATAAAAGTAATATAAATAATTGGTTCGGAACTCGATAAATGAAGTTCGGCTCGGGCTCGTTTAGTAAACAAGCTTAAATGACTGAGTAAATATTATTAAATATTAATAAACCTAATATTACACTAAGGTTTGACGAGCCTGACGAACTTCACATGCTAGGCTGAGCAAGGGATTTGAGGTTTACGTTTACTTTGTTTTGGATTAAAGTTTTTGTTTATATAACTATTTTTTTAAACGGGGGGTCGAAACCGTATATAACGAAAAAATTTCATACGAAAACTATATACTCGAAACTTTTGAGCGAAAATTCGGGGGGGTCGGCCGCCCCTCCCGCCCCTTTAATGCTCCGCCCCTGTTTCTAACACGTTTGTGTATTTTGTAGAATAATCTTTTCTAACACATTCGTTGGAAATATAAACATCTTATTTGTCTTTACAAAATCATCAATTTCTAACACGCTCGTTAGAAAAATAAATATATAAGTTTAAAGATTAAACTTTTGATTTTGTAAATAATTATTTCTAATACGCTTATTAGAAATGTTTCATGACATGTTATTCTTCAACGTTGTCGATTCTAACACGCTTGTTAGAAATACATGTTTCAAAACCTTCTATTTCGAAACCTTTTAATTTTCCAATACTCTTATTAGAAAATGTAAACATTTCAAATACTTTGAAATTATTTTTCTAATATGCTTACTAGAAAGAAAACATTATCAAATGTTTTTCATGGGTTTACAAATGTTATGACTTTTCTAATACTCTCATTAGAATTTTAGTATTTCAAAAACATCTAAATATATGTTAATAATCCGGTTTATCTAAACACGACACAAAACCCATGAACCCGAAAAACCATGAATATTCGGATTAAAGATTTCACTCCAATCACAAATTTAATCCGATTCGATGTACCACAACATATTTCAAAAGAAAAATATTTACAAACTTTCGCGAACCAAAAAAAAGACCTTAAGACGAAGGTTTAACGATTGGTTCCCAATCTACACGAAAGTCTGGTTTACTAATCTGTTTAAGTTTGTTGGAAAACTTACATAATAATCGCCGCAACGCCTTTCATACATGAACCTCACATGTTTCCAAGTCCTTGTACTTTCTGCAATGAACTGTAACAGAAAACGAAATCAAAGAAAAAGGAACCGGGCTTGTGTTTGACACAATTCCCTTAAACAGATTCGTCGTCTGTTCCCAGGGTACACCGGTTCGAAACAGTGATGATGGTGCACTGCCGGACTATCCCACTTGCCTGAAAAGAAACTGGAACAAAACTGCTTTTGAAAAAGTTTTGCTGCAGCAATCGACAATGTATGCGAGGAATATGTTTCTATTGTGTTGCAAGAGTTTTAGTGTAAATTTCCATGTATCTTCTTTCTATATCTTCAAATGAGGCACAGAGCCTTCCATTATATAAGAACATGGATATATGAAGAGTCTTCATAATTAGGGACTTAATTTGAGACATAAAGACTCTAATTAAGTGACAAATCTCTAATTAAAACTAATAAAACCCTCTAATCAAAGACATAAAACTCTACTCAAGAGTTTTAGTCTTTAATTCACCAAATTAAGGACTTATTAATAATTATAATATATTAAATTATAATTTCAATATCATCCATTCACCATATTTCCAACAAGGTTTGATGCAAAACTACTATTGAGTCAGGGGTCTCACTAGAAGCAACATATCTATTTCTACTGGGTAGATGTAAGATTATCTACATCTTACCCTCTTTAGACCCAACCTTATCTTTAGTATTAGTGTGATTTACTAACTATGATAATTACAACAACTTTTGTTTTGGTAAAAAATAGATCTTAGCAAACATTAGATTGGACCCAATATTGTAACTTTAATTGCTCAAACTTTCCAGTGTAATTGTTTTGTTATCTAACTTATTTATATAAACTTCATGGTGTTATTTTATGGGTTAGATCAAATACACAGTGAAAAGAAAAATAAAAAGTCGTAGGAAGAATATTAAACGGACTCCGATTGAACTTATTCAAACGGCATTGGAACCGTCTCATCAAACCCTACGATGTTAGTTTTTAGGTCTTCGTTTTTTTAGGTTTTTCGCTTGTATGTTTTAGAATATATGTTTTATCATCGTTTTTTTTATGTAGCATTGTGTTTTTTTTATTTTCATCATTGTGTCATTTTTGCAATTCATTGTGTCTTTTTTCTTCAGCATCGGCATTGTGTTATATTTTGTGGCTCATTGTGTCATATTTCGTGATCTATTGTGTTTTTTGTATCCTTCTCACCCTTCTCATTTTTGTTGCACTGTGTAGAATAACTCGACCTGTTATTTTATATAAATTTTCGTTGAGGTTAAAAAACATACACTCTCGTTTTAAATCTTCTTGTACATAAATTTACTTGTACCTAACAAGGGTAGAAATCATTTACCTTTTAACTTTGCATCCATTATCATTTATGCATACATGTATGCAGGTTAAACATGGTGGATGATATTGGTTACGCTTTTCTTTGGAACATAAATTTGCCAATAGTAGCATACACATATGTATAATAAAAAATTGATAATATACATCTATATATAAATGCAATATATAAATAAATAAAAATTTAAAACCTTATAAAGGGGAGATGAAGCTTAAAAAAATGCCTTAAGAAAAACTAGTACGTGATACTGAATATTTAACGGTTCTTTATTAGCCTTTGGTTCTCTTAGGATTGCTACATTATATATATATATATATATAGGGGAAGGTTCAATTGAGAACTCATAGTTAGGGAGAGAACTCGAGAACTCCTACTTAAATTAAAAAAAAAATCATAACTCAAAATTTAAGTCAAAAACCAAAAATCTGGTTCGGAGCTTCTCTTTCCCACGTCATCCCGATTCAGAAAAAAAAATAAAAAAAATAAAAAAACATAAAAAAAAATAAAAAATAGGCGACTTCTAATGCACCTGTGTAGTAAATGTCCGGTTAGCTTTAGGGTTTAGTTTTTGGGTTTAGTTTAGCTTTTAGGGTTAGTTTTTTTTAGTTTAGTTTGTAAGGTTTAGGTTTTTGGGGGTGGGGTGGGGGTGGGTAGGGTGGGTTTAGGTTTTTGGGTAGGGGGTTAGGTTTTTTGGTGGGGGTTAGGTTTTTGGTTGTGACGGGTGGGGCTTAGGTTTTTGGTAGGCGGTGGGTGGGGTGGGTTTAGGTTTTTGGGTGGGGGGTGGATGGGTGGTTTAGGTTTTTGGGTAAGCGATTTAGGTTTTTTAGTGAGGGTGGGGGTGGGTGGGGTGGAATTAGGTTTTTGGGTGGGGGTAAGTTGGGGGGTAGGTGGTTTAGGCTTTTGGGTTATACTACACATGTGCAGTAGCGTTTTTTAGGTGTGTTTTTTTTTTATTTTTTTTATTTTTTTTCCGAACGGGTATAACGTGGGAAAGAGAAGCTCCGAACTAGTTTTCTATTTTTTTACTTAAATTTTGAGTTATGATTTTTTTATTATATTTTTTTGTATTTAATTAGGAGTTCTCGAGTTCTCTCAATAAAATGAGTTCTCTATTGAACCATCCCCTATATATATATATATATGGTCAAGATCCTGTATAAATAGTGTTTTTTGTGAAAAGTGTAAGAAGGACTATGGTGATGACACGTGGCATTATTTTTTTTTTTTTTATAGAATGAGGGTATTAAGGTAATATGATCAAGCATGAAATAAGGAAGTTATCATGTAATTAATCTAATGGAGTTTTTATAGGGATTTTTCATTAACCATAATTCAGAATTCAAACATGTTTTATCAACATATAATTCTCATATGCAGTTCTTAAAAATACCATACGAATACGCAGTGTTTTATAATCAACCTGTGGTGTTTTATATCAAGGCAAACTTTTATTTTTTTACATAACGTTTGGTGTTTTAATTATATTTATGTAAAGGATGTTGCTCATATATGGTGTTTTATCAATCACAACATTTAATTAACTGATACAATCACCATGAAGATAAAACACAATGATATGAATAAAAAACAAAAACCCCTGAAGAACACCATAAAAAAAGAAACATAATGATATGAATAACTTACATTGTGTGAAAAACATCTTCCAATAACATACTTAAAACACCATTCAGATGTGAATGTAACACAATTATTCCAAACATTAGAACACCAAATAACCAAGATGAAGATAAAACACATTGATATGAATAAAAAACCAAAACTCCAAAGAACATCATAAAAAAAGAATATACAGGTATGAATGGCTTACATCATGTGAAAAAACATCTATCAAAAACATATTTAAACACCATTCCAGTCATGAATCATAACGCAATCGTTGCAGATGTTAAAACACCATGACGCGAATGGTAACTCAAAGATTCCAGACGTTAAAACACCTTGACTCCATTCTTGTTTCTGTGAAAATCTTGATTACATAGAAGTTTAAACCTCATACTTTTTTCCAATTTTCCTAATCTGATTTAGAAGTTTGATGATAAATTGTTTTGATGATTTAGTTTTTAATAAAAGAGGAGAGAGTGGGGAGAGAGTATTAATTGCAGGAGTAAATGAGTGAGAGAAAGAGAGATTAGTTTCTTTATCTAAAAATGACCAATTACTCATTTACCCTTCCCCTTCATGTTTTTAAAAACAATATTTACAGTTTTGCCACTATTAAATCTTAACCATCCAAATAACCAATCTAATGGCCCAAAACTCTTCTTACACTTCTCACAAAACTTGTCCTTTGTACAGGATCCTAAACCTATATATCTTCAATAATATATAAATGAAAGTTACTGAGGGACACTTGGTACTTTATGGGGGCTTCCTTTAAGTTTTTCCCGCTCATTTTACCAGGTCAATTAAATAGGTCATGGATACTCCATCTACTATTAAATTATTTTTCCTCTCTCATGTGCATGACACATGCACTTTCCCTATGATTTTTAAACGTTATTAACTTTTTTAAACAACATTTTTTTTTGAAAAAAAAATACACAAAATTAACGAGCGTTTTATTATCTTTCCAACGAGTACCATATTGTTATACAAAAAAACAAAAAAAAAACGAGTGTTTTATTACTAATGGGTCTGCTCTGAAACAAACTTCTGCTGACAACATCTGTTGAGTGCAAACCACTGTTGTCATCAGAAGTTTGTTTTATCTTCTGTTGCTTGCTTCATCCGTGGATAATCATCAGTTGTTTCATTCATCAGTGGTTTCCGATTCATCAGTGGTTTCCAATCAGCTCTTTCATTTATCAGTGGTTACCAAAGGCAGAAGCACAACCACCAATGAATAAATTTCCAGCTTTAGTTGGATTTAGTCTTCCCGTGTTTTAACACGGGATTTCAGCTAGTATATATATATATATATATATATATATATATATATATATATATTTCAAACTCAAGACATTAAATTTTTGTTATAAAATGCTTAAAATAAATTTTTGATTTCTCTAATATTACGATATGATAATCATTCATATTTTATAACTTACAAGCATGGAAATTGCCAATTTGACTTTGTGAATCAAATCTCACAATTGACTACGAGTGGTGGAAGAAGACCTTGACTTAGAAAGCCTTCGGTTACGTTTTGAACACTTCATTTGCTTTATGAAAAAACAAGGGGTGTTCCAGTTGTCATGCCATTTATCTATATCTATATCTATACTATTATATAATGCATTCTATATGGGCATCAAAGTAATTTCACTACCATTTTAAGATGACATCTCAAAAGTCACAAGTGTAATCCTCCAATTTTTACCCCATTTCTTCCACTAATACCCTTGTGTACTACCTTTGATGACCATTATACAAATTTCTAATGCAAGAAGACACCTTGACAATATTATCTCCACCATTAAGCTTATCTTAATAATCAACTTTATTAGGATAGGGAGTTACATAATTGGCTCAAAAATATAACCACACTTTTCAATCATCTTTTTCTTAACATCATCCTAGGTGAAGGATGTTTGGCATGCCATGTCTGATCTTAGGTATATGCAATTGTTTGCATATAATTGATTTTGTTTCGTAGATTGATCTATGCCCATCATCATCGAAGAAATTCAATTGGTTCCACAGGGTCGTAAGTTATTTTCCCTTATGTTTATGCTTAGATTTTTTATTTACGGCATTTCTTTTGAATTTTTGTTTGATGGGTTTTATTAGCTAAGATTTGTGGATTGATACATGATTTAGGGCCAACAGAATGAGGATTGTTCATATAATTATTAACTTTCCTGAGTTTGGGTGTTATTTATTTATATATTTTAAATCATTGTACAAAGATCTTAAAAACAAAATACTTGACTTGTTGTATTATTCTTTTAGATCTTCTGTGATAAGAATTGTTGGTTAAAATTTTGTTGATTAGGTTATGAATTGTTCTTTCTGAATCGTGTTTCTAAATATAGGCTCAAATATTAATTGGCTAAAGTTTTAGTTTTTAATAGTTTAGTTGCAAAAGAAGGGGAATAGTTTCATTGAAAGAGAATGCAGTTCGCCATTGATTGTTGTTGTATAGACTTGTTTGATACCAAAGTTAAGACTGTAGTCATAATGTATTCAAAGGCCAGAGCCTCAGGCGAGGCCCAGATAACGAAATCGACTGCAACATGCTGAAGGGAAGGGAAAGATTTGGAACATTGGTTTGTTCAAAGACTTGGATGGACCTAAAGAATTGGAACATTGGTTTTCCTACTTAAACCTTTTACATGGTTGGATTTTTCTTATTCACAAAATAACTACCATGTGTTTTATTTATATAAAATGAGCATATATGAATTCATGATGAAGTAGGATTAATTTTATTGTATAAAAAAAGATTCATGACTTTTATTTATTATTTATTTTGCAAAAAAAAAAAATAGATGTGAATTTAATGGTATTTAACCCTCTATAGTGAATATTGAATAGCATCAAAGTTACTAGTAAGCCTTGTATATCAGTTATGCTTCTCCTACTTATATCTATTTATGTAATTAGTTAGTAATCTTGAGATTGAAACATTCCAATAATTTGATTAGGTGTTATGTGATCTGATAAAAGCATGTTCCCGGAAGTTGATAGCACTGGAAGGTAAGTGTCTACATCTATCTTAAAAATGTTTTTGTAAGATTACTGCCCTTTTGCGATGCAAATAAATTGTTAGGTTTTTATTCACAGTTAATTAAAAGCGAGCCAGGATTCCGACTAGGCACTCGGGTGAGGCTGTTGTGCCTGAGGTGGACACGAGGGCGCAACGCAATCGTCTTTTAAAAGCCTATGGGAGGCATGTGCCTCCTTCCAGGAGCAATATGAGACGAGGCGGTTGCCTGGGGTTCGAAGTCGGCAACTTCTGCTACTTTCCTTTTTCTTTCAAACAAAGTGCAGCCCCGCCGCAACGCGCGGGTTCCTGCTAGTAACATTAACTACTACCCTGTAATAATAATTAAAAAGAAGTGATTGGTAAGTTGAAGGTTACGTCCACAATAAATGACATCTCTTGTCTCTTCTCAATAGGTGAAACACTATCCGCTAACCAAGAAATCTCAATGGGTGGAAAGGGGGTGATGGCGGTATACCCTTGAGGGTACGGTACCCTCATACTACTCTATCTATTATGTCCGTAACACCCTTAGTCCCTTAAATGTTAAATGATTACAGGTTAAAGCAGTTAGGTCTTTTTTATGGAGTTTTGTGCGGATGAATCCCTGATTTTTCATCAATGAAGGTTAAATTTAAACCGGTTAAAACAGATCGAAGATGCCAAAATAGATAAACGTCTAACATTATAATTAGTTGGTCCGGTTGCAAATTATTTACAACTCCAGCCTCTTACTTCATACCATTAGTTGATCATAATGCAAATAAATAATTTCTTTCTCAACTTTAAAACACATTAATCAAGTGTTATCAAACTTCTATCAAAAAAATATAACAATTATGTGGCTAGTGGCTAAATAAATCTTATCAAATTCTGTAACACCCCAACCGATGGCGGAAACATTGAGGTGTCACGTAGTGACGATTTTTCAAAAGCACATGGTATTTAAAATTTAAGTTCCACTAATTAAATATTCCGATAATGGAATTTATTACAATGAAAAGGAACAATACTAAATGTTCAACATCAAACTAAACCAATAACCAAATAAAATTTAAAACTAGACTTCAACTTCTAACATTCAAAGCACGTAGAACTTCACGCTACATTATTCCCTGAAACATGTTTAAGTTGGAAAATGTGGGGGTCAACTATAAATAGTTGGTGAGTAATACATTTGTTTAAAAAAAATTAGTTAGCAAAGTTTTGTAAGTCATGTCTATATATCAAAACAATTTGTAATAATATTAATTGGAAACCATGGTGTTGTATAGTCAACCCTCATGACAATGACGTAACTCAATGAGCTAGTAAAAAAAATGACGTAACTCAATGAGCTAGTAAAAAATGACGTAACTCAATGAGCTAGTAAAAAAATGACGTAACTCAATGAGCTAGTAAAAAGCTGTTTCAATCATCCCTGAATTTATGCGGGGGATGGGCTTGTCGAACCTATAGCGCTATAATCTACTACAGTTGGCTTGATCAAAGTTAATGACTACACTGAGGCGGGTTCACCAACTAATAATAAAAACAAATGCGTGAAGATATAAGCAAGACAAAAGTAAACATGTTTCACCCCTAAAAATATAAAAACAGTAAAAAGCGGGGATATGTAAAACTCACCTTAGCAAGCAAGCAGAAATCCAAAGTATGCAATAGCAAGTAATTTATTCCCAAATTGTATCATCCTAGATTTGGCATTATAAAGTTTAAGTGTCATAAGTCCAATAAGTCTAAGGTTTATAGGTCGATCGATTAGGGTTTTCTAGTTGTGGGGAATAAACTTTAAGTAATTGATTTTGTGGAATTTATTTCCACAAATTTGTTTAGAAAAATTTACGACAAAATTAACAAGAGAACTGACTAATAAGCTAAATACAATTCCAAATTTTAAAACATATAAGTTTTAGTTCAAAACGATTATCAAACTTTGATCACATATATATTGGCTTTTTAGTTTTTTTTTTTTTTTTTTCACTTGCCAAATTAAGAATCTGTGAATATATGCCCACAAGTTCATCATTTTAATTATTATAAACGATAATTATTACAATATCATTACACTAGAAATTAGTACGTGAATGTTCATATTTCATAGTCCTGATTAGTTACTAGTTTCTTACAAAATCCAAAAGATATGATTTTAAAAAATAATAATAGAAATGATGAAAAAAAACGCAAGGTTACAGTCTCCCCTACTTTTGAAAATTTCGTCTCGAAATTAAGATGGAAGAGTTTTTAAGAAAGAGATGAGGAGTTTAGCTTGGTTAACTTTAAAGAAGTACGGATTTGAAAAACAGAGTCTTAAGTTTACTAGATGATGATTGGATTAAATGGCGTAAAGGTTCAAGTTTCAAGAGGTCAGAAACACTAAGTTTTAGACGAAACAAATATGTTGGTCAAATCTAAATAATAAGAAGACTTACAACACAAACAAGGGTTAATCCTGAGTTCGATTCCCAGTCTCATTTTCGATGCACCATTAGCGTTTATATATAGGGTGTACCGCAGCTAACCCACCACGCCTTTGGTGTTTCAAAAGCGTACTAAAAATCTCCTCAGTTAACCTAAATAGAATTTCACACCACCTTAACGTACCTGTAAATTCATGATTACGTTCCGGACCGCAATCATTAATTTACCTTACATTAAGGTGTTATGTCCTTCTATGATCCTAATCTACAATAACATATCAACGCAAAAATAAGTTTCAAAAGAATGATGTGTCTATGTGGTTGTGAAGACGAACACATTGGGTCACAATGATTTGTTATCACAGTGATGAGACTAATGTGGTTGTGAAAACCAACACGTTGGGTTACAACATGTCACTTAACACATAAATGAGATTATGTAATAATGAAAACAAACATGTTTAGTTACAACGGCTTGTAGGCATACGAAAACTTTAAGTATGAGCTACAACCCAAACGAGGAGCCCACTGAGTAAGTTGTTTGCACATAGTATATAAAAACCCCTACCAGTCGTGGAGTAGGAAACTCTACCGATTGTTGAGCAGGCATGATGACCTATACTAATCGTTGAGCAGGTTATTAGGTACTCCACTAACTGTTGAGCATGTAATTCATCCTCTACCAGTTGTTTAGTGGATAAATGTAGCAAATGTAACAATTTTTTGTAGTTCAACACGTATGTTGCGAATCGATAAAACACACATGCAAGCAAGTTTGTAAATGTGACAAGTATCAAGTATCGAATGTGACTTGTAATTAAGTTGCCCTAGACAAGGTTAATGAGCCTAGGTATGGTTTCACTAGTTGATGATCATAGCAAACAGTTCATATTAGTTATCCATGTTTTCAAGTATCACAAATAATCAACTATGCAAATTGAATATGTAATCAAATTCTCATGTATCAAGAAGAATCAAGTTTCATGCAACAAACAATCATGGTAGGATTAAGAATCAAGGATCAAGTTACTAGTCTGGTTATCATGGAAATCAGGTTCATGTTTGAAAAGCTGAAGAATATGTGTTTAATCCTTGAGATAATGATGAAAACTAATAGTAGAATAAAGGTTGTAAAGAATAGTGAATGTAAAAAAAAAAATAGTTGAATGGTTTAATTTATAGGCCAAGAGAAGGAATAAGGTAGTCATATTTGTGATAAAGTAGGGATGTGGATAACGAACTGTGTGATCTGAAGAGGGTTTTGTTCTTTGTTTAGAGTTGATATTTAAAAGCAGCTTTTGTTTTCGAAACTAATTGAGCATCTGAGATGGGAACCTTAATTATTTGTTTGGAAAACATTTTGGTTAATATCTTTGTGTAAGTAAGTCAATTTAAAATATCAAAGTCATTTGAAAATGGGGTAGGTTTGTAAAATTGGATGTGATCTTTGTTAAAATAACGGTTGTTTACAGAATCGGTGAAGATTTCGATGAAAACAGTAATTGCTGATTTTGGAATCAAGGTATATACTCTATAAAGACTAGGGTAGGAATATTAATAGTCAAATAAATAGCTTTATAAAACAATAGGGTTAAAACATTTGCAAATTAAATCGATAAGTTTTCAAACAAGATGACACAGGAAGTAATAAGGTTGTAATGTATAAGCAAATGTTTATATAATAGAAGATTCGTGAGGTTTGGAGCAAGACAGGAAATAGTAAAACACATGTGACGTAAGGGATCCTTGCAAAAAGAAGAAGGTTTGTGATAGATACAAGGATCTTAAAACTCAGACTGGGTGATATCAACAAGTAGGGGATTGGATTTCGTAACTTAGGAATTAACACAAAATATGAAGTTGGGATGAAGCTTTGTAGAATAATATGGAGCTCAATCCTGAGAAGGAATTGAAAATCAACGGAGTAGGCATCAAGTTTAGTAAAAAAAAACTTTGGTAGATTCCTTTTCAAGATGGGGCATTGTAATTCCACCATAGATGATGTTGAAGATTTTTAGCATTAAGAAAAAAAGTCAGAGAAGCAATAGATAAGCAAGAAAGGAAGCACAGAATGCACTAAAGAATTCACATAAACAAATAGCATGCAAGAAAAAGGTCACTCATGTTGGACTCTTAAGGTTATAGTCTAGGCCATTATTCAAATAACCTAATTCCCTATAACCATGGCTCTGATACCAATCTGTAACACCCCAACCGATGGCGGAAACATCGAGGTGTCACGTAGTGACGATTTTTCAAAAGCACATGGTATTTAAAATTTAAGTTCCACTAATTAAATATTCCGATAATGGAATTTATTACAATGAAAAGGAACAATACTAAATGTTCAACATCAAACTAAACCAATAACCAAATAAAATTTAAAACTAGACTTCAACTTCTAACATCCAAAGCACGTAGAACTTCACGCTACATTATTCCCTGAAACATGTTTAAGTTGGAAAATGTGGGGGTCAACTATAAATAGTTGGTGAGTAATACATTTGTTTAAAAAAAATTAGTTAGCAAAGTTTTGTAAGTCATGTCTATATATCAAAACAATTTGTAATAATATTAATTGGAAACCATGGTGTTGTATAGTCAACCCTCATGACAATGACGTAACTCAATGAGCTAGTAAAAAAAATGACGTAACTCAATGAGCTAGTAAAAAATGACGTAACTCAATGAGCTAGTAAAAAAATGACGTAACTCAATGAGCTAGTAAAAAGCTGTTTCAATCATCCCTGAATTTATGCGGGGGATGGGCTTGTCGAACCTATAGCGCTATAATCTACTACAGTTGGCTTGATCAAAGTTAATGACTACACTGAGGCGGGTTCACCAACTAATAATAAAAACAAATGCGTGAAGATATAAGCAAGACAAAAGTAAACATGTTTCACCCCTAAAAATATAAAAACAGTAAAAAGCGGGGATATGTAAAACTCACCTTAGCAAGCAAGCAGAAATCCAAAGTATGCAATAGCAAGTAATTTATTCCCAAATTGTATCATCCTAGGTTTGGCATTATAAAGTTTAAGTGTCATAAGTCCAATAAGTCTAAGGTTTATAGGTCGATCGATTAGGGTTTTCTAGTTGTGGGGAATAAACTTTAAGTATTTGATTTTGTGGAATTTATTTCCACAAATTTGTTTAGAAAAATTTACGACAAAATTAACAAGAGAACTGACTAATAAGTTAAATACAATTCCAAATTTTAAAACATATAAGTTTTAGTTCAAAACGATTATCAAACTTTGATCACATATATATTGGCTTTTTAGTTTTTTTTTTTTTTTCACTTGCCAAATTAAGAATATGTGAATATATGCCCACAAGTTCATCATTTTAATTATTATAAACGATAATTATTACAATATCATTACACTAGAAATTAGTACGTGAATGTTCATATTTCATAGTCCTGATTAGTTACTAGTTTCTTACAAAATCCAAAAGATATGATTTTTGAAAATAATAATAAAAATAATCAAAGGATTTGGTTGACCTGAGGGTCGAACCCGGTTCTATTTGAGTCACAAAGACAAAATTTAAAACCAATTTCATTCATTTACCTTCTTCCCCACATATTATGACCAAACCATATCGACCAATATCCCTTCAATTAACCCAATAACCACTCAACTCTCACCAAAGAACCACACAACCCCAATAATCCATCATCTATAATATTAAACCCGAAGGTTAACGGAAAGAAAGACGGTACCTGCAACAAGGACGGGGATGTGACGATGACAGTTGATGGTTTCTATTGTGGTCGCCGGGACTTGGTCGGAGGTGGTGTTCGATGGTGGTCGGCTGTGTTGGGTGTTGTTTCGTTACGAACAACCGGCGGGAAAGGTGATGTTGGAGTGACTCTGGTTTGGTTCGTTGGAAAAAGAAAGCAGGGTGGCACCAACGTTTAACAGGGAGCGATGATTAGAGGAGTTTATTGGGTGAAATTTATAGGAGAATAAGTGATAAGGTAACGAATTTGATTATGAAAAAGATAAGGTTTAGTTGGTTTCAATTTCATTCAAATTAACCGAGATAAACGATAATGCGATTCGAATGGGTCTTTGAAGTCGGTTCAGAGTAGTAGATAACCATAATCAATAAATTATTTTAATGAGGATCATCGGCTTTTTTTTTTTTTTTTTTATTAAAAGTGTATTTATATAAAAAGAATGTAATAACATTAACACTTCATTTACATAACTACGTTATAGAAAAGATATGAATTTAACTTCATCATTATAACAAGATTAAATTCATATGTAAAAATGTTTTAAGTAAAAACTAAAATAGAGTATTTACGATTGAACCTTTTTTTATACCAAAATGATTTTAGAATCTTAAATATGTATAATATATGAGGAGTAGAATGAGGTTTCATCATGTAATAGTTGAAAACGAAAAAAAAAAAAATAATAATAATAGAAATGATGAAAAAAAAACGCAAGGTTACAAATTCCAAAGGCTGAAGAAAGCTACAACCAAAATACAGGTCCAAAGGCGAACATTGTTCCAACCTTTTAGTACCCATCTTTCACGCATCTTCTGTTGGGGATTTACAGTAATAACGAACAAACAACCGGATAATTGAGATCTCTGAATGCACGTAATCGCTTTCAGATTGAATCAATTCGACGATTGAATCGAAATATTCAATTGGATACAATCAGAGATTGAGAATTTTCTGTATGTGTATGTTTAAGAGAAGAACCAGAGAATTTGACCAAGAAGATAATGAAATTCGTTGTTGAATTCTGGCCCACCAACTGCCTTTTAGGCAGTTATTTCAAGGTTTTCAAATTGCCAAATTTGGTCCCTTTAATTCCAAAAATTAATCTTCTAAGAGATTTTTACCATAGCCAGGGGCGCTGCCCCCGGATAGGACAGGGCTTCGCCCCTAACTTCATAATAAATTCAAATAGGCGTGCACTCCGCACCTCCATACCTATATTATGTCTTATGAAGATATTGGTCAAATAGTCAATCCAATTACACTAAAATATCCGACATCTTCTTCACCTAATAAGGGAATCATGAAATAGCGTGATTACATTAGGATATCATTTCAAAACTTTTTCGAAAATGAGGTTAGCGCCCTAGCATGGGCGACATCTCCATCCATTTTAGATTTTTTTAGTTTAATTTAGTTCTTTTAATAACACGTAATACCTAAATACACAAATTTTTTTTGTGTGTCTACTTTTGATATAAATTTTATGGAATGCTGAGTTACATTCAAAACAGTGTGTATTTTTTTATATGAATAGCAAAATAAAATATATTTATTTTTTTTGCGTAGTATAAGTTGGTTTTCACTAGAATCCATATCAAAACGTAAACACAACTTTGGTGGTTTTGTTTAATCGAATATATAGCTTTCGAAATGGCAACTGTCTAGTTTAACTTGTGGTCACATAATTGCAGTTCAAGATCATTGAATCAAACTAAATGTAGTCAATTGGCGATGAGTTGATCTCAGTAAAATACTATTTTTGTTTTATCATACATGAATGTAATTTGTCTTAGGGTTGCAATACCATTAGGGGCCTAGATTCGAACTTGGATGGTGTGTCTGTAAGTCTAAATGTTGAAATGTGTAATGCAAAGGTAATGTTTATATTATGTCCAACTTGATATCTTTGCAATGTTTTGTTATTTACACAGAGTTTTTTTTTTTTTTTTTTTTTAGCATATTGGGCTGAAATTGAGGCTGGTAGATATTGGATTGCATATTGGCCTTGTGGTAGCTGGGCTTGCTTGGAGTTGCTACATATTATCATTATTGGGCTAATATTAATGGTCTAATATGTGCCTTTGGCCGGGCCCATGGCCTATTCTCCTTCACCGACTATTGCGCCACTATATAAAGCTTAGTCAGGATATTGAGAGGTTAATCAGTTGTTAAAGTTTCTAGGGTTTTCTTCGAGTCTCTGAGTTTCTCTCTCACATACTGTCATCTAGATCGTAGCAGATTAGGGTTTCTATTGTTTGTAAACAGATACATCTTGTATCTGTGATAGTATAGAATGTATGTATTGTCTTTTGATCATTAGATTGGGTAGAGTTGTTGTTTTAAGGCTTTGTATAGATCTGGATGTAAACTAACATATCTATTGTTCTTTTGACTGCTTCTTGTTGTTTTGGGTTATTCCTTTTGATCAATAAAGTCTTGTTTTCTGTTCTTGAATTGATCTATGTTTTGTAACATTAAAGGACTTACCAGGTGATCTAGCCGTAAAAAAAAAAGATACAAGATGTGAATTGATCTATGTTTTGTAACATTAAAGAACTTACCAGGTGATCTAGCCGTAAAAAAAAAAAGATACAAGATGTGAATTGATCTATGTTTTGTAACATTAAAGAACTTACCAGGTGATCTAGCCGTAAAAAAAAAGATACAAGATGTGATTGCGTGACATTAGCATGTCATAAGAAACACTTTTATAACATAAAAACTTATTACAACCACTTGACCTTCATTGTGTCACATATCAAGCAATACATTTGTCACAAAGAGATAAGTAGCAACTTATTTTCAAACTTAGATACTTATTAAGAACGATTTAAACACGTAAGTGTACGCAACTCATAACCTAGTACCATGCAAGCCACACATGTGCCAATTACCATTTGGCAAGGAACAAAGAGTCGTAAAACGAAGCTAACAGCTGAGGTTCTTCCCCGGTGAAACACCGAATTTCTTACAATAAGCGGTGTAGTATTTAACACGAGCTCTTACAGCGGCTGGCATATTTCCATTGCACTCGCCTCCATTGATGGCTCTAATTGTAGCTCCAAACCCTTTACCGGAAGTGAAGCCTGAATGAATATTATTCATCCAAAACCACAATGCGGTCTTGAAGGAAATCACTGGGTCTCTAGCTACGATATCAGGGTTGTTGAGTCCATCAAATCCGAGCTTCTTTCCGGCTTTACCATAGTTGTAGTTCCAAGTGAGTTGAAATGGACCTCTCCCGTAATAACGTTTCTTAGGGTTGCATGGATATTGGGTGCTGCTTTTGTCACAATATGTTTTTGAATTACCACCTATCTCTTCCTTGTAACAAAAGTCTGGACATAAGAAAACAAGCAAGTAATAATTTAGAAGTAGGAGTAGACTGTAGAGAATGTGTGTGTTAGCATGTATGTAAAGAAAAAGAATGTGACGTGCTAAAGTTGTAATACACTTTTATATTTCAATATATTCATGTATTGGCATGCTAGCTTCGTAACCATCGTATTTGCGTTGCATTTTCGAGCATATAATTTAATAATTAAGGTATAATGTTATCTTTGACATTAGCAGATGAATTTATAATTATTAGTATGTGAGAAATTAAAAACTAAATTGATGGTTTTAATTGAATAGATTCATTTTTAGGTTATTATTTTAGATATATTTCAAACATTTTTATTGATAAATAACGTTTAATAAATTATATTTGAATTTGAATTAAAAAAAATAAATATTACTTCTAACGTTGGTTGAAATAACATATGTAATCCTAACATATGAATATTTTGAATATGTCATGGTTATAAACTTGAAAAAAACTTTATAAAGTTAATGAACTTACGTCCGGTCTCATGAGTAACATGAGCAAAGAAAGCTGCGATTTCACGCTTAGAATCTGCGAGCGAACCAGTTCTACCAAAACGTGGGTAGGCCTTGATCGCTTTAAGAAATGCATTTCGTGTGTAAAAACCTCTTGCTGGACAACCTTTAGCAGACATGGCACCAATACTGTTAAAAAACGAAACAGTGACTATAGTAGCGACATTAGCGTTATTATTTGGAGGTGGCCGAGTACATGGGCCACTTTGACAACCTTTGCCACAATATGCACTAGAAGTGCCACAATAACCCCATTGGCTACAACACATGTTTCGAGGACAATTACAGTTTTGCGATGCAACCGGCTCAAGAAAAATGAGTCCGGCCAGCAATATGCTTGTAAATATGAGAGTTGAGAGGTATGTTTTCATTTTGTTATTTTGTGTTTGAAAGTTGAAGGTTGGGGAGAGGTATTTATAGAGTGAAAGTGTCTTCAAAGTCTCATTTTTTTTTATTTTTCTTTAAATTTCTTTTTGGTAGAAAGGGTACATATGAAGTTAACGTTTGGTGACTAATATATATTCTTTAATTTTTAATTGAAGTTAATAGGTATATTTATTTAGTCAGAATAATATTGCTGCGTATGTTACAATTGATTATGGCTAATACGATGATATTGAGATAATTACTAAAACACGTTACATAAGATAAGATCGAGTGCATAGACATAGGCATTAAGATAATAGATAAGTAATAGGCTTCACATGGGTGTAAAGATATCAAATAAGATTATCAGGATTTGATTTACTTATTAGTATTTGCCTGTAAAATTAAGTTAAAAGTAAAACTAAACTAATTTTAAAATTTACTCTTATGTGTTTCTCGTTAATGTAGCTAGGTTTGAGTTGTATCGTGAGAATGGATATTCAAGTATAATTACACTTGTGACTTGTAGTTAATCCAACGTTATACGATGTGGATCTTGAGACATCGGTCAATATCTTTACGACATGCGGGTTTTCGTATGTGGTTTGGGCCGATATTGAGAAATGGTGCGGGATTGATCCGATTTATGCGTTTCATACTCGAGATTGTTTGAGTTTCTACAAAAAAGCTAGAGGTGGTAAATGGGGTAAGAGAGTGGTTCACGGAATTATGGTGGTGACTCTTTGGTCGATTTGGAAGCGAGAAACGAGAAAACTTTTAAAGACATTAATCCTAAAATTCCAAAGGTGATAGGTAGTATTAAGTCTTTTTTGTTTTTGTGGTTGAAAAATCAAAGTTTAGGGACCTCCAATGGGAAAAATGGTGTAAGTGTCCTTTGTATATGTTATAGTGGTGGGTTGGTGGTCCTTACTTTGAGGGCGCACCCCCGGTTTTGAAATGAAAGTCAATTAAAAAAAAAAAAAGTTAATCCAACGTTAATTGTGTTGATTGATGTTCATATTAGCTATGTTTTCAGAACCCGTTTGAATCTGGTTGGATCAAATTATGTAATATATAATATAATAAGTAAAACTATGTGTATCTAATAAAAAATAAAATATAAAAATACATTATGTTTTGGTATGAATTTTCAATTTTAATAATATTCGAAGAATTAAATAAATAAACTACTAAACAAAAGGGGATTGAACGAAAACAAACAACAACATCACGTTTGAACACCCAATCCCGTTGACCTAGTTCTATTAATCCGACTGATAACCGATCAAACGTAAAAGGTTATAAAACCCGGCCGGCCCTGAGGGGGTGCGGAGAGGACTCCCGGCCCGGGCCCAGTTTCTAAAGGAACACTTTGAGCGGTGACAAATGTTTTCTTTCTGTATGTATTTTCTTTTTGTTTTCGACCTAAAAAAAATATCTCATCTTGAACATCACTAGTTATAAAAGCAAAAATGTGAAAAGTAGATAACGAAAAACATGAGTCATACATGAAAAAATAGATTGGAAGGATACGACAGAATTTAAAAAACAAAAGTTGAAGTGTGTTACTTGAAATTTGTGTTGTGGTATAGTAATTGTGCAGTCTTTGCAGTAATTTTAATATATAGTAGTACTACAAAACAATAATTGTCTCCCTCTGATGTGTGTAAATGTATATATATAAATAACACAAGTTCTAATTAAAACGACTCACCTAAAAACTACACACGCACGGCAAGTGTACCGGTCGCAAAGCAGTAGACAGACAAGACCGAGTATCGAACCCAAAGACGCGAAGACAACTCAAGATCACAACCTCTACCGAATACTAGCCTAAATAAATATATACTTAAATGGGGGGTCAAACTAATAATTATAAACTTAAAAGAAACTAAATATAAATAAAGTAACCTCAGCTGCTTATGGGAACTAGGAACTTGGAGAAATCGGATAGGAAGAAGGTTGGTTACTTAGGTAAAATCCCTAGACACTAGCAATAAATCATGAATCTGGTAATCAACTTGAGACCCTATTCTTATCTAATAAACCTCCTGTCAAAGATAGCTCACTAGACTCAAGGCGGGACAAGTGTAGAAATGCTAAGATGGATCTGGATCGCCCTAGCGTACCAAAATCCCACAGAAATCAGATTAAAACCTCTCCTGGATTAAAACCCTCAAACTATGAAGCAGACTTAAACTCTAATGAAGAAAACCTAGGAAAACTCTAAACACGGACAAGTAGCGACTCCCGCCCTAGCGCTTGCCAACTACCGAACAATGCCTAGTTAGTTACCTAGCAAACTCGAGTTAGATTTCTCACCCTCAAGAATGGACTGCACGTCTTAGTTAATTTATTGTATTAGTTTGCTATACTTGTGTCGTACTCCAACTCCAAATACTAGCACGCTAACCTAAGTTGACGAACTAGATTGATTTCAAGACCTACGGGGTATCTCTACATGCCTAGTTCCACAAAACCAATAAACAAACTTCAAATAAAATCAACACCAACACACATATATCAAATCCAACAATAGAAGTAAAATCATGTAATTCTACACATCAAAATTAAAAACCAAGAATCATTAAAAACTGCAAATTACGTGTCTAGTTCATAAACCTAAGCAACCATAAAAGTCTAGCTACTCATAATATTTAGAAACATAAATTCAAAGTTTATAAAAAACAATTTTATCATGTCTATAAAAATATAGAGCGAAAACTAAACCTAACCCAAGGCTCGTTGGCTTTTGATCTTTAACGTGCCCGTGGCCTTTTCTCCTTTCGTGCTCGTTCGCTCGTCACCGTATTTGGCCGGTGCCTTTTGTTCTTGTGGTGTGCGATAGTCCCCTGTATATCCGTGAATGAATGATTTCCTCTAATAAATATATGTGTAGAAAATCGTGCGCCGCCTTATAATGTCCACCAAAAAATTGGAAATCAACTTTTACCCTCTTTTCAATTTCATTGGGCCGTGATTTTTTTAGTCACAATTTAGTTTTTCTTTTCTTTTTTATATTATTATTATTATATAGTGATATAACTCCGTGCTATTGACTCGGGTGTTCTCGACTTGACCAAAGTTACTCGTTTACGCTCCAACGTCCATGAACACATGCTCTCAAGTGTTCGTGTCTCAATTAAAATTCTTTCTTTCTAAGCTCATTTTCCACGAACACCTACAAAAATATAAAAACGAGTACTAAGAGTACCAAAAACTAATAAAAACTATACAATGATAAAAATAGGCCAACAAACGAATACACGCCTAAAACTACTAAAAACTATATACAAAAGACTCAATTATGACTCAGAATACATATGAGAATAGATGTGTTTTACGACACATCACCCTCTTTTGCAAATGATGCAAATCAAATTCATTTTATTAAAAAACTTTTGAAGTCGATCTAAACATAAAATAATGGCCCTTCAAATTATTATGGAATTTTAAGGAATGGTGGTTTTTTTATGATCCAATTAGCCAAACACATTAGTTTTTATAATTATTACGACACTTTCAGTTCTATATCTGGTTCGACCGGCCCGACTAGGGAACCGGTAAGGACACCGGTTCAACCTCTGCTTCGGTTATGAAAACATTGCTTAAAAGACCTAAGACTAAGGGGCACATATTTCACGGCTCGGCCCAGGCACATGACTTTTCAGGGTCGGCCTTATTAAAACTGTAAGTTTCCGATACCCACTCCGACCTAACAAGGTAATGAAATGGAGAGGGAATGGACAAGGTAATGGAATGGATCATTATCATTCCATGTCTTGTTTGGTTGCCATGTAGGAATGAAACAAAACATTACTTTGTGTTGTTGGATAGCCAAGAAAAGACGAAGGAATAAAATCGGTAGTGAGTGGTTGTTGTGAGTGGTGGTCAGTGGCTAAAAAAGGGTGATGGTATGTGGCGGTAGCGGCGGTGGTGCGTGGCGGCGAAAGTGGAAGGTGGAGGTGGATGGCTGTGATGGTGGGTGGGCGACGACGGTGAGTAGTGGTGTTGGGGGGTGGTGGTGGTGTGTGGCAGTAGCATGGTGGTGGGTGGCGACGACGATGGTGGGTGGTGGTGGATGGTGGCAACGATGGCGATGGGTAGAGGTGATGGTGGGTGGGCGACGATGGTGAGTAGTGCGGTGATGCGTGGTGGTGAGTGGCGATGGTAGTGGTGGGTAAATGAAATTGTGGTGAGTGACGGTGGCAGATGGTGGAGGCGGCGGTGGGTGGATAACTGTGGTGGGTGGTAGCGGGTGGTGGCAATGGTTGGTGGCGGCGATGATGACGACGGCGATGGTGGTGGGTGGTGACAGCAGCGATGATGGGCGACGGTGATGGGTGGTGATGGCGGTGGTGCGTGGTGGTGGTGGCAGCGGTGATGGGTGGTGGTGGGTTATGGTGTTGTTTGTAAAGAGTGAATATGAGGGATGGAATGAAAAAAAAAAAACATGGGGATGCATGAAATGGTTTTGAGAGAATGGAATGCCTTGTGAAATCATTGATTCTATTTCTTTAACCAACCAAACGCACTATTTTTTATTACCTCGTAATGGTCCATTTTATTCTCTCTTTCATTCTATCATACCAAACGCTACCTAGATTTTAGCTACTAACTTACATTGTGAACTTGAAAGGGAGTTAAACTATCTACCTTTATCAATGGTATTTAGCAATAAAGAATCGTAAATAAAGAAAATAGTTATGATATGGCACGATATGCGTTAGTGTTTCAGTTTTTTAAATTGTTAATATATATGTGTTTACACTCCATTATACAGTTTGCTTAAATCGTCCTAAACAATTGGCTAAGTTTTACATGCACACCTTTTCTTACCAAAACCAACAAAAAAATATTGTGAGTTCAAAAATTTCAGAAACAAAATATATTTTTATAATCAGAAGATTCGAAACTCTAAATGCTAAGGGCTAATTGCTAAATTCTATTAATGTAACTATACGAAAAATTAATGATGCAAATAATATTAACATGCCAATAGTAGGATTTTACATGAATAAATTGTAGATGCTTAAATACAACTAGAAATTATAAAATAAAACAAGTAAATAAATTTTTTGAGGCAAATATATAAAATAAAATAGAAGCCAAGTATAGCGAGTTACACTAGAGACATAAAACATAAAAAATAAGTAAAATTAAAAGGAGAGATTATTACAGTGACCTTCGAACAACGAACTGTTCCTCTAAAGGCGGTGAGCTTAGGCTACAAAACGTTAGGCTATAAAACGTTGTTTGCGATTGTGGGCGTACGAAGTAGTCAGGCTTTTATTTTATTCGTTGGCTTAAAAAAATTTAAAAAAAAAAAAGTTACACCGTTGACTTAACTTTTAAGTTTTCTTAATTTGCAACGGCACCTAATACACTAAAATCCAATGGACTTGACTTCTTCACACATTTTTTATGCCATGAGTTTCTTATCCGAGGACCATTCCATATCCTCCAAATACAAACCAACACGTTGCATTTTGGATCAAAAGAAGTTAAAAAAAAATTGAGTTGTCGAGATTTCTGAAAGTAAAATAATTTTAGAGTGTTGTATAAATGATTAAATAAATATGATTAACATTAAATTCAATAACATTGCACCACGTAGCTTAAATAATTACGGTCAACGCCAAAAAATATGGTCATGGCACGTTCTTGGTTTGACTTATGAATCGTGAGCCCTACCAGACCTTCCTCTTAAGCCCAATTGGATTCTCGACCCATTTATGATATTGTCGTTATTGGTCGTCTGCAGTGTTTGTTGTTGGGCCAAATTCTTGACCCAGACTCCACCACAGGCATCCCTCTCTAAGTCACAACTCACAAGTTGTAACGAGCCGAACCAAACCGATATCATCAAAACAATATGGGTAACGCTGAGATGTTCGTTTTGTTGGTGTCAATGCATTGCGCTTTCGACATTCTTTCGCTACTCGTATCAAAGCGGTATCATAGCAAGACGTAAGTTTGTAACTCGTAAGTTTTTCACATGTCTCACAAATTATAACTTTATACAAAAGTCCGGAGTCAACATCGTAGCAAGTAATTTGTAATTATTTAATTCCACCAATACTATATACATTTTACAATCCACTTAGAAATTAACCCCCCCCCCCCCCCCCCCCCACACACACACATGATGACAAACGATATCACTTGAAAGTTGGAAAGGTCACAAATGACCAAAAGTGGTGGAAGAAGAATTTTACAAGAAAGGATATTAATTCAAAAACTAGTCAGAAGACTCATAATTTTACAAACAATACCACATAGTTTGGTTTACCTCGACTAAGACTAATTTATCTTAGGAGAAATGTCACACAAATGTAACTAAGTTTGCTTGGTGTTCTAATTAAGTCGCTCAAGCTTTTTTTTTTTAATCTCTCTAAAGTCATTCAAGTTTCATTTATTATCCTAATACTATGTAATTACCAGGTCATCAGGTCACCTTCTTTTTTTTTTTCCTTTCATTTTAATGCTTATGTGAATATTATTTTTATTAGGTGGGTTTTATAAAATGAAGATTTCAAAATATATATATATATATATATATATATATATATATATATATATATATATATATATATTATTTTAAATTTTACACATTTAAAAAATTTATTAAAAAATATTAAAACCTGACACATCATCACTTTAACCTGAAAACCTAATAATTACATAGTATTGAAACAATAAATGAAACTTGAGTGACTTTAAAGAGACAAAAAAAAGTTTGGGTAACTTAATTGAAACAGCTAGCAAACTTGATTATATTTCTACAAAGTTACCCCTTTATCTTACAGCTATTTGTATAGTTAATGGGAATTATATATATAGATGCATTAGTAAAAATATGTATTAAACAGTGCTAATTGTGTGTTTCATCAAGTAATACTTTTATTGCATAACTATATAAGTTCATCTTCTAGACTTTGTTCGTTGTGTCAAATGTTGAACAATATATTTGTCACGATGAGATACGTAGTAAATTATTTTTAAACATATATATATTAAGCTAATCGAATACCATATAGGCTAGACATGTTCTATAGTAAAGGTACTTGAAAGTCTTATAGCGAATGCATTAACACCTAAGTTTCTTCCCAGCTGGCACACCAAATTGCTTACAATAACCGATGTAGTACGCCACACGAGCGCTTACAGAGGCTCGCTTCTTACCATTGCACTCATTTCCATTGACCGCCTTAATTGTAGCTCCGAACCCTTTACCAGAAGCAAAATCCCAATGAACATTTTCCATCCAGAACCACAACGCGGTCTTGAATGAAACCACAGGGTCTCTAGCCACGATGTCAGGGTTGTTAAGCCCATCAAACCCAAGGCTCTTACCGGCTTCACCATAGTTGTAGTTCCATGCGAGTTGAATTGGGCCTCTCCCATAGTAACTTTTCTTAGGGTTGCAAGGATATTTGGTTGCGGTCATGTCACAGTAATTTCTTGAACTACCTTTTATCTCCTCTATATAACAAAAGTCTGTGCAGCATGTATAAAATATTACAATATAAAAAATAATATTAAAGTGTTTATAGTATTAGATGAATTTATGTGTATTGCAAGAGTTTTTAAAGATCTAACTTGTTAATTAGATTTATTAAACCCGTGTAATATATGGGGTTTTAATCTAGGAATGCTAATTTATTAGTAAACTTATATGTAAATAAAAAAAATCTTTATGAAATTGGTAGAATAACACATGTGTAGCAAATGAATATTTTAATTAAGATAACACTTTTTTTTTTTTTTTTTTTTTTTTTTTTTTTTTTTTTTTGATTCAAACAAGGCTAATTTTTTAATTAAGATAACACTAGTTTGAAAAAAAAAAATTAAAAAGCTAATCAACTTACGTCCTGTCATATGAGTAACATGAGCAAAGAAAGCTGCGATTTCACGCTTAGAATCCGCGAGCGAACCAGATCTACCAAAATGTGGGTAGTTCTTTATCGCTTTTAGAAATGCATCTCGTGTATAAAAACGTCTTCCAGGACAATTCCTTTGAGACTTGTAAACAATGCTATTAAAAAATGAAATAGTCACAATAGCCGCGACGTTAGCATTATTATTCGGAGCTGGCAAAGAACACGGGCCACCTCGACAGTCTTTTCCACAATAAGCGCTAGAAGTGCCACAATAACCATACTTGCTACAACACATGTTTGGAGCACATTTACACTTTTGGGATGCAACCGGCTCAAAAAAATTGAGTCCTAGTAGAAATATACAAGTAAATAGGAAACTTAAAATGTTTGTTTTCATTTTGTAATATGGTGTTAGGAACTGAAGGTTGGAGAGAGGATTTTATAGGGTGAAAGTCTTTTTAGACTTTAGAGTCTCCCATTATGCATTTTTATTCATTATTTCTTTTTGGTATAAAAGGTATATACGTTTTAGCTTTTGTTGACATGTATATCTAGTTTGTTTTTAAAATTAAAATGTGTAATTTTGTATGCAAAGTATAGTTTCGTATGTTGCATTTGATAATGTCACGTTAATGGAATAACTAATATGACCAAGTGTCCATAGTTGTAGAGGTGTACAAATCGGTTTTTTTTGCCAAACCGGTTCGGTTTTAGACCGGTTTTGTCAATTCGTAAGACCTGTTTCAGTGACCGATTTCAGTTCATGAACCGATTCTTGCGCGCACTTTTTTTAAAGGCAACACAAAATTTTATTTTATTTTTACATAAAGTTCAACTTTTATTGATTCTTTAATTTTTTAAGGTGTATAGGTACATATTTGTATGTGTGGAAACTTTTTTGTATAATTTTATTATATATATTTTTTTTTAATATGAAATTCAGTTTTTTTTATTAAAAAATACCGGTTTTTCATACCGGTTCCAAACAGTTTTTTTTAACCGGTTTGAGTTAAAACTGGTTCGGTTCGGTTTTTCTAGAGATGAGGAACCAATCCTATAACCATCGGTTCTTGTAGAAACCGGTTTTTTACGAACCGGTTGGGTTTTCCCGGTCCTGGTTCCCAAACCGTTTTTTTTTATCACCTCTACATAGAGGTACATAACCACATAAGCATGTGTATAATAATAAAAATAAGTCACCAAGGGATAGCATGATGGTAAAATAGTGTGTTCTCTAACAAAATAGTTCTAGGTTAAAATCCAGTAAAGACATGTGTGGTGATTTTTAGCTATTCAAAATTGTAATAATGATAATAATTTTAGCATTTTTCATGATTTTTTTTAAATCTTAAATCAAGATCGTAGCAAATCATTACTAACTCCACCAGTCTTATATATAATCCACTTAAGACTTTAAAACCCATATAATAATTACAAACGATATTACTTTCAAATATAAATAACCACTAAGTTGTGGAAGAAGACTTTTTAAGTCTTCAAACTTATACATTGATTGATCAAAAGTCGATTCTACAAACCAAATTAACTCAGGTCTAGCAAATAATTTTCTTTATACATTTTTAACTCTCTAAATTTCATCAATAAACATAGTGATTATCACATACCTTGGCACATATAAGATTTCCTTGGCTGCAAATGTCTACTCGTCAACAAGAAGGCAATTCAAAGCAATTTTTTGTCAATATTTTCTTTAAATACGAGGTGTACGCATATAATGTATATATGTGTGAACCCTGGGGCAAAAGTGAAATTACACTACTTTTAACGTTATTTTACTAATTTCGTGAAAATAACGTTAAAAACGAAGGATGGTTAGTCGTTTATCATGTGGTGGCGTTGATAGCCGCAAGACAAAGGGATACATGCACCAATCGGCCTTTGTCCCGATTGCTGAGTGTTATGTGTCTTATGTCCAAGGCTAGATGCAAATCTACTATCTAGTTGTGGGGTCTCACCGGAAGCTGCTTCTATAAGACCGCCTAAATCTTACCCTCCTTCAAAGTTGTAAAAATCGAGATTAATCGGTGATTAATCGCTAGCTCGTAGGATTACTGATTAATTTTTCGTTAATTAGTCCATAATCGGCAGTCAGACTAGTCGGCCGGCAAAATATCGATGATTCCAGCAAGATTTCGGCGAAAATCTGTAATTTCGGCTAACTTTTGGACAAAACCTGTAAATTCCAGCAAGTTTCCAACCGAATCATGTAGATTCTAGCGATTAATCACGTATTACATATACTTAAAAAAAATGGGTCGAGGAGGGGTTAAAACTTGTAAATTTTAAATATTTACCTATAAAAATGTCTGTTTTTATAAAATAAAAAAACTAAAAATTACTTATAAAAATCCCAAACCGATTAATCCTGGTTAATCGCTAGTCCCCACCTCACCGACCGACTAACGCCTAGCAAGTTCTACAACACTGCCCTTCTTAGACCCTACCTTATCTTTATTATTGGTGTGATTTACTAAATATGATGATAATGACGACTTTTGTTTGGGTAAAAAAAATTGATCTTATCAAACATTAGATTGGACCCAGTATAGTAACTTTAATGTAACACCCCAACCGATGGCGGAAACATCGAGGTGTCACGTAGTGACGATTGTTCAAAAGCACATGGACTAAAATGTAAACATTAATAGCAAATAACTTCCATTATTCAAAACGAAATACAAAGAGTCATAATAGAAATCTCACACATAGAAAATAAATATTCAACTTTTATTTAAGCACTAGGTCCAGCCTAAGCGTGAAAAGCATGCAAGATCAAACTTCACCTGAAACATGTACAAAATAATTTGTCAACACATATAATCCATTGGTGAGTATATCCATTTTCTTTCAAATAGTAATTTGCAATTTATGTGCCTTGATGTCTGTAATATGTAAAAGGGTCAAAATCAAGCCTCACATCGTTCAATAATCGTTCACACATCGTTCAAGAAAAACCATAACAATGACCAAGGATTCAACTCGTTCACGTAAGTCAAACAAGGGATATAATTCATAGTACTACTGTGCGGCCCAAAGTTTAATGACATTAACAAATCGTTCATACAATTCACACAAAACATATCAAAGAGCACATTGCTTTGTAAATAATATACGTAAGTTTAATAATAATGGTAAATGAATCACCCCAAAAGAGTAAATAGTAAAAAAAAAAAAAAGGGAAATATATACTCACAGTTTCGCTAAGTATAAACTCCACGAAAGTTCGTCGTAAAGGATTTAGAATTCCGAAGAACTCAACCTATATATGATAGAATACTAATGAGGAAAATAACTTTAAAGTCTAAGGCAACCAAAATCTAAGGAATTAGGGTTTACTAGACTTGTGTAGGGAAGATGAAGTTTTTAATAATAATTTGAACAGTAGTTTTGAAATAAATATATCACGATTAATTAAATAAGCGACTAAAACACTTATGTATTCCACACTTAGAAATATTTTCTATTTCATAGAAAAATATCCACGAAATAGATTTTATGATTAATATTTAATTAAACAATTTATTATATCTAATTTAAATAGAAATAGAATAAATAATATGGGATATGATCCAAAAATGATATTTTTATGAAAAATAACTATTTTATGATGTGAAATACTGAAAATAATATTTCCATAGTTTCTTTCAATTTATTTGCATTTAAAACATATTTAATGAGTTTAAATAGTGTTTTAATAATTAAAAATAACAAAAATAATCATTTTCTAATAAATTACATTTTATTTCAGTTTATTATACATAAAAATACATCTCCAGAAAATTTGAGATTAAAATCACTTAAAATGAATTTTTAATTGTTTAATTATGATTAAAACAAATTAAATCAAGAAAAATAGGAAAATAATTTATTTTTTAGGAAATAAAAATATGACAATTTTCTTTAAGGTGTCAAGATGTTTCACCTAAATTTTCATAATTTTTGGAGTAAAAATGATTTTACTAGAAATATTATAAGGTTTTAACTAATATATATATATATATATATAGTGTAAAGATCAAATACATATAAAAATTCCGTACGAACAGTACGAATCACGTGATTTTTAATTTTTGGGCGGTGGCAATTTCGTAATTATCCAAAATCCTCTTTTCTTGTTGCCAATCCCTAAAAGCTTCATTAATCAGACAAAAAACCCCCTAAATTTCATCACATTTATCCTATTGCTGCCTCCATTAATGAAGCAAGCAAGTTTAATTATCATTCAACTTTCGTAATCTATACAATTTTCTCTCAAAAACCCACTGATCGTATTATTACTCTGCATCAATGGCTCAAAGTACGACGAATGTGATTCAAGGTATGTAGTTTAAATGTTTTGATTTTAATTTTCTTTTTTCATATTTGCTTTGCATTTTGATTTTTGTAGATTCAGATTTATTCCAAATATCATTCATTGTATTTTCATTAAAACGTAGTGTAATATTCCAGTTTTGATTTTGAATAATGGGTATCAATGGTGTTGTAATTACTCTGGTTTTATTAGCTTTTATACATAGGATGATAACATTAATGTTTTGAAGTAACTTCGTTTTAGTGAAGGTGAATAAGTTTTGAGATTATTAGCTTTTATTACTAGGGTGAGCATTTCGTGGTTCGGACCCACGAGAACCTTAGACCCGACCCATGAGAACCTTGGACCCGAACCTTTTAAAAAATATGGGTCGGTTCACGGTTCTAGATTTATATGAATTATCGGTTCCGGGTCGGGTCGGTTCCAAACCCATGGGTCTAATATAAGAACCACAAGAACCGTTTGTATTTTAATTAGTATATGACTTATTAATAGATTAATGATGTATGAAAAACTATAATTTATAAAAATAATCCATTAGATATGTATTGTTAACGAAAAATAAAACAATATTCTTTTTTAGTCTTTTCATTATTATTTTTACGTGTTATTGTAATTGATTTCACGTAATGTTAATACAATATTAAAAATATTATTTATAAAAATAACAATGTATTTTTCTTGAAATATTTTCCGGCTTGATGTATATGCATAGATGCGATATATTATTATATATATATATAATATATATTATATCCAAAAATTGAAGTAAATATTTATGTATGTCGCTCTGATGTGTGTGTATTTGTGATGTATACATAACAGATTTACATAATGTTTTGAGTGATGAAAATGGCAAAATTGTTACCAAAACATACGTCAAGAAACGAAAAATGATTAAAAAAAGTCAACTCGGCAGCTATTGTTAGAACCATATGGAGGAACTCTTTTACGAGCATGGTAAAAGAATAAGAATATGTAATTCTCTAAAAGTCTCTTACATTAGAAGGTTCTAAAGGGTCAAGACCCTTTACCCGACCCATGAGAACTTTTAGGACCCGGAACCACATAGCCTTTTATGGTTCGGTTCGTGGTTCTTAATTTCAACAATAAAAGGGTATACGGTTCTAGTGGGTCCGGGTCGGGTCGGGTCGGTTCCTGACCATTTGCACAGCCCTATTTATTACTAGAGTAATTACTGAAAAAGACTATCCATTATTTTTTCTCTTTATGGATAGAGTAATTAGTACTTTTTGAGATGTCATTTATAGTGTATGATGATTTACACAAAATGATTAGTGAATAAGATTAGACAATAAATCATTTTCTGTGTCTAGAGTAATTACTCAAAATGATTTTCTGTGTCTAGAGTAATTACTCAAAATGATTGTCATGTCTATGTTATTGTTTTTTAGAGTAATTTTTTATTTTTATGCATATGTTTGAATGAATTTTTAGAATAATTATGTTTTTCTATTTAATGTAGATGATAAAGTAGAAGATTTAATTATGGGATTTCAACGTTTGTCCCCTGATTCTTGTGAAAGAACTTTCAAACCTAGTGTTTCTTCTTCATTAATACCAGTTGAAGGCATGGTTTTCCCGTCATTGGATGCTTCATTGGATTTTTACAAAACATATGCTAGAAATGGAGGTTTCTGTGTAAGAAAAGGTACTCAAGTCGAAAAGAATGGTATAATCAAATATAAGTATTATGTATGTTCAAGGGAGGGATTTAAGATATCTACTAAGTCTGATCATCTACTATTTGTTAATGATAACATAAAACCGAAAAAGAAAAAGAATAGGCCTTCTATCCGTATCGGTTGCCAAGCACAGATTGGATTCATTTCAGATGATGGTCAATCATATAAGGTATTTAGGTTTGTTGAAGAACACAATCATAGTTTTATTTCCCAAGAAGATATGCAGTTTGTTCCTTCATCAAGAAATTTATCAGTTATGAAGCAAAAGAGGATATGTTCTTTGTCAACGTTAAATTTAGGCCCTGTTAAATCATTTCATATTATGAGGACAGAATATGGTGGTTTTGAAGAGGTTGGCGCAACTGCTGTAGATTGCAAAAATTTTAAAAGAGATTTAAAATGTTTTATTGGAGAATATGATGCTGAAATGATTGTTCAAAGATTAACGGATAAGAAAGATTATCTTCCCGATTTTTCATTTGAGTTTACAGCGGATGATAAGGGTTGTCCAACCGGTTTATTTTGGGCTGATGAAGTTTCTAAAATGAATTACTTGACTTTTGGAGATGTAATATCATTTGATGCAACCTTCAAAACTAATAAGTAAGTTTCTAATTCTTTTATTATTTTTAGAGTAATTATTATTGCATTTTTTATTAAATTTTTCTTTGTTGCGCAGATACAAAATGGTTTTCGTACCTTTCACTGGCATCGATAACCATTTTCATAATGTTAATCTTGGAGCTGGTCTTATTGCAAAAGAGAATGTTGAATCTTACGTTTGGTTATTGTCGTGTTTTTAAGAGCATTTGGTCGTCAGCCTAAGGTTGTTGTTACCGATCAAGATCCTGCAATCAAACAAGCAGTTGAAAAAGTCTTTACAGAAAGCCGACATAGATTATGTATGTGGCATATCATGAAGAAAGTTGCTGATAAGGTTTGTCTATCAAATTATTTATAGTAATTTACTTTGTTATAGAGTAATTATTGTTTTGTTAATCTTACTGTATTCTGAAACAATTGTAATCTTTGCTGTAGAGTAATTATATTTGCTTCTAGAGTAATTGTATTCTGATTCAAATTTCCTAAATTTTTTTATGTAGAGTAATTATATTTGCTTCTAGAGTAATTGTGTTGCCAACTAGTTTGTTAATCTTACTGTATTTCTGAAAACAATTGTAATCTTGATGTAGAGTTATTATATTGCTTCTAGAGTAATTGTATTCTGATTCAAATTTCCTAATTTTTTTCTGTAGAGTAATTATATTTGCTTCTAGAGTAATTGTGTTGCCAACTAGAGTAATTATAATATATATTTAGAGTAATTTTGAGTAAATATATATTTTTTTTACAGGTTGGGATTTCATTATGCAATGATGTAACTTTAAACGTCGTATTTGTAATATTGTTTGGACTGATTCGATTGAGCCTGAGACGTTTGAGCTGGAATGGAAAGAAGTAATTAATGATTTTGGTCTTATGCAAAATGTTTGGATATCAACTATGTTCGACTTACGATCAATGTGGATTCCGGCGTATTATCGTGATGAGCATATGTCAGGCCTCATGCGTACAACATCGAGGTCTGAGAGTGAAAATCAATTCTTTGGTATTATTTCAAATTCACAGTTGACACTTGTTGAATTTTTTAGTCATTTTGACGCCGCAATTGAAGCTCGAAGATATAACCATCGAAAAAATGATCATGATACCCGGAATACAGTACCTGATTTCTGGACTGAATCAAATCTTGAAAAACATGATGCTAAGTTGTATACCCGGTCTATATTTTTTGATGTTCAAGAGGAAATATATGCTAGTTATCACAAATGCTTTTCAGTTAACATCAAAAAAGAAGGAGATTATGCTAGAGTTTATATTCGAGATTCTGAGGCTTTTGGAAAAGGTTTCTTTGAGGTATTTTTAACTTTTTTTACTTATCGTTTTAATTTGAGTAATTATTATGTGGTACATGTCTTATAATCCAGTAGTGTAATTAGTATCTCTCATGTATTATTTTAACATATAACTAGAGTGATTATTCAATTACTTCAATAATTAGGGTATTCACTATTATAGAACCTGCTAGAGTAATTTAGTACTATGATGTATTATTTTACTATACAAGTAAACTATTTTTTAAATTCCCAGGTATTGGGTAAAGCTGATGAAAAAGATATTTCTGTTTCATGTGTTTGCAAAAGATTTGAGCAATACGGTTTGTTATGTCGGCACGCGTTTCTTGTTTTACGAATGTTTGAACTTGATGAAATACCTGAGAAGTATGTTTTGAAGCGTTGGAGAAGGGACATAGTTGTAAACAAAGCCAATTCTTCACTTTTTGTTAAAGATAGTTCTAATGTCAACATTGATAAGGCGAATCAGCTTGTGCGTGAGATAATGGTTGCTACCGAATACCTTAGTAGTCAATATTTTACAAACATTGAGGAATTAACTAAGGTAAGAGATCAATTGAAAATATTGATGGAAAAAGCTGAAGGGAGTAAAACTGGGCCGATTTTGAAGAAAAAAGATATGATGGCGTCTCTTCTTGGTTATGATCAACCAACAACCACAAATTTGAGACTTCCATGTGGTATTAGAAATAAGGGTCGTGGCTCACATAAAAGAATAAAATCTAAAAAGGAAATGGCAGCTAGCCGCGCCGGTAAAAGACGTAGAGTATGCGGTGTATGTGGGAAGCTTGGTCATGATATTCGTACATGCAAATCATTTGTTGGGAAGGAACCAATTGGGAATTAATCGATGTTATTTTTGAACTTTTTTTAATTCGCATCTTAATTAGTTGAGAATTGTTGTTTAATACTATGAAAGTTAAGTGTTTTTGAATACGGATTTTTGCATTTCGTGTTGTAATTGAAGTAGTAGAGTAATTATTTAATTACTCTAGTTTCATCTTATTTAATATTTAACTAGAGTAATTATTTTCATGTTAAATACCATATATTTTGATTGGTAGAGTATTTAGTTTTTTGGGGTAATGGAAGTATGTTTTGTACTAGAGTAATTAACTTTTAATTGATAGTTTGTACTAGAGTAATTAACTTGCAATTTGAAATTTTATGTTTTCTACTAGAGTAATTACTTCAATTGATAGATTGTACTAGAGTAATTAACTTTATGGGTAGAATATTAAGTTTTTGGGAAAATGGAAGTATGTTTGTACTAGAGTAATTACATCAAATGATATATTGTACTAGAGTAATTAATTTGCTATTTGAATTTTGTATACTGTTAAATTTAGCAATTTATACTTGGCACCAAATCTAAAACCAAATACAAAGATTTATATAAACCATATATAATGCCTACATAGTAACGACGTCAAACATCATAGAATGGATCCCATGTCCAACAAAAGTTTACAATTTGATCAAAAGACGAAATTAAAGTACTAGCATTACTAACAAATTCAAACATAGCTCGATTGCCTTTCTTTTATCTGATCGATCAAATTTTTCTTCAAGTCTTCTTTTGATTCAGTTTCCATGGCTTCAACTTTAAGAGCCTCTGTTATAAGATCATTTCTTGCGCTGTTGATATCTGACAATAACATCTTTGACAAGAATTTGTACCTTAGTTCCTTAAGCTCTTCTTGTTGAACATCCTCTTTTACCGAGAAACCGCTATCCCATTTATCATTTCCCATATAGGTTTCCATATGATGCATTGCAAAAACGCCACAATCGATTTTGTTTTCCTCAGTCCTCCATTGCATTTTCAACCTTTTTATATTAGCCCCAATCATTTTCTTCAGACCTGTTTTGATTTTTGAAACCTTCATGTAATTGCATAATGCATTTCTCTACAATATATGCAAAAACATATTAGTTTTTTGAAATTTATATAAATAGTAGAGTAAATAAAATGTCAACAATATTTACCAGCTTATGAGGGATCCCTTTATATCTATCATCAAAATTATCTCCCATCTTGCTGTTATCCATCAAAACAATTTTCCCAACTTTCAAATGGAAACACAAAACATAGTAATGTTCTGAAGCTAGAATTGGGAAAAAAAGGAGGTCGGTATCTGATAATGATTTGACTTTAAACTGTTTAAGGTAGTCATCCATGTTGCTTTTGAACATATCAAATAGCCTTTCTTCTGTGAGTTTAAAATGTTGTTCCAGCTGCATTTTAACAATACAATAAGATCTATAAGTAGAGTGATTATGTAGATACAATAGAGTAATTATGTAACAGATTTAGAATTTATAACAGATTTAGAATTTAATAAACATAGACAAAAGATCAAATACAAACAACTTTTTCGTACGAACTGTATGAGTCGAAGGAAAAACACTAGAAAAACATGATGGCCGTATATAACTAGAGTAATTATATAATTACTCTAGTTATACTCTAGCAATATAACTAGAGAAATTATATAATTACTCTAGTTATACACGACCCCGCGTGTTTTTTTCATTTGATTCGTACATTTCGTACGAAAAAGCTGTTTGTACGTGAACCTAACCCAATAAACATAAATGCATAATAGTGTAATTATGTAAATAGGATAAGTATTTTTCATACCAGTATAGTTGTTGAGCAGAAAAACCTCTTTGGTGACGTTCGGCTTTTCAGTTTTTCTTCATCATTCGGCACTTTAGACCAGACATCAATGACGGTTGATGGAAGTTTAACACCTTCATATAAGCTCTCAAAAATGACCTTAATTATTTCTGACCCATACATTGATTTGTAGACAAAATTCCTGTTTTTGCGCGGAGTTAGAGACGCAATAAAATTTATTTTTTACATAATTATTAAATCTGTACTTACAGTTCATCAATGGGAAGAAATATGTATTCTGCTATAATGGATTCATCGTCACTAAGCTTTTGTCCAAGTTCAACTTTCCGTTTAACATAAGGTGATTTATATGCAGAAGTCACCTTTGTTGTTCTTTTTTCTCTTCCTTGTTGTTGAGGTGTACAATCTGTCACAACTTCTTTGTCTTTTCCCAACCGAAAAGCAGGTAACGCGTTGATCATTGATGATGGGTCAACTTTGACCACATTAACTGACTCATCTTCAACATCTGTTTCATCTAAATTACCTTCAATATTTTCCAAGTATCATTCTAGAGTAATTTGATAAATATAATAAGCTAACTATATATTTTGGAGAAAGTACATACCTGCCTTTCCTCCAACATCAAGCTTAAGATTGTCCTCAGTATTCAGTTTAGCATCATCTATACCATTTTTTGTGAACATTAACAAAGTTAAATATAGCTAGAGTAATTATGAATAACTACTAGTGTAATTATAAATTACCTTGTTTTTTGGAAATAGGAATTACAGTCCATGTGTCTTTCACAGCAGCAAAGTTCTGGAACCCAAGGCAAGCCTCTTTAGCAACAATATGTTGTATTTCAACTTCTTGACAAGTTATCTCAATTTGTTTTACCATTGTCTCGGTGATACTTTGTTGAACTTCACTTTTTTCTGCAAAGTCGCTTTTAACATCACCGATAACATTTGAATTCTTCTCAACTTCTGCACCTTTTAATGGAACACATACATATCGTTAGTATTAGAGTAATTATTTGTCAACATACATATCCATAGAAAGTGTAAATGTTAAATAGTTTTTTTTTTTGTACCTTCATTTGTTGTCTCATGTTCAACATGAGTTGCATTGGCTTCAACTTCTGAATTCTTCTCAACTTCTGCTCCTTTTAATGGAACACATACATATCGTTAGTATTAGAGTAATTATTTGTCAACACACATATCCATAGAAAGTGTAAATGTTAAATAGTTTTTTTTTTTGTACCTTCATTTGTTGTCTCATGTTCAACATGAGTTGCATTGGCTTCAACTTCTACTTCTTTCTCGGTTTCTGCTATTACTTGGGGATCATTCAAACTGATGACAGTGTTGTTATCAGTAGAACTTTAAGATTGAGGATTTTGGTTTTCCCATTCCTTGCACGTGTTTAATATGGCATCATTCCATGTATACTTTGCTTTCCCTTCTTTAACCATATTATTTATTACTTCCCCCAATTTCTTGTACTGCTCAATGTGGTTTTCCAAGTTGCATAACCATTGCTACATACAATTATGCCAAACACATTAGTAGAGTAATTATGTTTATTGAACATTTAACATGTAGAGTAATTATTACCTGTTCTTTTGCTCTATAACCAGGGCCTAAGTAGGCTGATAAACCAGACAATTGCACGGGTGTAATGCAATCGTCAATAAATCTTTGGGTTTCTGTTCCAATCACCATATTTTCCAAGTCTAAAGGCGACTGAGGAATACTAGAGTTCACTATAAAGAACAAGTTATAAAAAATGATTAGAAAATATTAGATAGTACTAAGTAATTTCGTAATAGTATATTTTAGGTGGAATAACATACGTGAGTTGTCGAAATCAACATCAGTACGTTGACTATTATCAACATTTACATCATTCTTGCCAGTTTCAACATTTTCATCATTCTTTGCATCAGTCTTCCCAGTCTCCATTGCAACCACATTCTTCGCCAACTCAGCAGCAGTTTTTCCAGTTTGCGACCCAATATCTACAACCATGACAGTCTCGTCCACCGCCACACCCGCAGCCTTTCCAGCCAACCCAGCCATTGCAATATCTGAACTTTGTGCAGCCGCATTAATGACTAATTCAGCTGCAGTACTTCCTGTTTGCCATTTAAAATACGTAATAATAATCACAACAATAATGAAAATAAAAATCCAGATAAGTGGTGTTATGATCACCTTCATTGTCATTATCATCTTTATCTTCATTGTCATCTATTTCTTTGCCTCTACCTTGATTCACATCTTTTTCAATATCTTCAGCTTCATCATCAGTTAATGGACCATGATTATACAAAAACTCTTCCATTTTATATAGAGTTTTTGTATCAATATACTTTATTGCTGGTGTCTGGATTTGAACATCATCAAATTCAGGATGCCTTTTATGGTATAGATGTGTGTAGAGTACCTGTCAAACATTTAAAACATATGCTTTTTTTAGTTGTAGAGTAATTATCTTATAAAGAGGAAAGTAATAATTAAATCATACCACAAGAAAGAGAATAAGCCCTGTGTATTGATCCTTTGCACCATGCCATCCTTTTTTTGTTCTTCTTAGACAACACATTATGTAATTGCACCAATTCAACTTTGGTATTTCAGAATCATCTTCAATCCAGTTCATGAATTTTTGATTGACTGTTGAGCATTTTGTTGCTTCACCCAATAGTGTATTGAATATGACAAGGAAATTTGTCTTGAAAACCCTTCCAGCAGATGAACTGTTTCTTACTAGATTAATTACTTTTATCACACTGATTCTTGGATTGGGGAACTGATTCTTGAATTCATCCAACCTTTCACAAAAACCTTTTCTTGGTTTATTCTTTTCAAGCACTTCTACTTCCCCCATTGGAATACCTAGGCATTCATGTACCAAAGACGAGGTTATTTTGATCTTGTGATTTCCTACGTTAAGCTCATCTGTGTCCTCATTGAAATTTTCTAGTAGCCAAAATGATAAGCGAGATGGTATATGGAGTATGTCCAAAGATAACAGAGATTCAAAACCCATTTCTACGACAACAGCTTTTTGAGCATCAGATAAGTTTTTTGTAACTTTAAGGAAGTTTCCTGGGTCACATCTCAGGTATAAAGAGTGGTTTGAGAATTCAATAAATGGTTTTCTAGGTATTGGATTTGGTTTTTTTCTTGGTTTCTTTGAAGGTGGTGATTCAAAATCATCATCTGAAGCAGACAACTTCCTTTTAACAGCTTTTTTTGAAGGTGTAGCTTTAACATCTTTGGTTGGTTTTCTTTTAGAAGTTGTCTTTGAAGGTGGAGTTTGAAAATCGTCATCTGAAGCGACTTGTTTTCTTTTTGTAGTGTTTTTTGAAGCTGGTGCTTCCTTTTCAGCAACATCGGTATTCTTTTTAGATGTTTCGTCAGACTTCTTTTTCTTACTAGCAATACTCTTTTTTCGGCATTGAACCGTTTTTTTTTGTAGTGTCATTCTTTGTTGATGTATCTATAACAAAAGAAGACAAAAGAATTATCAAATAGTTATTGCTCATTGATAACTAATATTTCTATAAATACTTAATCTGTTTTTTGTGCTTCATCAAGATCAATAGAAATGGGGTTTGATATATCGTTGGAAAATCTGAATGATCTTGATTTTGCCATTCTATCACTTCTTCTTCTTGTTACGATTCTAAAACTTTCAGTACCAGAATCTGATTTGTATAAAACATACAACATGGACAAATTACTTTTGCTATAACAAATTACCATACACAAAACATGCTATTTCAAAGTTTAACCAAAATTACTCTACATAGACCTTTTACACTAGCTAAGACAAAATCTGACAAATTACACTAATACAAATGCTACACCATGTTTAACAAACAATTTACACTAGACAATACATTCTATTCAAAGTTTAACCAAAATTACTCTACACCATGTTTAACAAACAATTTACACTAGACAACACATGCTATTCAAAGTTCAACCAAAATTACTCTACATAGACCTTTTACACTAGCTAAGACAAAATCTGACAAATTACACTAATACAAATGCTACACCATGTTTAACAAACAATTTACACTAGACAATACATTCTATTCAAAGTTTAACCAAAATTACTCTACACCATGTTTAACAAACAATTTACACTAGACAACACATGCTATTCAAAGTTTAACCAAAATTACTCTACATAGACCTTTTACACTAGCTAAGACAAAATCTGACAAATTACACTACATATTACTCAGACCTAAAATGACATAAAAAGTTAAAAAAAAAAAAAAAAACTACTCTACAAAAATAACCAGAAATGAAAACGATTAAAATTTTGAAGCCCTAGTTTATTATAATGCTAATAATAAAATTTACACTAATATAGAACAACATATTACCTCTGGTTTGTTGTTTTTGCACGATTTTGAACTTCATCTTGGTTAATCGCTTGAATCGTGATGTTATTTTGGGGTTTTTTTTGACGGTTTTTGGTTCGGAAACCTGATTTTGGGGTGTTTGAATGAGGATGTTTGTAATGAGTAATTATCAAAAAGTGGTTTTTTGAAATAAAGTAACTTTTTGAATAATTACAAAACTGCCACCGCGTGTTTTGTTTGATTCGTACAATTCGTACGAATTTTCTATATGTACAGGACCTTAACTCTCTCTCTATATATATATATATATATATGTATATCTAATTATAAATAAATAGAAACAATAAAAAAAAGAAGCAAAAAGAAAGAAAAAAAAACATGGCTGGAGGGACTCGAACTTGTGCATTTCGTGTACCAACACCCACACCCAACCACTAGGCCAACACACCACTTTGTTAATAAACTCACCCAAAATATTATTTAAACAATACCTACACTTCATCTTCTTCCCCAAATCATAACCCTAGCCCAAGATTTCAAAGACCAATCAATTCGTACAGATTACAACCCGAATCAAGAGGGCTTTCAAAGAACATGATTAGAGAAATGAAATGGCATAAAAGAGATGTACTCACAATGTGTAATTCGCTCGGAAACGAAGCTTTAAGCCCGCGTACAAAATCACGAATTGGAGCTTATTTGCACGTTTTTACTTGGGGTTTTTTAGTGGGTTTCGAAGGGGATGAGCAGAGGAAACTAATGATACGTTTAGTTTATATAATGGACTTGTAAAAGTGGCGTTTCACCAAGCTCCATAAATTCCGGCCGTTACAAATTTAAACCCGGTTTCAATAGAGCTTTTAAACGCGTTATGGACTTAATTACAAGAGGGAAAACATATCATTTAAGTGGAGAAACGTAAACCCATTCATTTTTGTGAGTTAAAACGCTAAAAAACGCCAAAAAGGAAGTCGCCGGAGAGGATTCCGGCTGCCGGAACGCGCTGCTACAGTACCAGTTCAGATTTTTTTTTTTTTTTTTTTTTGAAACATGACCTTTTTGATCCCTCTAGTTAGTTTGGTTAGTTTAGTCCCTTAACTTCTTATAAAACTTAACCAAGATTAAATATTTCTAATCAAAAACTTTTTTCATCTTTTATAAATTTTACCAATATTTTAAGTTTTTATCCCTTTCCATCGTAAAACTTCGACGTTTTCCAACGTCCCTCGACAAAATTATTTGGTGTTTTATAATAAAACGTATATAATAAAGATTTAACGAATAATTCAACTTAAGTTTTATTTAAAATTTCAAAAGATCGTAACACAGGGACTGAAATGAAATTTCGATAAAGTTAGAAAACGCGCAAATGTTACAGTCTCCCCTACTTTAGAAAATTTCATCTCGAAATTAATTCAAGTGAAGGTTTCTGGTTGTGGAATATATGAGTATGTTATCGATGAAAAACACTTACGTATTGGTTCAAGAAATGTTTACAACCTCGATTCATAAGATTTTTATAATCGTTTAGGTTTGACGTGCAATTACGGAGTATAGATTTTATAAGAATAAGATTGTCATTAGCAACCTCCACAGTAAAAGGATGGGTAATGGTGAGGGCAAATACGAGCAAGCAAAGGTTCAATTTTTAACAAGACAAAACTCCTATCCGCGCCGTTATAAGCAAAATCGGTGTATATAAGTTAGTAATAAGAAATGTACCATTGACAACGTCGTTGGTAGCTTGATCTTGGTTAGCATTGATGTTGAAAGCACGACCACGAGCCGGAGCTGCTTGAATTGCTGGAACTGTTGGGGCTGCTGGGGTTTGCTGACGGGCCTGAATAAAAGCCGTAAGATGAGGGCATCTATTTTGCATATGGTCAGTATCACCACAAGCGTAACAAACTCTGGGTTGACCAGTTCTCTGGTTTTGGGCATTGATTCCACGACAATGTGAAATAGTATGACCCAGTCGACCACACGTGTCACATTTCCAGCAGGGTCGGTTGGTAGGGTGGTGAGAGTTGCATGTGGTGCACTTAGGGTGCACACCTGCGTAGTTCCCTTGAACCTTTTGAGTTTGGGGTGCAGCAGGTGGGTTTGCAACAGGAACCTGGTTAAGAGGTGCAACAACAGCATAGTTTTAGTTTCACCTTTTCGTTTCTTATTGGAACTAGAGGCAGAGGCAGAGTTTTCTTGGGAAGGTTCAGTGATAGCAGGGTTTGAAGTGGTTTCAGTAGGCCTTTTAGTACCCTTACGAGTTAGAGTACCATCCTTGACATGCTTGTCAGTAAGAGATGCTGCGAGACGAATGGCATCCTCTACAGTAGCAGGCTTGCTTCCCATAACCGAATCATGGATCTGAGGTGGCAGTCCCTCAATATACTTCTCAATAGCCAAGGATACCGGGGTTACCATACGAGGAATCAGTAAGCTCAACTCATGGTAACAGTTGTTGTATGGAACATTGTTTCCACTATCCTGCTTGAGGTGATAGAACTCATCCTCCAATTTCTTCATCTCGTTACAAGGACAAAACTCAGTAGTCATGGCAATTTTGAAATCGTCCCAAGACATAGCCAAAGCAGCTTCCGTCCCTCGAGCGTGTTTTTCACCATTCCACCAAGTGAGTGCCCTTTTTTGAAGAACACTCGAGGCATGACGAACACGCAGGTTGTCAGGACAGTCGCTATTAATGAAAGTATTCTCTATACTTTCAAACCATTCGAGCAACCCAATGGCTCCCTCGGTGCCATTAAACTTGTTGGGATGACAAGAGTTGAAGTGCTTGAAAGTGCACTTATTCTCTGTGGTTCCACCATTTCCACCCGCATTCCCGTTTGAGTTCCCATTCGAGCTATTATTTGGGTTAAGGTTTGGGATAATTGCATTAATGATGTTAGGAACCAGTGTTTCCAACTTATCATTAAGCATGGATGCAATACGACGATCAGATTTCAGTTTAGCCAGACGCTTCGAGGTTCTCTTACGAGATTCGCGATCAGACATCTACAAAAGTGCAACAATAATTATGAGATTTGATTCCAAAAATCTTGGAAATGTCATAGTTTATATCAAGACAGGTAACACATAACATGAGATATAGTAATTATAAATTTATATAAGAAAAATTATGAATATCATAAAGAAAATCATGATAAGACTTCAAACAAAAAAAATAACAATACCAAGTATAAAACGAGGTATAAGAGTGTTTCCCAAGAAACTGTTGACTAACTAAAGTAATTGAAATATTATTAGTGACTTGTGGGGGCGTACTTTAGCCTATAAGTGAATGCTCATCCCGAGAGTTCCCAGGTCGGCATACGGGTCCCTCGTCTGATTGGGATTTATGCGAAATGCCAGGCCTAGACAGAAAACTCAGAATACAGGCGCTCACCCTTCCAGATTGCACGTGCCCCGTCACAAATAAATTTCAAAACTCTAGCGGAATTTGAGATGTGGAAATATATTATTGAGATGTGGATTTCACTCCTAACTCAAGATATACTTCGAAAGTAAAAATATATGGAGTGCAACTGATCACTAAGATAAGGATATCACTCATAGCTTAGTGATTAAGCTTCTTTTGGAGGGATAGATTCCTTGAATAATTTAAATTGTCCTACATAGATGAAATGGAAAAAAAAATACAAAAGTCTAAACGAACATGAAATTTGAAATAACTTAATAAAAGCAAGCACTAAAATTCAATGCTATAGTACTAAGATCAAACTGCACCTGAAACATGTACAAAATAAGTTTTGTCAACATATGAAATGTTGGTGAGCATTCCTAGTTTTAATACATATAGTAAGTTAGAAAATGTTATACAATTCAAGTGCAAAGCTACAGTGCATTTATGTAAACTATGTATCATACAAATGAGCGAAATCAATCCTGTGACTGTATAAATGTACTAAATGAACGGCGGTGTACTTATCTATAATACATTATAAAGGAGGAGTGATGTACCATATTGGAATTTTGACATGGGTACAATTTTTAAAGCAACAAGTATAAGAGAATAAAGCTTATTTCATAAGGGTATTATAGGGATATTGGGGACAATTAAGACACTTAGAAGGGTAAAATAGCCATTTTACCTACTTTATTCTTTACAATATCAACACACTTTTACAATTATACCCTTCTTGTTCCATCTCTACCCCCATTGAAGGTTTAACCATACCAATCGACATATCCTCTATTAACCAGACCAATCGACGTTCCTTTCAATTCTCTCTTTACTTCTCAGATTTACGTCTTAGACTACTCAATTGAAGGTTATTGCCATTGAAGGTGTGCCTCCCTATCAAGAGATTCTGAAGATGTTAGGGCAAGATTTAAGCACCAAACCCTACTCCAATATTATCTTGAGTCGCAACAGGTATACGTTTACCATCGATAAAATCCAGTTTGTGAAATGCCCCGTTCTTGTCATCCATGTAAGCATCATTTTTTCTTAAATGATAGTTTGTTCTTGTTATATGCTGCAAGTTTCCAGCTTGACCCTTGGAAAGAAGTAAGTTGCTGGTATGCGAATTCTCTTTTGGGTTCTAAGGCCTAACGCTTTCGAATGTCTTGTAGGGTGATATTCTGTTTCCGCATATGAGTAAAGAACCGATTCGTGCTGGAGAAATTGTGGTGTTTAATGTTGATGTAAGTTTCTTAATAAAATTTTATCTTTTTTATTTGAGTGCTTTTAGTAGATTATCTCTTTAATTACTGCCTCAGTAGCTTCTTGAATCCTTGTGAAAAATGCACGACTGCACGTATAACATATATTCTTAACCTTTCTTAACTATGAAGATCGTGTTGTGTTAGATCAGTTGTCATTTTAATTAAACTCTGGCAAACCTGGACTCTGATCCTGATGGGTGGACTCTGGATTATTAACAACACAAGCTCTAATTGCTTACCATTTTAATTAGGTTGCTCTTTTAATTGATCATGAAATTGTGAATCTAGAAAAGATCATATGTATGCTGAAGAGGAAAAGTGAATCCAAAGGTACATATACAATAAAATGGTAGCTATTAATTAGTTTACTGTAATTTAATGAATCCACATAGATGTTGCAACAAACTGCCTGTATCATAATCTCAATTCTGTATATGATTAATGTTTCACAGCCAGTTAAAAGAAAGCTTGGAACAGATCACAACAAAGTTGCATTAACTGATTGGACAAAGGTTACAAAGAACAACAAACCTGTTCCTCAAACCACTCTTCCAAGTCGGCAAGACAACTCTATAGGTAACTTATGGTAGCCACAAATGGTAGAAATTTAATTGTAAAAATATCAGTTACACATTGTTAGAAGCAAGGTTTAAAAGTACGGAATCGTGCCTCGAGGCGTTTTCCCTTCGCCTCACGAGGCGTACGACTCAAGGCGAACCGAGGCATACGCCCGAGGCGGAATTAAAAAATAAATATAAATATTATATATCTTATAAAAAATGAAATACTAACTAATTTCATCCTCATATTTATAAAAAAAAAAACACACACTAAAAAGACATGAAACGCTTGAAATTGATACAAAAAGTCCAAAACACAAAAAAATAAACATCAAAAACCCCTGAGGCGCAATTTTTGTTACCGCCTCAGCTCTATGAGGCGCACGTGCAAAATAACACTCTGAGGCGCCGCCTCATATTCGTTTTCTTACTGAATCGCCTTGAGGCGCGCCTTGAGGCGTACGCCTCACCCGTTTTTTTAAACCATAAGAAGTTTGTAATCAATAAATTGAATTGATGATCAAAAGTCAACTGCTCTAAACCTTTGGCGCACTTATAATTGACAGGCTGAAACTCTGATAGCAATCACGGCTCCACACGGGACTGCTCTTGAGGTCCCTGATCCTGATGAGGTGAGTATGCAGGCAGACATTTAATTAAAACTTGAAATAACAAGTTCCATTATATTACCTTAACTAACCAAAGTAGGACTTATCAAACTATAATTTCTAACCTTCAAGGGGTGGTGCAGTGCTAAGTGCTTGATTCCCGTTATGGTCTTAGGTACGAATCCAAGTTCCACTGGTTTATGCTTTTAACTCCTTAAAGGTCGCGACTCACTTGACCAGCACAAGCGGCGTTTTACATGTCCTGGTCGTTAGCAATGTATTGGTGGGACCAAGAGTTTTCCAATTTACTTTTAAAACACATCTCTAATATGTACTTTCATATCATGGTGTATCAGGATGGCGACCATGCACAAAGGAGGTACAGGATAATACTTAAAAGCACAAGGGGCGTATTTCATTTTTAATGATGTATGTGTTTTAGCCCTTTTACCCACTAGACATTGAAATATACACGACATAAATGAATGGGTCAATTTTCTCATTTCGAGTTTCGCATACGGTTTCTTTAGAGAATTTCTACCCGGATAGAAGGTGGGGTGTGGTAGATGACTTGCATTGACTGCTGATAAAAGGTATGTTGTGTTTATGTTGCTATTGATGATTTAGACACATTCCTTATATTCATCATATGTAATGTCATTCTATATGGCTTTCAGTAAAGTTACCAATTTGCATAAATAGTAAATAAGTCACTGTGAGTTATTTCATCTCTAAATGGCATGTTTAAAAAGGATTTAAAAGAAAGACATGTCAAATTTAGCCAACCGAAAACAACTCAGACATCATTAAAAATGAAATACGTTAGGTTGTAAATGAATCGAACATTTGGTGAGCTATTCGTTTATTTTATACACTAATGGACATGAATAAACTTGCTATAACGGAATGGAAGTCACTTATATGTGCATGTGATACCTCATATTATTTTGTTTGAAGATCTTAGTTTATTCTGATAGTATTTATTTCCAAATAATAATTGGCATATTAAGTTTCAACTATATAAGAATAAAAAGCATACCAGAAAAGGTTTTGGTAGTCAACCAACACAACCCTGCCTGTCTCGGCGTGCAACAACAAATAGTCTATCAGACCATTACGTGTTTTAACCCCTTACCCAACCCGCATCATCTTGCCACCTTTAACAAAAAACTTCGCTTGATTTTGCTTATTTGGCAGGTTTGGGCTGGATCTTTTTCAAAGTATATATTAGTTGTAGTCCTGGTAAACCACTGTAGCCCATTGGAATGATATATGAGTTCTTAGAAACGTGGCTGTGGTTACCAAAGATCTTTGACTTGTAAATGTCAATTGCCTTTACATAAACATCAAAATTATTGCTATTTTAAATGTCATTACTGTGATGTTTTTCTTTTGGATGTTGAATGTAGCAAATGTTGAATATGCAAATTACGAAAAGTTAAAAGCTTTAGTTAAATGGAAACAGATCAATGGGTTGAAGGGTGGGTTGAATCCTGTATATTTAAGGTTAAAAAAATGTTTCCGTCCCGTATTGTCGACTCCGCAGCAACGCGCGGGTTCTCTACTAGTCCAATAAATGGATAATAACTTAACAATGACCATGGATTCTCCGATGAAAAAGGGGGAGAATCACCTAGGTGGGTTGTCAATCCAATAGCGCTATCCAATGTTAAGGTCGGCTTGTACAGTGTTAATGATTTCACTAAGTACAAATGTATTATACATGTAATGTGTGACACCCGGCAAACTCAGGTTAGTAACGTTGACTAAACTAGTAAGTCTACCTTAGCGAGTCATGCATATTACGTTCTTAACGGGGTCAGTCGAGTCGGTATGATGATTCTGGGAATTATCGGGAGTCGTTACGATGATCCGCGGGGTCATCGGGAGTCGGTCCATAACCATGTCCAAGATCTCTTTGTACAAGTAAATCCATGAGGGTCTAAGGAAGATCATGAGTGGATATGGATGATATCTTGTGTAAGATTTTGTGGTACTTGCAATGTGACACCCGGCATATTCAGGTTAATACTTATTATACTTTACATTCATGCGTTTCATACTTTACTTACATACGGGTCTATCTCAACGAAAACATTGAAAACAACTACTTAATATCATACTTGACTGGGTCAGTGAGTCGTACCGATGATTCGGGAATCATCGGCAGTCGTTACAATGGTTCGAAAGACCATTGGGTGTCGGTCCATAACCACGTGTACAAGAATCGGTGATTCGTGGAATCGCCGGGTTTAACGCACCCACGCAAGTCTCGAGTCCCGGGAATTGGTGATCGGGCGGGAACGTGTTATTTATCATGCATTATATGTTTACAATCATTATGTGACTTGTCGGTATGTGAATATGTGTTAACATATGTTAAAACGGGGTTTAACGCGCAAAACACACGAAAACAGCCCCTATAGGCGATTAGGGAAGCCCAATCGCCTATAGGAGGGGCGAGTGGGGGACCTTAGGGGCGAGTAGGGACTGATCGCATGACTGTTCATGCGATTAGGCCCCAATCGCATGAACTTACATGCGATTAGGCTTCCTAATCGCGTGTAAAGCTGCATAATCGCGTGTTACGTGCTGGACGACTAGAAACGCCTATAAATACCACCCTTGACCTCCAAAACATCATTTGTGCAACCCTAGCCGTCCCATAACATAACCCAACACACAAACACCCTCTGGAACTCATTTTTGCATCAAAACAACCATTTTCAAGCTTATTCCATCATCACCTCTTGAATACAAGGTGTGTTCTTCAAACCCAAACCTTTAAATGATTATGTTTTACTCCCTAAACGTCCAGACCTGACTTATAAATGTTTTTGTCTATAAAAATCCATTTAAAACCGTTTTTAAACAAACCCACACCTTTACATGTGTTATATGTGTTATATGTGATTAAAGATAGAATTTTTAGGATTGAATCATGGTTGTTTTTGTGTTATTATGATGTTTATGGCTGTTACAAGTTAGTATGATGATGTCCTAGGAGTTTGAATGGTTTTGGTTGTGTATTGTTGATATTTGATGTTTTGACCCATTTGAAGGATTTTGGATGATTAAGGATGATATGAGGTATGTTGTTGATTGAATGATGTTAGGGTTTGCTCTAGGATGATGCTAGAACAGTAGGATGCTATCGGACAACGTGGTTATGCGATTTAATCTGAATAATTGCTATTTAGGGCAAGTTCTTGCATGTTGATGTGATGTTTACATGCTAAGTTGCTATTTTGGGAAAACGCTCGCATTCGGAACTGTTAGAACGATGAAAACTTAGGGGTTTTGCTTGAAATATGTTTGTTAAGGTGTTAGGATGATTATTGGATGTTTTTACATGTTTCGGATCTGATTTGGAGCGTTAAACGCGCGAAATTTCATTGTGCAGCTGCAGCAGGCGATTAGCATCATAATCGCATGCTGTTATAGGCGATTAGGCCCCTTAGGGGGCGATTGGCATCCCAATCGCATGACTGTATAGGCGATTAGCATGCTGATTGCCTGTTGACCATCCCCAATCACATGTTGACTTTTCCCTAAATGCTAGTTTGATTCCTAATCGCGTGTAATGCTGCTGTATGTATATTTTAACATCCCGGAACATGATTTGACGCCTAGGAACATGATAGGAACCCCGGGATACACCCAATGGCTTAGTAATATGTGTTCGGACCTGTTTACGCGTTAATTGGACATTATGCTAGACTAGGTGAACTGTTACGCGTATGAAGTGTTTAATTGCATATGTGGCATGATGTCTTGTATTTATCTAACACATGAGATGTCGGGTCACCAATGGGATGTCGGGCCTTGTCTGGTGCAGTCGGTTAAACGTTTGAAACATCATTTCATATATACATGGTTATGGTCTGGACTACTAGGGACTAATCAACCTGCGGGTTGTTAGTCTAACACCTTATACGCTCGTCATGATAGGTCGCCGGTATTAGGGGCCGTCTATTGAGCAGGTTTACTTGTCGTAGTGCGAAGAGCAGCATCAGGTGAGTTTCACGGCCCCGCCTTACGCTTTACATTTTGGGGGAGACACATGCTTATACTTATTACATAAATTATCATGTTATGCTAGTGGTTGATTCATTTACATACTATACGATACGTAAAGTCCCGGGGAAACCATGAATATGCTGGATAGCATAACGGGGGAAATGTGGATAGATCTATTGGGATTGACAGACCCCACCCGTCGGCTGGGAGCCGGGCGGGTGCATATTGTCTCGGTCGTAAGCTAAATCATTTCGGGCAAAAATCATATCTCGTTGTCTGTAATGGTTTCCGGTCGTGGTAGTATAACTCATGCGTCTAGCTAACGCTATTATTTCTGACATAGTGGTAACATGATGGCTTTTATTACTTTAAACGTTTAATATAAAACCTGTGAACTCACCGGCATTATTTGCTGACGTTTTTAGCATGTTTGTCTCAGGTCGTTGAGGTAGCAGCTTATCATAGGCGCACGGAGTCACACGGCGTCTAGGATTCATATGCATTGCCTTATCTTTTCCAGACTTACGTACTTTTACATTTTGGGTTGTAATAAAAGTTACGCTTCCGCAGCGAATGGATTTATGAAAACTTAATGGTTGTTTATTTCATTTTACGTATCATATAGTGTCGTTTATTGTGACCGTTGACTTAGATCCTGGTTTGTCATGCGCCTCGCGGTAATACCCCGCACGTGGAATTTGAGGGTGTGACAGATTGGTATCAGAGCCAGGTTTCGATCCTGGGACCTGTGAGTTTTATATCTGTTGAGTTTAGCCGACTGTTAGACATTGTACCGACTCCCTTAGAGGTCAAGTATCTTGTAGAATTGGCTGATGGTAAGAATATTGAGGCAACTCATATTCTTAAAGGATGCCAGTTGGAACTATCGGGGTTATCTTTTCCTATCGACCTCATGCCGGTATCATTGGGTAGTTTCGACGTTGTAGTAGGTATGGATTGGTTGTCCTTATATCGCGCGGAGATCGTTTGCTTCGATAAAATCATTCGCCTCCCTCTCCCGGATGGAGAGATTCTTTTGGTTCATGGCAAGAAAAGTGGAGTTCCCTTGAGCATCATTTCGTGTATGAAGGCGTATAAGTATTTACGTAAGGGGTATTCCGCGATCTTAGCTCTTGTTTCGGTTTCATCTAACGATGAGAAGAGGATCGAGGACATTCCTGTTGTTCGTGATTTTCCCGACGTATTCCCCGATGATTTGCCTGGCCTTCCACCTCACCGTCAGGTTGAATTTAACATTGATCTTACGCCCGGTGCGGCGCCTATTGCCCGAGCTCCTTACCACCTTGCACCTCCCGAGATGCAAGAATTATCTAACCAACTGCAGGAGTTGTTAGAAAAAGGGTTCATTAGACCTAGTTCATCCCCGTGGGGAGCTCCTATCCTATTTGTCAAAAAGAAAGATGGGAGCCTTCGTATGTGTATTGATTACCGGGAACTGAACAAGGTAACCATCAAGAATCGTTACCCGCTTCCTCGAATTGATGATTTATTCGATCAGCTCCAAGGCTCCAGTTTTTATTCCAAGATAGATCTGAGGTCTGGGTATCATCAACTGCGGGTACAAGAAGCTGACATTCCAAAGACCGCCTTTCGTACACGCTATGGCCACTTCGAGTTCCTGGTCATGCCCTTCGGTCTTACGAATGCACCTGCTGTTTTCATGGACTTGATGAACCGCGTTTGCAAGCCCTATCTCGATAAATTCGTTATCGTGTTTATTGACGACATTTTGGTTTATTCTAAGAACGAGACGGATCATGAGGAACACTTACGATTAGTCTTGGAACTTTTGAGACGGGAGCAGTTGTATGCTAAGTTCTCGAAGTGTGATTTCTGGTTACGTGAAGTACAATTCCTAGGGCATGTGGTTAATGAACTAGGAATTCATGTCGATCCGGCCAAGATTGAAGCTATTAAGGAATGGGAAGCACCAAAGACGCCATCTGAGGTGCGGCAATTCCTAGGCCTTGCAGGTTACTATCGTCGTTTCATTGAGGGATTTTCGAAGATCGCTCAACCCCTCACCACTCTTACCCAGAAAGACCGAAAGTTTGACTGGGGAGAACCGCAGGAATTAGCGTTTCAGATGCTGAAACTTAAACTTTGTTCTGCGCCCATCTTATCCTTACCTGAGGGCACAGATGATTTTGTTGTGTACTGTGACGCTTCCATTCGTGGTCTCGGCTGTGTGTTAATGCAGCGCGGAAAGGTTATTGCCTACGCCTCTCGCCAACTTAAGGTCCATGAAAAGAACTACACCACTCATGATTTAGAGTTGGGTGCAGTGATCTTTGCGTTGAAGATCTGGAGACATTACTTGTACGGTACCAAGTGCGAAGTATACACCAATCACAAGAGTCTCCAGCATATCTTCGACCAGAAAGTATTAAACATGCGGCAGCGACGTTGGGTTGAACTCCTGAACGACTATGACTGTGCCATCAAATACCATCCTGGTAAGGCGAACGTTGTGGCAGACGCCTTGAGCAGGAAGGAGTCTGTGAAACCTCGTCGTGTTCGAGCCTTACAGCTCACCATTCATTCTTCGTTGCCTGACCAAATTCGTTCGGCCCAATTGGAAGCTTTGAAGGAGGAAAACCTTAAAGCTGAAACCATGCACGGTGCCGATAAACACCTCGAGCTTGGGTCTGATGGCCTGCATTACTTTGCCGAGCGCGTTTGGGTTCCTTTATTTGGGGGTTTGCGGGGGCTTGTCATGGACGAAGCTCACAAATCCCGGTATTCTATTCATCCGGGTTCCGATAAGATGTATCAGGACCTAAAGATACTCTATTGGTGGCCCAACATGAAGGCTGACATAGCTTCGTATGTCAGCAAATGTCTGACCTGTGCTAAGGTCAAGGTGGAGTACCAGAAGCCGTCTGGTCTCCTACAGCAACCTGAAATTCCTGAATGGAAATGGGAACGGATTACCATGGATTTTGTGACCAAACTTCCGAAGTCGCCCAGTGGTTGTGACATGATCTGGGTGATTGTTGACCGGTTGACAAAGCCCGCACATTTCCTCGCTATTAAGGAAACCGACAGTCTGGAGCGGTTGTCTCATATCTATATTAAGGAAGTGGTTTCCAAGCACGGGGTGCCCGTCTCTATCATCTCCGATCGTGATCCTCGTTTCGCTTCCCGTTTCTGGAAACAATTACATAAAGCGTTGGGTACTCAACTGGACATGAGCACCGCATATCATCCGCAAACTGACGGTCAGAGCGAGCGGACGATTCAGACGCTTGAAGACATGCTTCGAGCATGTGTCATCGATTTCGGTAAGAGTTGGGAGGTTCACCTACCGTTGGTGGAGTTCTCTTACAACAATAGTTACCACTCCAGCATTAAGGCGGCACCGTTCGAGGCTCTGTATGGACGGAAGTGTCGGTCCCCTCTTTGCTGGGCCGAAGTGGGCGAAAGCCAACTCACTGGTCCAGAAATGGTGTACGAAACTTCCGAAAAGATCGTACAAATTCGTAATCGTATGGCGGCAGCTCGTGATCGTCAGAAGAGCTACGCCGATCGTCGTCGCAAACCTTTGGAGTTCCAGGTTGGCGACAAGGTTTTATTGAAGGTATCTCCATGGAAGGGCGTTATACGCTTCGGGAAGCGCGGCAAACTTAACCCTCGTTATGTCGGACCGTTCCCAATTCTGGATCGTATTGGGCCGGTGGCATACAGACTTGATTTACCAGCCGAGCTTAGTGGCGTGCATAACGTCTTCCATGTCTCGAATCTTAAGAAGTGTTTGGCAGACGAATCTCTCGTAGTTCCTCTCGAAGAAATCAGAGTTGATGATCGTTTACGTATTGTGGAGGAACCAGTTGAAATCTTAGATTATAAGATTCGTAGCCTTCCTCGGAGTAAAATCCGTATCGTTAAGGTTCGTTGGAATTCTAATCGTGGACCGGAGTTCACGTGGGAACGAGAAGATCAGATGAAGGCTAAGTACCCTCATCTATTTCCTAAGCGTGCGTTTGAATCGAACTATGTGGCCTCCAAAGATAAATGAATCTCGGGTCGAGATTCCTTTCAACTGGGGGATGATGTAACAACGGGAAAAATTTTCTTTTCTTTCTTCCTTTCGTCTCTTCATCCCCGGACTTCATTAAATTTTCGGGACGAAAATTCTTTCAACTGGGGGATGATGTGACACCCGGCATATTCAGGTTAATACTTATTATACTTTACATTCATGCGTTTCATACTTTACTTACATACGGGTCTATCTCAACGAAAACATTGAAAACAACTACTTAATATCATACTTGACTGGGTCAGTGAGTCGTTACAATGGTTCGAAAGACCATTGGGTGTCGGTCCATAACCACGTGTACAAGAATCGGTAATTCGTGGAATCGCCGGGTTTAACGCACCCACGCAAGTCTCGAGTCCCGGGAATTGGTGATCGGGCGGGAACGTGTTATTTATCATGCATTATATGTTTACAATCATTATGTGACTTGTCGGTATGTGAATATGTGTTAACATATGTTAAAACGGGGTTTAACGCGCAAAACACACGAAAACAGCCCCTATAGGCGATTAGGGAAGCCCAATCGCCTATAGGAGGGGCGAGTGGGGGACCTTAGGGGCGAGTAGGGACTGATCGCATGACTGTTCATGCGATTAGGCCCCAATCGCATGAACTTACATGCGATTAGGCTTCCTAATCGCGTGTAAAGCTGCATAATCGCGTGTTACGTGCTGGACGACTAGAAACGCCTATAAATACCACCCTTGACCTCCAAAACATCATTTGTGCAACCCTAGCCGTCCTATAACATAACCCAACACACAAACACCCTCTGGAACTCGTTTTTGCATCAAAACAACCATTTTCAAGCTTATTCCATCATCACCTCTTGAATACAAGGTGTGTTCTTCAAACCCAAACCTTTAAATGATTATGTTTTACTCCCTAAACGTCCAGACCTGACTTATAAATGTTTTTGTCTATAAAAATCCATTTAAAACCGTTTTTAAACAAACCCACACCTTTACATGTGTTATATGTGTTATATGTGATTAAAGATAGAATTTTTAGGATTGAATCATGGTTGTTTTTGTGTTATTATGATGTTTATGGCTGTTACAAGTTAGTATGATGATGTCCTAGGAGTTTGAATGGTTTTGGTTGTGTATTGTTGATATTTGATGTTTTGACCCATTTGAAGGATTTTGGATGATTAAGGATGATATGAGGTATGTTGTTGATTGAATGATGTTAGGGTTTGCTCTAGGATGATGCTAGAACAGTAGGATGCTATCGGACAACGTGGTTATGCGATTTAATCTGAATAATTGCTATTTAGGGCAAGTTCTTGCATGTTGATGTGATGTTTACATGCTAAGTTGCTATTTTGGGAAAACGCTCGCATTCGGAACTGTTAGAACGATGAAAACTTAGGGGTTTTGCTTGAAATATGTTTGTTAAGGTGTTAGGATGATTATTGGATGTTTTTACATGTTTCGGATCTGATTTGGAGCGTTAAACGCGCGAAATTTCATTGTGCAGCTGCAGCAGGCGATTAGCATCATAATCGCATGCTGTTATAGGCGATTAGGCCCCTTAGGGGGCGATTGGCATCCCAATCGCATGACTGTATAGGCGATTAGCATGCTGATTGCCTGTTGACCATCCCCAATCACATGTTGACTTTTCCCTAAATGCTAGTTTGATTCCTAATCGCGTGTAATGCTGCTGTATGTATATTTTAACATCCCGGAACATGATTTGACGCCTAGGAACATGATAGGAACCCCGGGATACACCCAATGGCTTAGTAATATGTGTTCGGACCTGTTTACGCGTTAATTGGACATTATGCTAGACTAGGTGAACTGTTACGCGTATGAAGTGTTTAATTGCATATGTGGCATGATGTCTTGTATTTATCTAACACATGAGATGTCGGGTCACCAATGGGATGTCGGGCCTTGTCTGGTGCAGTCGGTTAAACGTTTGAAACATCATTTCATATATACACGGTTATGGTCTGGACTACTAGGGACTAATCAACCTGCGGGTTGTTAGTCTAACACCTTATACGCTCGTCATGATAGGTCGCCGGTATTAGGGGCCGTCTATTGAGCAGGTTTACTTGTCGTAGTGCGAAGAGCAGCATCAGGTGAGTTTCACGGCCCCGCCTTACGCTTTACATTTTGGGGGAGACACATGCTTATACTTATTACATAAATTATCATGTTATGCTAGTGGTTGATTCATTTACATACTATACGATACGTAAAGTCCCGGGGAAACCATGAATATGCTGGATAGCATAACGGGGGAAATGTGGATAGATCTATTGGGATTGACAGACCCCACCCGTCGGCTGGGAGCCGGGCGGGTGCATATTGTCTCGGTCGTAAGCTAAATCATTTCGGGCAAAAATCATATCTCGTTGTCTGTAATGGTTTCCGGTCGTGGTAGTATAACTCATGCGTCTAGCTAACGCTATTATTTCTGACATAGTGGTAACATGATGGCTTTTATTACTTTAAACGTTTAATATAAAACCTGTGAACTCACCGGCATTATTTGCTGACGTTTTTAGCATGTTTGTCTCAGGTCGTTGAGGTAGCAGCTTATCATAGGCGCACGGAGTCACACGGCGTCTAGGATTCATATGCATTGCCTTATCTTTTCCAGACTTACGTACTTTTACATTTTGGGTTGTAATAAAAGTTACGCTTCCGCAGCGAATGGATTTATGAAAACTTAATGGTTGTTTATTTCATTTTACGTATCATATAGTGTCGTTTATTGTGACCGTTGACTTAGATCCTGGTTTGTCATGCACCTCGCGGTAAAACCCCGCACGTGGAATTTGAGGGTGTGACAGATTGGTATCAGAGCCAGGTTTCGATCCTGGGACCTGTGAGTTTTATATCTGTTGAGTTTAGCCGACTGTTAGACATTGTACCGACTCCCTTAGAGGTCAAGTATCTTATAGAATTGGCTGATGGTAAGAATATTGAGGCAACTCATATTCTTAAAGGATGCCAGTTGGAACTGTCGGGGTGTCGGTGTCGTCATCTTCTACGCTACATCATCTATTTACTCTTTATCATCCTATTTCTTGACTCATCCTTACTATGATTCGATGGCGAACGATATACTATTGGACTTTCTTGACGGCGGTGTACATTGGGGTAGCTTCGGCGTACTCTTGAGATCTGTCCAGGGATTTGGACATCTCCCTTCTACGCCCTAATGAACACGCTCGTTCTTATGCATACTATCTTGTACTTATACTTATGATAATACCATGATTGGGCGCTAGTGTTCGGTGACTTGAACTTCAAACTTAAAGCGCGCCTGGAGGACCATGTAGAACAGTTTATCATGTCGGGTGCACACGAGATCATAAACTGTGATGCATGGGATCCCTGGCGGACTTTGGGCTTGAACGAATGGACCCGAACTGGGCTCGGTCTAGTTTCTTGAAATTCCTAATGGGTTATACCACGGGCAAGCCTAAATCTTTTGTTTTATGCTATGACAGAAGATGTCGGGAGCTCGTGGAGGTCGCAGAGGTGGCCGTGCTGGCGGTCGTGCTGGCGGCCGTGGTGGCGGCGGTGGCCGTGGGAACATTAATATGACCCAAGCGGAGTTGGATAACCTGATACAGCAGCACGTGAATATTGCTCTGGCTGCATTTCAAGCCGCTCATAATGCTATGGGTGGTACGTCGATTCTCGCCTATTTTATCTTGTTCTGGGGTACTGTACCTTTTCTTGATTCTCACCTGTGTGTCTGTTCCAGGTGGTGCTGTCAATCCTCCTCCACCCCAGTGTTCCTACAAAAAGTTTATGGATTGCAAGCCCCACAACTTTAGTGGCACTGAAGGGGCAGTGGGACTGCTCCGCTGGTTGGAGAAAATTGAGTCGGTTTTCTCGATGTGCAGCTGCCCGGAAGGCGACCGGGTGAAATATGCTTCTGCGACCCTGGAGGGTCAAGCTCTGACTTGGTGGAACTCCACCACCCAGACTATGGGTATTGGGGAAGCCCACGCTATGCCCTGGGCGGAGTTCATTCAGTTGCTGAAAAACGAGTACTGCCCGAGGGATGAAATCCAAAAGCTTGAGCACGAAGTCTGGAATCATAAGATGGTGGGGTCCGAGATTGAAACTTACACTGCTAGGCACAATGAGTTGGCGGTGTTTTGCCCTGATCTGCACGCACCCGAATACCGAAGGATTGAACATTATGTCGTTGGGTTGGTACCGGAGATTGCAGGGTTGGTTGCTGCGGGTAATCTCACTGTTTATTCTGAGGTGGTTCGGTCGGCTCACAGGCTGACCAACATGAAGGTGGCTGAAGGGGTCTTGCCTCCTCGAGGCGCTACTGTGAAGGCTCCTAATAGTAACAAGCGGAAGTGGGAAGCTGTGGGGAAAGGCTCGAGTTCGGCTCAGCCTCAGCAGGTAAGGAAGTCTGATACTGGGGGATCGTCGTCTGAACAGAAAACGGGGGGTTATCAGGGGAGGTTGCCGAAGTGTGAACGATGCTGGTTCCATCATACTAGTCGTTGCGACAAGAACCATTGTCGCCGGTGCAACAAGGCCGGGCATGTGGCCCAAGACTGCAGGGTTAACCTTCAGGGTAACCGGAACCCTCCTGCCACACCTACTCCGGCTCCTCATGTTGCTGCTCCCCAGGGAAACCAGGGTAAGCAGGGGTGCTACAATTGTGGTGAATTTGGTCACTACAAGCGTGAATGCCCCAAGTTGAAGCAGGGCGAGGCTGGGAAGAACGGGTCGGGTAATGGAAACAATGGGGGCGGAGGCAGGAATGCTCGCGCCTTCGTGATTGGTTCGAGCGGGGCTCGACAGGATCCTGACACTGTTACTGGTACGTTTCTTCTCGATAATCGCTATGCTACGGTTTTATTCGATTCCGGTGCCGATAAGAGTTTTATATCTCTTGGGTTTAGCCAATTGCTTGATAGGGTACTTACACCTTTAGAGGCTAAGTACTTGATAGAATTGGCTGATGGTAAGAAAGTCGAGGCGACGCACGTCCTTAGGGAGTTTCACCTTGAGTTGTCGGGTTATTCCTTCCCTATTGATCTTATGCCGGTGTCCTTGGGTAGTTTCGATGTTGTCGTGGGTATGGACTGGTTGTCTCTGTATCATGCTGAGATCGTTTGTTTTGATAAAGTCATTCGTCTTCCTCTCCCTGATGGAGAAATTCTGTTGGTGCACGGTGAGAAGAGCGGGGTCCCATTGAGTATCATTTCGTGTATGAAAGCCTATAAGTATCTTCGGAAGGGGTATTCTGCCATTCTGGCACTTGTTTCGGTTTCGTCTGAAGAAGAGAAGAAGATTGAAGATATTCCTGTTGTCCGTGACTTTCCCGATGTATTTCCTGAAGACTTACCTGGTCTTCCGCCTTATCGTCAGGTCGAATTTGGTATTGAACTTGCTCCAGGTGCGGCCCCTATTGCCCGAGCCCCATATCGGCTTGCACCTCCCGAGATGCAGGAGTTGTCAAACCAGTTGCAGGAGCTGTTAGAGAAGGGTTTCATTCGACCTAGTTCGTCCCCGTGGGGAGCCCCTATTTTGTTTGTCAAGAAGAAGGACGGAAGCCTACGGATGTGTATCGACTACCGGGAATTGAAAAAGGTTACCATCAAGAATCGTTATCCTCTTCCTCGCATCGATGACTTATTTGACCAGCTTCAGGGTTCTAGTTTCTATTCGAAGATCGATTTGAGGTCGGGGTACCATCAGTTGAGGGTTCAAGAAGCTGACATTCCGAAGACCGCCTTTCGAACTCGCTATGGCCATTTCGAATTCTTGGTCATGCCTTTTGGTCTCACCAATGCACCGGCCATTTTTATGGATCTGATGAACCGTGTTTGTAAGCCTTATCTTGATAAGTTCGTGATTGTCTTCATTGATGATATTCTAGTCTATTCCAAGAACGAGGTGGACCACCAGGAACACTTGCGTCTTGTTTTGGAACTCCTGAGGCGGGAACAGTTATACGCTAAGTTTTCTAAGTGCAGCTTCTGGTTGCGTGAAGTCCAGTTCCTTGGTCATGTAGTTAATGAGAAAGGAATTCACGTTGACCCAGCTAAGATTGAAGCCATTAAAGACTGGGAAGCACCAAAGACGCCATCTGAGGTGCGGCAATTCCTGGGTCTTGCGGGTTATTATCGTCGTTTTATCGAGGGATTTTCGAAGATCGCTCAACCCCTCACCTCGCTTACCCAGAAGGACAGGAAGTTCGACTGGGGTGATTCGCAGGAGTCAGCCTTCCAGATGTTAAAGGGTAAACTCTGTTCTGTTCCTATGTTGTCCTTGCCTGAGGGCACGGACGATTTTGTGGTTTATTGTGACGCTTCTATCTGGGGTCTCGGTTGTGTACTGATGCAGCGCGAGAAGGTCATCGCCTATGCTTCTCGTCAGCTCAAAGTTCATGAGAAAAACTACCCCACCCATGATCTGGAATTGGGTGCTGTAGTCTTTGCTTTAAAGATTTGGAGGCATTACTTGTACGGTACCAAATGCACTATTTACACCGATCACAAGAGCCTCCAGCATATCTTTGATCAGAAGGTGTTGAATATAAGACAGCGTCGCTGGGTCGAGCTTCTTAACGATTACGAGTGCGCTATTAAATACCATCCGGGCAAGGCGAATGTGGTCGCAGACGCCTTGAGCAGGAAGGAAACGGCTAAACCTCGTCGTGTTCGAGCTCTTCAGCTCACCATCCATTCCGGCTTACCTGATCGAATCCGTTCAGCGCAGCAAGAAGCTTTGAAGGAGGAAAACCTTAAAGCTGAAACCATGCATGGTGCTGATAGCCACCTTGAGCTCAGGTCCGATGGGTTACACTATTTCGCTGAACGTATTTGGGTTCCCTTATTTGGGGGCTTGCGGGAGCTCGTTCTTGATGAAGCTCACAAGTCCCGGTATTCTATTCACCCTGGCTCCGATAAGATGTATCAAGACCTAAAGATACTTTATTGGTGGCCGAACATGAAGGCGGACGTGGCTTCGTACGTGAGCAAGTGCTTGACCTGTGCCAAGGTCAAGGTCGAGTACCAAAAGCCATCCGGCCTTCTGCAACAGCCTGAAATTCCTGAGTGGAAGTGGGAGCGGATTACGATGGACTTTGTGACCAAACTCCCGAAATCGCCCAGTGGTTGTAACATGATCTGGGTAATTGTCGATAGGTTGACAAAGTCTGCACACTTCCTCGCTATCAAAGATACCGATGGCCTCGAGCGTCTGGCACGGTTATATCTCAAGGAAGTGGTCTCTCGGCACGGGGTGCCTGTCTCTATTATTTCTGATCGTGATCCTCGGTTCGCCTCTAACTTCTGGAAATCCTTGCATAAAGGCTCTGGGTACTCAGTTAGACATGAGCACAGCGTATCATCCGCAAACTGACGGTCAAAGTGAGCGGACAATCCAAACGCTAGAAGACATGCTTCGGGCATGTGTGATCGATTTTGGCAAGGGGTGGGAGAGTCATCTACCGTTGGTGGAATTCTCCTACAACAACAGTTACCATTCTAGCATCAAGGCAGCTCCGTTCGAGGCTCTTTACGGGCGGAAATGCCGGTCTCCTCTTTGTTGGGCCGAGGTGGGTGAGAGTCAACTCACCGGCCCGGAACTTGTGTACGAGACTTCCGAGAAGATCGTACAAATCCGTAACCGCTTGGCAGCAGCTCGGGATCGTCAAAAGAGCTATGCCGATCGTCGTCGCAAGCCTTTGGAGTTTGAGGTTGGCGACAGGGTTTTGTTGAAGGTATCTCCGTGGAAGGGCGTTATACGTTTTGGGAAGCGGGGCAAATTGAATCCTCGGTATGTAGGACCGTTCGCAATTCTGGAACGGATTGGACCGGTAGCATACAGGCTTGATCTGCCAGCTGAACTCAGTAATGTTCATAATGTCTTCCATGTCTCTAATCTGAAGAAGTGTTTGGTGGATGAATCTTTGGTTGTTCCTCTCGAGGAGATCAAGGTGGATGATCGTCTGCGTATTGTGGAGGAACCGGTTGAAATTCTTGACTATAAAATCCGTAGCCTTCGCCGGAGTAAAATCCGCATTGTTAAAGTCCGTTGGAACTCAGATCGTGGACCAGAGTTCACGTGGGAACGGGAAGATCAAATGAAGGCTAAGTATCCCCATTTATTTCCTAAACGCGCGTTCGAATCAAGGCATGTCTCTGCTGAAGCTGAATGAATCTCGGGTCGAGATTCCTTTCAACAGGGGGATGATGTGGCAACCGGAAAATTTTTCTTCTCTTTCGTCTCTTCCTTTTTGGGCCTTGGGCAATTTTCGGGACGAAAATTCTTTCAACAGGGGGATGATAAGACACCCGGCAAACTCAGGTTAGTAACGTTGACTAAACTAGTAAGTCTACCTTAGCGAGTCATGCATATTACGTTCTTAACGGGGTCAGTCGAGTCGGTATGATGATTCTGGGAATCATCGGGAGTCGTTACGATGATCCGCGGGGTCATCGGGAGTCGGTCCATAACCATGTCCAAGATCTCTTTGTACAAGTAAATCCATGAGGGTCTAAGGAAGATCATGAGTGGATATGGATGATATCTTGTGTAAGATTTTGTGGTACTTGCAAGATTCATAAAAATCCTTTAAATCCTTCAACAAATCGGCCAAAATACCCTACCATAATCTATCAAAGATTACATGGTACAAACATATCCAAGATTTATGGGATTTAGATCTAATAATAGATCTTTGTGATCTTTAAAGATTGTGTGAAGATATGATAAGATTTTTATAAGATATTGTGTGTCCTTGTGAGATTGAGAAATCCATCCATTCCCTTTAAAAATCTCGGCCAACACACAAGAAAAATCATCCCAAGATCATGCAAATATTACTCTAGTACACTCACAATCCTTGTAAATCTAAGATAGATCATGGTAGATATTATTGTGTCCTTGAAATCAAAACAAAATCCTCTCCTTGGCTAGCAAAACCCACGACCAAAACTAACCCAAGAAGAACAAATCCACACAAGATTTAACTAGTACAAATATCTCCATGTTTTAAGGGATTTTGGATCCAAGTTAGATTGTATGTGTTCTTGGGAAGATCATGGGAAGATTATAAGAGATCATGTGACCTTATACTTGATCAAAACAAGCAAAAACTCTTCTTTTTTTTCTTTCTTTGAGCCGTGGGTTATCAAGACACACACACACATTCTTTCAAGTTCAAACACTTCAAATTCCTTCACTAAACATCCATCATCCAAACCCCCATTGTGTGTTTCAAGCTAGGAGCTAAACCACATAGGAAGAACACACTACACTCCATCAAAATCAAGCATTGTTAGCTTCCCTAGCCTTGTGCTAGTTGTAAGTATTCTTGATCTTGTTCTTGTCTTTAAAAGTTTATGTTTATTAGCTTGAAGTAAGTTGTACAAGGGGTTAACTTGATTAAGCTTTTCATGATAAAACATATGATTTTAAAAACTAAAATGGTGTTTAGTTAGTGTGAATAAATTGAAAGTTTAGTGATGGATGTTAGGTATTCTTGTAGTTTTTACTAAGATCGTGAACACTTGAAGAAAAATATCATTACGTCAAGCTGAGTAAAAATATATTTTAAGGAGTTAAAATATATATAACTTGGGTGAAAATTTTACATAACACTTTCCTAAGTGTTGGAAAAATATTCGTGGGAGAAAATATAACGTAAATAATCTAACGATTAAAAACGTTAAACGAACGTATGGACTTAACGAGGAAAATACATACATATATATATATATATATATATATATATATATATATATATATATATATATATATATGTTCGGCTCGACGAAATTCTAGTATATTTACTTAATGGGAAAGTAAATATACGGGAAGGAAAACCGAGACGAGTAAATAATATATATATATATATATATATATATATATATACCGAACCGACGAGATCCTAGTATATGTACTTAATGGGAAAGTAAATATACGGTGTGGTGAGTCGAGTCGGGCGTTAAAAATATATTATATCGAACGACGAGATCTTAAGTATAATTATTTAATGGGAAAATAGTTATACGTTAAGTAAAGTTGAGTCGAGAATAATATTATACAAGTTAATTAATATTCATGAAAGAATAAATGTAACTTGTAACAATAGTAATCCATCACCAACGGACCTAGGACATATGTTTAATTAAACGGGGAATTATATGTAAATGGTGGTGTTGGGAGTTGGGTGTACAACTTGCCGGAAAAGCACACACTATAGACTTAGTGACTTACACACACTAGGACGTTCGTAGGTGCTTGATCACGGACTTGCTATTCTCTGCTATTTGATTGTACGCTGTACATCAGGTGAGTTTCACAGCCCCACTTTTACCGTTTTACTTTCGGGGGAGAAACATGCTACTTACTTACCCATTAAAGGTCATGTTATACTATGGTTACTTTACATATACTATGCGGCTTTTTACGGAAAGTCCCAGGGGGGAAACCATGAATGTGCGGGGATGCACAACGGGGGAAATGTGGATAGATCTATTGGGCCTCACAAACCCCACTCGACGGCTGGGCCGGGCGGGTGCATATTGTCTCTTATTACTGGCTCGCCGAGGCATCGGTTATAGCCAAAACTGCTGGGCAAGCTTCAACAACTTATAAACGTATAGTAATGGATTCCCAACCGCAGTAGTAAACAAACACTTAACGTCTAGCTAACGTTCTTATAACCTAGTAGTAACGGATATGATCTTCACAACTTATAACAAACACTTTATAAAAGAAAACATGTGAACTCACCAGCATTATATGTTGACATTTTTGGCATGTTTTCTCAGGTCGCTAAGGTAGCAGTCAATGGGCTAGGCGCACGGAGTCATGCACAGCGTCTAATATTTTGAAGCATGTTAAACAATGTTTTGTAAACAATGATATGTCTTTTGGTTGTAAACAAGAATGCTTCCGCTGCTGGTTTACGGCTCAAAGCATGATATTTTGGTTTTAAATATATTTATGAATGCATGTTTGTTGTATGTTTGTTGTGATCGTTGACTGAGATCCTGGTGTGTCACGCGCCTCGCGGTAAAACCCCGCACGTGGAATTTGAGGGTGTGACATAATGTCTAAGCATAAAGCACGTTTGTAAGCAAATGCACATAGTACTAGAATTGTATTGTAAAAATGTGAACTTGTATGCGTAATTTGTATAAGTGTACATGTAACACCCCAAAAGTGAATAAAAGCAAAAAGAGGATAGGAAATACTCACATTGATTGTGATGATGAAGTTGTAATAAATAAACGAGAATTACAAATCAAAATGAGTCGTCTGAAACGGGTATGAGAGCCTATATTCATTATCGTAGAGTTAGATTTATGAAAGTTAATTTGGCCATCTAAGTTATGAATTTATGGATTTCAGACAGTAGTTTTTTTTTCTTCTTTTGCTACTAATAATTTTTCTTTCAAACATATATAATAAAGTATTAATTTGCATCTAATTTACTTGAAAGATTTTAGAGTAGCAATGGTACGCATCCTTGATAAAATATATGCGCAACCTCTTTAATTAAAATAGCTTTTTTTAAGAAAATTTCAACTGAAGATAACTGGTTATCAAATGAAACGAAGGAAAACTAAAAGCTCTTTTTCATATGCGGTTATATGGTTTAATAAAACGTGGACAAACGGCTTAGTAAAATTCTTATTCGACCGGAACAAATATGCGAATTGATTTAATCGAATTGACAATAGGGCCAGAACCAATATACCTCACTATTCGGAAAGCGTCGAGCAGGTTAATGCGGCAGTTGGTTAAGATAGAATCAAGATGTAAGAATGACAACGGTATACGGCCACATACACCAACGACTTCTATAGGCAACGGCGGTCGCAATATCCCGTAGTAAGAAGGAGACCAGCAACCGTGAGGTTGGTAATAGCTTGTACGATGGCGGGGTTTTGTTGTAGGCTTTGATTTGTCGGAAAAAATAGGGCGACGCTAGTCAGATATGGTTATAGTGGTTGACGGTACCTATTAGGTCGGAGGTTTAACATGGAGACGTTTAACAAGGGAGGAGGGAGTAGATGTTTTGAGGTGTGAGGTGTGATGCGTGAGGCGTGAGTTTTAAACCCAATGCTTCCAAATACTTACAAGGTAAATGAAATAGGTGTGATTAAGGGCTTAAATCACTCCATAGATTACGCAGGGATCACCATTCGTTTATTTTGTGATTCCTGAATTTGCATCAAGAATAAATGGAGAAGATGTGTAAAATCTTAATTGCTTTTACTTTTATTATTCTGACATCCCTTTTTTTAGTCAATGAAAAAAAATGTGAGACAATGCCCCATCCATATTTATTTCAATTAATTTCCTAAATCTCATTTATTATTTCTTTTTTTTTTATGTTTCAGTAAAGAACCAAACTTGCAAGTTTATTTATGTTTTTTTTTTTTTTGCTTTTAAGTACATGTAAATTTAGGATACGAAATGGATATGACTATATTTATGTTACGAAACATTTTATATGTCTAACACATAAGTATACATATACCCTTTTTAAAGAAAAGTTAAAATAAAACAATAATTGATGAGGACTAAAGGTGGACCATCAAAAATAGATGAAAGGCTAAAATTTACAACTTGTTAAAAGATGAGGGATTGGTTGGATGCGGGTTCGAGACCTGACATCAACATTTAATTTTTTTTTTGAAGCAAATTTTATTAAATAACTATTAGTTTAAGGTGTTTTTAAAAAAAAACATATATTGTTTTAAACAACATTTTTTTTACTTGGGGAGAATATGCGATGTTACAGTCTCCCCTACTTTTGGAAACTTCATCCCGAAGTTATTAAGAACACAGGGTTAAGGGTGATTGGGTAGAAATTAGGACAACTGTGATCTGGAAAATTTGTGTTAAGACATGACATGAATTTATAAGTAATAGAATAATCGGTTTCGAATAATTTGGATAAGACGTTTGATATGTGTGAGTTTTAAGGATTGGATTAGGTTCGTCTGAAATAGCAAGGAGAATGAGAATCTAGCAAAATACTAAACTTTAAGTTTTAGGAATCCTAAAAGAAATGCATGAGTTGATTTGACAAATTTTGAAGTAGGTGTTTAAAGCGAATATCTTTGACGTTTAACCCGAGGTTAGGAACTTGAGAGTGTAAATGAGAAGGGTTTTGGGAATGTGTAACTGGTGAAGGGCAGAGGTACTAATGAAGCAGTCTCCCCTACTTTTGAATGGTTTCTGACCGGACATTATTAAGGACATGCAATAGGATTTCGACTAACAGAGAGTGTAAGAGTATACAAAGTTTAAGGTTTTCTGTAGAGGTGGTCAATAAGGAAGGTTCCAACAAAACTAAAAAAATGCCAGCTATTAGTCAACGACCTATTGAAGAGGTAGTAATGGGTAGGTTCTTGGTCAGACTCCTAGTCCACTCTCGCAGTATCGTTTATACTTATATATAGGGTGTACCGCAGCTAACCCACCACACTCCCGATACTTTGGACTCGTACTGATTGTCTACCAACAGCCTAAATAGCATTACACACCACCCCCATGTACCTGTAAACCCATGATTGCGTTCCGGACCGTAATCATCGATTTACCTTACACTAGGGTGCTATGCTTTTCCATAACACTAACATAAGTAATACAAGAAACAATGCGTGCAACCAAAATGTGTTAAGTAGTAGATACTGCTCAAGTATAAGATGCGGTTAAAGGTTCTTCCCCTTTCAGGTTCACCCTTTAACCGTAATGAGATTAATGTGCAAGACATGATTAGGGGTTCTTCACCTTTCGGGTTCACCCTTAACCGGTAAATTTTCTCTTCACATCATTGGGCTTTAAACAACCATATCGATAAACTCTGAGGATTACACTGTTCCCCTCGGGTTAGAGGAATACTCTGAACCGAGTCGTACATGGGAACTGGCTTAGATCTCATACGAGCTATCAATTAGTATGTTCGTTGTCCATGATGATGAACAAAATAATGTCAAGTATAACAGGGTTTTGCTCACAACAACAAATATATATATATATATATGTATGTATGCATACCAAATATGCGTTCATGTAAGTATATAAGTATAGCATAAAATTTCGATTGAAAGAATAGCATAACGTAAATCGAGTAAATCGCATAATTTGCACAAAATGAAAGTAAACGAGTTAAATTAATGCTCAAAAATAGTGTTGTAAAAATAACTACTAATAACATCAGCCTTCCAGATGTTAAAGGGTAAACTCTGTTCTGTTCCTATGTTGTCCTTGCCTGAGGGCACGGACGATTTTGTGGTTTATTGTGACGCTTCTATCTGGGGTCTCGGTTGTGTACTGATGCAGCGCGAGAAGGTCATCGCCTATGCTTCTCGTCAGCTCAAAGTTCATGAGAAAAACTACCCCACCCATGATCTGGAATTGGGTGCTGTAGTCTTTGCTTTAAAGATTTGGAGGCATTACTTGTACGGTACCAAATGCACTATTTACACCGATCACAAGAGCCTCCAGCATATCTTTGATCAGAAGGTGTTGAATATAAGACAGCGTCGCTGGGTCGAGCTTCTTAACGATTACGAGTGCGCTATTAAATACCATCCGGGCAAGGCGAATGTGGTCGCAGACGCCTTGAGCAGGAAGGAAACGGCTAAACCTCGTCGTGTTCGAGCTCTTCAGCTCACCATCCATTCCGGCTTACCTGATCGAATCCGTTCAGCGCAGCAAGAAGCTTTGAAGGAGGAAAACCTTAAAGCTGAAACCATGCATGGTGCTGATAGCCACCTTGAGCTCAGGTTCGATGGGTTACACTATTTCGCTGAACGTATTTGGGTTCCCTTATTTGGGGGCTTGCGGGAGCTCGTTCTTGATGAAGCTCACAAGTCCCGGTATTCTATTCACCCTGGCTCCGATAAGATGTATCAAGACCTAAAGATACTTTATTGGTGGCCGAACATGAAGGCGGACGTGGCTTCGTACGTGAGCAAGTGCTTGACCTGTGCCAAGGTCAAGGTCGAGTACCAAAAGCCATCCGGCCTTCTGCAACAGCCTGAAATTCCTGAGTGGAAGTGGGAGCGGATTACGATGGACTTTGTGACCAAACTCCCGAAATCGCCCAGTGGTTGTAACATGATCTGGGTAATTGTCGATAGGTTGACAAAGTCTGCACACTTCCTCGCTATCAAAGATACCGATGGCCTCGAGCGTCTGGCACGGTTATATCTCAAGGAAGTGGTCTCTCGGCACGGGGTGCCTGTCTCTATTATTTCTGATCGTGATCCTCGGTTCGCCTCTAACTTCTGGAAATCCTTGCATAAAGGCTCTGGGTACTCAGTTAGACATGAGCACAGCGTATCATCCGCAAACTGACGGTCAAAGTGAGCGGACAATCCAAACGCTAGAAGACATGCTTCGGGCATGTGTGATCGATTTTGGCAAGGGGTGGGAGAGTCATCTACCGTTGGTGGAATTCTCCTACAACAACAGTTACCATTCTAGCATCAAGGCAGCTCCGTTCGAGGCTCTTTACGGGCGGAAATGCCGGTCTCCTCTTTGTTGGGCCGAGGTGGGTGAGAGTCAACTCACCGGCCCGGAACTTGTGTACGAGACTTCCGAGAAGATCGTACAAATCCGTAACCGCTTGGCAGCAGCTCGGGATCGTCAAAAGAGCTATGCCGATCGTCGTCGCAAGCCTTTGGAGTTTGAGGTTGGCGACAGGGTTTTGTTGAAGGTATCTCCGTGGAAGGGCGTTATACGTTTTGGGAAGCGGGGCAAATTGAATCCTCGGTATGTAGGACCGTTCGCAATTCTGGAACGGATTGGACCGGTAGCATACAGGCTTGATCTGCCAGCTGAACTCAGTAATGTTCATAATGTCTTCCATGTCTCTAATCTGAAGAAGTGTTTGGTGGATGAATCTTTGGTTGTTCCTCTCGAGGAGATCAAGGTGGATGATCGTCTGCGTATTGTGGAGGAACCGGTTGAAATTCTTGACTATAAAATCCGTAGCCTTCGCCGGAGTAAAATCCGCATTGTTAAAGTCCGTTGGAACTCAGATCGTGGACCAGAGTTCACGTGGGAACGGGAAGATCAAATGAAGGCTAAGTATCCCCATTTATTTCCTAAACGCGCGTTCGAATCAAGGCATGTCTCTGCTGAAGCTGAATGAATCTCGGGTCGAGATTCCTTTCAACAGGGGGATGATGTGGCAACCGGAAAATTTTTCTTCTCTTTCGTCTCTTCCTTTTTGGGCCTTGGGCAATTTTCGGGACGAAAATTCTTTCAACAGGGGGATGATAAGACACCCGGCAAACTCAGGTTAGTAACGTTGACTAAACTAGTAAGTCTACCTTAGCGAGTCATGCATATTACGTTCTTAACGGGGTCAGTCGAGTCGGTATGATGATTCTGGGAATCATCGGGAGTCGTTACGATGATCCGCGGGGTCATCGGGAGTCGGTCCATAACCATGTCCAAGATCTCTTTGTACAAGTAAATCCATGAGGGTCTAAGGAAGATCATGAGTGGATATGGATGATATCTTGTGTAAGATTTTGTGGTACTTGCAAGATTCATAAAAATCCTTTAAATCCTTCAACAAATCGGCCAAAATACCCTACCATAATCTATCAAAGATTACATGGTACAAACATATCCAAGATTTATGGGATTTAGATCTAATAATAGATCTTTGTGATCTTTAAAGATTGTGTGAAGATATGATAAGATTTTTATAAGATATTGTGTGTCCTTGTGAGATTGAGAAATCCATCCATTCCCTTTAAAAATCTCGGCCAACACACAAGAAAAATCATCCCAAGATCATGCAAATATTACTCTAGTACACTCACAATCCTTGTAAATCTAAGATAGATCATGGTAGATATTATTGTGTCCTTGAAATCAAAACAAAATCCTCTCCTTGGCTAGCAAAACCCACGACCAAAACTAACCCAAGAAGAACAAATCCACACAAGATTTAACTAGTACAAATATCTCCATGTTTTAAGGGATTTTGGATCCAAGTTAGATTGTATGTGTTCTTGGGAAGATCATGGGAAGATTATAAGAGATCATGTGACCTTATACTTGATCAAAACAAGCAAAAACTCTTCTTTTTTTTCTTTCTTTGAGCCGTGGGTTATCAAGACACACACACACATTCTTTCAAGTTCAAACACTTCAAATTCCTTCACTAAACATCCATCATCCAAACCCCCATTGTGTGTTTCAAGCTAGGAGCTAAACCACATAGGAAGAACACACTACACTCCATCAAAATCAAGCATTGTTAGCTTCCCTAGCCTTGTGCTAGTTGTAAGTATTCTTGATCTTGTTCTTGTCTTTAAAAGTTTATGTTTATTAGCTTGAAGTAAGTTGTACAAGGGGTTAACTTGATTAAGCTTTTCATGATAAAACATATGATTTTAAAAACTAAAATGGTGTTTAGTTAGTGTGAATAAATTGAAAGTTTAGTGATGGATGTTAGGTATTCTTGTAGTTTTTACTAAGATCGTGAACACTTGAAGAAAAATATCATTACGTCAAGCTGAGTAAAAATATATTTTAAGGAGTTAAAATATATATAACTTGGGTGAAAATTTTACATAACACTTTCCTAAGTGTTGGAAAAATATTCGTGGGAGAAAATATAACGTAAATAATCTAACGATTAAAAACGTTAAACGAACGTATGGACTTAACGAGGAAAATACATACATATATATATATATATATATGTTCGGCTCGACGAAATTCTAGTATATTTACTTAATGGGAAAGTAAATATACGGGAAGGAAAACCGAGACGAGTAAATAATATATATATATATATATATATATATATACCGAACCGACGAGATCCTAGTATATGTACTTAATGGGAAAGTAAATATACGGTGTGGTGAGTCGAGTCGGGCGTTAAAAATATATTATATCGAACGACGAGATCTTAAGTATAATTATTTAATGGGAAAATAGTTATACGTTAAGTAAAGTTGAGTCGAGAATAATATTATACAAGTTAATTAATATTCATGAAAGAATAAATGTAACTTGTAACAATAGTAATCCATCACCAACGGACCTAGGACATATGTTTAATTAAACGGGGAATTATATGTAAATGGTGGTGTTGGGAGTTGGGTGTACAACTTGCCGGAAAAGCACACACTATAGACTTAGTGACTTACACACACTAGGACGTTCGTAGGTGCTTGATCACGGACTTGCTATTCTCTGCTATTTGATTGTACGCTGTACATCAGGTGAGTTTCACAGCCCCACTTTTACCGTTTTACTTTCGGGGGAGAAACATGCTACTTACTTACCCATTAAAGGTCATGTTATACTATGGTTACTTTACATATACTATGCGGCTTTTTACGGAAAGTCCCAGGGGGGAAACCATGAATGTGCGGGGATGCACAACGGGGGAAATGTGGATAGATCTATTGGGCCTCACAAACCCCACTCGACGGCTGGGCCGGGCGGGTGCATATTGTCTCTTATTACTGGCTCGCCGAGGCATCGGTTATAGCCAAAACTGCTGGGCAAGCTTCAACAACTTATAAACGTATAGTAATGGATTCCCAACCGCAGTAGTAAACAAACACTTAACGTCTAGCTAACGTTCTTATAACCTAGTAGTAACGGATATGATCTTCACAACTTATAACAAACACTTTATAAAAGAAAACATGTGAACTCACCAGCATTATATGTTGACATTTTTGGCATGTTTTCTCAGGTCGCTAAGGTAGCAGTCAATGGGCTAGGCGCACGGAGTCATGCACAGCGTCTAATATTTTGAAGCATGTTAAACAATGTTTTGTAAACAATGATATGTCTTTTGGTTGTAAACAAGAATGCTTCCGCTGCTGGTTTACGGCTCAAAGCATGATATTTTGGTTTTAAATATATTTATGAATGCATGTTTGTTGTATGTTTGTTGTGATCGTTGACTGAGATCCTGGTGTGTCACGCGCCTCGCGGTAAAACCCCGCACGTGGAATTTGAGGGTGTGACATAATGTCTAAGCATAAAGCACGTTTGTAAGCAAATGCACATAGTACTAGAATTGTATTGTAAAAATGTGAACTTGTATGCGTAATTTGTATAAGTGTACATGTAACACCCCAAAAGTGAATAAAAGCAAAAAGAGGATAGGAAATACTCACATTGATTGTGATGATGAAGTTGTAATAAATAAACGAGAATTACAAATCAAAATGAGTCGTCTGAAACGGGTATGAGAGCCTATATTCATTATCGTAGAGTTAGATTTATGAAAGTTAATTTGGCCATCTAAGTTATGAATTTATGGATTTCAGACAGTAGTTTTTTTTTCTTCTTTTGTTACTAATAATTTTTCTTTCAAACATATATAATAAAGTATTAATTTGCATCTAATTTACTTGAAAGATTTTAGAGTAGCAATGGTACGCATCCTTGATAAAATATATGCGCAACCTCTTTAATTAAAATAGCTTTTTTTAAGAAAATTTCAACTGAAGATAACTGGTTATCAAATGAAACGAAGGAAAACTAAAAGCTCTTTTTCATATGCGGTTATATGGTTTAATAAAACGTGGACAAACGGCTTAGTAAAATTCTTATTCGACCGGAACAAATATGCGAATTGATTTAATCGAATTGACAATAGGGCCAGAACCAATATACCTCACTATTCGGAAAGCGTCGAGCAGGTTAATGCGGCAGTTGGTTAAGATAGAATCAAGATGTAAGAATGACAACGGTATACGGCCACATACACCAACGACTTCTATAGGCAACGGCGGTCGCAATATCCCGTAGTAAGAAGGAGACCAGCAACCGTGAGGTTGGTAATAGCTTGTACGATGGCGGGGTTTTGTTGTAGGCTTTGATTTGTCGGAAAAAATAGGGCGACGCTAGTCAGATATGGTTATAGTGGTTGACGGTACCTATTAGGTCGGAGGTTTAACATGGAGACGTTTAACAAGGGAGGAGGGAGTAGATGTTTTGAGGTGTGAGGTGTGATGCGTGAGGCGTGAGTTTTAAACCCAATGCTTCCAAATACTTACAAGGTAAATGAAATAGGTGTGATTAAGGGCTTAAATCACTCCATAGATTACGCAGGGATCACCATTCGTTTATTTTGTGATTCCTGAATTTGCATCAAGAATAAATGGAGAAGATGTGTAAAATCTTAATTGCTTTTACTTTTATTATTCTGACATCCCTTTTTTTAGTCAATGAAAAAAAATGTGAGACAATGCCCCATCCATATTTATTTCAATTAATTTCCTAAATCTCATTTATTATTTCTTTTTTTTTTATGTTTCAGTAAAGAACCAAACTTGCAAGTTTATTTATGTTTTTTTTTTTTTTGCTTTTAAGTACATGTAAATTTAGGATACGAAATGGATATGACTATATTTATGTTACGAAACATTTTATATGTCTAACACATAAGTATACATATACCCTTTTTAAAGAAAAGTTAAAATAAAACAATAATTGATGAGGACTAAAGGTGGACCATCAAAAATAGATGAAAGGCTAAAATTTACAACTTGTTAAAAGATGAGGGATTGGTTGGATGCGGGTTCGAGACCTGACATCAACATTTAATTTTTTTTTTTGAAGCAAATTTTATTAAATAACTATTAGTTTAAGGTGTTTTTAAAAAAAAACATATATTGTTTTAAACAACATTTTTTTTACTTGGGGAGAATATGCGATGTTACAGTCTCCCCTACTTTTGGAAACTTCATCCCGAAGTTATTAAGAACACAGGGTTAAGGGTGATTGGGTAGAAATTAGGACAACTGTGATCTGGAAAATTTGTGTTAAGACATGACATGAATTTATAAGTAATAGAATAATCGGTTTCGAATAATTTGGATAAGACGTTTGATATGTGTGAGTTTTAAGGATTGGATTAGGTTCGTCTGAAATAGCAAGGAGAATGAGAATCTAGCAAAATACTAAACTTTAAGTTTTAGGAATCCTAAAAGAAATGCATGAGTTGATTTGACAAATTTTGAAGTAGGTGTTTAAAGCGAATATCTTTGACGTTTAACCCGAGGTTAGGAACTTGAGAGTGTAAATGAGAAGGGTTTTGGGAATGTGTAACTGGTGAAGGGCAGAGGTACTAATGAAGCAGTCTCCCCTACTTTTGAATGGTTTCTGACCGGACATTATTAAGGACATGCAATAGGATTTCGACTAACAGAGAGTGTAAGAGTATACAAAGTTTAAGGTTTTCTGTAGAGGTGGTCAATAAGGAAGGTTCCAACAAAACTAAAAAAATGCCAGCTATTAGTCAACGACCTATTGAAGAGGTAGTAATGGGTAGGTTCTTGGTCAGACTCCTAGTCCACTCCCGCAGTATCGTTTATACTTATATATAGGGTGTACCGCAGCTAACCCACCACACTCCCGATACTTTGGACTCGTACTGATTGTCTACCAACAGCCTAAATAGCATTACACACCACCCCCATGTACCTGTAAACCCATGATTGCGTTCCGGACCGTAATCATCGATTTACCTTACACTAGGGTGCTATGCTTTTCCATAACACTAACATAAGTAATACAAGAAACAATGCGTGCAACCAAAATGTGTTAAGTAGTAGATACTGCTCAAGTATAAGATGCGGTTAAAGGTTCTTCCCCTTTCAGGTTCACCCTTTAACCGTAATGAGATTAATGTGCAAGACATGATTAGGGGTTCTTCACCTTTCGGGTTCACCCTTAACCGGTAAATTTTCTCTTCACATCATTGGGCTTTAAACAACCATATCGATAAACTCTGAGGATTACACTGTTCCCCTCGGGTTAGAGGAATACTCTGAACCGAGTCGTACATGGGAACTGGCTTAGATCTCATACGAGCTATCAATTAGTATGTTCGTTGTCCATGATGATGAACAAAATAATGTCAAGTATAACAGGGTTTTGCTCACAACAACAAATATATATATATATATATGTATGTATGCATACCAAATATGCGTTCATGTAAGTATATAAGTATAGCATAAAATTTCGATTGAAAGAATAGCATAACGTAAATCGAGTAAATCGCATAATTTGCACAAAATGAAAGTAAACGAGTTAAATTAATGCTCAAAAATAGTGTTGTAAAAATAACTACTAATAACTAGTGCGAGAATAGTTAACGCGTGAAAATAACTACCAACAAAAGAATAATACAAAAATAATAAGATAGTGTACGAACGTAACTATAAATAGAATGGTGTAAAAAATAATGAAATTTACTGTAAATGAAAGTGCACAGAACAGACTTATAGTCTACTGGCATGTGAGTTAAAATTTAGTAGTTTTGCATATATATATATATACTAGACGATAGAAGACCTTTAGCAACATCTCAATAGAGATATGTCAGTCAAAAGTTTTGCGATTTGGAAAGTATAAGTGTAAAAAGATAGATTTTTGTTTATAAAACATGGATACCCCGAACCTTGAGATAAAGTTGAAAGAATAGTAGTAATGCACCGTGAGAGAAAAATAAATAAATAAATAACTATTTAAAGGTCGAAGAATGTTTTAGATTCCAAAACAAGTTTACATAAAAGGACTTCGCAAGTACACACTTTCATGTGTTTACGAGAAGTCGAGTTAAAATTTTTTATAAAGTGTATTATTAGTCGCAAGTTTCCTCATTTTCTTTACCCGAAAACATGTATTGGATCTCTTATATGGAACACAAGAAGGTTTAAACTTGACTTGTGAATATGCAAAACAAGTTATAAAATGCATGCGGAAACCATTTCATGAAGTATGTATAAATCAAATGTATTATAAAAGACCAAGATTTAAAGTGGCATAAATGATAAAAGCCAACGTAAACGACACGAATATATTTCCAATATTTAAGAAAGTTTGCGCCTTCAAAATAACGTGGATGTGAAAAGCTTATAAGTATAATATTTCTGAAAATAAATTTTAAGTTTTAAGGAAGATCGGGTCACAGCAAGGGAAGTAATAAGGATTGTGAATAACGGGTATGTTTCAAGTCTCAACTAACAGCTGGTACCTAGCTTCAAAAACCCAAATCAATGTTGAAAGTCCACGGCGCACAAATTTCTCGTGCTGCGTTGATTGAGTGAATTAGTTTGGTATTTTTGATAATATGGTATAAGTTTATGAGTCGTTTGAAGGCAATGAAGAATCTGGTTTGGTTTGGGTTGATTATCCTTGATAATATTTGGAAGGTGTGGGTAGGACACGTATGAGGTTGTGAATGATCCCGGATGCCTTGACGAATTTTAAGAAATAGAATTTTCATGTATTTAAGCATTTTTTTTTTTTGACTTGTAAGTTAAAATTTCATTAAAGTTGATTTTTTTTTATTTTTAGGAAATGTTTGAGAAAGTTCAAATGTTTGTTGAAACCTTGAAAATTTTACGAAATTTATACGTTGAAAGACCGTTTGTTTGCAAGGATCGTTAAGGCATCTCTTTAGGCCCATAGCGGGCTATTTGTTCCAAGGCACAAGGTGTGAAAAGTGTGTTCTAATTTGGCGAATAGGCTTTGTGAAAAGATTTATAGAATAAGTTGTCAAATTAATCATTTTAGAGAGTTGTGTACTAGTGCGTATCGTGTAGGTAGGCATTTATGTATGAGTTTAGTCTGACTAAGAAGTGCTAATTAATGGTAGTTGACTATGGCTTAGACGACTGGGTGTGGCTATATTAGTATTAGATATATCAGAATATATTGTCTTGAAAGTATTGTGGCTGTATAAACGGATACAAAAGTCATAATTTAAAGATATACTGTGACTTCGATCAAGTAAGTTTGTAAACATGTTGAAATAATAAGTTTGGAAAAACCGTGTTCATTTTTAACTGTATGATGACGCAACATTCCTAAAATCAGGATGTGATCAAGGTTAAACACAGAGTTTAAAACTTAAGTCGTGGGTAAAAATGTTTTAACGCAAAACGAGTAATACCTTATAGTGTAAAAATCATGAGCACAAGTGAAATAGCGTAAGCTTTAATGCGATAATATATCGAACAAAAGTTTTAGTAATGACGATAAGAGATTCAAAAGCGAATGATCAATGAATAATGGCATATGAAACATCAAGTGATTTAAATGGAATCTTCAAATGATAAACAACCATAAATATCAATGATATAAAACATTGGAATTGTTTCCATAGGAAACTTTGACCAACTCAAGTATTTGAAATTTCCTAGTGACTTGTGGGGGCGTACTTTAGCCTATAAGTGAATGCTATAAGTGAATGCTCATCCCAAGTAGGTATACGGGTCCCTCGTCTGATTGGGATTTATACGAAATACCAGGCCTAGACAGAAAACTCAGGATACAGGCGCTCACCCTTCCAGATTGCACGTGCCCCATCACTAGTGAATTCCAAAACTTTAGCGAGATTAAAAACGAGATGCAAAAATAGATCCTTGAGATTTGGATTTCACTCCTAACTCAAAGATGTATTTCAAAATTGAAAACGGTTGTGGAATGAAACCAATCACTAAGTTAAGGATATCATTCCTAACTTAGAAATACTCTTTGAGGTGTGGATGTCACTCCCATTTCAAAGATATATTCCTAAGATAAATAACATATAGAGGAGTGAAACTAATCACTAAGGTATGGATGTCACTCCTAACTTGGTGATATCATTTCGTTTGAGAAATACGAGTGTCTTCTTCCCCAAGCAAAATATCGAAAGAATAACGTGAAAGAACCATAGCGAATATATCTTGAAAGAAAATATAAGAATAAAGAGAAATATACACGAGAGGACTCGTTAATGTAAGCTTAGTTATAGACTAGGCTAAAAGGCATTCTAATAACCTAATTCCCTATAACCATGGCTCTGATACCAATCTGTAACACCCCAACCGATGGCGGAATCATCGAGGTGTCACGTAGTGACGATTGTTCAAAAGCACATGGTACTAAAATGTAAATATATTATTGAATAATTTAAATTGTCTTACATAGATGAAATGGAAAAAAAATACAAAAGTCTAAACGAAACATGAAATTTGAAATAACTTAATAAAAGCAAGCACTAAAATTCAATGCTATAGTACTAAGATCAAACTGCACCTGAAACATGTACAAAATAAGTTTTGTCAACATATGAAATGTTGGTGAGCATTCCTAGTTTTAATACATATAGTAAGTTAGAAAATGTTATACAATTCAAGTGCAAAGCTACAGTGCATTTATGTAAACTATGTATCATACAAATGAGCGAAATCAATCCTGTGACTGTATATAAATGTACTAAATGAATGGCGGTGTACTTATCCAATACATGGATAATCACTTAACAATGACCATGGATTCTCCGATGAAAAAGGGGGAGAATCACCTAGGTGGGTTGTCAATCCATTAGCGCTATCCAATGTTAAGGTCGGCTTGTACAATGTTAATGATTTCACTAAGTACAAATGTATTATACATGTAATGTCTAAGCATAAAGCACGTTTGTAAGCAAATGTACATAGTACTAGAATTGTATTGTAAAAATGTGAACTTGTATGCGTAATTTGTATAAGTGTACATGTAACACCCAAAAGTGAATAAAAGCAGAAAAGGGATAGGAAATACTCACATTGATTGTGATGATGAAGTTGTAATAAATAAACGAGAATCACAAATCAAAATGAGTCGTCTGAAACGGGTATGAGAGCCTATATTCATTATCGTAGAGTTAGATTTATGAAAGTTAATTTGGCCATCTAAGTTATGAATTTATTGATTTCAGACAGTAGTTTTTTTTTCTTCTTTTGTTACTAATAATTTTTCTTTCAAACATTTAATCTGCATCTAATTTACTTGAAAGAATTTAGAGTAGCAATGGTACGCATCCTTGATAAAATATATGCGCAACCTCTTTAATTAAAATAGCTTTTTTTAAGAAAAATTCAACTGAAGATAACTGGTTATCAAATGAAACGAAGGACAACTAAAAGCTCTTTTTCATATGCGGTTATATGGTTTAATAAAACGTGGACAAACGGTTTAGTAAAATTCTTATTCGACCGGAACAAATATGCGAATTGATTTAATCGAATTGACAATAGGGCCAGAACCAATATACCTCACTATTCGGAAATAGTCGAGCAGGTTAATGCGGCAGTTGGTTAAGATAGAATCAAGATGTAAGAATGACAACGGTATACGGCCACATACACCAACGACTTCTATAGGCAACGGCGGTCGCAATATCCCGTAGTAAGAAGGAGACCAGCAACCGTGAGGTTGGTAATAGCTTGTACGATGGCGGGGTTTTGTTGTAGGCTTTGATTTGTCGGAAAAAAAATAGGGCGACGCTAGTCAGATATGGTTATAGTGGTTGACGGTACCTATTAGGTCGGAGGTTTAACATGGAGACGTTTAACAAGGGAGGAGGGAGTAGATGTTTTGAGGTGTGAGGTGTGAGGCGTGAGGCGTGAGTTTTAAACCCAATGCTTCCAAATACTTACAAGGTAAATGAAATAGGTGTGATTAAGGGCTTAAATCACTCCATAGATTACGCAGGGATCACCATCCGTTTATTTTGCGATTCCTGAATTTGCATCAAGAATAAATGGAGAAGATGTGTAAAATCTTAATTGCTTTTACTTTTATTATTCTGACATCGCTTTTTTTAGTCAATGAAAAAAAATGTGAGACAATGCCCCATCCATATTTATTTCAATCAATTTCCTAAATCTCATTTATTATTTTTTTTTTTTTTTTTTATGTTTCAGTAAAGAACCAAACTTGCAAGTTTATTTATGTTTTTTTTTTGTTTTGCTTTTAAATACATGAAAATTTAGGATACGAAATGGTTATGACTATATTTGTTACGAAACATTTTATATGTCTAACACATAAGTATACATATACCCTTTTTAAAGAAAAGTTAAAATAAAACAATAATTGATGAGGACTAAAGGTGGACCATCAAAAATAGATGAAACGCTAAAATTTACAACTTGTTAAAAGATGAGGGATTGGTTGGATGCGGGTTCGAGACCTGACATCAACATTTAATTTTTTTTTGAAGCAAATTTTATTAAATAACTATTAGTTTAAGGTGTTTTTAAAAAAAACATATATTGTTTTAAACAACATTTTTTTTACTTGGGGAGAATATGCGATGTTACAAAAAACAATAAAAAAAAGAAGCAAAAAGAAAGGAAAAAAAAACGTGGCTGGAGGGACTCGAACCTGTGCATTTCGTGTACCAACACCCACACCCAACCACTAGGCCAACACACCACTTTGTTAATAAACCCACCCAAAATATTATTTAAACAATACCTACACTTCATCTTCTTCCCCAAATCATAACCGTAGCCGTAGATTTCAAAGACCATTCAATTCGTACAGATTACAACCCGAATCAAGAGGGCTTTCAAAGAACATGATTAGAGAAATGAAATGGCATCAAAAAGATGTACTCACAATGTGTAATTCGCTCAGAAACGAAGCTTTAAGCCTGCGCACAAAATCACGAATTGGAGCTTATTTGCACGTTTTTACTTGGGGTTTTTTAATGGGTTTCAAAGGGGATGAGCACAGCAAACTAATGATACGTTTATTTTATATAATGGACTTGTAAAAGTGGTGTTTCACCAAGCTCCATAAGTTCCGGCGGTTACAAATTTAAACCCGGTTTCAATAGAGCTTTTAAACGCGTTATGGACTTAATTATGTAACATCCCGTTTTTGTAATATAAATAAAATGTGTTGGTTCATATTATTAGTGAATGAAACGGGTCATTAACCGTTAAAATGAACCACTATCAGGGGGGATAGATATTTGTGTATTTTGGACGAGTAAGTAATGGTTAGTATGAGTAATTGAGTTATGAGATCTAGGCGAGTGGTTAGGATTATAGGAGACCGGTTAGTAATAATATAATATATATATATATATATATATATATATATATATATATATATATATATATATATATATATTTGTAAAGTTCCAAAGATGTGTTACTGGAAGGTCAATAATACTTGTCATTAAATTAAGAGTGATAGTATTATTAACTTAAGGGTTCATCTTCACCATATGATTTACTTTGATGGAGTTTTAGTAAATGAAAGTGGTGTTTTTCTAATTTGATGAAGTTAAGTCAGTAAATATATTTATACCAACTTCTGAATATATGCCCATATATGTGTGGTCTTATTTACCTTCCAATAATCAAAGCCTTTAGTCACATTAAGTCTCTTTATAAAATATGTACGATATTATATATATAATGTTCTATTTTATGTATGGATAAGGAGAGGTATTAAAGTGACACGTTGAAGACACTAATCAACTTCCCAACTTAACATAAGCCACCACCATGAGTACATATCTCTATATATTATTGGTTTTTAGTTATATAAGAAGGATATAGATATATGTACTAATCTACGTAATAAGATGGGTATCAAAACAAATTTTGGGAGTTAGAATTAGTGCTCAAGGTAGCTGATGGGTTTTATTGATTTTTGAATCAAGTGTTGTTACACGAAGAAAGTAACTGGCGGTCGAATTCCTAAAGTGGAGGTATTATAGTTATCTCAAGTTATTAGTATTAAAGTTCAATCATTATGACGATAAAAGTAATAATAATCATAGTCAAGGTTGTAGATAAATACCATTACAACAACTAAATACATACAGTACTCATAATATTAACGTAATAGTAGTGGATATTAGAGGAAGAAATTACAACTATTGTATTTGTAATAGGTGGACGAGTATCGATCTAGGATTGTTAACCATCATGGAAAGGACGGTGACGTATAGAGGTGAGTGTTACATACTTCTGGAAGTATATATATATATAATATGGGATGATTGTGTGTTATAAATGTATGGGTGTTATTATAGTTCTTATTTGATCACGTATAATTGAATGTTATGTTAGTATATTAGTATATGTTGAATCAGATGGGAGTTTTCTGATTTAACATGAGATCACAGGGAGTTAGCGATCTTGGTGGATTATTGGACTCAGATGGGTGTTTTCTGATCCAATAAATTATATTGAATGTTGTAGTAGTATATGTTGAATCGGATGGGAGTTTTCTGATTTAACATGAGATCGCAGGGAGTTAGCGATCTTGGTGGATTATTGGACTCAGATGGGTGTTTTCTGATCCAATAAATAATCGCATGGGAGTTTTGCGATTTAAACTATATGGAAATTTTATGGTTCTAAATTATTGTGTGTCATTATTGTGGTTATGTGACATGGTGATTTAATGTACACTCACTTAGCGAAAGCTAATTAGTAGTTATATATATATATATATATATATATATATATATATATATATATATATATATATATATATACTTTCAGGTGGATTAACTAAGCAGGAGAGCTGAACAAGATCAAGTCTTGAAGTTAAAAAGGGATCGAACCTGTTTTTGTAAAATATCAAGAATGATAGTCAAACTTGTGTTGGCAAAATAATGGTTGTAAAATAGTACTTATAATGGAAGAAAAGTTTGACGTTTTGTATAATTAAATTGGGACCTTTCGTTTAAACTCTGATATAAGAAAATAAATATATAGAAATAAAGGTGGGTGTTTCAAGTTGGTATCAGAGCCTATGGTTTGAGGGATTCGGGTATGGATATAAATATCCGAGCTCAAACCGTAGTGCTCTTGATATTGAATAAATGTTCGATCCAAGACTTGATCAAGAAACCAAAGATAAGGGGGTTAGTCTAACGATTTCTCATATGAAAGTATATATATAATTGTTAAGTGTGCAAATCTGATGGTATTTTTCCTGAATTTCGTTACTTAAGGTGTGACGTGATAATGATAAGAATATGTAAGTAGAGTGTGTGGACTACTACCCCTGGCCAAGGTAGTAGTAAGCACACTGTACGGTAGTATTCTCGTAATTATCATAATCATATTGAAAAGTATCGAAAAATAAGTAAAGCGGTGGAGTAATATTACCTCGTATATTGGTATATGGATGTGGAAAAGATGTTGTGGAAAATTACATGTTTATATATAGGATTTAACTAATAGAAATTCGTGCAGTAGAATTTTTCCTGATATATATACATGTTATACCTGACAGTCAAGAAAAATGACTGATATTGGAGAGGATCGAGTCGATTTAGGAGCAGGTGACAATGATCATAATGAGGGTGATGATCAGGATTTAGTGAATTCCTCATCTCAAGCAAATCCAGCTGGGCTTCTCACAGAGCAAACTAGACAACAAATATGTGAAGAGGTGGCAAAGGCTCTTCAAACTGTTATGCCATTTTTCATGGAACATATTGAAAGCACGATAGAGAATGCTTTCGAGAAGAGAATGGCGAAACTTAATCAGGAGAACCAGTTGACGAAACTGGGACAGAAGTGATTATAATTAGAGAGGAACCTAAGAAACACCTATGTACTTTAAAGATTTCATGACATCAAAACCAAAAGAATTCATGGGAGAGGTTGATCCACTTGTTAGTCAAAGGTGGATTGCGGATATGGAAGCAGTATTTGAAATAAGTCACTGTGATCCGGCGGATGACGTAATCTTTGCTGCAAGCCAATTGAAGGATAGAGCAAAAGACTGGTGGGACGTTCAAAGACAAGAAAAAGGTAGAGAAGGGATTTTGAAAATGACGTGGGAAGAATTCAAGACTCTGTTCTTGAATGAGTTTTGCCCCCAAGCGATAATTGATGAGATCACAGAGGAGTTTCTCCGTCTACGTCAGACGGACGAATCGATTGATAAGATCACATGTATATTTTTTGATAAGGCTCGTTTCTGTCCTGAACTTATAAGGACCGAAAAGATGAAGATCCAAAGATACCATAACATGTTAAGGGAAGATTATCGGGAATTTATTTCTCCCTCAAAGTGCGCAACTTTAAATGAATTGATCAATTGTGCACGAGAACGTGAGATTGAATTAAAGAAACAAGTAGAAAGGGGGGAAAAGAAGAAACCAGAAAGGATAGATGGTCCGTCTAAAAAGGCACAGTTTTTCGAACCATCTAAAAAGAATAATTTCAAACCTCAATCTCATAATTGTAAAGTGTGTGGTAGAAATCATTATGGGGAATGTTGAATCGGTCAGATGGTATGTTTTAAATGTGGTCAGAAAGGACATTCAGCAACACAGTGTTCAAGCTCTGTGAACTTGTGTTACAACTATTATAAACCTGGACACAAGAAAGCTGAGTGTCCAGAACTAAAGGGACCTGCAAGAGCCATTGGGAGTTCTCATGTGACACCCCAGGAAAAATCCCACATCGGCCGTGGCCAGGAGAGATCCTTGGTTCATAAGTAATGTCTTGCCTCTTAAATCACCAACGCGTTTTGGGGCTTAATGTTAGTGGATGAGAGGAGAACTCCACAGTTAAGCGTGCCCAGGTGGGAGAAATTTCAGGATGGGTGACCTCCTGGGAAGTCTCCACTTGGGCAACCAAAAACAAATCCGTGAGCTCTGGATGGGCAAAGCGGACAATATTGGTGGTGAGAGGGGCCGGATGTTACAAATGGTATCAGAGCCAATCCTGTGCCGTTCGGGATGGTGGGTGCATACCTCATCAGGGACGATGAGACTCTAACAGGGGGTGAATGTGACACCCCAGGAAAAATCCCACATCGGCCGTGGCCAGGAGAGATCCTTGGTTCATAAGTAATGTCTTGCCTCTTAAATCACCAACGCGTTTTGGGGCTTAATGTTAGTGGATGAGAGGAGAACTCCACAGTTAAGCGTGCCCAGGTGGGAGAAATTTCAGGATGGGTGACCTCTTGGGAAGTCTCCACTTGGGCAACCAAAAACAAATCCGTGAGCTCTGGATGGGCAAAGCGGACAATATTGGTGGTGAGAGGGGCCGGATGTTACATCTCAACATAACAGGGGAGAGGGTGATGTGAAGAAACCAGAAGCACCAAAGCCACGAGGACATGCATTCCAAATTACTACAGAAAAGGCTAAGGTCATACCATACGTGGTGACAGGTACTTTCTTGGTCAATTCTGTACCTGCACATATATTATTTGATACTGGAGCTAGTAGATCATTTGTATCCGCTAAGTTTGTGCATCATCCTTTGTTCGTTATCGAAAAATTATCTACTCCCTTAGAAGTAGAAGTAGCAGATGATAAGAACTTTTTGGCATTTGACGTATATAGAAACTATAGTTTAACAATAGAAGATGAAAACTATAGAGTAGATTGATATATTGTAAAATACATCTATTTCTACTGTATAGTTTGTATAATTTTTGAGTCATTTAGATAGTATTTTTATTAGTTTTAGGCTTGTACCTGTCTATTTTATTTAGTATAGGTTTTTATATATTTTTATTAGTTTTGTGTCATTTTTATTACTTATGTATTTATTTTATATTTTGTAGGTGTTCATGGATGTTGGAGCGTAAACGAGCAACTTTGGTCGAGTCAAGAACACCCGAGTCAAGAGCATGAAATAATAATAATAATAATAATAATAATAATAATAATAATAATAATAATAATAATAATAATAATAATAATAGTAAATAATAATAAATAAAAGAGGAAGAACCGTTACTTAGGCCCAAATCCACAAAAGGAAAAATATTATTTAGGGGTTGGAAATATTATTAATCTTGAGAGGAGGCGGCCAGATTATTTTCACAAGGAAATCGAAGAAGAGCGACTAATAATATAATTCATTAGGTAAAGCGGCACGTTTTTGGAGGTGGAACACAAAAGAAGAACAGGGGCGGAATATTATTCTCGGGGTGATAGCTGAACATATTATTGAAGCAGGTGGATATTTTAGAGTGGAGATTAAGGGTTGGAGCACTGGTGCGAGCACGGTTCGATATTTATTATTTATCTATTCATACCCGTTGTGAACTCATGATTTTTATTTGCTTTCATTGTTTTAATTTTATCATGACAATTATTGGCTAGACCTTGATACTACCTAGGCAAAGATGATTGCACTTGTTTAATTTATTTTCTTTTGGTTTGTAACTTTTGGTTGTGGATGAATTTTAAAGTAAAGAACTCTTTATTTTCTGGTTTGATGTGTATGCATATTTAGTTTTTTTTAATTAACTTTTATAAACTCCACTTGCGTTTTTGTGAATGTCTTTCATGTATGAATGCGGGTTAGGTTGCGGACTGGGTGTTAGCAACTAGTTTATGGTTAATTCTGCAGGTTATCCATAGGAGTTGTAATTGTTAGTTAGGTTATTCTAAGTGTTCTACCAATTCTCAATAGCTGTAAGGTGCGAGATTGTTGGTCTGTCTAGAGTGTTAAATTGCTAGTTCTAGAGGGTTTGTGAGAAGATCTTCCTAGTTTCCCTAACATTCCTTGTAGGCCAAGTCTTGTCAAAATTATTGTAGTTACCCCTTGCACTTTCGGGTGTATTGTGACTTTCGCGCTGTGAGGTAGACTGTCTAGCGGGTACTTTAAGATTCGAGTAGGTAAACCTATGAGGGTTTGTACTCCAACCGGTGGTTTAACAGCACAACAGTATTCTAGGGTTTCCCCTTGAGAAAGATCGAGGGTGTCTAGTCTATTCTTGATGTTTAGTATTTTAAGATCCCGGTTCCACACCAGTTCCATAGCCATTAGAAACTTATCATTCATGTGTATGATTCTAGCCTAGGTAGTGCCTTCCCATCCATCTGATCTCAGTTGCAGTCTCCAGTTTGTGTATTTAGTTATTTTAGTTTTATTATTTTATTTATTTGCATTAGTCTTTTAGAAAACCCCCCTTTAAGCAATAAAACATTATTAAGTCAGTATTTAGGATAAGTAATCGAGTCTAGTTTACGTTTTCCATTAGAGTCTCGTGGGTTCGATACTCGGACTTACTTTGGCTGTACTGCACTGACTGGTACACTTGTCGGTTGTGTGGTTTAGGTTTAGAGAGTCTTAGGTTATAAATTTAAAACTTAGAGTGTCTAGTTTAGGTTAATTTAGTTAGTTTTTACTAAACCACTTTGAGCACATCATAGATCTCATACCTATGCCTATGGGTGAATTCGATGTAGTGATTGGTATGGATTGGCTATCTTGTTATCACGCCAATATAGTATGTTATCACAAAATAATCCAACTCACTTCGCCTAGTGGCCGACAAATTTGTATTCATGGGGAGAAGGAATGCAACTTCCGACTATGTTCCCTGACCAAAGCAATAAAGTATGTATACAACGGGTGTAAGGCGTTTCTTTCCTATGTTGTTGATACATCAAAGAATGAGAAATTTCTTGAAGAGATACCGGTTGTGCGGGATGTTCCAGATGTGTTTCCTGAAGATTTATCGGGTATTCCACCCGATAGAGAGGTGGAGTTTCGCATCGATTTAGTGCCTGGTGCGAAACCGATTGCCAAAACACCATATCGAATGGCTCCAACGGAGATGCAGGAATTGATGACTCAGTTACAAGATCTCCTCGATAAAGGCTTCATTCGTCCAAGTGTTTCACCTTGGGGTGCTCCCGTATTATTCGTTAAGAAGAAAGATGGAAGTATGAGGATGTGTATTGACTATCGGGAGCTAAACAAGGTAACAATAAAGAACAAATACCCATTACCAAGGATTGATGATCTTTTTGATCAATTGCAAGGTGCAAATTGGTTTTCAAAAATTGATTTGCGGTCAGGATATCATCAACTAAAGATTAGGGAGGAAGATATTCCAAAAACAGCGTTCCGCACTCGTTATGGTCATTACGAATTTCTGGTTATGTCATTTGGATTGACTAATGCCCCTGCAGCATTCATGGACTTGATGAACCGAGTATGTAAACCGATGCTTGATCGATCGGTAATTGTTTTTATTGACGATATACTTATCTATTCCCGAAGTAAAGAGGAACATGCTATTCATCTACGTGAGGTACTAGAGACCTTAAGAAAAGAGAAATTGTACGCAAAATTTTTAAAGTGCGAATTTTGGCTTCGAGAGGTACAATTTTTAGGTCACGTAATTAATGCTGAAGGAATCTTAGTTGACCCATCCAAAATTGAAGCAGTAATGAAATGGACTCCGCTCAAAACTCCTACAGATATTCGTAGCTTTTTGGGGTTAGCAGGCTACTATCGGAGATTTATTCAAGATTTCTCCAAAATAGCTTCTCCATTAACCAAGTTGACCAAGAAAGACACAAAGTTCGTGTGGGGCAAAGAACAAGAGCAAGCTTTCCACACGCTAAAAGAAAAGCTCACACAAGCTCCAGTGTTATCTTTATTAGACGGAACCGAAGATCTTGTTGTGTATTCAAATGCTTCGTATCTTGGCCTTGGCTGTGTTCTAATGCAAAGAGGAAAAGTAATAGCTTATGCCTCACGACAGTTAAAATCTCATGAGAAAAATTATCCAACTCATGATCTTGAGTTAGCAGCAGTGGTGTTTGCTCTCAAGATTTGGAGACATTATCTTTATGGGGTTAAATGCACCATTTATTCAGATCACAAGAGTTTGAAGTACTTTTTCGATCAAAAGGATTTGAATATGAGACAACGAAGGTGGCTGGAGTTGATTAAAGACTACGACTGTGAGATTCATTATCATCCAGGGAAAGCCAATGTTGTAGCCGATGCACTAAGTCGAAAGAATGATTATTCACCAATCAAAGTGAAGTCCATGGCATTAGTAGTAACCCCGAACATATTGAACTTAATAAGGAATGCCCATGAAAAGCACTAAAGGAAGGGAACTACAAGCAAGAAAGAATAAAAGGCCAAGTAAAAGATTTGGAGGAAAATGCTAATGGATTTAAAACAAGGTTTGGGCGTATATGGATTCCAAATACTTGTGATGCTAAATCCAAAATTTTGGAAGATGCACATAAGTCCAGATACTCTATTCATCCTGGTGCTACAAAAATGTATCATGACTTACGAGTCAACTACTGGTGGCCAAGTATGAAGCGAGATATTGTTAAATATGTTCAGGGGTGTATGACGTGTGCGCAAGTGAAGGCCGAACGCCAAAAACCGTATGGAAAGATGCAACCATTGGAGATCCCAACATGGAAATGGGAACATGTCACTATGGATTTGGTGACTAAGCTACCAAAGACCGCAAAAGGTTGCAATACCATCTGGGTAATAGTGGATAGATTGACAAAGAGTGCTCACTTCTTGGCAATTCGTGAAACTTACTCTTCAGAACGGTTGGCAGATATTTTTATTAGAGAAATAGTGTCACGACATGGTATGCCAGTATCGATTGTGTCAGACAGGGACACTAGGTTTACGTTGCATTTCTGGAAGAAGTTTCAGGAAGAGATGGGTACGAAACTATTGATTAGTACCGCCTATCATCCCCAGACCGATGAACAAAGTGAAAGAACAATCCAAACATTAGAGGATATGTTGTGGGCATGTATAATAGACTTTGGCAGAAGCTGGGACAAACATCTACCGTTAGTAGAATTCTCCTATAATAATAGCTATCATTCAAGTATTGGAATGCCTCCCAATGAGATGCTTTATGGGAGAAAATGTCGTACTCCTATTTGTTAGGGAGAAGTTGGTCAAAGAGAGCTCGGTAGTCAAGAGATTGTTAAGGCAACCACAGAAAAGATAGACCAAATCAGAGCTCGATTGAAAGCTGCACAAGATAGGCAAAAATCGTATGCAGATAAGAGAAGGAGAGAGATTGAATTCCAAGTAGGAGATTATGTCCTATTAAAAGTTTCCCCGTGGAAAGGTGTTATTCGTTTTCGTAAGCACGGAAAGCTGAGTCCACGCTTTATTGGACCCTTTAAGATTATTGCCAGAATAGGGCACGTAGCATATCGGTTGCAACTGCCAGAGGAATTAAATGGGATTCATAACACTTTCCATGTATTGCAACTACGAAAATGCTTAGCTGATGAAACAGCGTATGTACCTTTGGACGATATCGAAGTGGATGATATGCTTAACTATGTGGAAGAACCAATTGCCATACTCGATCATAAACTAAAACAACTTCGAAACAAAGAGGTGAGACAAGTAAAGGTGCAATGGAAGCATCGGAAGGGTTCTGAATTTACCTGGGAGTCTGAAGATGAGATGAAGGAATTTTACCCTCATTTATTTTCTGTCTAACAGGTTTCGAGGACGAAACCCAAATTAAGGGGGGGGTGTAAGTTGTAACATCCCATTTTTGTAATATAAATAAAATGTGTTGGTTCATATTATTAGTGAATGAAACGGGTCATTAACCGTTAAAATGAACCACTATCAGGGGGGATAGATATTTGTGTATTTTGGACGAGTAAGTAATGGTTAGTATGAGTAATTGAGTTATGAGATCTAGGCGAGTGGTTAGGATTATAGGAGACCGGTTAGTAATAATATAATATAATATATATATATATATATATATATATATATATATATTTGTAAAGTTCCAAAGATGTGTTATTGGAAGGTCAATAATACTTGTCATTAAATTAAGAGTGATAGTATTATTAACTTAAGGGTTCATCTTTACCATATGATTTACTTTGATGGAGTTTTAGTAAATGAAAGTGATGTTTTTCTATTTTGATGAAGTTAAGTCAGTAAATATATTTATACCAACTTCTGAATATATGCCCATATATGTGTGGTCTTATTTACCTTCCAATAATCAAAGCCTTTAGTCACATTAAGTCTCTTTATAAAATATGTACGATATTATATATATAATACTAGGTTTGAGACCCGTGGGGACCCACGATGCAAACCATAGTAAATAAAAAAATGATATGAAACTAAGAGTTGTATTGTTCAAGTTTAGTAGCTACAAACGTAAAGTGTTAAAAATAACGGTTAGCCTGAAATTTTTTTTCTTATATAAACGTCAAAGTGGATATTTTTTATAAGCCCTCAGTAACGTTAGTAATGAAAACCGATTACCTATTATGATCAGTACTCAACAAAAGTATAAAGTTTTGAAAAAAATAACAAAGGTATGAATACATTATGTTTTTGTAAATGACTTTTTATCATATTTTTATTTTTAATGTAATTGTAATTAGTACATAACTTGTTCGAAAGAGAGAATTATATAATTGAATGATAACAATGTGATAATGTTGATTGCATAAGTGTGAAAGACTTGTATTCATGTAAATATATAGGTGAAGTAGAAATATGTGATTAATAAAATTTGTAGGTTGATTGGTAAAAGAACTTAAAATTAGCACATTTAGTGCATAAATGAGCACATTTAGTGCATAAAATGTTGTCAAAATATATTGACTGGTCTTTGAATGAGGATCTTTTCAAAATATCAATTATACCTCAATAATTGTTGTGTAATTAGTAGAATTAAATCAGATTAATTTGTTTTTTTAGTATATAGATTTAATATTATCAAATAATGTATATTTTAATCATACTAAGCAGTAACGGTGATCAAATGTCCCTTCTGTTCGGTTTTTAAATATAACAAAAACCGAAAACCGATGTTCGGTTTTAGGAAAAACAATAACCTAAATCGATCGTTACTTTGGTTACGTAACTTTGTCGGTTATCGGTTTTGGTTTCGGTTATGTTCGGTTAATATTCAAACATAAAAGTTGTGCAAAATTATAAACTTAAAGTATTTAGTAAATTGTTTGGACCTTTTTTCAAGATACAAATATATATGAAAACGCAATAAAAATATATGAAATACTTACAAATTGTTCGGTTTAAGGCATATGTTAACCGCAACCGATCGGTTAATTCGGATTCGGTTTTTTTTCGGTGCCGTTATCGGTTATGTTTCGGTAATTTTTAGTTATCGGTTTTCGTATGGTCACCCCTACTAAGCAGATTGGGACAGATTTATTAGTCAACCTTTGTTAGAACTTAGAAAATATAAATATAAAATTAGATATATTTGAGTTTACAAATTAACATAATTGTTAGTATTTAGGTTTTATTTTTTATGATAAATGTAATTTACTTTAGCATAAAACTCAATGATTGTTATGTAAATACAATCATTAGATTATATAGTTTGTATCAAATTTAGATATATATTATCAAATTAGTGGTCATAATTGAAATTAAACACAATTTGCACGTACAAATGAAATACAAAAACAAAAACCATAGATGAGATGATATAAGTATACTGAAAGAGAAGCAAAAAATAAATTAAGACAAACAACGGTTTTATAGCATAGTAGTAATCAACAAAGTTTTTATTTGTAATAAACATTATTAAACTTCACATCAGACTCCATTTAAGCTTCATTTGCCTCATCATTGTTGTTAAGAGTTGATACTGTATTGTTCCCAAGCAATTCATATACTGCTGTCAGCTTGCGTTTAGTTTTACCATCTTTACCAGAGATAATCGAACATTCTGCCTCAGTTAAATTTTCATTCATTATGTTTTTGCTAGTATCCTAATACAAAAAAAAGTATAACGAAATTAACAAATAACTATAAAAATTTAAATTTTAGCCATAATTAACTTACTTGATCAAAAGACTGAAACTTTTTTGTAATTTCAGAAATAATAAACTTGTCATCAGTTAGGTTAGAAATTCCATAAACTTCATCAAAGCTTTTCAAGTTGAAATCAGTGATGGAAATTTTAAATGCAAAAACTCTGTCACGTAAATAGTATAATTCATCTGGAAACTTGACAATGTGATCAACCTGTATAAAATTAAAATGTATATTATTGTTTTAGTTATTAACAAAAAAAATATATAAGACACTAATAGATTTGTATTATAATAATTATATAACCTGTGTATTTTCCTCAATCAAAGTATTTGCAGACATTGAAATTACTACAGTTGACTCATTATGAAATAAAATTAGTTCAACATCACCAGTTGCATCTTGAACACGTAAATGAAGTCTAAACCTGATATATAAAAAGTAAAATTAAATATTACCACATGTAGATCAACTTTATGTAAAAATGTGAGAATTTATATTTTCAAAATAAAAAATAGACTTTATCATGATAAAAGCACCTTGGTACTGGAATGATATCTTTCTGCTTACAATTTTCATTCATGCAATCATATGCATCTCGGACTTCATAGTCCCGAGAACCATCATTCTTGCTAGAATTGATATAGTATAAAGACACCTTGCTGTTACAATCTGGACAAGCCATATAGAACCAACCACGATCTTTACAGACATCAATCACAATCCCAACAATAATGATACTCTTTTCCTATTATAATAGTAAAATTGTGTTGCTAGTTAACAAAACATTTTTTGTAAATGAAAATTAAAAAAAATATATAACAATAATGTAATATGTCTTTACCATGTCAATCTCCCAAATGTCTCCAATGTTACAATAACAGTTGTTGACCAAAAATTCGTTTTCAATATTTGAAAACACAGGCAGACCCAATGAACGAAAATTTGATAATGGATATTGTATTGGCTTTTGCAACAAACTACAATGTAAATTAAAAATAATCAGACTTATATTATAACAATAATTTTGATATGTAGATATAAAAGTACTGTACAATTTTAAAACCTTGTTCTGTAATTGTTGATGGCATCAATTTCTTCATTTATGAACAACTTGCTAACCTTTGGTGAATTAGAAACATAAGGGTAACCTGATTATAACAAACGTATAAGCCAATAGGTAATTTTAGATTTAATAATCAAAACAAAATAGACTATAGTTATATTTTTTTTTACCATTATAATGGTGCAATAATCCAAACTGCAAGATTAAAATCAGAGGATCTGCATTGTTATGAACTTCAAGATATCTAGCAAGTTGATCAGAGAATCTATCCCATAGCTTAACAAATACAGTAAGGCCCCTATTAATTGGAGATACAAATTAGTACAAAGCAGTTTAAATAGTTGAAAATGGTATATATTAAAAAAATAAATAAATAAAAACACAAACTCAAAATCTTGTATCTCCAATAACAGTCCTTTATTTGTGTTCAACTGAGTAGGTTTACTGTCATTTACATTAATAAACTGCTTAACATGTCCAATGATATTTGTAAAAGTTGCATATTTAAATTGTAAGTATACAATATTAGAATAATTAACTTCATAGAAACATAGAAAACTTAAAAAATTAAATAACATACCAATTGAAACATTGGGAAAAAACCCTCCGCTTCTAACTGATTGAAAAGGCGAGAAACAGAAACCAAACTTATCACCAATCCAATTATCACATCTCAAGACTTGGGTGTTATTTTTATTTGAAAGTTTATATGGACTGGTAGCATATTTGATTCTTGAAAAATCAAATCCAACTCTAACAAAGTGAATTACAAAAGAAAGTTGTTCCCGTATTTCACTTTCAAATAGTCTAACCAATATGTTGGATATTGTTCCTTGAGCTTTGAATCCCTAAATAATTGAAAAATTACATATCAAAGTATAATTTGCAAATAATTTTATACTATAAAACAGAAACATACATGAATAGAAATATACAAACATGTTTGATGTGTAATCAGTTGACTTAAAAATGAATTTTTTATTCGTAACATAGTTTTAAAAAAAAATTAATTAGTACACATAAAATAAATAGTGAATGTATAACTTAAATAAACATTTGAATGTATGTTTTGCAAAGAATCTATATAAAAAAAGTTAAAGAATGAACTATTTAATCATTTATCTTTTGTATAAATATATATATATATATATATATATATATATATATACATAGTAATATAAGTAATCATATTAACAAACTACAAATATAAAAAACTTTAGAACCGCTTAAAATATACCTATTGTAACATATTCATCAACCTCCTTATCCAGAATTCTTTGAAAGGGCACAAAAGAGAAACCAAAATCTGGACCTTGGAAACCATGATATTCGGAAACTTGAGTATTCATATTCAAGCAGAGTTTGTTTGGGTTTGGAGCATACTTGTATTTAGAGGAATTGACCCCAACTCCTGGATTTCTTATAATAAGAGAAGAATTTTCAATCAGAAACCTCTCGAATTTAAAAAACAACCGCTTAAATACATTCGCTTGAATCCTGTCACCCTGTTGATTATAAAAAAAAATAAGATAATTGATATACATTAAAATTAAAAGCATCACAATTAAAAAAAAAAGTTATGAAATTTAAAAATAATAGGATATAAAAAAAAACGTGTTGTTAACTTTTACATTTTCATCACATAGGATCATTTCAATTGAGTACACATCATTAGGATTGCGAAGATCGGGTAGACGCCAAACCCGAATAATCTTTAGCTTTAACGCCACACTGTTTCGGTTTACATGAATTTGGTTAACCATTGTAAACTCATTTGCATCTACAACAGCCATTGATCTTGTTAACTGGGAAAAAATGATGTAAAAACCAAAAGATGACTTCAATAAAACAACAAATCAAAATCAAAATAACTAATGTTTAAGTAATTAAATATGAGAAACAGAAATTAACCTAATAATATATCTTTGCGATTACTCAAAGTGGTTCCAACGTGCCTTATTACAATTGTATGTGAATTGGTTTGACTTGTTTATATAGTTATTGAATTTACCGAATAATAAGAAATGGATGAAATGGTGGGCGGTTAATTAGCATTTGAATTAGCATTGTTTTAAAGGTTATAACATCTATCTATATAATAAATGAAAACACTAGGGTTGAATCCTAAATTTTTAGAGGGTCTTGAAGGATCCAAATCCTAAATGGGGCTCCAAGACTAAGTCTTATATAAACCTCTTTTTATTTAGTTTTGTCAACATCCATTTCTCATTCCTCATTCCTCTCCTACTAATTCCTTTCTCATTCCTCATTCCTCTCTCATTGTCATTTTTGCAAGGTATGTTCTTCATCAATCTTAGATGAATCTCGAAAATGTTTTTGAATCTTTTTCTGCATTTTTATTATATTGATACATAATGTTTGCAATCATCTTACATAAAAGATAAAAACAATAGGATTGTATCGTTATTTTTATACAAAGACAAATGACAATCCTATATCTATCAACCTGCTACAAAATATGTGATTATCAACAAGTTTTCGATTATGTTTCTGACCCTTTATAAAATCCCTAAAGTAAATGTTTGAAACCATCTTACATAAAATATAAATACAATCGGTTTCTTATTAAAATAACTTTCTAATCCTATTGTTTGTCGATTATGTTTCTGACAATTTTTGAAATCCATCCACATCGGTTTACTAACATATTAAACCAAACAGAATCGTTTTTTTTTATTAAAACCATTTGATAATCTGTTTACAATCAACTCTCTGCTTTGGATGTAATCGATACGCGAGTAATTCTGCTCAGCTTTAATCATTGAATATATGATTGTGTTTTTTAATAAACAGATTGCAATTGAAATCGGTTTTGAGTATGTGTGAATATAAAAAAACAAGTATATAAAAAAAACAAAATACCGGATTTCATAAAACAAGATAATTAAAATCAGTTTTTAGTATGAGTGACTTTATGTATATTTTAACAAAAGTTTGTTTTTTGCATACGAAGAACAGGATTTCATTAGGACAAATAACTTCAATATGGCTTATCACAAGGGTGACAAATTCTTCAAGGTTATTCATGACCCTTCCGCACGAGTTTTGGTATGACGTTTCTAATATTTTTTAAGTAAAAAAACCTTATTTGTTATTATAATGTTGGTTTTTACGTGTTTGTGCAGACATTGCCTAAATCCATGAACAGGTTTTTGTTATCTAAAAACTTACGAAACAACAACATTAAAGTTTCGACATACCATGGTCAATCTTGGTTTGTTTTGTTAGAATTTATAGATTTTTATATTTCCTTTTGAACTTATTTTAAATAAATTTTACTGATTATTAAAATGTGTTTTGACCTTTGAATATGCTATAAATTTTCAAACTTCTTATTAATTTTAATTTAAATGTGTAATTATTCACATTGACTAAGATTTAATTATGGTCAAATCAATAAATGAGTACGACAATGTGTGAATCAATAATCATTAAAATTTTGTGTTTTTTTTTTTCATTTGGTATATTGACATGGAGATGTCTAATTTTACCGAATATTTAGTATGTTGTAATTGTAACAATATGTATACGTTAACCCGTGGTGGCAATACGGTATAATTTAGAATACATATTCACAACTGAATTTACTCACAACATTCATAATGAATTGATAAATGTAATTGCGAAATTTATGGTTTCCTTATACAATAACAAATTTACTTTGAATACGCATTTACTTGTCCAATTTTCAAGCATGTTAGTAAAGCATATAATAACATATAAAGAACATTTACTTAAATAACATTGAATAGATAAAAAAACACACAACCAGGTATAATCCTTGACAGGCGGCATTAAAGGTTTCAATCATTGTTTTTGACTAAATTCAATCAATACATTAATTTATAACAATAATAACAATTCTAATACGGATGCTAATTACCCTCCACTCTTTCATCCATTTCTTATTATTGAATTGATTGAATACCTATATAATGTTTTACATAACATGTAAATAACATTTAGTTTAGTAACATTGAATAGATCAAAAAAAAAAATCACATCACAAATATGTATAATCATATAAATTCGGCATTAATGGTTTAAATTCTTGACTTTGACTAAATTTAATCAATACATTAATTTATAACAATAATATATAAGAGGTAATTCGAATGCTAATTACCCTCCACTCTTTCATCCATTTCTTATTATTGAATTAATTGAATACCTATATAATGCTTTACATAACATGTAAAGAACATTTAGTTTAATAACATTGAATAAATAAAAAAAATCACAACTAGGTATAATACTTAAAATTCGCCATTAATGATTTCAATGCTTGACTTTGACTAAATGTAATCAATAAATTAATTTATGACAATAATAACAATGCTAATTCGGATGCTAATTACCCTCCACTCTTTCATCTATTTCTTATTATTGAATTGATTGAATAACTATATAATGCTTTACATAACATGTAAAGAACATTTAGTTTAATAACATTGAATAGATCAAAAAAAAATCAAAACTAGGTATAATACTTAAAATTCGCCATTAATGATTTCAATGCTTGACTTTGACTAAATTTAATCAATACATTAATTTATAACAATAATAACAATGCTAATTCGGATGCTAATTACCCTCCACTCTTTCATCCATTTCTTATTATTGAATTGTTTGAATACCTATATAATGCTTTACATAACATATAAAGAACATTAGTTAAATAACATTGAATAGATCAAAACAAATTACAATTACAACTAAGTATAATGCTTGACATCCACACTTGACTTTGACTAAATTCAATCAATACATAAAGTTATAACAATAATAACAATTGTAAGTCGAATCCTAATTACCCTCCACTCTTTCATCCGTTTTTTATTATTCAATTGATTGAATTCCTATATAATGCTTGACATAACATATAAAGAACATTACTTAAATAACATTGAATATATCAAAACAAATTACAACTAACTATAATGCTTAACATACGGCTGTTTTGCTTTGGCTAATTGACTTTGACTAAATTCAATCAGTACATAAAGTTATAACAATAATAACACTCTTAATTCGATTCCTAATTACCCTCCACTCTTTAATCTATTTGTTATTATTGAATTGATTTAATTCCTACATCAATACCTATATAATGCTTGACATACGCCATTTAATCAATAAATGATTGACCTTGACTAAATTCAATCAATACATAATGTTATAACCTTTAAAACAATGCTAATTCAAATGTTAATTAACCGCCCACCATTTCATCCATTTCTTATTATTCGGTAAATTCAATAACTATATAAACAAGTCAAACCAATTCACATACAATTGTAATAAGACACGTTGGAACCACTTTGAGTAATCGCAAAGATATATTATTAGGTTAATTTCTGTTTCTCATATTTAATTACTTAAACATTAGTTATTTTGATTTTGATTTGTTGTTTTATTGAAGTCATCTTTTGGTTTTTACATCATTTTTCCCAGTTAACAAGATCAATGGCTGCTGTAGATGCAAATGAGTTTATAATGGTTAACCAAATTCATGTAAACCGAAACAGTGTGGCGTTAAAGCTAAAGATTATTCGGGTTTGGCGTCTACCCGATCGTCGCAATCCTAATGATGTGTACTCAATTGAAATGATCCTATGTGATGAAAATGTGAAAGTTAACAACACGTTTTTTTTATATCCTATTATTTTTAAATTTCATAACTTTTTTTTTAATTGTATATCAATTATCTTATTTTTTTATAATCAACAGGGTGACAGGATTCAAGCGAATGTATTTAAGCGGTTGTTTTTTTAAATTCGAGAGGTTTCTGATTGAAAATTCTTCTCTTATTATAAGAAATCCAGGAGTTGGGGTCAATTCCTCTAAATACAAGTATGCTCCAAACCCAAACAAACTCTGCTTGAATATGAATACTCAAGTTTCCGAATATCATGGTTTCCAAGGTCCAGATTTTGGTTTCTCTTTTGTGCCCTTTCAAAGAATTTTGGATAAGGAGGTTGATGAATATGTTACAATAGGTATATTTTAAGCGGTTCTAAAGTTTTTTATATTTGTAGTTTGTTAATATGATTACTTATATTACTATGTATATATATATATATATATATATACAAAAGATAAATGATTAAATAGTTCATTCTTTAACTTTTTTTATATAGATTCTTTGCAAAACATACATTCAAATGTTTATTTAAGTTATACATTCACTATTTATTTTATGTGTACTAATTAATTTTTTTAAAACTATGTTACGAATAAAAAATTCATTTTTAAGTCAACTGATTACACATCAAACATGTTTGTATATTTCTATTCATGTATGTTTCTGTTTTATAGTATAAAATTATTTGCAAATTATACTTTGATATGTAATTTTTCAATTATTTAGGGATTCAAAGCTCAAGGAACAATATCCAACAGATTGGTTAGACTATTTGAAAGTGAAATACGGGAACAACTTTCTTTTGTAATTCACTTTGTTAGAGTTGGATTTGATTTTTCAAGAATCAAATATGCTACCAGTCCATATAAACTTTCAAATAAAAATAACACCCAAGTCTTGAGATGTGATAATTGGATTGGTGATAAGTTTGGTTTCTGTTTCTCGCCTTTTCAATCAGTTAGAAGCGGAGGGTTTTTTCCCAATGTTTCAATTGGTATGTTATTTAATTTTTTAAGTTTTCTATGTTTCTATGAAGTTAATTATTCTAATATTGTATACTTACAATTTAAATATGCAACTTTTACAAATATCATTGGACATGTTAAGCAGTTTATTAATGTAAATGACAGTAAACCTACTCAGTTGAACACAAATAAAGGACTGTTATTGGAGATACAAGATTTTGAGTTTGTGTTTTTATTTATTTATTTTTTTAATATATACCATTTTCAACTATTTAAACTGCTTTGTACTAATTTGTATCTCCAATTAATAGGGGCCTTACTGTATTTGTTAAGCTATGGGATAGATTCTCTGATCAACTTGCTAGATATCTTGAAGTTCATAACAATGCAGATCCTCTGATTTTAATCTTGCAGTTTGGATTATTGCACCATTATAATGGTAAAAAATATATATATAACTATAGTCTATTTTGTTTTTATTATTAAATCTAAAATTACCTATTGGCTTATACGTTTGTTATAATCAAGTTACCCTTATGTTTCTAATTCACCAAAGGTTAGCAAGTTGTTCATAAATGAAGAAATTGATGCCATCAACAATTACAGAACAAGGTTTTAAAATTGTACAGTACTTTTATATCTACATATCAAAATTATTGTTATAATATAAGTTTGATTATTTTTAATTTACATTGTAGTTTGTTGCAAAAGCCAATACAATATCCATTATCAAATTTTCGTTCATTGGGTCTGCCTGTGTTTTCAAATATTGAAAACGAATTTTTGGTCAACAACTGTTATTGTAACATTGGAGACATTTGGGAGATTGACATGGTAAAGACATATTACATTATTGTTATATATATTTTTTTTAATTTTCATTTACAAAAAATGTTTTGTTAACTAGCAACACAATTTTACTATTATAATAGGAAAAGAGTATCATTATTGTTGGGACTGTGATTGATGTCTGTAAAGATCGTGGTTGGTTCTATATGGCTTGTCCAGATTGTAACAGCAAGGTGTCTTTATACTATATCAATTCTAGCAAGAATGATGGTTCTCGGGACTATGAAGTCCGAGATGCATATGATTGCATGAATGAAAATTGTAAGCAGAAAGATATCATTCCAGTACCAAGGTGCTTTTATCATGATAAAGTCTATTTTTTATTTTGAAAATATAAATTCTCACATTTTTACATAAAGTTGATCTACATGTGGTAATATTTAATTTTACTTTTTATATATCAGGTTTAGACTTCATTTACGTGTTCAAGATGCAACTGGTGATGTTGAACTAATTTTATTTCATAATGAGTCAACTGTAGTAATTCCAATGTCTGCAAATACTTTGATTGAGGAAAATACACAGGTTATATAATTATTATAATACAAATCTATTAGTGTCTTATATATTTTTTTTGTTAATAACTAAAACAATAATATACATTTTAATTTTATACAGGTTGATCACATTGTCAAGTTTCCAGATGAATTATACTATTTACGTGACAGAGTTTTTGCATTTAAAATTTCCATCACTGATTTCAACTTGAAAAGCTTTGATGAAGTTTATGGAATTTCTAACCTAACTGATGACAAGTTTATTATTTCTGAAATTACAAAAAAGTTTCAGTCTTTTGATCAAGTAAGTTAATTATGGCTAAAATTTAAATTTTTATAGTTATTTGTTAATTTCGTTATACTTTTTTTTTGTATCATGATACTAGCAAAAACATAATGAATGAAAATTTAACTGAGGCAGAATGTTCGATTATCTCTGGTAAAGATGGTAAAACTAAACGCAAGCTGACAGCAGTATATGAATTGCTTGGGAACAATACAGTATCAACTCTTAACAACAATGATGAGGCAAATGAAGCTTAAATGGAGTCTGATGTGAAGTTTAATAATGTTTATTACAAATAAAAACTTTGTTGATTACTACTATGCTATAAAACCGTTGTTTGTCTTAATTTATTTTTTGCTTCTCTTTCAGTATACTTATATCATCTCATCTATGGTTTTTGTTTTTGTATTTCATTTGTACGTGCAAATTGTGTTTAATTTCAATTATGACCACTAATTTGATAATATATATCTAAATTTGATACAAACTATATAATCTAATGATTGTATTTACATAACAATCATTGAGTTTTATGTTAAAGTAAATTACATTTATCGTAAAAAATAAAACCTAAATACTAACAATTATGTTAATTTGTAAACTCAAATATATCTAATTTTATATTTATATTTTCTAAGTTCTAACAAAGGTTGACTAATCAATCTGTCCCAATCTGCTTAGTAGGGGTGACCATACGAAAACCGATAACTAAAAATTACCGAAACATAACCGATAACGGCACCGAAAAAAACCGAATCCGAATTAACCGATCGGTTGCGGTTAACATATGCCTTAAACCGAACAATTTGTAAGTATTTCATATATTTTTATTGCGTTTTCATATATATTTGTATCTTGAAAAAAGGTCCAAACAATTTACTAAATACTTTAAGTTTATAATTTTGCACAACTTTTATGTTTGAATATTAACCGAACATAACCGAAACCAAAACCGATAACCGACAAATTTACGTAACCAAAGTAACGATCGATTTAGGTTATTGTTTTTCCTAAAACCGAACATCGGTTTTCGGTTTTTGTTATATTTAAAAACCGAACATAAGGGACATTTGATCACCGTTACTGCTTAGTATGATTAAAATATACATTATTTGATAATATTAAATCTATATACTAAAAAAACAAATTAATCTGATTTAATTCTACTAATTACACATCAATTATTGAGGTATAATTGATATTTTGAAAAGATCCTCATTCAAAGACCAGTCAATATATTTTGACAACATTTTATGCACTAAATGTGCTCATTTATGCACTAAATGTGCTAATTTTAAGTTCTTTTACCAATCAACCTACAAATTTTATTAATCACATATTTCTACTTCACCTATATATTTACATGAATACAAGTCTTTCACACTTATGCAATCAACATTATCACATTGTTATCATTCAATTATATAATTCTCTCTTTCGAACAAGTTATGTACTAATTACAATTACATTAAAAATAAAAATATGATAAAAAGTCATTTACAAAAACATAATGTATTCATACCTTTGTTATTTTTTTCAAAACTTTATACTTTTGTTGAGTACTGATCATAATAGGTAATCGGTTTTCATTACTAACGTTACTGAGGGCTTATAAAAAATATCCACTTTGACGTTTATATAAGAAAAAAATTTTCAGGCTAACCGTTATTTTTAACACTTTACGTTTGTAGCTACTAAACTTGAACAATACAACTCTTAGTTTCATATAATTTTTTTATTTACTATGGTTTGCACCGTGGGTCCCCACGGGTCTCAAACCTAGTTATGTATTGATTGAATTTAGTCAAGGTCAATCATTTATTGATTAAATGGCGTATGTCAAGCATTATATAGGTATTGATGTAGGAATTAAATCAATTCAATAATAACAAATAGATTAAAGAGTGGAGGGTAATTAGGAACCGAATTAAGAGTGTTATTATTGTTATAACTTTATGTACTAATTGAATTTAGTCAAAGTCAATTAGCCAAAGCAAAACAGCCGTATGTTAAGCATTATAGTTAGTTGTAATTTGTTTTGATATATTCAATGTTATTTAAGTAATGTTCATTATATGTTATGTCAAGCATTATATAGGAATTCAATCAATTGAATAATAAAAAACGGATGAAAGAGTGGAGCGTAATTAGGATTCGACTTACAATTGTTATTATTGTTATAACTTTATGTATTGATTGAATTTAGTCAAAGTCAAGTGTGGATGTCAAGCATTATACTTAGTTGTAATTGTAATTTGTTTTGATCTATTCAATGTTATTTAACTAATGTTCTTTATATGTTATGTAAAGCATTATATAGGTATTCAAACAATTCAATAATAAGAAATGGATGAAAGAGTGGAGGGTAATTAGCATCCGAATTAGCATTGTTATTATTGTTATAAATTAATGTATTGATTAAATTTAGTCAAAGTCAAGCATTGAAATCATTAATAGCGAATTTTAAGTATTATACCTAGTTTTGATTTTTTTTTTTTTTTTTGATCTATTCAATGTTATTAAACTAAATGTTCTTTACATGTTATGTAAAGCATTATATAGGTATTCAATCAATTCAATAATAAGAAATAGATGAAAGAGTGGAGGTAATTAGCATCCGAATTAGCATTGTTATTATTGTCATAAATTAATGTATTGATTACATTTAGTCAAAGTCAAGCATTGAAATCATTAATGGCGAATTTTAAGTATTATACCTAGTTGTGATTTTTTTTTTTTTTTTGATTTATTCAATGTTATTAAACTAAATGTTCTTTACATGTTATGTAAAGCATTATATAGGTATTCAATTAATTCAATAATAAGAAATGGATGAAAGAGTGGAGGGTAATTAGCATTCGAATTACCTCTTATATATTATTGTTATAAATTAATGTATTGATTAAATTTAGTCAAAGTCAAGAATTTAAACCATTAATGCCGAATTTATATGATTATACATATTTGTGATGTGATTTTTTTTTGATCTATTCAATGTTACTAAACTAAATGTTATTTACATGTTATGTAAAACATTATATAGGTATTCAATCAATTCAATAATAAGAAATGGATGAAAGAGTGGAGGGTAATTAGCATCCGTATTAGAATTGTTATTATTGTTATAAATTAATGTATTGATTGAATTTAGTCAAAAACAATGATTGAAACCTTTAATGCCGCATGTCAAGAATTATACCTAGTTGTGTTTTTTTTATCTATTCAATGTTATTTAAGTAAATGTTCTTTATATGTTATTATATGCTTTACTAACATGCTTGAAAATTGGACAAGTAAATGCGTATTCAAAGTAAATTTGTTATTGTATAAGGAAACCATAAATTTCGCAATTACATTTATCAATTCATTATGAATGTTGTGAGTAAATTCAGTTGTGAATATGTATTCTAAATAGGGCTGTGCAACGGTTCAGAACCGGACCGAACCGAACCGAACCGGACCGAACCGCGAACCGTTTATTCCAAAATATGAGAACCGGAACCGGAACCGATAATTACTAAACGGTTCGGTTCCGGAACCGGGTGAAACGGTTCTCATGAAACGGTTCTAGACTGGAACCGGTTGTCAATAAAATCCTAAAATTAACATTAACAATTAATTAAAAAAATAAACAAAAACAATGATTTTTCTAAAAAAAAATTATCTACAGTTTGTGTTAACCATGGTTACTAAAAGTATAGCAGTTTACATATCAAAATATGTTTTGTTCGGATCAGATCATTCTTTTTATACAGATTAAACGGGTCAGAACAAGCCGTGCTGACTGCTGACCATCACATAAGGCAATACTCTACATTCCTACCAAGTAAAACAATTTAAAAGTGTTAAGAACTATAAAGAAGAAAATAACATAATATATTTCAAACTAATAATAGAATATTTAAATATTTAATTTAATTCAAAACGGTTCTAACGGTTCTTAACCGGACCCGTCGGTTCTAACCGGAACCGAACCGGGAACCGATTATGCCAAAATATGAGAACCGGAACCGGAACATATAACATTAATTCGGTTCGGTTCTAGCGGTTCCGGGTCGGTTTCACGGTTTTCGCGGTTCGAAACCGTTTATTGCTCACCCCTAATTCTAAATTATACCGTATTGCCACCACGGGTTAACGTATACATATCGTTACAATTACAACATACTAAATATTCGGTAAAATTAGACATCTCCATGTCAATATACCAAATGAAAAAAAAACACAAAATTTTAATGATTATTGATTCACACATTGTCGTACTCATTTATTGATTTGACCATAATTAAATCTTAGTCAATGTGAATAATTACACATTTAAATTAAAATTAATAAGAAGTTTGAAAATTTATAGCATATTCAAAGGTCAAAACACATTTTAATAATCAGTAAAATTTATTTAAAATAAGTTCAAAAGGAAATATAAAAATCTATAAATTCTAACAAAACAAACCAAGATTGACCATGGTATGTCGAAACTTTAATGTTGTTGTTTCGTAAGTTTTTAGATAACAAAAACCTGTTCATGGATTTAGGCAATGTATGCACAAACACGTAAAAACCAACATTATAATAACAAATAAGGTTTTTTTACTTAAAAAATATTAGAAACGTCATACCAAAACTCGTGCGGAAGGGTCATGAATAACCTTGAAGAATTTGTCACCCTTGTGATAAGCCATATTGAAGTTATTTGTCCTAATGAAATCCTGTTCTTCGTATGCAAAAAACAAACTTTTGTTAAAATATACATAAAGTCACTCATACTAAAAACTGATTTTAATTATCTTGTTTTATGAAATCCGGTATTTTGTTTTTTTTATATACTTGTTTTTTATATTCACACATACTCAAAACCGATTTCAATTGCAATCTGTTTATTAAAAAACACAATCATATATTCAATGATTAAAGCTGAGCAGAATTACTCGCGTATCGATTACATCCAAAGCAGAGAGTTGATTGTAAACAGATTATCAAATGGTTTTAATAAAAAAAAACGATTCTGTTTGGTTTAATATGTTAGTAAACCGATGTGGATGGATTTCAAAAATTGTCAGAAACATAATCGACAAACAATAGGATTAGAAAGTTATTTTAATAAGAAACCGATTGTATTTATATTTTATGTAAGATGGTTTCAAACATTTACTTTAGGGATTTTATAAAGGGTCAGAAACATAATCGAAAACTTGTTGATAATCACATATTTTGTAGCAGGTTGATAGATATAGGATTGTCATTTGTCTTTGTATAAAAATAACGATACAATCCTATTGTTTTTATCTTTTATGTAAGATGATTGCAAACATTATGTATCAATATAATAAAAATGCAGAAAAAGATTCAAAAACATTTTCGAGATTCATCTAAGATTGATGAAGAACATACCTTGCAAAAATGACAATGAGAGAGGAATGAGAAAGGAATTAGTAGGAGAGGAATGAGGAATGAGAAATGGATGTTGACAAAACTAAATAAAAAGAGGTTTATATAAGACTTAGTCTTGGAGCCCCATTTAGGATTTGGATCCTTCAAGACCCTCTAAAAATCTAGGATTCAACCCTAGTATTTTCATTTATTATATAGATAGATTCTATTTTATGTATGGATAAGGAAAGGTATTAGAGTGACACGTTGAAGACACTAATCAACTTCCCAACTTAACGTAAGCCACCACCATGAGTACATATCTCTATATATTATTGGTTTTTAGTTTTATAAGAAGGATATAGATATATGTACTAATCTACGTAATAAGATGTGTATCAAAACAAATTTTGGGAGTTAGAATTAGTGCTCAAGGTAGCTGATGGGTTTTATTGACTTTTTAATCAAGTGTTGTTACACGAAGAAAGTAACTGGCGGTCGAATTCCTAAAGTGGAGGTATTATAGTTATCTCAAGTTATTAGTATTAAAGTTCAATCATTATGACGATAAAAGTAATAATAATCATAGTCAAGGTTGTAGATAAATACCATTACAACAACTAAATACATACAGTACTCATAATATTAAAGTAATAGTAGTGGATATTAGAGGAAGAAATTACATCTATTGTATTTGTAATAGGTGGACGAGTATCGATCTAGGATTGTTAACCATCGTGGAAAGGACGGTGACGTATAGAGGTGAGTGTTACATACTTCTGGAAGTATATATATATATAATATGGGATGATTGTGTGTTATAAATGTATGGGTGCTATTATAGTTTTTATTTGATCACGTATAATTGAATGTTATGTTAGTATATTAGTATATGTTGAATCAGATGGGAGTTTTCTGATTTAACATGAGATCGCAGGGAGTTAGCGATCTTGGTGGATTATTGGACTCAGATGGGTGTTTTCTGATCAAATAAATTATATTGAATGTTATAGTAGTATATGTTGAATCGGATAGGAGTTTCTGATTTAACATGAGATCGCAGGGAGTTAGCGATCTTGGTGGATTATTGGACTCAGATGGGTGTTTTCTGATCCAATAAATAATCGCATGGGAGTTTTGCGATTTAAACTATATGGAAATTTTATGGTTCTAAATTATTGTGTGTCATTATTGTGGTTATGTGACATGGTGATTTAATGTACACTCACTTAGCGAAAGCTAATTAGTAGTTATATATATATATATACACACACTTTCAGGTGGATTAACTAAGCAGGAGAGCTGAACAAGATCAAGTCTTGAAGTTAAAAAGGGATCGAACCTGTTATTGTAAAATATCAAGAATGATAGTCAAACTTGTGTTGGCAAAATAATGGTTGTAAAATAGTACTTATAATGGAAGAAAAGTTTGACGTTTTGTATAATTAAATTGGGACCTTTCGTTTAAACTCTGATATAAGATAATAAATATTATACTATGTATAATTGAAGAGTGAAGATGAATAGTGTTCTTTTGCAATTAAGAAATGCATATATAGCTAACGTTTCAGTTTTATTAATCAAAATGGCTTGGTGTTGTGGTGGTATGCTGTCTGGTTGTGTGCCATAGTTGCGCGGGTTCAAATCCTGTTGGTTAGGGTCATTTTTGTTGTGTTTCATCTTTTCAACGTCTTTGTCTTTTCAATGCTTACATGTGTCTTTTTTTTCTTAATTATGAATAAATCCAACCACCCTTGACCAAAGGCAACACCAATAGTTATGTACAAAATAGTCATGCAAAAATTTAAAACATATTGTCCCGTAGACATACTTACCTATAAACACACCAAGCAAACAAATCCACAAAATGAAACAGCCTCAATTAACAACCCATTTATATTAGGCAAACAATCAAAACAGACAAAGATACAACTGAGAATACTATTAAGAGCTCACCATGAAATCATGACAGCTGCAAAAATACAGGCACAACAAATACTCGCACACATTCATAGACAAGTTAATCAATGTTTACACATAATAATAAGCAGAGCAATGGAAAAGAACCTTAAACTCCGACAAACAAAGCACCAAGAAGCCATAAAACACCTGAATCAAGTTACTAAAATCAGCAAATTAAAGGCAACAACAAATATAAAGAAGATGAAGAGATAACCAAAAACCAGCCTTACACACTGCCAACAAACATATGAAGAAGCTGAATGACAGAAACCCAGGAATGAGATGTGTTCAGCAAAATATCGGTCCTTCTGACTAATCTCCAACCTCAATTTCCGTGTCCAGCCGATCAATGGTATCAACTCGGTATAAAGATGGTAACCTAAGCTTCATAAAAAACAAAAATAAACAAAAGTTATCCCCATATATACCATAAAACGTGCAATGGCAAGAGGTAGGTGCCCCTAATTCTGCACATTGAATCTGTATGCCGGGAAAAATTTTTAGGCATGTACATTGAATCGATGTGCTATCATCACCAGAAACCAAAATGCAATGAGAAGTGAAAAATCAAACAAATCGTGTAGCCAAAAAAACACATGTAATCCAGTGTTCAATCAGTAAAGGCACTATAAAATTCAAAGCTCTGCATTAATAAACTAAGAGCTAAAGCAAAATAAAGTAAGCAATATTAGGGATCGATTTAGGTTTCGAATTGGAAGACTATATCGTACATTTGTGTTGTTCCGGATGCACAACAATCGAGAAGCATAATCAGCCAGAGGAGCGAAAAGGCTGCACGATGCTTCACGAAAGGGAAGTAAGTGGTTTGACATCTGTCGATAAAGTAAAATAATCATTGTTATGGCTTTAAAAGGTATAGATAAATATAGTGGCTCAAAGCATGGAGTCATGGACGACCAAGATTTGTTAAATTACCATGCCTTCACATTAGTTTAAACAATTGAGTTAGTCTTTTCAAGTATAAAAAACATAGTGTGTTACCTCTCGAACTAAAAATCTGGAACTATAACATCAATGGCATGACAACATGCTGGTAAGCTACTGCTTTCACAAGTGCTTTCTCATTATTTGTCCATCAAATAATACCACCAAGCATTCTCCTGTCAATAAAAATAAGTCGAGATCATTGGAGTTTATGGTCAACCTGATTTGAAGAACTATCAATCTAAACAAAATACTTCAAACAATAAGAAATAGACACAAAAACATAAACTGGATTACCTATAGTGCTTTCCAACTTTTTTCGGCCGAATCAAGCTTCCTCAACAGATTAGGCACCTGATTCTTGAAAGAATTCCTGGAAACCTACATCTTAAACGACAACAAAAATTACGCCATTGCAGCAAGATGTCCACAGCTCGGAAGACACCATTTTTCATGGTTCTGCTTATTCAAATTAATATATAACCTTGGATTATTAAACACAAAACTAAAAAAAAAACAGAGCAGGAAAATAGAGAACTATACACCTAGTCAGTCAAACTAATATCCAAATGACCTCAAACCCTTCATAAAAGATCAAACAGCAGCAACTTCGTTGAGAAGTATCTGATCAAAATGCCAGACCCCTGATATTCAATAAAATCATTATTTTTATCACCGAATCATAGATGATAATGTTAAGTGAAACATTGGTCAAGAATAAGTTTACCATGTCCTTTTCCAAGTCTTATCAGCTGAGTATCATATTCAGTTAACATGTCCTTTACCAACCCTGCTCACATAAACATATGCACAAATCCAATTACACCCATCTTCAATAAACCATCACAATCCACAAAACATAAATAATCACACCAATGAACAAAAGTAAATAAAATCAAGCCCTATAATTATACCACAGATAGGCGAACAACGTTGAAACTAAAGCAGACTCACAGCTGTCGAATCGCAGATGAATCAGCTCTGGCTTATAAGTTATCTTCACAACATGTTCCGTGCTATCTATGCTCCTAATTCTTCCACCACTGTAATCCCAAAAAAAAAAAGAAAAAAAAAACCATTTAAATTAGACCATAAAAACCAAACCCCATAACAGAAAATCAATAAATTGGTAAAGATGAAAACAAACCTTACCTATGTTGGAAATTAGAGACATCACGGAGAGATGGGTTTTTTCTGAAATTGAAGAGCAAATGATCTTCCGGATGATGATGATGGTGTTATTGTTAGAGTTGATTAAAATGGCGTGTTTTAAAGACTTGTGAATGAGTATGTATTTGATGTTGATATTGCTTCGTTTGACTAAGAACCAAATAGAAACCCTAACGTGCCTTGAACCGGTGATGGCGAGAACCAGAAACGAAACGGAGCGAAGTTGGCAAAGAGATCGGTGAGAGTGGAGAAAAGAAAATGGTTTGTGTGAGATGATGTGGAGTAACAAAGGTAAAGGTGAGGCGGTGGAGGAGCTGGGATAAAACACGTGTATAAGAAAAAAAAGACACATGTAAGCATTGAAAAGACAAAGACGTTGAAAAGATGAAACACAACAAAAATGACCCTAACCAACAGGATTTGAACCCGCGCAACTATGGCACACAACCAGACAGCATACCACCACAACACCAAGCCATTTTGATTAATAAAACTGAAACGTTAGCTATATATGCATTTCTTAATTGCAAAAGAACACTATTCATCTTCACTCTTCAATTATACATAGTATAATAAGTTGATGGTTGTGATTTATTTTCAAATAATGGTAATTGGTAAGTATGATAGTTCAATTGTTGTTGCTTGGCTGTGTTGACATATTCCTTTTTTCAAGTTTGTCATTTGTGGTCTGGTGGTTTTCCAATCCGAATATTAGGCTTGCTGAATAGAGTAATCTATGTTTTGGATGATATTTTATAGATTCTACATTGTTTGTGCTTCGCTGCATATGTAAGAGACTTTTGATTTTTTGTTTTGATGTCATGTGTGTTGTTTTGGAATAAATGGACTCCCTATTGTTTGTTGTTGGGTGCATATGTAGGGGTTTACAGTTTTAACTTTGTTGCTTTTATGGTCAGAGGACTCACTTGTCATGGAGTTTGTTTTTTATTTGGCATGTCTGAATATGTATGCATTGAAGATAAGTTGTTCTTCCTAATTTTTTATAAGGTGATATGTGTTATGTGGTTGTTGAGGTGTTGGATCTTTAGTCTTTTTGCTTATCCATAAACTAATCTAGGGCTTCAATTGCTTTGATGAAGCCTCCAATAATGCGGAAGAGAGTGGAAATCATGCCACATCGGAGGAGGCGGTGGAAGATGAGTCAAAAGTCGCGAGGCCACTATGGTGTTGCTCTCTTGCATCGTTGTTTACTTCCTTTCTCTTTATCGCTTATGTTCCTTCTGGATTCTGATGAATTATTTGATTTTTGTGTTTCGTTTTGGTCATTACGGTACTCTCTGACCTTTGATTTCGTTTCAATTCCAGACTTTGATAAATATTTCTTTGTTCGAAGATTTTTTAGTTTTCTTTTTTGAGATATTCATTTATCAACTCATCAAAACTAGGGAGTTGTCTAATTGTTTGATTATTTTTGTTACAGTTATTATTATATTGTTACCAACAAAATTTGAAATAGTTCTAGGTTATAACTATTTATTTAAGTTATTAATGAAAAAATTAGAAGGTTGAAATTAGTTTTTCATATTCTTATTAAATTGTTACCAACAAAATTTGAAATAGTTATAGGTTATAACTATTTATTTAAGTTATTAGACTATATGGTGTGCCCCCCTTTCCCCCAACTCTCCCAAGTGCCACATCAGCGCCACATCATTTCCCCTATTTTCTCCCCCAAAGTTTAGAAATGGTATTCCCCTAATTCCCCCACTCCCCCTTCATTTTTTTATTATATAAAGTTTAATTAAAAATAAAAATAACAATAATGGACCAATCATGTGACAAGGAGAGAAGGGGGAAATTTCCACCAAGTCACCGAAATTTTTTAAGGGGGGCGGTGTTCCCCTTGGGGGAATTGGACATGTCATCACCCCCAATCACTTCCCCGATGGCACACCAAACAGTCTTAATGAAAAAATTAGAAGGTTGAAATTAGTTTTTCATATATTCTCAAAATATACGCGACTTCTGAACTAATTCACCCGCATAAACAGTTTCCTAGGCTAACTAAATGAAACGTTTTCGCTATAGTTTAAAAACTTCATATAATTTTAAAGTTATGAAACTGTTTTACGTTTACATGTTTAGTTATTACGCCTGACGAGATCCTCTTCTTTGATTTGTCGACATGTTGCTTAACTAATTTGTTTACACCTATATGTTCGTTTACACATATATCTTAATTGGATGTTTGAATTGCTAATTGCAGCATTAGAGTATCAAGGTATTCCACTTGCAATTGCAGCAAGAAAACAAATTAATATGTTTATCAATATGCATTCATTGGTCCTTAGTCTTGGTTATTCCAATGGATATTTTTGACCATTTAAGATGAAACAAGCCAAAAACTATAATTTGTGGTTTGTCACTTTAATCAATTGCATTCAACATTATTTTTCTTATTGTGGAACTTTAATTTACAAATGAAAATGTTTTGTTGCAGGTTTGGTGCAGCGCCCGCGTTTGAAGATCCAAAGCACTCGCGTTTGAAAATTTAAACCTAACCAAACTGGTTTCAATGTTAAACCACAAGATGCTATCATCCGATACACGTACACAACATCAGAGCATAAATAGGAAAAAGAAAGGCGCCAAAGGCGCCGCAACGCGCGCGTCGGGAAGAAACCTAGTATAGAAATAAAGGTGGGTGTTTCAAATTGCAAGAGGGAAAACATATCATTTAAGTGGAGAAACGTAAACCCATTAATTTTTGTGAGTTAAAACGCTAAAAAACGCCAAAAAGGAAGTCGCCGGAGAGGATTCCGGCTGTCGGAACGCGCTGCTACAGTACCAGTTCAGAATTTTTTTTTTTTTTTTTTTTTGAAACATGACAATTTTGATCCCTCTAGTTAGTTTGGTTAGTTTAGTCCCTTAACTTCTTATAAAACTTAACCAAGATTAAATATTTCTAATCAAAAACTTTTTAACACTTTAAAAATATATATTTTTTTCATCTTTTATAAATTTTACCAATATTTTAAGTTTTTATCCCTTTCCATCGTAAAACTTCGACGTTTTCCAACGTCCCTCGACAAAATTATTTGGTGTTTTATAATAAAACGTATATAATAAAGATTTAACGAATAATTCAACTTAAGTTTTATTTAAAATTTCAAAAGATCGTAACACAAGGAGTGAAATGAAATTTTGATAAAGTTAGAAAACGCGCAAATGTTACATTTAATTACTCAAACTTTCCTATGTAATTGTTTTTTGGAAGCTATCTAACTAATTTATAGAAACTCCATAGTGTTATTTTATATAAACTATCCTGTGATTAGAAACAACATGAAGGTTGACTGGCCGGAAATCATGATCGTAATGATACCTGGTGTTGTTTGATGTGTAAAGTTGATGAGGGAAGCCTTTATCTCTTTCAATGATGACGCGTGGTTAGAGTTGTGACGTGTGGGTAGGTTGAAGTATGCTATAGAGACGCATGGAAGATGAGCTGAATGAAACTCAATGGTTTAAACACTATTCATGAACTTCTATTATTAATATATAGGAGAATTCTTGAAAAATATACACACTCGCTTTAAATCTTGTTGTACATACATTTTCGTGTATCTAACAAGGGTACAAATCATTTACCTTTAACTTTACATTATCATTTAGGCATACATGTATGCACGTTAAACGTGGTTGTTGATATTGGTTATGCTTTTTTTGGTAACATAAATTTACCAATGGGAATCTATAGTTAAATCTATTCTGCTTTGTAACCTTAAGGTCACAAGCTCAAGTCATAGAAACAGTCTCTTGAACAAAAGTGTAAGGTAAAGCTACGTACATCATATCGCAACGTGATCCGGACACTCCCCGTACCCTATGCCTATGCGAGAGCCTAGTGCACCAGGTATGCCCTTTTATGATGTTGCATATCCTTGATCCATCCAACATTTAACTTGCAAATGTAACGATGCAATTAACATAATGAAATACTAGTAGGATTTCCCGCGCGTTGCTGCGGATATGTTTGTTTTGTGTCATCTATATTATTTGAAGCTAAAGATCTTGGAAAAAACTTTCAAATATAAAAATGCTTCAATCCGAACTATCTTGACTCGGTGTTCTGACGCTGCCGTAATTCAAAACCATAGTTATCAGCCAAACTTTTTCGTCAAACAGACCGTAAAGCATCTATTATCCACAAGTGTTTTCTTATAGAAAAGTCGTGTATGAATGTGAAAACAACCCGTTAATTTTACTAAATGTTACATTTTTACGAAGTAAGAGTAAAGGCCACAACAAACTTAAAGACACTAACTTTATCTAACAAACATTATTTTTTTTACTCAGAACCTAAGCAGTCTCAAAATGCAAATGGCTCGTCTATGGCCAGTAAGTGCATGCCCGAGACAAAAAGTGTAACAATAAAAACTAAAAATACACATAGGCATCAAAAATTAGTAACTTAATACTACTGTGCAAATAAAATAAAGATATCTCCAATATGCAAACAACCTGATAAACACTATCTAACCAATGCACAGATTTGTGTATATATATATACATACGATTTAAACAATGCTTGTTTAATATAATATATTATTTTCCCTTGCATTAACAAACTATTGTCTTGTAAAAGTTGCAATATTAACAATAATGATTAATAACTTTATAAAGATAGATAACTATTTATAACAAACTAAAACAGTAAGAGTGAAGAATTATTCCTAGGTAACTAAAAGGGCTGTCCATCTATTATCCTTTAGTTTGCAACCACAAAGTTCCCTTTGTTTCTTAAAGAAACATGATAAGCTGAGACCAATCCACGGAAGCTATTTCCTCTCTAAATCAGTGACTAAACAGGCGTGAATGTGCATGCACCTAGACTGAAGTGCTTGCCTCACCTGCGCTTGATCAAGATAATCCTCCTTGTGTGTACTTGAAGCGCCTCACTCTAAAACCATGTAACCAAAGGCGCTTTAAATCTTGCTGCTGAGAACGTAACGATCTAGAGTCTGCAACTTTGGGCTCACCCATACCATCAATTAAGATGTTGTTGGATTTCAGATTGTAATGTCTAATGTTAAGACGATGCAAGTGAGCCAAACTTTTAGCGATAATCTTTCGTTCCATGTGAGTGAGCTTCCGTTATCGTCTTGGTTTTCATGCAGATGCTTGTAAAGATTCCCACCAGAAACATATTCATAGATTAAAAGTTGCAAGGATGGAGTCCATTAATACCCTTCAAGAGCTACGAGATTCGCGTGATGAATCGTTCCCAGTTTCTTAACCTCCCTCTCGAAATCATCTTGAGATTTGACAAGGCTCGAGACTGTGAGGTTTTTAATGGAAACTGATCGGCCGTCTCTAAGAACAGTTCGGTATACTGCATCAAACCCACCACGCCCAAGCTCACAGTCCTTGTTCAATAAAGCATGTGCTCCTGTACTAAAGTCGGGTTCGCCAGAAAACATAACCAGGTTGCCAGAATTCGTATATGTACTGGGGAGCTGCTGAAACCGCCGCCAGATAAAGGGACTGCCGCTGCTGACCTGGACATGATAAAACTCTCGATTCTGGATAAAAGTCATTTGGGTTAAATAAAGCAACTTCTTCTGTGGTATGCATTAAGCAAATTTCAAGTTTAGAAACTTTTGACCATTTATCCTTTTGCGCTAAAAATTTTAATTTCACATGTCTAACCCTTTAAGAGGTAGAAACATAAATGATCCAACCTGATCATATAAAAATAGCCACCTCTGTTTCATTTCCAAATTTCATTTTTTCTTAACTATTTTGTAAAAGAAACACACCAAACATAAATTAAGAAAAACATTTTGAAGATACTGTAAAAAACAAAAAGATCACTGCTACAGTGCTACTACATATGGTGAAATACATGTTCCCTAAAAAGTAAGTTAAAATCAACAATTAAAACAAGAAAATCTCTATGCAAAGGGAGGGACAATTGTTCAATAATTCAAAACCACAGAAGACAATATAGTGTGCAGGATTATCTGACTCACATGATTCCTTATACCATTTTTAAAGATATGATACCCTCAATCATTCTTTTTGCTTGAATAAAGCGTAGAGTTGAGAGTTCAACATAAATCAAATGAGGAAAAAAAACAAAATAGAATACTTGAAGAATCCATTTCATATCTCCATGTGAGGCCGCCAAAATTATGTGGCACTTCGACAGATATTACACCCCACTCATTCGAAAATCGAAACAAACATAGCTAACTATGGTTGATATACACAGTTACAAGAATTAATTAAGAATTGGCATGCCTTTGAATACGGACCCGGTACATACCTCTCCTGAAGAAGCCACCAGGGTAGGATATTCTTTAGATAGTAGTACCCTAAGCCATCCTTTGTGACCCATGGTGGCGTCAAATCACACTACACACATGCAAGTAAGAAGTTTAATAATCATTAAATTCATTGAAATAGGGACAAACGAGAGAGGCAAGCGCTAAACACGAACCCAAACCATCCAGAATCCAGAATCTGGCCTGTAAACCTATTACCAGCTACCGAAATCGACCTTAAGGACCCACATTGCTCGAAAAAGCTATCCGGAACCGGTCCAGACAAACTATTCTCACTAAAATCAATTACCCTAAGGTTAGTAAGTTGTCCAAGATTAATCCCAACACTTAAAAACAAATAAACAGATGTCTATACCTAATCTAAATCATACAGCCTAAATCTATTGGTGCTCATTATCATACAACCTACTAAATGAATATCATAACTAATTGGTGCTTTAGCAATTTACATAAAATCAAACAGAATTATGTACGGAAATAGTATATTAAGAAAACAAACCTCTTCAAATCATGTTGTTTGGGCTGAAACAAGAGCTGTAAACACAAAGGCAATGCAAAATCGAATATAAAACAAAGAACGCTTACCCGTCAATGATTAGGGATGTGACTGAGACACCTAGTGGTCCGATTTGCTCCTCCGTTGTTGCGTGTCACCTAAAATGACAGAACACATACAGGTGATAGTCCACTTTATAATATAACAGGGGACCAATGAATGAACAGGGCGTAAAAAAACAAAATGAAGAGCTCACCTGCTTTGGAATAATTAACAGTTCAGACTTCGCCTCAAACCCCTCCCAAATAAAATCACCGGGTATGAATTGAATTACACATTGAAGAAACCCTAACCTTCTATTTGAAATCAAATCGTTTAACCTGCTTGACACAAAACGTCTTGAATTAATATAGAATGGTCGATTCATTGGTACTGGCAGTTAAAGATGAGGTACAAGGGCAGGGATGGAACACTATTTTATATTGCAAAGGAGAATGTGTAGTGAAATCTCAATATTACCCCTCAAAGTGTCTTAATTGACACTAACATCCCTAAAATACCCTTAAATTTCTTGCTTGAATATATTGTACATGTTGCTTCTTAAGTTGTACGGAAATGAAAATGACCATGTTGGCCATCACTCCTCCTTTATAATGTACTAGTGGAAATGCCCGCGCGTTGCGGCGGGTGCGTCTGTTTTATCTCCTCATAGTGTTGCGGAACCAATTCAAATGCAACTTGAAAATTTCAAAATTTATTAACTTGATTCATTTATTCGAGTATTTGAAATTCTATCCATTGAACACCTCTACACAATAACCCTCTTGGGTGGTTAATAGCTCAACATTATAACAAAACGCCCAATATATGATTGAACAGGTGTTTGGGTATTGTTCTGATTTGGAAAAGAACCTGTTCCATCTGGTGCCATAATTTGCCTTTGATGCTCACTTTTCCGGTTCGGCTGCAACAGAATATCATACGGGTCAAATGATAAAATTAGTGTAAACAAAAACGGGCCAAACGAGTCGAATATCACCCAAAAGTAAATTATTGATTCAAAAACATTTTGGACAATAAGTGTTTTGAGTCACCCAAGCCTACCCTGACCCGTTACCCAGCCCACTCATTTAGTCACCTGTACATATACGTGTACTTCAGCATATTGACAATAGGTACATCAAAATGCTATATAAAAATGTTTACCCTCATCATATGCAAAGCTTCACGAGGTCTGTTCATCCCACACATGACACCCATACTGGTTCCACCAGGTAACATACGAATGCCTCAATCGGTTCCTGAGTGGGACCCAGGTGGCAAACCTGACTGTTGCATGTTTCTTTTAGACATTTGATTCAGATGTTGTATTCTATGTTGCCCGTCTTTTGATGAGGAACCTGTTCTAGGAATCCCATATCTTCCCTCTCTAACATACAAATCAAAGAAAAAATATCTTATCTCAAGCTATTTACCAGACAATGCAAAATAAGTGGATTATATGCAGGCTGCTTTGAGTTAGATTGACAAACAAATGTTTTTTTCTCCTTTCTTCTTAGATTTTACAAGTAACTTATGACTAAAGTATGATTAAAAATATCATATCATTGCAATGATGATCTAACTTTAAAATAGAATGATTTAGAAGGTTTGAATAAAACCATTTTATTGTTATGAATATACTTTGGGTAACTTTCGAACTCTAGACCTGTTCAACCACTTCCAATGTAGCTTTTTTTTTTTTTTTTAAGTTTTACCAATTTAAACATGTCTTCTCAAGGGCAATTTACAGTGAAGATGACAACCAGAAGGCTAGATGACATCACAGGTTTGGATCAAAGCGAGTAAGTTGTTGGCCAATCACTTTATCCTTTCTTAACTTTTTTGTAAAAACCGTTTTGAATAATTTTAAAATGTAACAATGATAGACCAACTTTCGATATAAAACCGTTTATCGGGTTTAAGGGACTGTGACTACACTTTGGGCAACTTTTGAGCTGATTGGCTCGTTCAACCCTTTCTCGTTATAGCTTACTTGAGAAGTTTTACCCATATGATCCAAGTATAACTTAATGACCAGTGACCAGGGTATCCATTAACGGGTCTATATTGCCATATATAGTTCATATAATTAATTACCTAAGAGCAGGACTAAGTGGAGTAGATGCATAAGCCAAGTGATTACCAAGACCCATTGCAGAAGAGCATGGTAGAGAATAAGCCAAGCTAGATCCAGAACCAATTGATGCTTGAGTGCCATTGTTTGGACCCGGCAACCCTCCAGCATGAGGACATTGATAACCAACAGGAGCAAGAATCTCGCTAGGTGAAATAGCATCGCATCGGAGGCCTTCATTTATATTTAACAAAATAACTGTCAGCTAATCAGAGAAAACTAAAGTCTGCAATAGTAAGCTTGTAACAGAAAACTTACGTGAGAACAGGTCTGTCGTTGAGATTATTAGGGCAGACTTCAGAAAGAGCAAGTGCATGAGAGCCATGAGGCTGCTGACGTTGCCTTGGATCTTGATTATCCTTCTTAAACAAAAGAAATAGAAATAAAAAACTTGCATCATTTCAAAATTCAAATTATGCATAAAAATCAAATCAAAAGGCAAATACAAAAAAATGGTCATAATCAGTCACCTTCGCTTTTTTATAACGATGTTTTTGCCAAATCATAATAATCTTCTCAAAGTGAGACTTGAGTTTATGTTCTTCCATGGGTCCCTGCAACCGTTGAAACAATTGTCTTGCACTTCCCTGTGTGAGATGCATTAACAAACAAAACCAAAAATTGAGCTTAAATCCAATACTAAGCAACTTTGAGGTAGCAAAATCAACCTGTTTATTGGTTATGCTTAATCTCAAACAAGTGAAATGGGTCAAACAAAAATAATAAGCTGACAAAAGAATGAGTCAAGCATGTCAAACCTGTTGATATTAGTCTACACACAGCCTCATAGATCACTTTATTACAGTTTTTAAACATATTTAACGTGATAACGTATTAATTATTTATTGCACGTCTACTAAGCATGTCGAAGGACATAGATTACCTTTGGAATGCCAGGCAAAGTAGATGGATAAGGTTGAGAGGACCCTGAATCCTCTATGCACCCACTAAATCTACACATGAATAAAAAAAATAATGGATAAATGTTGTACACTTGCACCAACCTACTACATATGTCTTTCTTAATTCTTAATGCACAAAAAATAGTTTGGTTCATAGTTCATACCGAGCTGACCTACAATTCCTAAAACCACCTTAGGAGAATCCCATAAAAAAAAAAATTAATACACAAATGATCTATCTTTCCTAATGTAATACTAATATCAAATATCAATATAATAACCTACTCATCAAAAATGGCTCAATGAACTCCATGAAGGTCAGGATGTCTTTCTTTACACTGTCATCATCATTTTCTTTACACTCCTCTTTATCAGTTTCTTCGGAAATTTCTGAAATTTTCCGTTTATATCATTATTCAAATTTTTATTAACAAACCCAAACCATGATTACCTGGATATTAGGGGCAAAGACACCTTCATCACCAAAGTTTTTTGCATCATGGCCTCTTAATTTACCTAAATATACATTCCTAGTTGTCAAAATAGAAAAATCACAGAGTTCACTAATCAATTAATTGAACAAACCTTTAGCCTCAACACTTGAATTGATGAAATCATGCTTGAATGGAGATTTATTCAAAGTTATTGCAGGGTCCTCTGGTGCTTACCTTTTTCAATTTTGTCGATTGGTATTGTAGATACGGTAGAGATGATGGAATTTTAGGGCTAGGCCTAGGCGAGGTAGAAAGAACATGAGAGAACACTTGAACTTCCCTGCTATTAAATCGCCATTTATCTCTCTATTAGTTTACTCTCTCAAGAAATTGATTACAGCGTCGATCACGATACCAAAAGGTCAAGGATGTGAGGGTAGGGATGTAATATGTTTTGAGGATGTGAGGTAGGAGACTATAGTAAAATTACATTCATATCCTTGCAAGTGTCTTAATGTTCCACAAAGTTCCAATTATACCCTTGTGATATAAGCTTAACTTACTTGTACATGTTGCTATAATACTTGGATGATGTACAAAATTACTATGTTGTACATCACTCCTCTTTTATAATGTATTATAGATTATAGATTATACGGAAAAACTAACTATAAAAATCCATTTAACTAAATGTAATGAGTTAATTGCAGTTTTCGTCCCTGTGGTTTGCCTAAACTAACAGGTTCAGCCCAGACTTAACACCCTGAGTACACGTGCTTTCATTTTCTAACAGTTTAGATCCCTCAACCTAACGACCGTCCATCTGCCGTTACTAGGACCCCACGTGCAGCTCACGTGAGGGGTATTATTGTCATTTCGTCTGTATATTAACCTTTATATTTATGAAAAAAAAACCCCTAAAACAGATCACATCGTTCATCCCCGATTTTCCCTCCAAATCCTTTAAACCCTAATCTTCAATCAGTAATCAAACATCACAGGGATAACCTACTGATTTAATCATCTCAACTAAAACATCTATTCCAAAATCTTCAGTACAACAACAGTCTATATAGCAAGACTTGCCATTAACATACTTTCTACTAGGACTATTGATAAACTCACCACCATGAATCAACTTAATTGTAAACAATGTATTATCCTCGGCTACAAATAAATAAAAAAAGAAATCAGTTTAACACCATGAATCATCCATAACGATGGTAGAAGAATTAGGGTTGTTATAAACTTACAGTAAATCTCGAATGGGTCGTAAACAACGTCTGGTTCTCGAATCATCCATAACGATGCCCACATTGCAAGAAATTGATGTTTGATTACTGATTGAAGATTAGGGTTTAAAGGATTTGGAGGGAAAATCAGGGATGAACGATGTGATCTGTTTGAGGGTTTTAATATTTTTCATAAATATAAAGGTTAATAATACAGACGAAATGACAATAATACCCCTCACGTGAGCTGCACGTGGGGGTCCTAGTAACGGCAGATGGACGGCCGTTAGGTCGAGGGATCTAAACTGTGAGAAAATGAAAACACAGGTACTCAGGGTGTTAAGCCTGGGCTGAACCTGTTAGTTTAGGCAAACCACAGGGACGAAAACTGCAATTAACTCAAATTTAATTATAATAAGATCGTATGGGATAGAAGGCGGTCTGAAACGAAACCACTAAGTCTGGAGCTTAATAAAAGAAAGAATGAAAGTTGTCTAAAAAAATATTTATTGATACGTTCCTTCTGCCTTCTTCTTTTTTGAACTAACGATTTCTAGATTTTCTAAGATAAATATAATAATACATGTATTATGTAGGATTCAAACTCTGTAAATATTTTAATTGGCACTATCTATAATCTATATTATCTTATTAAGGAGGAGTGATGACCAACATGGTCATTTTCATTTGTGTACAACTTAAGAAGCAACATGTACAACATATTTAAGCAAGAAATTAAACGGTATTGTGGGTATAATTGTGACAATTAAGACACTTAGGATGGTATAATAGTAAATTTAACATAATCCAATACCTCACATCCTAAAATGTTATCCCAATTCTACCCTCATGTCTAACTTTTAGAACACAAAATACAAGCTATGATGTATTTTAAATATGATTAAATGTGAGACCTTTCATCCTCTATTACTTCCATATTCTTGAACGTACACTCAGCCTTTAATTCATGAATTTAAGTTGTGATGGTAGAAAAATTCCAACCGAACAGCCAAACACATTTTCATGAGCAGATGAATATCATGACCCCGCACTCAATCTGTCTTACTATGGCTCAGCCGTGACCATCACTGCACCATTCAGGTTAGTTTGATTTGCAACCCGAGTACCAAAATCAGTGTGTTCTTTTAAATGTTGGTTCGTAAAAACAGTGACTAGAATGTTTATTGATTCGTATAGGTAACCGACGCACACGTTGAGTGTTCGTGTACTATCTTTGCTGCCATCTCATTCTCCGATATGTTTCTGCTCATTTTTTGTGGTAACAATTGTGATCCTCTTTTTAAGTTTTGAAAGTAAAAACATTGACTAGAATGTTTATTGATTCTTATACATGTAAGTCCACTGTAGGATGGATGATAACAAATATATAGACACTTTAGTTAGATGAATATAATTTATGGGAGCCAGTGTAGTCATGCTTCATTTTACTCATAAATACAATGCAATTGTTAGTATCCTAAACTAATGTTGGTAGTTTTATTGTTATCGACATGTGTTGATGTATTTTTGTCGACTAAGTTAATCTTAATGAAAAATAAATATGTAAACTTTTATGTTATGACCTATTTCTGTTTTTATGTCAAATGAAGGCGACCTTGTAGTATAACTATTTTTAGTTTTAGGTAATTGTCATTAGTCACTCCTGCCGAACTACTAATTTGTGCACATAGTTGGCCTTTGCTTCTACTTGTTATTATTGAGACCCCATGTATTATGAAGAAGATGGTATGATGGAGGAATCACTACAATTGTTGTTCTTCTGGTTATTTTTGTAACCACCGAAACTGTTGGTCTTTCCCCATATTAGATATTTGTTTTTACTCATATTGCCTTATGTTATGTTGTTTTGTGTAGCAACCAAGGATTATAGACAGTCACTGCAGTTTTAGAATCTAAATGCAGAAAACAATATATAGATAGAGGTTTGTGTGCTAATTCTTTGCACTTTAATAATGTTTTTGATTAAAAAGTGTAGGCTAATATTAAAATTCACAATAACATAAAGATACTTGGGCTATCAATTGTGGATTTGACACACTACTTGTTTGTATTTGGTTTATGTAGGGAAAATTTCAAAATGGTTAAGTAATTGTATGGAATTATTGATTGCAACATCGGGTATTTTCATCTTAATCCAAGTTTATCAAGAATATGCTTTACGAAGACTTATATTTATACTTAGAACATCACTTTGTTTTGAATTCTATGTAGATATGCAGGAACGTAAACATGCTTATTGTCCCAATGCGCATCAATGCTGCAACTATAAACAGGTAATGATGTGTGTGTAAATCTAAAATACTTTGTAATGCGATACTCAAGTTCTTCCAAATATAAAACATAAGGTTCTTTTTTACATTTTCAACTTTCACAACATTTTTCTATTTTGCGTTTTTGGTGGTCATATAGAAAGGCAATTCAGAAGTGTAGAGCTTGCGAGTCGCCACTAAATTGTTCTTAGTTCTGATGGTAGTGATGCATTGTCAAGGTATGTCGAGCACTTATAGTTAATTTCTCTCTACTTTTTGAGTCAATAGTTGCATATATAGTTGAAAAAAAATATTAATTGTTTTGCAGCTATTTTAGATGTGGAAATAAATTGGAAGGCAAGAGAATGCACGCCCTTTGACGTTAAAACTAAAATAACCTTTAAAGATTGTATCAGCTACAGTCTGGGTGGTACCATGGTAGTCTTGTAAGTTAATTATGTTTACATGTCAAATTGGTTTTAAAAAAACATGAAACTTGTCATGGGATGTTCTGGAAAAAAAAACATACTTACCGCGGCAACGCGCGGGCATCCCACTAGTACATTATAAAGGAGGAGTGATGGCTAACATAGTCTTTTTCCGTTCCGTACAACTTAAGAAGCAACATGTACAATATATTTAAGCAATAAATTTAAGGGTATTATGGGAATCTAAGTGACAATTAAGGCACTTGTGAGGGTAGTGTAGACATTTCACACACCTCATCCTTTACAATATCAAAACAATTTTACACTCCTACCCTCCTTCTTCCATCCCTGCCCCTCATGCAGATGAAGCGTCCCCTTCAATGGAATTCTGTAACTTAAAACCAAGCAACCCCTTGAATTTCCATTCGATTTCTATTTTCTTTTAACGCAAGAATGTGAACTGTTGCACCTTCCCCATTCAAAGCTTAGGATCCCAACACCCTATCAACCTCCAATAACCAGGTTCCAATCACTTGCCATCACGCTAATCTAATTCCATTCTCTGTAGCAGCAATATAGATGAAACAAAGCTTTCATGATTAAACGAACAACAACTTGATCTTCCCTTTAACTTTTTATCTTCGTGCTTCAATCGACTTAGGTTTATCCGTCCAAAACACCGAAAATGGGCAGCAACACTAACACTGTGTTCCCGAGTTTCATTAAAGGATGGAAGAGAAGGGATCTCCCTCCTCTTCCCTTCTCTTCAATTCCTTCCAAATTGGAAAGATTGAAAATCACCCTAAAAACCTCTTTATTATCCCTCTCATTCCCTCCCTTCCCTCCTACAAAAAACTCTGGAACACATTTTTTTCCCCACTTCCTTCTTAATCCTTTCTCTTCCATCCTTTAATGAAACTCTGGAATAGAGTGTAAGAATGAAGTGATTCGATTGGAGCGTGAAGCCGTCATTCCAATTTTAAAGCCCAGACTCGTCATGACTCTCGCTAATCTTATCGGTAACCACACCAATATAATATAATGTAATCTTATTGATTGTGATTTTAAGTTGTTCCTCAAGTCAATTTTGTGTTCAAATCGTTGTTTTGGTTTCTAGGTTTTTCAATTTTGGCTTAATATGAATATGAACATTGGTTGTCAGTATCTAGGGCTAGAGGATTTATGGTTTAAGGATCAATGGCATAGGCTACTTTTTGTTATGATCGCGATGTATGTTCCTTGTTCCGGTGATCTATTATATGCCTTTATTAATCGTTTATTTTTTCGTATTTTAATAGAAGATTATTAAATCCTGAATGTGAATAGATGATAATTGGATCCAGTAGTATACTAAGTAAAGTCAATTATTAGATTTGACTTCAAAGTTGAAATTTGCATCTGTTATGATGCTTAGGTCTCTAAATGAACTTAAGTTAGCCGTTCGATATGTTTCGACACGTAACCACGTTCGTTTCGTGAACGTCCGTTTATGGTCGTTACTTTTTGTTTCAATATTAGGTGACCCATTTTGTATAGTTCAACGTTTCGCTACATTTGTTTATGTTCGTTTCGTGAACATTCGTTTATCTTTATTTATATTTGTTTTAATATTAATAAAAAAGTTATGCACACACATGTTTGTATTTAATATTTCGCTCGTTCATTTACATTCGCGTCGCCTCATTTGTGTTTGTTTATTTTCATGAAGTGTTTACTAAGCGTTTTGTGATTAATAGTTGTCTATTGAATCATCAGTGCGTTTATTTTAGTGCTTTATAGATTTTATGAATAATTTTACAAAATGCTCAATCAAATTGGCAGTTTGTTTCTGAAGCCATGATTGATTTGGAGGGAAATTCACAAGATTGGTTGACGTAGGATTAAAAGGGTTATATTTAGATCTTAAGTAAATATTGATGATTTTGGCGCAGGTATTAGATGCAACTGATGACGAACCTTGGGGTCCACATGGTAACGCATTAGCAGACACGCAACTAACAAATTGTAAATATTATTTTCATTCATGTATAAATTTTTTTGACAATATCTTACCAATTTATATTATTTTTGGTTCAATGTAATGTATTCCAGCTCTGAATGTCAAATGGTTATGAATGTCTTATGGACAAGATTAACTGAAAATGACCCCAATTGCCGACATGTGTACAAGGTACTGCATTTGTCAACTAATTACATAAAATTCTTGTTCTTTTTCCGGTCGAGTCTAATTATTCTCTGTTCAAATAAAAGCATTATATTTTATGAAACTAAATTTTAAAGTTTTTCTGATTCCCTTTAGTTCTGAGGCATTTGTTTCAGGTATTAGCTGTAATAGAGTATTTGGTGGCAAATGGGTCCGAGCGAGCAGTTGATGACATTATAGAACATACTTTCCAGATCTGTGTATGTCTTTTTTCAGTTTTAGAATCATTCTTTTTGTCATTTTATTACAAAAAAAAAAAAGAAATTATTTTGTTATTGGTGACTACTTATTTTAATATAATCTGAATTTCCCTACCATGTAAATCACAAAGTCACTCTCCTCTTTCGAATATCTTGAACCAAATGGAAAAGATAGTGGAATCAACGTGAGAAAAAAATGTTGAAAACATAGCAGCGTTGCTGAATGATAAAGATAAGATACAAGCAGCTAGAAACAAAGCAATTGCAAATCGAGATAAGTAGGTGACATTTCCTATAAAATGAAAAATAAATACTGTGTTCATTTACGTTTTTTTTACTACAATCAGGTGATGGAACATATTTAATTATTAGGTAAGTTGGATTATCATCAACTGGAACTACGTTTAGATCTGGCTCGGCACCATCACTGAGCAGCATTAGCTTTCAGAAAAGTGGTCAATATGGCGGGTTTGGTAGTTCAAGGGATAGTGAAACATTTAGAGATCAATTAGACGAAGATAGGTTTGAACCAGGTAAAAGATGTTGAACTTCATATAATTTTCCATTTGATCACAGCCTTTTTTTCATGTTGAATGGAAAATTGCATAAATTTTTGTATTCACAAAAAGCAAACAAACATACCAGTAAAGTCACACTCAAAGGAGGGTCTTGGGAGGGTGGGATCAAGGCAAACCGATGACTATTTTATAGTTATTTTGATTTTGATATAGGACTGAATGCACAAATAATTATATTTAATGAAGTGCAGTCAGTTACGTAATTTAGAAAAGGCATTTGGTGGAAACGTTAAGAGTGTGTGATCGTACTGCTCTCATTCTTGATATATTTGATCAGCGAGCAACAACACGTGAAGCTTCTCTATAGCTAATATTAACTATTGTAGCTTAAACTATTTGTTATACATAAGTTTTATCATGAATTTATATTTAAATTAAATCTTCAGGTTGCATTGGCACAAATGGAGTACCAGTTACCAAGACTAACAAAGATATGGACACATCTTGAATGTCAATCAGGACAAAAAGTGAAAGGTATGGGAGAGAAACAAATTGAAGTGGATAAACGTATTTTACGCACTCAAGTAAGTAACCTTTTATTAACATTAATAATATAAATCAGTTTTTTGTTGTGCATGATCTGTGACAGATTGGTGTTCTTAGAAAAGATTTGGAATATGTTCGGAAACATAGAAAGCAATATCAGACAAGCCGTCTTTCAGTACCCGTGCCAGTTGTGTCACTGGTAGAAATAAAAAACTGACTTGGCATTTTTTTCTTTATTTTCAATCGGTTGACTCACCTTTATTTATATTGGTTGGATATACGAATGCTGGAAAGAACCCACTTTTAAATCAATTGACAGGAGCTGATGTTCTAGCTGAAGATTGGTTGTTTGCAACACTTGATCCAACCACACGGAGAGTATAGGTTGGTAATTCTTTTTGGTAAAACCTCATATTGTTATTTATTGAATTTTCTTTTTCATTTGGTGACACAATTTTAAACGTGCGGGAAGTGAAAACTTATGAAAGCACAAGTGCATTATCTCTTGTTACTTTTACGTTTATGTTGATTGAATTTGTTGCAAGACTTCAGAATCTTGTGAGTGCGTTTGAGGAGCTTATTGAGAAGGCTAAGTTTTCTGAACCTGTTAATTTACTTGAAGCGAAAGAGGCGGTTAGTGCCTGGACAAGACTGCTCAAATGCATTGGGGGTTGGAAGAACCCATTTAAAGAAGTGATGAACTCAGCCATCGTTCTTGACTATGTATGGCACTGTGTTGATTGGGATTGTGTTTTCTGCTGTTTATGTCTTCTCTGCTCTCTACTCTCCTGATTTTGCCTTGTCTTGGAAGCTGTCTCAAAGTAATTTTCTTTCTTTTGTTGTTTGATTACTATGCATTTTTTGTTAATTATGTTTCATGTGAATTGTGATCTAAAGTCAACTGTGTAAATCTTGCTCATTTAGAAGACAGTTTACAAATTGGGATTAATATTTTGTTCAATTATTGATCGGGGCGATTACCTCTATTCCAGGAGATTTAGTACTATTAATAAACATTAATATTTTTAAACTTATTGTTTTTATTAATGTAGGTGCAATTGTTCTTTACACATGTATTTCAAATGCTTGCACCACCTCTGTTCAATTATTGATCGGGGCGATTACCTCTATTCCAGGAGATTTAGTACTATTAATAAACATTAATATTTTTAAACTTATTGTTTTTATTAATGTAGGTGCAATTGTTCTTTACACATGTATTTCAAATGCTTGCACCACCTCTTCCTGGGGGTTCTTTTGATGTTATTGAACAAGATAAACTCCCGGTAAAAAAATTCTCCAAAAGTTAATGCCCCGCCTGAAGAAGTGCCTTTGCTTACTCAAGAGCCTGAACCGGTAAACGAAGATTTATCCAAAGATGGAAAGGTGAGAACTAATGATTCCTTTTGATTTTTAAATCAGGTGGATATTAATATGTTATACTCCCTTTATCATATTAATACAATGTTGTTTCTTTTTTTTTTTTTCTGTAGATAAAGCAATTCTTGAAGTATTGGTGTGAGAAGTTGAAGTTAAAGCAAATAGTCTAACCTCCTATTATTGCATCTATAAGTACTTCTACTTGTTTGTGTGAAAATAATTAAATAAAACATTTTTAATTAGTTTATTTAAAATACAGACGCGAATCATGACTCTTTCTTTAATACACAGGCCGATTTGGGTCACTCATATGAAACTAACGAACTTAGAATGGTTCCAAATGGGTCAACACCATGCACCGCCGCTGTCTGCTACGACCACCTATAGGTTGTCACTATCGTAACCTCAACCGCCGCCCTTTTTTGTCATGACACATGCAGACCTGACTGAAATTGTTATTTTTCCAGCGACCCGTTTCAGCCCAACCCGACTATTTTGCCAGTCTTACTTTGAAACATGATTGTGTTTTTATAATAATATGCTTTGTTGTAGATATTGGCTATAGTGATAGGATGTGTACCATTTCTGAACCAAATGATATTTACTCATGATGCACCACTCTACTTCTTCACTGATAGTTGCTTGATTCTTGGGTAAGAATTCTTTAAGTCTTTTCTCCTTTTCCTTGCTTCTTAACACAAAATATAATAATTCTATAATATCATTCAACCACATGATGAGATTTTCTTTCTTTTTTGTATCAGGGATGCTATGATCCCTTGCATTTTGTTTGCATTAGGTGGCAATCTTACAGATGGTAAGTTTACCTCTTGTTCATGTCTTTCCTAGCTAAATCGAATTTTCAAAAGTGGTTATGTCATCATCATCATCATCATACTCAGTTAATCCCACCTATAGCAAAAGCTAAGGTAGGGTCTGAGGAGGGTAAGATGTAGACAGCCTTACCTCTACCTCGTGGGAATAGAGAGGCTGCTTCAAGTGAGACCCCCGGCTCAATGGTGGTTTTGTATCAAGCCTTAGACATAAGGCACATAACACTTAGCAATCGGGACAAACCCGACTGGTCATGTAGCCCTTTGTCTTTTGGCTATCAACGCCACCACCTGATGCATGATTAACCGTCCATCATTTTTAACGTTATTTTCACGAAATTAGTAAAATAACGCTAAAATTAGTGCAACTTTACTTTTGCCCCTGATGTGTTGCCAAATGCATCACATTTATATATTAGTTTTGTATAGTTTTTAATCGTTTATCGTTCGTTTATATCGTGTCTTATATACTTAATTGTGTCTTGGTGTTAAGCAGGTGTTCGTGGGCTAAAACGAGAGAAAAAGAGCTTAGTTGGAGAGGAGACGAGCATTCGATGAAATTGGAAATCAAAAAAGAAACAAATCTGGAAGAACTAAAATTAGAGACCCTCTAATTTCAGTAAAAGTTATTCGCGGGTCTCCAGGAAGTAAAATAGAGGAAAATGACGATTTTACCCTTAATGAATTGGTGTAATTACAGAATATGCCCTCGCGACACTTTTAGGTTGTTAGAGACCCTCTAATTCCAGAAATAGTGTTCATGGGTCTCTAATAACTCTTCAGCCCATAAAAAGCCCATTTTCACAATAAAAACCTAATGAGCCGTATGGGGATGTTATCTTCGACTTCCAGAGCTAACAAGGGGCGATTTTGAAGACTTTTTGCAGTTCCATTCATTCCTGTTGAAGGCGAAATCATGAAGATGCAAGGCTAATCATCTTGCGGTTTCTCCGGGTGAACGATTTGGTTATTCTATCAATTGTTTTATGTTTGATACTCATTACTTGGATTAGATTTTGTGAACACCTTAAAGGTCTTTGCGTCTAATTGTATGTTTGACTGATCTAGACAGTTTGGTTGATTAGTATTATTGCATTATGTTATCGTATCTTGGTTTTCTTGCACTAGGATTAATTTAACTTTGCAATTAATGTTATGATAGCTGAATTGGGTCGAACAACTTAAACAAAGTCATGTCTATGTGATTTCCTAGATAGGGTATTAACATAATTCAGTTGATAATTACCGAATCAGAAACCCGGAGTGACCGTTTTTCCATATTATTGTCTTTTATAAACTCTATTATCAATCCGTTTTGCAGCACTGCAGCACTCTTACATTAAACTTCATAAAATTACTTTAGTTAAGTTTAATTTAATTAGTAGTTAGTAAATTAGCACTTTCCACAAACTCCCTGAGGTTCGACAACCCTACTTCCTATACTGCAGTCAGTTGTAGCTAAGGAGTAGTTTTTATTAATTTTTTGATTAGCAATTCGACACGCGATCAAAATGGCGCCGTTGCCGGGGAGTTCGTGCGCTTAGTGTTTTTAGTTTTATTTTTTTTTTCAAATTAAAAAAAAAGAACCAAAAAAAAAATAATTTTTTTCTTGTCTTGTATTTTTCTCTATTTTGTTCAGTATTACACTTGGTATGTTAGTTTTGCAGGCAAAATGAATTATGGATGAACTGGGTGGACTATGATGCATGTGGGTGTTGCGAGAGCCCATATCATGTGATGCAGGATTGTCCAATTGCCCGTCAGAGAGTTAAAGCATATAATGCACGTAAAGATCGTATTATCTTGGGCTAGAAAAAGATGACGACTCATACTTATCATCCTCGTATTATTGGCAACAATATCAGAACTGTCAGCAAAGATACTACAAGCCAAACATTTATCAATCTAGGGAACAAACTGCAGATTACTACATGAATACTGATCCGATTGTTCATGGAGGCCAGAGTGTTGACTACGGTTATCAACAGCAACAAAACAATGAAGAGGGAAGCAATGATCAGCTGAGTGAGATCTTAGAGGCCATAAAGGCTGTCCATGAAGATGTAAAGGCGATCCGGGAAGATTTTAAGAGAATTCGGAAGGATAATGAAGTTCGGGACCACACCGTTGAGGCATTGTTTAAGCAAGTTGGTCAACTGGCAGCAGATTTGGAACTTGAAGATTTGATTGTTGAACCGGATATGGTTAACGTTGACGTGGCTGAAAAAGTTGAAGAGGCACATGTGGACCAGGTTGTGATGGAGGAAGCCTTAGAAGAGGAAGCTACAAGCTTTAAAGTAGACGTGACTTCGTGCGTACAACCACTTGTAGACGCACTTGCTGAAGAACCTGTGAACCGGGTAACCTTGGTGTATCCTAACCTTCCTCCCATATTTATGAGGAAAATAGACAAAGTTGAAGATGATGGCTTGAGTGGGAAAAAGAGGAAGGTGAGCATTGAAGACCTTGGACAAAGTATAGTGAAGTGGCCCAGCAATGATCCTGCAGACATGTCAAAGATAAGAAAGAAGATAAAGATTCGACATGTCAACTACCGAACATACATTGGGAATTCGGTAGGCAAATGTTCTTTGAGACCACCATGAATGAACATCAGGTATGATTTTTGTATATTTTGTATATTTATTTGTTTTTATGTTGTTCTATTTTAGTTTATTTTTATTTTGAGTGTGTTTGAGTCAGTTTTATTTTTATTTGAGTCATGGGATTGCTTGATATGATTTGAATAATCGATTGCCCTGCCCGTACTCAATCTCCATTCGGGCGGGGACGATCCGGAAACCATTAATGTTTGCAGGCATCCCAATTTGTTTGTTTGTTTTTTTTTTTCCTTTTTTGTTTCTTTGTTATAGGCTACGCAGTTTATCGACCGCGAATGAAATGCTATACGGTCGTAGTGGGAGGAACTGAATGAGACTCATACGCGCACTGCATATATCCAGGGGAGTCTGTTCCTTTTTATTATTGTTGTACATTATTTTTATTTCTGCTTTATTTTATTCCTTAGCTCACATTGAGGACAATGTGCCGTTCAAGTGTGGGGGTGGGGAAATTTTGATTTTATTTGTTTTTAAGTCTTTTAAAAAATAAAAAAAAATAAATTAAAACTTAAAATTAAAAATGTCCTAAAAGCAGTCTGATCGGGCATAAAAGCGACTGTTTCAATGCTTTCATTCTATCTCTGCTTGTGGTGTGTGGGTCCTTAATCATGGTCCAATTCTTTAGAACAGACATATGAATCGTTTTCAGCAGGTATTTTAGAGAAAATGTTTAGAATTTGCCCGATTAGGTGTAACGAGCTGTCGGTAATAAATACATGCACACATCGGTAACCCATTTCCACACTTTGGTGAGATCTTGAGCCTACTAGATAATAGATTGATACATATATATATATATTTTCATTTGTTGAGTGTAGGCCAGATGTTTTTTTGTTGCAGAACTTGTGTGATTTGATACATGCCGAGGTTGTAGACTAGATATGCACATAGATGATAAAGGCAATTTTGTTATGAATGCATCATTACGGTGACTCTCCACATACATAACTCCCATCTTCCATTAGTTTAGTATTAATGTATATGCCTTATAAATAGTGGCATTTGTATCCCATCTATGTACATCAATAAGAACATAATTCTCTCATTCTTCTTACTATTCTTCATATTGCTAATAGGTGTAGTTGTTCTACAACACGTTATCAGCACGAATTGCTTTTGGAGTTGATCATATTATGATAAGGTAACTCGAGTTTGTTTCAAACAAAATCCATATCGTAATTCATACAATATTGGGTTATGTTAGAGATTTTTTTTCATTTGCCAAACATTAGTTCTATTGCAATTCCTATAAGTTTAGATAAAAAATTATGCGGATGTGTTGTTTACTTGTTTGACAATTCTTTACTATCAAAATAAGAATTCTAAAAATAGAGATTTTCTAACACATTGAAAAGCGTATTAATAAAACTGAAAAATACTTGTGCTCTTTTAAGTAAAATTGGTATATTATTAATTTGTATTATATATCATGGCATGTTACATAATTAAGTCTCTACATCTTTGTGACACGATAAAGAAAGAAACGAAAACGAGGTGATTAATGAAATGATAGCCTATCTTCAATTTTTCATTCATAAAATAATTTGTTTCACATGTATTAACTTATCTTTTATACAGAATTTTATACAGAATGTCTAATTTGCCTAATGTATTAATTTGATGTCAAACAATCATAAAGCGTGTTTTATGGTCATTATAGGCTATTAATTGTCATTATAATAATGTTATTTATCTCTTAAACATGAAACACTGGAATTAAAGAGACATTAGTTGCTAATAAAGTTTATTCAATTTCTTTGGTTTAAGCTAAAACAGTAATAGTTTTTGGTGATACAAGACGTCAAGACTATTAATAACGACTTTAGTTGTCTTATTTCAAGATTTTGACAATCACATAATATAGATGGGTAGCATATAACTGTTTTATGTAATGGTATCTAAAATGTTGAAATTGTATATAGTTTCTATGGATATTTGTGAATGTTAAATTCATGCTTATATTTTGATATTTGAAATATTTGTGATGAAAAGGCTATATTGTGATAAACTAATACATAAATTATATGTTTTTCTTTTAAATGATGAAACACTTTATTTCACAAAGATTGTACCATAACTTGTTTTATTTGGTAATATGTTATAACATCATATGTTGAATTATGTATACAATTGACTATCTTGTATTTTATACGCTATCATTTACTTAGCATTGAACAGAACAAATAAAACAAAGTTATGGTTTACATTTGACATCCAAAGTCTCATACACCTTGAATCTCATTATCATGTTATAAAAGGCCGTAAGATGTTGGGCCGATAATATTATATGACTTGGACATATAATTACTTCTCCATGGATGTTATGTGAAGAAAAGTTTATATATGACGGAAATGGGATAAAACAAATTTTGTTTGTTTGTCAAACCTTAAATATGCTCTTGAAGTAGCAATGCCATTAAAATTGGGTGAAAGGTTTGAAGTGACTTTATATCCGTCCAAAAAGGAATGAATATCCATGAATGTTTTCGGATTCTATCTCATTCCTTGAAGTGAATGTGATGAAAAATGATCGGTATAAAGGTTAAAGATCATGTACATAACTAAGGAAGTTGTAATGATTCCACCATGAAAGTTTTGTGGTTATAATCCATTCCCTGAAGTGAATGCGATGCTATAATAAAATCACGATTATGGTAATTGTGAAAATTGTTATGATGCTCATGTTAATGAGATCGGGTTTGTTAGTAATATGATGATTACAAAATGATCATTATAGAGGTTATGATCATAGTAAATGAGGAAGTTGTAATGATCACCATGTTCATAACAAGATCAGCCATGTTAATCCTGAATGAGGAAATTGTAATGATCATCATGTTGATAATAAGATCAACGATGTTAATATTGAAATCGACCACAAGAAGTGGCACACTAAGGAAGTAATTATAAGAGAATAAGATATATTATTCTCTCGTATTTCTTGTCGTGTATTAGACAAGAAAGAGTGTAACATGTCTAATAATTTGTCACATATGAGATGTGCTCATGAAGTAACCATATCATTAAAAGAGTATGAAAAGTTTGAAATCATCTCATATTCTTGTGATCGAGTAAATAATGAAAAGTTATGAAGCTTGTTTCGCTTATACTCCATTCCCTGAAGTGAATGTGACTACATATTGATCATTGTAAAGGTAATGATCATGGACACCATTTGGAATTGTAATGATGGTCATGTTAATAATGAGATGATGGTTTGAAGATTTCATACATACTCTCATATCTTACGTTTGTATTAAATACGTGCAAGTAATACATATTTGACCATAAACTAGAAGTTTAGTTTGTGGATCATAATTATTTAATTAGTTGGCATGACCGGTAAGACCACACCGAGTCGATGATGATGTGAACATAATGAAGAACTTAAAGATTCTTCCATCTGATACAAAGCATGTAATGTTTGCTCTTAAGCAAAATTATATATTTTGGAATTGATTAAAGGATACACATATCCTAACATGATACCATTTAGTATTTAAAATCGATGCATCGTCTAAATGGTTATCAAGTTTGCAACCTGAAGTTTGCTTCATTTATGGATTAGCTAATAAGATAGCAAGCATATTATTCTATATTGGCATATTTAATCAATTCCCAAGATAATAATGATCATTGGAATAAGTGTTGAACTTCATATAGCTTATGTTCATAAAAATATTGCTTTCATTGAGATGATCACTAAAACGTCTACTATTGATTGCAATGTCAATGACCATGAAAGCAAAAGTTCATGTTTGCATTTGATTTTACATGTAGTAACATTTATTCACATCAAGCCAATACATGGTAATAGTTTCTCCCCATTATAGTTGGTTTTTGGTCAGGAACCAAATATTGCCCATCTAAGATTTTTGTTGTGCGACATATATTGAAATTGATCCACCACGACGCACAGAGATGGGACCTTAAAAGGTGGTTGGGAATATATGATGATTTATAGAGCCTTAAACAAGAGATTTATTTACATCTCAATTAATTGATATCCATCTCAATGGACTAACATTCCCAACATCAAGGGGAGATAAAAGGCAGTTGGAAATAGAAATGAGTTAGAATGAAATATCATTGATCCTCGTACTAAACAACGTGAACCATAAGTTCAAAGGATAATTCATTCACAGAGATTAGCGAATTAATTACCTGACGCATTAACTGACCTAAATATGATGAATAGCTAATCAAGTCACATATACCAACCGCTAATGCTCCATTTAAGATGAGTGTCCAGGAAGGACAATCGTATATTGGCAATAAGCCTACTGCATGCCTAAAGCGTGGTAGACTAGTCGATTCCAAAGAATAAAAATCCTCGAGAAATTGGAGCAAGTAAGAAAGATGGTCAAGTCGAGGTTATAGTAAAAAGGTCTCCCGAAGAGACATTAGACATGATGGTTCCAGAAGAACCTCAGGTACCTGAAAATAAAGAGATCTCGTTATATAGTATCATGTCGATGAAATGTATGGAATCGAAATAAAATCGACGTCGTTATAAATTTTATGTAATGTAGCGCTTGAAATGAGGATCAAGATTTAAGATCTGCCTATGAATGAATACAAAGAAATGATTGACCAAAATGGAAAGACGCAAATACGGCAGAGTTGAATTCTCTATTGAAAAGGAAAGTTTTGGACCGGTAGTCCATACAACAAAAGTTGTAAAACATATAGACATGAAAAGGTCTTTTGTGCGAATAAACATTTGAAAAGAAAATGATATATGGTAAAATTGGTGGCACAAGAATTTTGCAAAGACCCGTAATTGATTATGAGGAGACACATTCTCCAGTGGTGGTTGCAATGACTTTTCAATATTTTATTAGTCTGGCAATGCAAATAGAGAATTGAAATGCGTCTAATAAATATCATGATTCACTTGACACTGAAAGTTTACATGAAAATACCTGATGAAGGATTTAATGTGTCAAAATCTTGTAACGTAAGTTCTCGAGAACGTTATGATCGGAATAAAAAGATTCAATTCGGAATACGTTATATTTGTTATATGATTGAATTGAATATAAGTGGAACTCCTTATGAGTATCCTAAAGCAACTGAGTGCTTAAAAGGTAATATGAAACATCGTAGGATGTAATTATTGTGCACCAATACACCACAGGTGATAAACTGAACCTGGTGATTATGATACTTTAATATATAGGAATGGTACAGTATATATTGGAGAAATAGATGTTATTGTTCTTCCAATTGAAGAGTTAATGCACTTGCGTAATTGGTCAAGATGGAAAAGTCCTTGATGGATTAATGATGCTTGCAGCATTGATATTAATACCTTAAGAAGTATTATGTATGGACTAAAATAAGGGGGTTGAGTGTTTTAAAACTCATTAGATATCCCGATAAAGAGCAACATAAGTTTGATTGTATTATCCATCTTGTATCAAAAGCTTTCTTTTAAAAGTTCACTCGCAGTTTACAGTGATAATGTCTGAGCATTATCGAGAGACTCTGTAGAACTTTTAAAAGGTGGATATTTGAAAGTCCTTGACATAGTGCACTTGTTGCTTGATCTACAATTCGAGTATATATGTAATGATATGTTTACCAATCCATCAAAGTATATTTTGAAAAGATGGTGGGACATTTTACAATGGACATAGCTCATGTTTAAAGTGCATTAAAGGTTGTCCAATTACTTGATATGGAAAATTATTCATTTCATCTCCTACCAAAGTAGAGATTTTCATTCTACAAGTACCATAGTTAAATATATATGTATATTAGTATATGTCTTGCTAGTTATGCATGATTATTATATCTTCCACATGAACTTATTATCATAATATGTCAAGAAAGGAGACACGGAATGAGTTAAAACAAATACTTCAGGTATGACCAATATTTGATTATATTTCACTAACCCATGCAAACAAGTTTGGTTAGTCTTGTAAATGCAGGGAATATAACACATCACATTTGTTGATCTTGTGACATTTATTTACGAGAGGAGGCAACATTAGTTCAACTTAAAGAATTGCACTTACGAGAGCAGGGACTAAAATTCTGGAATGAAGATCATACATCAATGATTCAACTTAAAGACTTTCATGTCAAGTGATCAAGAACGCAAATCATTGACTACAAAACTTTGAGCAACTTTCTTAGAAGATCGACACCATCATTCAAATGATACATATTAAAATGAAGGGGAGTATTCGACACGTTGCACCCTTTTTCCCTTCACTAAGTTTTTTCCTATCGGGTTTTCTTAGTAAGGTTAAACCTGATCCATAAGTATCAGGGGGAGAAAATACGCGTTGCACTCTTTTTCCCTTAGCTGAGGTTTTATCCCACTGGGTTTTCCTGACAAGGTTTTTAACGAGGCAACATCACCAAGCGTATTAATTAAAAATAATATACTATAGTGATCCATCATGTGGATAGTCAAGGGGGAGTGTTATGAATGCATCATTATGGTGACTCTCCACATACATAACTCCCATCTTCCATTAGTTTAGTATTAATGTATATGCCTTATAAATAGTGGCATTTGTATCCCATCTATGTACATCAATAAGAACATAATTCTCTCATTCTTCTTACTATTCTTCATATTGCTAATAGGTGTAGTTGTTCTACAACAAATTTAGGTTTTTCCTTTTTCTTTTGATACCCATTTATTTGTTATGTTTGATCCGTTTACCTAAAATCACCCTTAGTAGCACATGTTGAGCCTATACCCTTTCATTATTAAACCTATTACCCAAATTGACCTGTTTACCTTTGTGAAATAAATTGATGACATCCATTGTGTTTATGTTTTGTTCAAGTGATTGAGTTATGTTTAAGTTGTGAAAGAAAGAAAAAAAGAAAAAAAGAAAAAAAATATATATGAAAAAAAAAGTGAAAAAAAAGATTAAAAAAAATAGAAGTATGTGTATGGGTCAAAAATGACCAAAGTTGTGTGATTATTGTATTATGGTGCTTAGTGAATAAGGATGGTCATTCAAGCGTGTTGAAACCTTTGTTTTTAAACCAATTGTTAGCCAAATCTATCCTACCTATACCCGAAGCCCAAAACCCGTAAGTCCTTTAGATATGTGCATTGTCTATAGTTGAGGTGTGATTGTTATACAAGCCTATGATAACAGAGTTACATGTTTGGTTTTGAGTGAATAATACTAGCGCATTACATGCTAGTCCAGATATTAAACCGAGTGGAGTGAAAAATTGTGAGGGGTGTGTTGCATGAGAATAAAAACCGAAAGCATGTTAGACTTAGTCGGGAGAGTTCTGTTTTAAAAATTGTGCATCACGGTTGCCTGTTGAATTAACACATCTAATGATGATCTATGAATGGGGTATGACTTTGGACCCTAACTAGTGCATGACGGGGGAGTTTGAGGTATTTGTTACTTGTTCGTGGTAGTTTTCTGAGCAGATTTGCTTGAGGGCAAGCAAAAGGTAAGTGTGGGGGTGTGATGTGTTGCCAAATGCATCACATTTATATATTAGTTTTGTATAGTTTTTAATCGTTTATCGTTCGTTTATATCGTGTCTTATATACTTAATTGTGTCTTGTTGTTAAGCAGGTGTTCGTGGGCTAAAACGAGAGAAAAAGAGCTTAGTTGGAGAGGAGACGAGCATTAGATGAAATTGGAAATCAAAAAAGAAACAAATCTGGAAGAACTAAAATTAGAGACCCTCTAATTTCAGTAAAAGTTATTCGCGGGTCTCCAGGAAGTAAAATACAGGAAAATGACGATTTTACCCTTAATGAATTGGTGTAATTACAGAATATGCCCTCGCGACACTTTTAGGTTGTTAGAGACCCTCTAATTCCAGAAATAGTTGTTCATGGGTCTCTAATAACTCTTCAGCCCATAAAAAACCCATTTTCGCAATAAAAACCTAATGAGCCGTATGGGGATGTTATCTTCGACTTCCAGAGCTAACAAGGGGCGATTTTGAAGACTTTTTGCAGTTCCATTCATTCCGGTTGATGCCAGAGCAATCCAGAACAAGTTTTGAAGGCGAAATCATGAAGATGCAAGGCTAATCATCTTGCGGTTTCTCCGGGTGAACGATTTGGTTATTCTATCAATTGTTTTATGTTTGATACTCATTACTTGGATTAGATTTTGTGAACACCTTAAAGGTCTTTGCGTCTAATTGTATGTTTGACTGATCTAGACAGTTTGGTTGATTAGTATTATTGCATTATGTTATCGTATCTTGGTTTTCTTGCACTAGGATTAATTTAACTTTGCAATTAATGTTATGATAGCTGAATTGGGTCGAACAACTTAAACAAAGTCATGTCTATGTGATTTCCTAGATAGGGTATTAACATAATTCAGTTGATAATTACCGAATCAGAAACCCGGAGTGACCGTCTTTCCATATTATTGTCTTTTATAAACTCTATTATCAATCCGTTTTGCAGCACTGCAGCACTCTTACATTAAACTTCATAAAATTACTTTAGTTAAGTTTAATTTAATTAGTAGTTAGTAAATTAGCACTTTCCACAAACTTCCTGAGGTTCGACAACCCTACTTCCTATACTGCAGTCAGTTGTAGCTAAGGAGTAGTTTTTATTAATTTTTTGATTAGCACTTCGACACGCGATCAGCCCCCGAGGGCCACACATATATACATTACTTATGTGATAATGAATAATCAGAAGATAGTGTGTTGGATGTGCTTATGCTATTTGATGTTGCGATAAGAATAGTAAAAATGTTTTGACTTTTGTGGTTGATAATATGCAGGACCCGGGAGTTCAAAACTAGGACTAAAAACAACCGCCGCAATTACTTTTGGGCAATTAGTTTTGGTTCCATATGTAGGATTGGACATTGTGACGTTAGCCAACAAACTTGGATTGCTTCCACCTGATGATAAAATGTTCAGATTCATTCTTCTCTTACAACATTCAATGCCCACATCTGTATTATCAGGTACCCGCCAAAACTTGATGAATTTGAAATTGACAAAAAAAAAATGTTGAAACTTATTTTTATGTGTATAACGTACATTCAACGCCTATATATGTATTATCACTTATCAGACACCCTGGCGTTGACCAAAAAAGGTCAAACGTGGTTATATGTGCATATACATGTACAATTAATTCTAATATCGGTATTAGTTGTCACTCACAAAAAATCTTGATGAATTTTGTATACATTGACCAAAAAAGTCAAAACTTGTGACCACCTTAGAAATGAGATGACTCCATGTTGTTGTTCATTTCAGTTTGCCCTTTTAATTAGTACAAACTGCATGTAATTAATATATACCTACATTCACCATTTTCAAAAGATTATTTTCAAAACCAATGTCGCTTATTTGATTTCTTAACGTGTAACATGGGCCCTTAAATGCTACTTTTAGCGTAAGTTGCCTAAAACATAAATCAACTGAAAGTCAAATTTTCATGCAATTTTCCCTTTCATTATCATTATTTGCTTTTTGTTTTTAGAAATGTTTTCTTAAATCTATTATGTTACTTGAACAGAACTCACTCCCATATCTTGCACATTGTACTTCTAACTACACTTGACTTTCTAGGCACCATTTGAAGAGAAACAGACATTATTTTGATTTTCAAGGGACGTGTGGTAAGTATTTTTTATATTATTTTCCGATTTTAATATTAAGAACAATCAAAACTATTTTTCAGGCTTTGGCAGAGACGAAATTCATCAACCTCTTTGGAGTTCAACAGATATATAGGAATATATAGGAATATAATTGCATTAGAACAACTACATCATTTTTTTTCTAAATTGTGTCATTTGTATATATTCTTGTCTAAAACTATCAAACCATTCAAATAATTACGATATGATACGGATTGTCTTTGATACCCCCGATTAGGGATGAGTACGGTATACAGGTACTACAAATCACCAAAATTGGGTACCACTACCAAAAATGCTCGGTATCATACCAAACAGGTACCGTACCAAAAATAACGGTACAAAAAACACAAAGTCGGTACCAAAAATGATTTGGTATGGGAAATTCGGGGTATCGTACCCAGTACCATTTTCTCATCTCTACCCTCGATTGATAGTGTCATTCTATTCCAACGAAGTTAGATTTCACAACCGAATTTATTATGAGCTGCTCAACTTGCCGGTTGATTAACTTTGTATTTGTTTAAAAATGTGATTGAGCACGATAATTTAGTCACTACCATTGAGTATGTCTTCTCTCAACTTGCACTCACATCCTAATATCATTACAACTTGTTGTGCAACGCGTTGAAAGAAAAAAAAACAGGTTCCTGCGGCAACGCGCGGGCACTCCCACTAGTTTAACCAATATGTCTCTTTGGGACATTCGCCTCCTTCCTATGTTAAATTTTTTACTTATCCAATTTACATTTTACAACTACATTTTGTTGGATCTTCAAGCTTTATGGGCCCTATAAAGTGGTGGGCTAGACTTTTAAATTACTCCTAAAGACGTCAGTATTAAACGTGAACTTTTTGGCATACACGGCTGACTTGCTTAGATAATGGGCCCGAGTTCTCCAGTTGGGCTTTACTATATAAAAAGCTCAGAATTTTTTTATAAGGGATTTTTTTAACAATTGTATACATTGTCTATTGAAATAATGACCTATTTATCATAAACATTACATTTAGGCATAAAATTAAAACTTTAACCTAAGGGGTGGTGCTGAGTGTTTCACGGGAGTTGCCGGTTAAAGTCTTGTTCGCGACAAAATGTCATGAGCAGGTTTATCCTAGTGGGCTTTCAGGCCGTGGGTTTCCCTTTGAATTGGTTATAGGCCGGGTTACCATCGTCGTCTGCATTTGTAGGCATGAGTGATCTTTCACCTGTGGAACCCTAGGTGACCGAACTTTGTTGGATATTAAAAAGTATATAAAGAAACACACTCTTTATAGTACTTAAGACGTTAACACTTAACACATTCTATCCGTTATGAAATGAAATATATTGATTATACCCTAATATCTTAAAAAAAAATTAAATGTATGAAGGGAGTTTTCAGGCAAGTTCTTTTTGTTGGGTATTTTGTCTACCACTTTGCAACAATCTTAAGAAAGGGTGTGGAAGGGTTCCTGCCCCTTTTCATCACACAAAAAAAAAAAAAAAAAAAAAAAAAAAAAAAAAAAAAATTATATATGTGCATTTTGTTGTGATTCTTTATGGTTTGCTATTTTGGTGCAAAGATTGATAAATAAAGGGATGCAGATGCAGAAAACAGAGTCCATAAGATCACTGTCACCAGATGCAAGAGGGAAGCATAGAATTTTGGCTGAATTGAAGAAACTTGAACAACAAACTCATCATTTAGAGGCTTGGTTTGATTTCTTCTTCTTTTTTTTTTATTATTATTATTATGGTTGATTGTTCATACTTTTAGTTTTATCTACATGGGTTTTGTGGGTTTATTCAAAATTGGAAATTTTTATAGTATCACAGTGAGCCTCATGTTCATGTAATGATGAATATAATTGGTCAGTTTAGACGCTTAGTCACTAGTGAGTGTATTCTTTTGAAATAATAATAATAATAATAATAGGATTAACTATTAAGTTTTAACTGCCCGTTAGAAACCACAAAAAATCAGTTTGCTGGTTTTGACTAAATGAGTCATGAGGAAACACTCGATATTGTGATGTCATATGCAGGAGGAGTTGGACCAGCTTGAGAAAACGGGAGCAGCCTCAGCTGTGTGCAAGGAGTGAGTATGAATGGTCTTTATTTGTTTTTATGGGTTTAATTAACGATTTTTCTAACATAATTAGTTTATTTGTATTTTGTAGAATCCTGAGTAACGTTGACACAAGGCCGGATCCATTACTTCCCACGTAAGATCTCTTGATTTTTGCTCAGAATGAAAGTTAACATATTTTGGATTGGGTCCTATGATAACTGCAAAGATTAAGATTACGCGAAGTTAAGCAGACGTATGTCATCAGCTAAATATCTAAAATACCCTTGACTCCTTGAGCATGACAACTTGTTAAAAAAAGATCAATATCATGATTAGGGAATAGGGATAAACATGTAACTAGTTCTGTACTGAACGCTCCCATTAACTATTAGTCAAGTATTTAAGTACCGCCGAGCCGGACATCAAGCGAGGGCAAATAGTTTCATACAGTTGGTTTTGTTGTTGGTGGCAGGACAAATGGGCCAACAAATCCATCATGGGATCAATGGTTCAAGGGACTACCAGATGAGGCAGGTTGCAGATGTTGGATACTATAACAATACCTTCTTTTTTTCTTTTTCCTTTTTTTTAATAAATTCATTAAAAGATCTTTACTTGAGCGGTCCTTGTGCAGAAAAGTTATTTTTATTATAGAGAAAGTAAAAATGGAAATGACAATTGTCAACATGGTACTCCCCCGTCCCATTAGAAGTGTTCATATTCTCTTTTTTATTTGTCCCATTTCATTTGTCCACTTTAAAAAATTATTAGCCAATTTTCAAATTTATCCTTAAAAACATAACTAAAATAAACAAACAATATGATGGACCCACATATGACAAGGGTATTATTGTCATATGGCAAGCAAAAACAGCAATCATTTAATATGCCTAAAACTTTGTGTTTTTCAAACCAAGACACTTCTAATGGGACAGAGGTAGTATTATTTTTACTTTTCTAATTTTTTTTGCAATAATTATTTTATTTTAAAATTTGCATATTTTACATTGGTAAACAGATTGGTAATACAGCCCATTTCTCCTTTGTTGTCTCAAGAAAATGGGTTGGACCCTGTAATAAAACTTTAAAACCAACAAACAAGTGGTTGTGGTTCTATCTTCTTATCAAAAGATGTTTCAGTTAAAAAAAAGGGTGCGAATAAAGCCCACTTTTTCTTTGTGGTCTAAAAACTATGGGCTGTAACAAATTAATTGTATCACTTTATTTTGCTGAGTTTATTATGTTAGTATGCTAATTTAAGTCATCTTATAATCAAGCTTGTGGGATTTCTCCTGAAGATCAAGGATCCTTGTGTAACTTAAATTGGTGAGATTTTATCAATTAATGATTATATTAGACAACACCTAGGTTTGTCAAAATAACAAATATTTATCTCTAGGGGAGAGATAACGTATAAAAGCTTATTAACGTAGAAAGTGTAGGAAGGATTCACAGCCATTAGATTTAAGCGGTGGCATGATGGTAATTATCAACCTTAATCATGGTCGACTTAAACAAACCAAAGGTAAATTAGGAAAAACGTTCAAAAGTAAATTAGGAAAACCGTTCAAAACTTTTTCAATCGAAACATTTAGTTCAACAGATGCTTAAATCGAAACTTAATTTAAACTATTTCAACTCAATTAAACATTTTGAGTGATTATACAATCCAAAAAACAAAGAAAGGTCGATTACATTGAATGAAAACTTAGGAACAATGTTTCAATCTAAAAACCAAAAAACAGGGGATTATACTGAGAAGATAAATTAGACGATAAACATAGGATTATGAATAAACACTCGTATTAGTTGTAAAATACTTTTGATTGTATTTCAAAAAGAAGGATTAAACATAAAAAATAGGTTAAAAACGTATTTTCAGGGTCGGTTTTGAGGACGATAAACAATGCTAAAGAGCTTGCACGAAAAAAAAACATGTTAAAAACATATTTTCAGGGTCAGTTTTGAGGGGGTGCGGGGATGACTCCCAGCCCGGGCCAAATTTCCAGGGGGCACTATGACGGGGGACAGTGACGAACAGTGAAATCGAATTCATCAGAAAAATCTAAATAATATGTGCATAGTATTGGCGTTACAGGGTTTAAAATGAATTGTTTTGAGGAAGATGATTGCATATTGTAAATGCTAGAAAATGATGGGGGTATTATAGATATTAGAATATGCCAATGTATAAAAAAAAACCTACAATGGTGTCATCCTATTTTTTAAGATTAACAATAACTTAAAAGTAATCTCTTGTCCTCTTATTTTAATGTTGGTTTCGATTTTTTGCTCGCCCTAGGCTCAAAACACTTAAGTTAAAAAAAACTTCAAGGATTGACGATGATAGCTATCGAGAATGTATTGTTGGATAAAATAATCTGTGAAGAATTGATTCATCAATTTGGTATTACTTTGCTCGTCGTTTAAAAAATATAGTTTACGTTATTTATTTCGTTAAGATCTAAAACTAAGGGGCACATGTTCCGCGACTCGGCTCGAGCACTTGAATTCTTAGGACGGCCTTGCGTATTTTTTATCCACAAAATTGTGAAAATTATAAAACTCTTCAACTTAATGTCATAACAAAAAAAGTTAACATTCGTTTCAAGTGCTCGACGGTTTCAGGATCAAAGAGAAGAAAACGACAATGTAATGTATAAAAAGTTGCCCCAAATTTGTTTCGCTAAATATACTTGCATATGTAAAAGAAAATTAATATGAGTAACTTGTATCAAGGATCACGCTTCACACACACAACAACAACAACAACAAAAAAAAAAAAAAAAAAAAAAAAAAAAAAAAAAAAAAAAAAAGTGAGGTCACTTTCATCTATTCTTTCCATTTTTCCCCAAGGGCCTATCTATAGGTTATGTCACGTAAGTCATAATAATAATAATAAAAAAAGTAGAATTATTTTAACGAAGTGGACACATTATTTTTGTTGTTTATCCTCCAATAAAAATAACAGATATCATAATGGTCATTTGGCTATTTTAAGGAATTTTCTGACAAGTTTTTGCGACAATATTTAGGAACATGTAAAGAAAATTATTACACGTTCCTTTGGATATGCCATCGCTCTAGAGTTCCGAATCCCTCCTGGGAAAATTGGATAGACTTTAACATGGCGGCCAGTTTGTAGTTTTCTGTGTTGGGGTGTTGCCCGTTTTGAGCTGTTTTGTTCCGGCTTGTTTATTTCATTTTTGGTTTTGTATTCCAGCCGCTTACTGGCTCTTTATATCGTTATATAAAGTGTTTTGCCGTTAAAAAAAAAGGAACATGTAAAGAATCTAGAAATCTAACTAGAATTAAAAGAATATTTTTTTGAATGAATAAATCTATTGAGATGCTAATTGGTACTTGAACCCAAGACCTTTCACAACCTAAATGTTTTAAAGGTTTTGTCTTTGCCAATGGGTCACCACCCCATTGGTTGTTTTTTACTCTTTTGATAACCAACAAAAGAGTATAATTTTTTTTTTTTTTTTATTTCACATCTCCCATTTATTACTTTATCGTCTAAAACGGTAATGAGTATAAGATACAACTTGGATGTGCGAAACACTTCATTCGATCTCCTTTGAGTCTTTTATTTAAACCTTATTATATTATAAGGGTCAAGTTATTCTACACAAGGTAATAAAAATGAGAATGATGAGAAGGATACAAAAAACACAATAAATCATGAAATATGACACAATGAGCTACAAAATATAACACAGTGCCAAAAAATATAACACAATGCTGAAGAAAAAAGACACAATCAATTGAAAAAATGATACAATGATGAAAATAAAAAAAAGACAGAATGATACATGAAAGACACAATGATATAACGCATATTCTAAAAACCACAAGCTAAAACCTCAAAAAAACGAAGACCTAAAAACTCACGTTGTAGGGTTCGATAAAACGGTTCCAATGCCGCTTGAATGAGTTCAATCGGAGCCCGTTTGATACCCTTCCTACGACTTCCTATTTTTCTTTCACTGTGTATTTGATCCTAACCCTATATTATAATATGATATTAATTGGTAAACAAAATTATTACACGTTAATGCATATTTGGTGAGCTCCAGGTCTTGTCGTTTATGTGGGTCAAACATCGGTTAAAACAAAACAGGTTAGGGATGAACATATTGTCCCGAATATTGATCCCGAACAGAACCGATACCGTACTGAGGGTGTTTGATATCGGTATCCACATTTATAGGTTTTCGGTTTCGTTACGGTACGGTAGCGGTATTTTACCTTAAAATACCGGTACCGTACTGATACCGAACAAATACCGTACTGTATGTTTTCGGTATCGGTATTGGGTTTTGTGAGTTTTCAGTATCGGTATTATCAGGATCGGTATTGATACCTTACCGAACCCATCCCAAGCTCATCCCTAAAACAGGTTAACATAGGAGAATTGGGTGTCGTTCAATTTATTGGATATTTGTATGTCATATGCTTTGATAGGCAGAGGCGAAGCTTGGTTCTCGAATCAGGGTGCGGGGACTCAATTTTGTTTCGATCGGTAGTGGCAAATCGGCGGGGTCCAGACTCAATTTACCTACGAAAATCGCAAATTTCCACAACTACGTCAAAAAACCAGGGGGGGACCCCTGGCCCTAAGAATCCTTCGCCACTGTTGATAGGGGTGTTGCGAGTATGATTTTTCTAGTATCTTGCTGGTTTGTAATCTTGTATGTTTTTTGGTGATATGCGATGAGTTTTTTTGCCGATTAAAAAAAATCGGACTCTCCGATTAAAAATTTCTGATTCCTTCATTAAGTATATTAACAAATTTATTAATCAAAAGCTGTTCGAATCCTCCAACGTCTAAAGACTTGTGGTTAACAATTTTCGAATAAACAAATTAACCAAACGAATCGGCAATGAAAAAATTGTTAACCAATTCATACTCCCTCTACCAATTTCTACTTTGACTTCAGATATTTTCTTTATAAGAAATCAACCGAAACACTCTGTTATGATATATCATATATCTTTTATCACTTGTAAACAATGTATATATTGATCTTACCCGATAAATATGTAACTTCAATAAATAAATATTCGAAAACGAGTCAAATCTAATTTATTTATATTGAATATTGAAATGAAGTTATTGAAGGGCAAGTGAGATAAGTTTGTCCCCACTTAACCACTCCAGTGGTCCCAAGACTATACAAACCTCAAGATGAAATTATTGTTGTTAGATGGTAATTATTTTGATGGGCTTTATGCATCATTTAGATTGCCATATTTGCCCATAATCATGCCATGTTGGCCCCACACAACGGCCCACAAGTTTCAACAAATAATTCAAGGACTACTTCAAACTTTAAGCCAACCACATAAATTTTCTATTCCCGTATGTAACATCTTAAAGTTCATACATTCGTATTTTTGTTACCTACTTTTTTGTTAAAAAAACTAGTTTTATAAATAATAATGTAACAAGGGAATTGTTGTAAATTAATACTTCACTACACTAAAACTAATTAGTTAATTTGTCAAAAAATCATACTCTGCAAACAATTTTGTATAATCAGTTTGGAAAGGAATATATCATCTTACGCAGTGGCGAGGCTTAGTTGGGGCGGGAGGGGCGGCCGACCCCCCGAATTTTCGTGCAGAAGTTCCGATTATATAGTATTCGTATAGAAAATTTGTAAATATAGGGTTTCGACCCCCCGAAACTGGTTTTCGACCCCCCGAAACTAGTGACTTCCGACCCCCCGGTAACTTCCGACCCCCCGAACCTCCGGGTCAAGCTTCGCCACTGATCTTACGATAATTAAATAAATAAATACATTTAATTCATTTACATAGTTTAAATTATATACGGTACACATAAGTATGTAATTAAACAATAAAAATATGTTTACATTTAATTCATTTACATTTTTTTTAACGGAATTTAATTCATTTACATAGTTTAAATTATATACAGTACACATAAGTATGTAATTAAATACTAAAAATATGTTTTAAGTAAACAAATATTAAACTCTTTGATGCCTTGTGTGCAAAGTTTCAGACTATGATAGCTCATAACTTGTACATCTTCTTTTCCGTTTTTTGATGGAAAAGAAGCTTTTCCTAAATTATCAAATTGGCAAAAGTTTTATTCTCTAAAAAGGCCAACAGTTTTTCCTCAAAATAATATTATTAAACAACAATATTAAACGTAAGCATTTTTTTTTTCAATTTATTCCCGTTTTCCCTTTCCCTTTACAAGTTTTTATCAACCTATTATTCAATGTACCATTTATCCAAAATAAATAAATTAATAAATTAGTTTAATGACGTGCACTAATCATTTGTAAATATATCAATTCATTGACAAATTTCAGATTTTGAATGCTTAATGGCTTAGGCATGGTGATTTGGGTTAACGCTCACCTTCACCTCAACCTTTAAAGCTCCTTAATACCACCCCCATCACTGTCATTGCTTCATTCGTTATGAGATTAACGGACGTTAGTTGGATAAAGAGTGGAGGCCACTAAAAGCAACCAATGAGATGTTTTTCTTCATTTTTTTTAATTAATTAGTTAAACCACACCATAGAGGTTAAAAAGTGAATTAGTTTTTTTTTTTTAACAGAAAAGAAGACTTTTATTCCACCAACAAACTAGCAAGAAGCTAGAGATACACCAAAATACGAAAAACACGAAACAGACAACACAAAAACCGAAACACCAAAACCGACACACCTAAGGGAACCGCATAAACCCCCAAAACTATGATTACCTATAAATTATTTCGACCGGAAACCCCACCTTAAACCTTGACACTTTAACACATTTTCTCATTCTCACAGGGCGGCTTCTCCCTTGGATCTTACCATTCTCTTTTCCAACCACATCCTTTGTCTCATTCCAAGGAACACCACGGTTGGAATAAATTTCACTAGCCAAGCCAAGAGACAAATCCAAAGGATCGATTCTAGGTCGGGCCTTCTTCCGAGACTTGGGCACAAATGACAAGCTAAACGGAAGTGGAGAACCGGCCGGAGTAGAAACCACTTGGCCACCCGATCCTAATGATTTTGATTTAGTTAAAGCCCATTATCCTTAACAAACATGATAAACTTAACAATTTGAATAGCGGAAATGAATACTGGAATTGTAATTTCAAAAATCCAAATTTAAATTTAATTAAATTTGATTATGAGTTCGGTTATTTTCTAATCAGGTTAGCATTCAATTCGAGATTAGATTTCGTATTTCGGTTATTTAATCAAATTAGATTTTGTGATTTACGAATAGAACCCACTTAAAAATCCGTTTTCAAATATAATATTGGGTGTTTTGATCCATCTAAAATATATTAGTGGGTTGGCCCACACGATGCGATGGGTATTGTCATTGAAGCTCTTTTAGAGAGCACAATCTAACCCGACCTGCCTTAAACACATATTATATTTAGGTATTATTATTATGTAACTATTTGGTAATTGTATACTAAAGTATTTAAATAAGATTATATCGCAAAATAAGGAATTATCGCATAGAGCACTTGTATGCTATGCTTCGAAAGTTGTTACAAGCATCTTAAAAGATTGAGAAATTATAATTGAGTTCATCTAAAAGCTTTATAGTGCATGATGTGATGGGTGTCATCGAATCTCTTTTAAAAAACACAATCTAACCCAACTTACCTTAAACGCTTATTACATTTATTTATTTATTTATTTATTTTTTTTTTTTTTTTTTTTTTTTTTAACCTACATATACTTTTGGCATTAAAACAAAATACGAAAGTTACATCACAATAGAAGGTAGACGGGCAACAAGCTGCGCCGCCACCCCTTTCTGAATTGCGAATCCTAGTCTTAATTTAAAGTATAACAATAATCCTTTGTTTGTACTTTATGCGGTATAAACGGTACGCAATCACAAAAAGAAAGAAGGGGACCCGAGTAGTAAAAATACAATGACTAAAGTTTTCATATGGTGTGGGGAAAGGGTGAGACAAAGACAAAACCCATCATATATCAAAAACTTTATGTCGTCATCGTCGATTCTTTTTATTTAATGTTCTGAAAACTCATCCAAATTTAAAGCATAAAATAGAAAGAATTGCAGTGATAGTGCTTTAATATGTATTCATTAAAAATGTTGGTTCTTATGTTTGAAAAAGTAATATTTGGTCCTCGTTGTTTAGTAAGGTAGTATATTTTGTAATTGGAGTAAGCTAGCAGAATTTCTCTGCACTATTTTGTATAGCAATTGAAAGACAAAACAAAAAATATAAATGTCGTGATATTACCTAAAAGATATCTACACATAAAAGAACACATTACATAAAGATATGTTTAACTTGTGCTACACGGCTAGGAGAAGAATGTATGTTAAAAATTATTATATATGTTCAAATGTTATACGAAAATTAATCTTCTATATTTGCTCACCGAATTTAAGTAAAAAAAAAACTATATGGAAAGATAATCAAAGGCGTTGAGGAGCAAAACGACTCGTTTAAAAGCAAACAAAAAAAAATTAAAGTGAGTTTAAATCATACATGAACTATTTATAAATTACAAATACCTTGTGGCTTACATGAGTGGAACTTAAAAGCCGGAAAAGTATTTTCCGGCTCAATATCAAAATATATATTTAATAAATAATCTACTACACACACCTCAACATGTATGTTGTCATAATTGGGAGTTTATTACTCAAAAATCAGAAAGCCCCTTTAGAGTTTGGTACTCTAGGTTATAATTGAGAGTTTAATACTTAAAGCTGAACAATGGTATAAAGCGATTCATCGATATGACATGTAACATCAGATGTATGAACGGTTCCATAACTAAACTGGTAGTCTGGTACCTAGTTAGAGCAATACTGAAGATGTTTCTGGTAGTCATATCAACGTGTAAAATCATCCAGGTTTTAAAACAATGATTAGAATACAAATAACAATCTATGTACAAAATAAAAGGTGATGTGGCGGAGGGTGCTTGTTGGAAGATAATCGAGGGGAAATGGGAAACTTAAAGAAACCTTAAAATATTATTATTGTCTATAGTAAATTACTATATGTGTCTTTGTGTTTTTATTGTTTTAACTACCTAGATCCAATCCAAAATGTTTAACTACACGAGCACCTAATATTTTTAATTGTAATTGATTAGTTGCAAAACACACTCATTTATCCATGTATTTTGTATATTATTTTAATAGATTGTTAATTATTTTTAATCATATTTATTATATATTTATAAATTTAATGTTTTATAAGTGTTCATGGAAGAATATATGAGCTTAAATTGAAGAAAAATGATTAAGATGTGAACACTCGAGATTAAGCAAGAAATCATAAAAGAATTTGTGGTAAATTAGAAAAAGGGGGGGGGGGGGGGGTTCGGAGCCTACAAAGAACAGTTGAGCCCAACCATGTAGCAAAGCAACAAGCTTAATTTATTGAATTAAACCCACATGAAAAGAAACCAACTTGGTGTCACGTGGTTATCTTCCGTCCCCGAGCAGCATCCTCGATCCCAGCCGTGGGGATAAGCCAGTCTATCCCGTTTTTTTTAATTTGGGTCACTAGTTTCATTCTGCTTTGGACTCATTCCACTGAGGTCGTCCCGTATGAAGTCCAGTGCTCGGCTAGTGAACCCAAGCGTTCAAGTAAAACCCATAGCATTGCGACTATAAAATATTTGTCCCATGACGCTCTCCCACAACCAATTCATACACGTTCTTGTGCAAGCCCGCAATCCCATACTTGCTTGCAGTCGAAGGATCATGCATCACCCTGAATAATTGAGCATAATTCACTCTTGTTAATTGGAACACCCGATAACACATCAATTATCTTTTTTCGTGTAGGTTCAAGTTTTTGTCTCGTCAATTTCTATGTTGGCATCGAGGTTTCACCGGTGGTTTTAGAAATATGGGAAACTTGTAGAATGTTACATCATTTAGTTTGCAGTGTTGTATGAACCGTATTTTGGAACTCGAACACGGAGAGTTCATCGACACCAATTATTACCAAAAGTACAAAACCTTATATGCTATACCAATTATTAACAAAAATGTTTCTAATCTACTTGACGACCAATTTCAACCTGTACGCTAACATCTTTTGGCCTGTTAACATCTCTTAAAGATGTTATAAGGATGCCAACCCCCACTCTCTTTATATATATACACATACAAATATATATTAGTTCTTTTTTGCTTCAGTTTTATTCCAAATTAGAGAAATAATAGGCGTTAGAGGTAGAGAATTCAATGGGAGGGTAAAATTTATATGACCTTTATTAGTTAATTTTTTTCATCTATTTTCAGTTTGAAGTTCATATTTTGTGTTAAAAATGAAGAAAATGAAGCAAACCTGAAGCAACTCAGAAAGAGTTTGTTATTTAAGGCAAACCCAATGGCAAACTTCTACTATGAGGGCCCATCGTCAAAGGTTGCGCAAAGAAGATAATTAATAAATCATTTAGCTTCTAATGGTTTGGTTTGTTAACAAATATATTGTTGTCACTACAAAGTATGATTATATTCATACAAGATAAATGTGTTCTATTTAATTAAACAATTCTAATAAGCATAAAGTCTCCCAAAGTCCTATCTCAGTTCATACAATCTCGCTAAGAAAAAAAATCCATTATTAGCTTCATGAGTGTGTTTGGATGTGCTTTTTCCAAGTTATTATTTGATTTTGGGTATTTAATATAACAATATCACTTTTGCAAATACATATCCGAACGGTCCTTAAATGTTCAAATTTTTAGGTGGAATTATAAAAACATCCTAACTGGAGCCTTAGCTAGAGGAGTGACGGCTGAGGGTACATAGCTAAAGGTTGACCCTATAATTGTAGGATTATCTACCAACATGTAACTTTCAAGTTGTAAGTAATTACCATTCATTTGAAAGGTATTAGGATATGTAGCTAGAGGTTGACCCTATAACTTCTTTTATTATAATTGACACGTTAATTAATAGTACTTAGTGTGCACCCTATGCGCAATGGGTTCACTTGTTGCCAAGATGCAAGGGGCAAAGGCACCGTTTGACCCATAATAAAGCATAACTACGACTTGGCTATTTGCTCATATATGTATATCTATTTCTATTCAAATTGTGGTCATCCTTTCTTTTCTTTATAATGTTTGTCTTCCTGTTTAAGATTGCCATGGTCTCAACATTGAAGCACAAAAATCCTGTTGAGCTGTGTGGAAGAAAATACACGTGTCCTGGCTTATGAATTTGTAACCACGGGATCTCTATATGACATATTGCATTACATGAACACTTGTTTGCAATTTTGTTTTCGTGTTTAAATTAACGGATATATAAGCTGAAATATAGCTGGTGTTGGGTTTAAAATCTATATAATATGCATGTATACATGCAGAAGATTTTTATTGATGCAGCAAAGGACTGGATTATTTGCATGACAAGGTCCATCCTTAAATATTCAGAGATATTAAGTCTAGCAATGTGTTGATATTTGAGGATTAAGAGCCAAGATTGTCGATTTTCAACCATTCAAAACAATCACCCCGATATGGCTGCGACTTGCATTCTACTCGTGTTTTTGGGAATTTTTGGTTATCGTGTGCCATAATAATACTTATATTATAAACCTTTTTTCATATATATGCGTCTACCGAGCGGCAAAGTGGACGGGATGGTTCGGCTCACTTGCTACATTAGGCAATTTTTAGATGTTGGGTCAGGTTGGGCAAGTCTATTATAAACTTACAAATCACAACTTTTAATTTCTAAATGGATAGTGACCTTCATATAATAGTGTATACAATATCATATTATTACTACATGCTTTTGTCATGTAAATGAACTTTATCATTTAGCAAGGTGTCTTCAATGGCACGGTTATGTAGATATGCATGACCGGACAGTTTACACAAGAGTGATGTTTATGTTCATATTGGTCTATTACAGTAACATACCTTTGATTTATTAAGATTTGTTCAATAATGAGTACATAGTTTTTGTGGTGAACTTCAATCAGTTGTAAGTGGCGATGCACATTTCATTTTTTTTTCTTTCTACGAATACTTGTTAAAACTTAGTGTGCACATTTCTATTCTTTTTGCGTAACTTACGACAAAAAACCTAATTATCATAATGTTGTATTGCAACTCATTTGTGGATCTCGCTGCAACGCATGGATAAACCCAATAATATATGTTATGGCACTATGGCAGACTTGACTAAGTGGCTATTAATTTAATTTTGTGAATTTTAAATGTACAGATTTTTGTTAATTAGTATTCGTGACCCCATGATAAGTCAACTCAATGGTCCAAAAATTGTTTCCTCATAGTGTTGTCATAAAAGTATAAAACAGTTTTGTTCGTTTTTAAATGGGTGGACAGTTGGAAACGAGTTAAGTGTTGCTTTCTTTTATATAGTTTGATGATTAGTTTTGTTATTTTAAAAATTACATCAAGATTTTTTAGTTATTTTTTTTCATTTCGACATTGGGTTTTCCATTTTGTTATTTACTCTAATTACATAACACCATCTAGTTTATCCGTATAATCGCCTTCCTATGCACCCCGTGATACATGAGTGTTTTAACTAGGGCTGCAAACGAACTGAACTTTCAGTGAACCATTCATGAACCGTTCGGCGGGAAGTTCGTTTGTGTTCGTTCGTTTAATAAATGAACGAACACGAACAAAAATTTTCATTCGTTTAGTTAAATGAACGAACATGAACAGAGGCCGTGTTCGTTCGTTTATGTTCGTGAATGTTCGGTAACGTGTTCGTTTGTGCTCAATAGTTTAATAGGGTTTTTAATTTTTATAAATTTTTACCTAAATAAATAAATAAACAAATAATTTATGAAAGTAAATATATAACTATAGGAGATCAATAACCCTACTTTTAGTCTCCATGCTCACTGCTAAGTATATGTTTCGTTCTTATCGAAAGTTAATATAGATTTGTTCATGTTTGTTTCCGTTCATGAACACTTCTTTGTGTTAGTTTGTGTTCATAAACACTTGTTTGTGTTCATTAACGTTCGTGTGCGTTCGTGAACAAACTTAACAAACGAACACAAACGAACACGAACACGAGTGTTCTCTTAACAAACGAACACGGGCAAAAAAAACTTGTTCGGTAAGTGTTCATGAACTGTTCGTGAACACACAATTTCCTTAACAAACGAACACGAACAAGGCCTTGTTCATGTTCCTTCGGTTCGTTTGCAGCCCTAGTTTTAACATTCAACCACTGAAAAAAAAACGCCACCTTAAATTTTGATATATTAACCATTCTAGTTTCATAACAAACAAGAGACTGAATATGTTCAATATTTGCCACTTTTTAGTACCTGAATGTTCCAATTGCAACATTAAAGAACGAACAAAATAATTATTTAAATAGAAAGCATAAAAATAATGCATTCTAAAACATTAAATGTATAAACAACAAGTATCATATAAAATTTTGATCCTTCATTAGTTTATTTAGATAACTTAATTGTATGATGCTTTTTCTGTTGTTTTGTTACTAATTATGCTACACAAAACAATGAAACATAGCTTCACTATAACATTTTTCAAATTTCAAAAATAACATGGCATCAATGAATCAATGATCAAACACACCAAATCAGAGATAACTTGATTGAAAAAGCTTCATTTATATGATACAAGGATCCATATGATAGCTCATGGAACCTACAAATTAAACTTGTGCAGAGAACCAACATGTCTTTATCCCCTTAGCCTTTGATGCATTTGGCTCCCTAGCACCAGAAGCTATTCGTTTCTTGACCAGGGTTCAACGGGTCGTCTATAGCAATAGTTCATCTCCAGGGGGCAGGGATTTGTATTTGCTAGACTATGGTTCGCAATTCAGAAAGGGGTAGTGACGCAACTTATTGTCCGTCTACCTTCTATTTTGATGTAACTTTCATATTTCATTTTAACGAAGACTATTATAACATGATAACCTTGGCTCGTTTAATAATTTAATAATAATGGTAATCTTGATTGTTGGCTTGTTAATGAATCAAAATCACAACTGTTGTAAGTGTTGATTATCTGTAAACTATTGTATAAAAATTTGTTAAAACCATTACTTCATCTTTCTCAGAACCTAACCTTTCAATCATTGCATTGACCTCATGGACATTAAAGTGGTTAGTGTCAACCATATCAACACAGTTAATCTTATGTTTGACATATCTGAATCTCCTCTACTGAAACTTCGTAAACTGCCATCCATGGAAAAACCTAATTGTCAAATCTTTAGCTTATAAGAATCGTGACCAACAACAATCAATCATCAAGATTTTTGTGTAGGTCAAGTTGTATGGGAGACCCTTATAAAATAATGAACAATGTTGTGTGTTTTGTATTATGAAAGTTGTGTCTATCAACAATACATCAAGGCCTTTATATAGGCTTACATATGACTAACTCTAGCTAAGATTATGGAGTCAATAGTTGACTAAGTATAATGTACAATATAAATACAATGGCTAAAATAATGGAGTCAATGATTGACTAGGAGACTTGACTTGACTTGACTTGGTTTATGTTAGAGAGTCAATGGTTGACTAAGAGATTTGACTTGACTTGATTAATGTTGTTAATACGCCCCCGCAAGATGGAGGATCCGTTGGAGACTCCAATCTTGGACCGAAAATATAGGAAGGGTGCACGTGCAAGCGGTTTGGTGAGCACATCCGCGAGTTGATCCTTGGAGCTGACATGAAGAACTTTGAGTTGCCCGGAATTGACTTGTTCCCGCACAAAGTGATAGTCCAGAGCGATGTGTTTCATGCGGGAATGGTAAACATGATTTGCACATACATAAGTAGCTCCGGTGTTGTCACAGTAAAGCGATGGGGTGCTTTTAATTGGGAGCCCGAGTTCACCAAGTAAATTTTTAACCCATGAGAGTTCAGCCGCAGCATTAGCGAGTGCTTTGTACTCAGCTTCGGTAGATGATCTAGAGACAGTTTTTTGTCTAGCAGATTTCCAAGAGATGATATTGGACCCAAGATATATGAGATATGCTGTAGTGGACCGTCCCCCATCATTAATACCGCCCCAGTCCGAGTCCGAAAAAGCCTGCAAGTTTAGGTTAGTATTGCGGTTCAAGAACAACCCATGATGGACCGTTCCTTTCAAATAGCGGAGTACCCGTTTGAGAGCTTGCCAGTGTGATTGTTTAGGTGAGTGCATGAATTGAGATAATTTATTGACGGCAAAGGAGATATCGGGACGTGTGAAGGCAAGATACTGCAAAGTGCCTACAAGTTGACGGTAGGGAGTGGGATCGACTGGGGGTGTGGAGTCAAAGGGAGAAAGAGAGTCAGAAGTGCTTAAAGGAGTGAGAACCTCTTTTGCACCATCCATTTTAAAGGTGGTAAGAATATCTTGAATGTGGCGATGTTGGGAAAGAAATAGACCATCAGGCGTAGGAATGACTTCAATTCCTAGAAAATGATGGAGAGGGCCTAAGTCTTTGATAGAGAATTGATTGCTTAGGGCTTGAACAAAGGAATCCATAAATGGATTATGATTGCCGGTGAGGACAATGTCGTCAACGTACACAAGGAGGTAGCAAGTGATGTTGTTGAGGTTGTATACAAAGAGAGAGGGGTCAGAAATGCTTTTTTTAAAGCCAAAACGAGTGAGAAAGTTGGTTAGTTTGATATACCAAGCACGCGGTGCTTGCTTAAGCCCATAGAGGGATTTTTTGAGTTTGCAAATGTGACGTGGGAATTCCGTATTGGTGAACCCGGGAGGTTGCACCATAAAGACATCTTCGTGAAGAGTCCCATGAAGAAACGCATTATTAACGTCTAGTTGACGTAAAGACCATCCTTTTGAAAGAGCAATAGAGAGAACGGTGCGAATGGTAATGGGTTTAGCAACGGGACTAAATGTTTCATGATAGTCTTTTCCATATTGTTGGTGAAACCCTTTGGCAACTAGACGGGCTTTGTACTTGTCAATCGTGCCATCGGGTTTACGTTTGATTCGGAATACCCATTTGCAACCAATGGGAGTTTGGGTTGTGTGAGGGACAAGTTCCCAAGTGTTGTTATGAAGGAGAGCATTATACTCAAGATCCATGGCATGGCGCCAATCCGGATCTTTCAAGGCTTGAGTATAAGTGGATGGTTCAAGAGAAACGGGTAAAGGGTGAATGGTAGTAGAGTTGACAAAGTTGGGGTTGTAATACTTTGAGTTGGGTTTTGGTTGTCGACGAGGTGGTTGAGGGTTATGTGGAGGTGAGTTCGTAGGATCATCGGATGTGTTGGATGAAGACATTGGTGAACTGGGGTCAGTGGAGTGGGAAGCGGTTGGGGTAGGGGTGGTGCTATCGGGTGGAGTCGGTGGGCCGGATGGTAAGGGTGTCTCGGTGGGCTGGGGTGTAGGGCCTGTTGTGTGGGAGGGTGGGTTGTGTGCAAGAGGTAGAGGAGGTGGGCCGTGGGTTTGTGGAGTAGGGGTTTGGGCTTCGGGTGATGTGGGTTGTGGAGTAGAGGTTGGATGATGCAAGATGTTTGGGTCTGGAGTGGGTTGGTTAGAAGAGGAGGTTGATTGGGCCGATTGGTATGTGGATAGGAAGGAGTCAAATGACATGTTTTTGGGTTGGGGGTTGGTGGTTTGAGATGGAAAAATATGTGGGATAAATTCAACATGGCGAGAGTGGTATAGTTTGTGACTAGTAGGGTCATAGCATTTGAATGCCGATTTCGAGGATGAGTACCCAAGAAATATGCACGCCGTTGAACGGGAGTGGAGTTTGGATGTAGCATAGGGTCGTAACCATGGGTAGCAAAGACAACCAAACGGTTTGAGTTTGGAATAAGTAGGAGCGGTTTTGAACAACATATCATAGGGAGATTTGTTGTTAAGGATCGGTGTAGGCAAACGATTGATTAAGTGGGTTGCGGTTTGAAATGCATGGGACCAAAAATGCTGTGGTAAGTGGGAGTAGTGGAGTAATGCGAGGCCGGTTTCCACAACGTGTCAGTGACGTCGTTCGGCAATACCGTTTTGTTCCGGTGTGTGAGGTGGTGTCGTGTAATGGGAGATACCTTGAGAGGCAAGATAAGGTGAAAGACCCACATATTCACCCCCATTATCAGTGAACAACGCAACAATGTTGGTTTTGAAAAAGTTTTCAACAAGAGATTTAAATTGTGGAAAAAGAATTTTGACATCGGATTTTTGTTTGATTGGGTATAACCAAATGTATTTGGAGAAATAGTCAACAAAAATGACATAGTATTTAAAGTCATCGATTGACGTTTTTACGGGACCCCATACGTCGGAGTAGAGAAGCTGTAGAGGTTGATTGGCAACAAAAGAGTTTTTGCCAAAAGGTAGTTTGTGGCTTTTATTTAGGGAACATGAAGTACAATGAAAAGACTCATGGGTCACCTTATTAAAACGAAGTCCCAATCTAGAAATTAAAGACTTGAACACTTGAAGCGATGGATGTCCAAGTATGTGGTGCCACATGAGTAGATAGTTTGTTTGGGTGTTGTTGACTTGAGGAGACAATGAGATTGGTCCATAGTAGACATCATTTACGTTCACTCCCCGCATGAGGCGCGCCCCCGTGCGTAGATCCTTTACAAAAAAATGATAAGGAAAAAATTCAACGGAAACACGATTAGTACGACAAACTTTGGCAACGGAAATAAGATTATTTCGAAGATTAGGAGCAATTAAAATGTTATTTAAAAGAAGTGGGCGAGAATTTGTTGGAATAGTGGATTGAGCAATATGAGTTATAGGAAGAGTTTTACCATCACCTAGCACGATCTTATCGGGTCCTCCGTATTCGGAAAGAACGGAAAATTGTTGGTTGTTGTTCGCGGTGTTGTTGGACGCACCGGTGTCCCACATCCAAGATGAGGTTGAAGCCATTGGGTGAGGGGTGGTGTAGTTAACCACGGGGGTGTTGGTATTTTGAGGCGAGACATTGTGTTCTCTTAGGAAGCGACTAAGTTTGCGACAATCTTTAGTGTCATGTCCGGGAATGTTACAATAGTAGCAATAGGTGTTATTGTTGCGAGTCGGGCGAGTGTTGGTATTGGTAGTTTGTGGTGGCCCTTGGTTTCGGGTTGTGGCAGCGGTAATGTGGGTGATTTGTTTGGCCATAATGAATCGAAAGAAAAAAAAAAGGCAAAATGCGGACAGAAGGTGTCTGTCGAGTAGGTTGGGATCGAAGATGGCTCAAGGGAGCTTTTAGGCTCTTGATACCATATAAAATAATGAACAATGTTGTGTGTTTTTGTATTATGAAAGTTGTGTCTATCAACAATACATCAAGGCCTTTATATAGGCTTACATATGACTAACTCTAGCTAAGATTATGGAGTCAATAGTTGACTAAGTATAATGTACAATATAAATACAATGGCTAAAATAATGGAGTCAATGGTTGACTAGGAGACTTGACTTGACTTGACTTGACTTGGTTTATGTTAGAGAGTCAATGGTTGACTAAGAGATTTGACTTGACTTGACTTGACTTGGTTAATGTTGTTAATAACCCTCACGTGGGGGATTAAGTGGATAAATTGGATGGTTTTAGGAAATTGAATTGAAATGAAATGACAATGAAATGGGTAACACGATGTCAAAATGTAAAAAGTTCAGATTTTGAATTAAACTGATGACACTGATTAAACCATTGAGACAAAAACATACTTTAACTCTTGGAAAAAATATTAATTAATTAATTTCGAAAGGCATCAACCATCACAAATTTACTAAAGCTTGCATTAGTAGTTTATTAGGGGGAGGGACGCCACCTATGAAGCCTCCGATTACCCCACTACCCCTACAGGGACACTGTCGCCGGTGTCCTAGGTAGTGGGTTCATGGTATGTTTCTCGAGTCCTAGCCAATAGAACCCTACCCTCTTTTCTAAAGGCTTCCTTCCAAAGCCATCACACACACACACACATTACTAGAGAGAGAGGGAGGGAGGGAGAGGATGACGACGGAGTTGATAGTGGTTGCAGGGCTTACATGTGACAATAGTGGAGGTTGATGTTCGATAAAGACCAGGGTGATGGTGGTGGACGCGTGGTAGTTGGTAGATGGTGGTGGTGGTGGTGGTGAGGTGACAACGCGAGATTGGAGGTACCAATGGTGTTGTCCCTCCCCTTAGCAATATGACAATACTCGTTATCTAGCGGAATGTTCAATTCTTAAGACCAACTAATGCGAGGAGAGTGTACATCTTCCATTCATCTATAGCCACACCGACTATAGGTTCAATAACGTCTCAAAAGCCATAGTCTTTAGGTACGTCCCATCTTGGTCAACCATACTTTGTAGCTTAATTTCATCAATATTGGAAGTTCCCCAATGTAACATTACGCATTAAATAATTATACGTTACCAATAATTTGGATTTAAACGACTAGTTTTATTATTATTTATTTTGTAGCATTTTATATATATATATATTTATATATACAAAGATTTATAATAATAATAATAATAATAATAATAATAATAATAATAATAATAATTATAATTATAACATATACTAGATAATTTGAGTTGTGATTTGCTTACCCAAAACCCGTAGCCCATTTACCCAAGATCAGGCCCAACCTGACTGTTCCAAGCCCAAACTGTTACCCAGCCCACTTCCCTTCCTCCCTCCCTTCCTGTTAAAAAAAAAAAAAAAAAAAAAAAAAAGAGAGAGAGTGCTTCCCACCGGGTTCGAACCGCAGACCTTTCACCCACACACAACAAACACTTACCAGCTGCTCTAGCCCATTCACCTGTGAGTTAGACTTGACTAAATTCTTTTATAGACTTTTTAAAACAACTAAACCCATCTGCATCTGCTGCTCGACGTGTATGCAGCCAATGGGAGCCAAATCTTTTGATCAAACAGACATACATGGTAAATTGACGTGATTACTGGCATTCGTGGACCATTATACGCGTGCAATTACAACTGATTGGAAATCAATTATACAATTACGCGTTTGACATTCATATCGTGGTCAACACTTACCAATTCAGCGATCCAGTGCTTAGCACTATAAATTGAACCTTGTAGGACAATCACAACTCGCTCATACACCTTTCTCAACCATCAATTCCTCTGAATTATCATCTGATATTACTAAACGATCGCTTCCTTTGACTTCGAAGTTGACCGATCGAATCAGCATCAAAACGAGATTGTAAGTTTAATTTTTGATGTGGGAATTGTTAATCGGAACCTACACAGCGTTTACCCTATGCTTAATTAGATTAACATTGGGTAAATCGTTCGATTGGGAAATCTAGGGTTCGTGGGTATGAATTTGGGGATAAAACTGATTTTGCATAACTGTATATATTTTTATTAAACTGGGATAAATCACAACCACAGGCCTAGGCCAAGTGGTTGTGACTAATCCTTATAACTGAGACTAACCGGGTTCGAGACCCGGCTTGAACACCCCTTTTTCCATTTATTTTTTTTACAAACCATTTTATATATAAATTACATTTGAATCTTATAAATTCATTTTTAATTATTAAAACCTTGTTATAAATTCTAAAAAAATTATTTTTAACAAATCTGATGTCAAAGTTTCATCTACAATTTTTATTTTTTCTGAAATTCATTTATTTAATATTTATTATAATTAACTCAATTTTATACTATTATATTTATAAAAATCCATTAAAATATCAAAACGATCTTATTAATTTCCACAAAAATTATCCTAAGTTTTTATAACATTAAGCTTTTCAGAAATGATTTTTATTTCTGAAAAATCATTTATTTAATATTTTTAATCAATTTTTGTTAGTTTTAATCATAATTAAATCATAATAAATCCAATTTTTAATATTTTTGCACCAAAATTTTATACAAATTATTTCTGATCATTTAGAACAGAAATATAATTTTTAAAATAATACTTCTTTAATTTTAGTATTTTTTTTAGATATTAAAATTAAAGTTTGACAATTTGTAATAAATAGATTTAAAAATCTATTTTAAAGAAAATAATTTTATTAAAATTACTTTTATACTTTAAACACATTATTGGTTCATTTAGAATTTAAAATTTATAAAAAGGGATTTTTGGTTATTTATTTACTAAATTTCTCTCAATTGTCGAATATTTTTAGTATTAATCAAACGAGCATTTATCCCCAATCCGAAGCCCTAGAAATTTATACATTTGTAGACTAGATAGACTTATTTATCACATTATTATAGGGAGATATTTGGCATTGTTTGGGAAACCCCATTATTCAATCTTTTCAAGAAGTATAACATTTGCTAAGGTGAGTTTACATAGCCCCTTTTACTCTATTTTTACTATTTTTGGGGTGAAACATGTTCAAATATTTTATACTATCATTTACTCATATTTACTTGTGATTCAATTACATCATCATTCTATCATTTGACTGTAACAAAAAGACACAGTACAATCATTAACAATGATCAAGCCGCCTGTTTAGATTATAGCGCTATAGGTCTGACAAACCCATCCCCCGCATAGACTCAGGGATGATCGATAACAGTAATAACATTTAACTAACTTGCGAGTTAGTCATCAGTCGACACAAGGTTTGGTTGTACAAAGACGCATTGTTACATGTTGGCATCATACTCTATCATCATACAACCCTGAGTGTTGTACAAACTATTGTTATCAATTATTTTTCCAAAAACCTATGTATTCTCACCAACAATTGTTGACCCAAAATATTTTCAACTTAACATGTTTCAGGTTCTACTTGTTTGAAGATTTGCTTGAAGATATGTGCATAGTTTCATTCAATTTGATGTATGAATTCTTGTAGAACTATTGTATGTAAATTATTTAAATCATTTAATGAAATTTATTATTCACCATGAGCTACTGAACAATCATCACTACGTGACATCCCGATGTTTCCGCCATCGGTTGGGGTGTTACAGATTGGTATCAGAGCCATGGTTATAGGGAATTAGGTTATTAGAGAAATAATCTAGTCTATAACCATAGGATTTAACCAGTACTTGCTTCTTTTGCTTGCTATTCTCTATCTCCCTCCTACTTCATATCCCTACTTTCACCCCTACAAGAGGATTGCTCTCCATCACTGGATTCACTCTTAGACTAATAAGGCAAAATCCTCAGGTTTAACCTGAACCACCTTGAGATCTCGTCGAAGTTCTAGATTTTAATAACGAACACGTGCAATCTGGAAGGGTGAACGCCTGTATTCTGAGTCTTCTGTCTAGGCTGGCATTGCGCATATATCCCAATCAGACGAGGGACCCGGATGCCTACCTGGGAATTCTCGGGATGAGTGTTCACTTATAGGCTAAAGCATGTCTTCATATGTTATAAAAATCTAGAGTCTTTGATAAGTCAACGTTTTCGTTTATTCGTTTTAATTAATGAATAGATGATTACATTCCTTATATAATCTCATTCATTTCACTGTGTCTCTTACAGATCATGCCTCCACGTCGCAGTGCTCGTCTTAACAGTGGTGAAAATCATGATGAAGGAAGTAACAATCACAACCACAACCACGATACTAACCATCACAACAACAACAACAATGGTGTCGATGCCCAACTGGCTGCAATCATTTCTCAACAAATGGCGCAGCAAATCGCAACTCTGGTTCCCAACTTACTAGCTCAAGTCATCCAGTTGAACGGCAACGGGAACGGCAACGGCAACGGGAATAGAAATGGACACCACAATGGGAATGGACTTCCAGCCTGTACCCTTAAGCACTTCAATTCTTGTAATCCCCCAAAGTTTAGTGGTGAAGAAGGAGCTACAGGACTCCTACAATGGTTTGAGGGTATTGAAAATACTTTCATCAACAGTGAGTGTCCCGATAACTTTAAGGTCCGTTATGCTATGAGTGTTCTTCACAAACGAGCACTCACTTGGTGGAATGAGGAAAAACGTACCCGAGGAGCTGAAGTTGCACTTACTATGACGTGGGATCAAGTCAAGGAGATAATGAAAGATGAATTTTGCCCACGTAACGAGGTCAAGAAATTAGAAGACGAGTTCCACACCCTTGCTCAGGAGAGTGGGGAAAACCTTGCTTATAATACCCGCTTCCACGAGCTCAGCCTGTTATTGCCCCATAAAGTCACTCTGCTACCTGTAGCCATCGAAAAGTATATCGGTGGTTTGCCCATGCAGATTCAAGACACGGTATGGGGAAGGAACCCTGCTACCCTTGAAGAGGCCAAGCGTTTAGCAGCTACTTTAACTGATAATCACGTAAAGAACGGTACCTTAGTCCGGAAAGGCAATAAAACAAATATTGTAGCCGCGGTAACCACTGAGAACCAGAAACGTAAGACCAGGGATCCTGATGCAAACCTCACTACACAAGCTTCTAACAAGAAACCTTATACAGGAAACCACCCATTATGTAATACCTGCAACCAACATCATCCCACTGCTTCAGCGTGTCGCTTGTGCACCAATTGTGGAAGGTATGGCCATCTGGTCAACACGTGTCGTGAGACCCCAAATCCAAATGCCAACCAACCCGCCAACCCTGCCCAAGCTGCTAACCCTAATCAATACAACTATGGTCAATGCTATGAATGTGGAGACCCAAATCACTTCCGTAACCGATGCCCTAAACTAAACAGAGATCAAGACCCTCCAGCTACCTAACCGCAAGTCTCACCATTTGACTATTGGTTGCTTTTATTCTATGTATTGACGCTATTTGATTCAAGTAATAAAATTCAAGTATTATCATAACATCTGTGTGCATGTTTGTCTGAATGTGAACTAATTGCTATATCTATAATCATACTTGCTTGTACAACAATTAGTTAACTACCAAACAACCAGCTTAACGATTGGTAGAGGTCATCGTGTCTTCCAACAGTCGGGAGAGGCCCTACCACATGCTCAACGACTGGCGGAGACTATCAGACCTGCTTAACAATCGGTAAAGTCATAAAAGGACGCAAAACCCTAATGTAAGGATAAATTGGTAATTACGGTCCGGAACGTAATCATGAATTTACAGGTACGTTAAGGTAGTGTGAAATTTTATCAAGGTTTTCGGTAGTCGACCAATTGTAAACCTAGTGCTCCTCTTAACTTCGGGACGAAGTTCCTAAAAGTAGGGGAGACTGTAACATTACGCATTTAATAATTATACGTTACCAATAATTTGGATTTAAACGACTAGTTTTATTGTTATTTATTTTGTAGCATTATATATATATATATATATATTTATATATACAAAGATTTATAATAATAATAATAATAATAATAATAATAATAATAATAATAATTATAATTATAACATATACTAGATAATTTGAGTTGTGATTTGCTTACCCAAAACCCGTAGCCCATTTACCCAAGATCAGGCCCAACCTGACTGTTCCAAGCCCAAACTGTTACCCAGCCCACTTCCCTTCCTCCCTCCCTTCCTGTTAAAAAAAAAAAAAAAAAAAAAAAAAAAAAAAAAAAAAGAGAGTGCTTCCCACCGGGTTCGAACCGCAGACCTTTCACCCACACACAACAAACACTTACCAGCTGCTCTAGCCCATTCACCTGTGAGTTAGACTTGACTAAATTCTTTTATAGACTTTTTAAAACAACTAAACCCATCTGCATCTGCTGCTCGACGTGTATGCAGCCAATAGGAGCCAAATCTTTTGATCAAACACACATACATGGTAAATTGACGTGATTACCGGCATTCGTGGACCATTATACGCGTGCAATTACAACTGATTGGAAATCAATTATACAATTACGCGTTTGACATTCATATCGTGGTCAACACTTACCAATTCAGCGATCCAGTGCTTAGCACTATAAATTGAACCTTGTAGGACAATCACAACTCGCTCATACACCTTTCTCAACCATCAATTCCTCTGAATTATCATCTGATATTACTAAACGATCGCTTCCTTTGACTTCGAAGTTGACCGATCGAATCAGCATCAAAACGAGATTGTAAGTTTAATTTTTGATGTGGGAATTGTTAATCGGAACCTACACAGCGTTTACCCTATGCTTAATTAGATTAACATTGGGTAAATCGTTCGATTGGGAAATCTAGGGTTCGTGGGTATGAATTTGGGAATAAAACTGATTTTGCATAACTGTATATATTTTTATTAAACTGGGATAAATCACAACCACAGGCCTAGGCCAAGTGGTTGTGACTAATCCTTATAACTGAGACTAACCGGGTTCGAGACCCGGCTTGAACACCCCTTTTTCCATTTATTTTTTTTACAAACCATTTTATATATAAATTACATTTGAATCTTATAAATTCATTTTTAATTATTAAAACCTTGTTATAAATTCTAAAAAAATTATTTTTAACAAATCTAATGTCAAAGTTTCATCTACAATTTTTATTTTTTCTGAAATTCATTTATTTAATATTTATTATAATTAAATCAATTTTATACTATTATATTTATAAAAATCCATTAAAATATCAAAACGATCTTATTAATTTCCACAAAAATTATCCTAAGTTTTTATAACATTAAGCTTTTCAGAAATGATTTTTATTTCTGAAAAATCATTTATTTAATACTTTTAATCAATTTTTGTTAGTTTTAATCATAATTAAATCATAATAAATCCAATTTTTAATATTTTTGCACCAAAATTTTATACAAATTATTTCTGATCATTTAGAACAGAAATATAATTTTTAAAATGATACTTCTTTAATTTTAGTATTTTTTTTAGATATTAAATTAAAGTTTGACAATTTGTAATAAATAGATTTAAAAATCTATTTTAAAGAAAATAATTTTATAAAAATTACTTTTATACTTTAAACACATTATTGGTTCATTTAGAATTTAAAATTTATAAAAAAGGATTTTTGGTTATTTATTTACTAAATTTCTCTCAATTGTCGAATATTTTTAGTATTAATCAAACGAGCATTTATCCCCAATCCGAAGCCCTAGAAATTTATACATTTGTAGACTAGATAGACTTATTTATCACATTATTATAGGGAGATATTTGGCATTGTTTGGGAAACCCCATTATTCAATCTTTTCATGAAGTATAACATTTGCTAAGGTGAGTTTACATAGCCCCTTTTACTCTATTTTTACTATTTTTGGGGTGAAACATGTTCAAATATTTTATACTATCATTTACTCATATTTACTTGTGATTCAATTACATCATCATTCTATCATTTGACTGTAACAAAAAGACACAGTACAATCATTAACAATGATCAAGCCGCCTGTTTAGATTATAGCGCTATAGGTCTGACAAACCCATCCCCCGCATAGACTCAGGGATGATCGATAACAGTAATAACATTTAACTAACTTGCGAGTTAGTCATCAGTCGACACAAGGTTTGGTTGTACAAAGACGCATTGTTACATGTTGGCATCATACTCTATCATCATACAACCCTGAGTGTTGTACAAACTATTGTTATCAATTATTTTTCCAAAAACCTATGTATTCTCACCAACAATTGTTGACCCAAAATATTTTCAACTTAACATGTTTCAGGTTCTACTTGTTTGAAGATTTGCTTGAAGATATGTGCATAGTTTCATTCAATTTGATGAATGAATTCTTGTAGAACTATTGTATGTAAATTATTTAAATCATTTAATGAAATTTATTATTCACCATGAGCTACTGAACAATCATCACTACGTGACATCCCGATGTTTCCGCCATCGGTTGGGGTGTTACACCCAATCACCATCCAATCTATTCTAGTTTACTCTTGTCAATTAGAGATGATTCCCGATTTCAAAACCAATCTCCAACAACTAACCATACACAACAAACTTTCAAACATTTTGTTATTTGCTATAGAATGATATTTTTTTCCCTTTACAAATGGTGGCCCTAGCCCCCCCTGTTTTCTGACGCAGTGGTATAAATTTGCGATTTTTATAGGTAAATTGAGTCCGGATTGAGTTCGGCCCCACCGATTTGCCACTACCGATCGAAAAAATTGAGTCCGGCCACCACCGATTCTGAAACCAAGCTTCACCACTGATCTTGTTAACTAACTAGTAAACATCATGTATAATAATATAAACACCAAGGGGCTATTTGACAACCTTTGTGTCAGTAAGTGCTGAGCCATTAAGAGGTTTGTTTTAGTAAGATACATTGAACTAGTAAGATGTTAGACGTGACTCGACATGATTTGGTGGGGGGGGGGGGGTGTAACACCCCAACCGATGGCGGAAACATCGGGGTGCCACGTATTGATGATTGTTTCAGTAGCACATGGTATAATTTAATTTTAAATAATTTATTCAAACATAAAATCCAAATATAAAATGATGTCTAGGAATTCAATACATAATATCAAATAACAAAACTTCAATAGCTTCAAATAAAACTTCATGTTAAATCCTCATACTAACTCAAGCCTCAGCTTCATTGTTACCTGAAACATGTTAATTTTGAAAATATTTTGGGTCAACAAAAGTTGGTGAGAATTACATAGGTTTTTGATAAATGGATAAAAATGTTGTGCAATTCATGTGTCATGTCAATCTAGCCCGTATGTGAGAACATACTAGAAATAAATCGAGTGCATAATCAACCCTGATGACTGTTATAATATGATACATACCATACGCTCATGGTTCACTTGAATATGTTATGCGATAACAAACACCCACGCTACCTTTGTAGGAGGCACGTATCCGGGTGGGATTGTCAGTCCAATAGATCTATCAATGTATACCGTCGGCTTGTACGGAGTTAATGATTATGCTAGAATGGTGCTTACTCTAATCATGCTCAAGACATAATGCAACATAGAAAACACATAGACACATTGATGATTGAATTGCAATAATGATGTTATAACATGTTTCACCCCAAAAATGGTGATAAATAAAAGGGGCTATGTAAAACTCACCTTAGCAAATGTTATTCTTCTTGAAAAGATGAAATAATAGTGTTGCCCAAATAATGCCAAATATTACCCTATAATAAGGTAATAAATAAGTCTAAGTCTAACTAGTTTGTAAATGTATCCTAGGGTTTCGATTTGGGGATATCCAATTGTTGAATTTAAAATAAAATATTAATTAAATAAAGGGAAATTTGATATTTAAATAAAAGAAAGTCTTTTTATAAAATTTGAATTTAGAATGTTCACAATAATGTGTTTGAAGTATAAAAATAATTTTTATAAAATTATTTTTTTTAAAATAGATTTTTAAATCTATTTATTACAAATTGCCAATATTTAACTTTAATATTCAAAAATACTAAAATTAAAGAATTTCTATTTTAAAAATCATATTTCTGTTCTAAATATTTAAAAATAAATTGTATAAAATTTTGGTGCAGAAATAATGAAAATTGAATTTATTATGATTTAATTATGATTAAATCTAACAAAAATTGATTAAAAATATAAAATAAATGATTTTTCAGAATTAAAAATCATTTCAGTAAAGTTTAACTTTATAAAAACTCAGGATAATTTTTGTAGAATTTAATAAAATTGTTTTGATATTTTAATGGATTTTTATAAATATAATAGTATAAAATTGATTTAATTATTATAAATATTAAATAAATGAATTTTAGAAAAATAAAAATTGTAAATAAAGCTTTTAACTCAGATTTAATAAATATAATTTTTTTAGAATTTATAAAATAGTTTTAATATTTAAAAAATGAATTTATAAGTTTTAAATGTTTAATATATAATTATAATTTGCTTTGTTGTTCAAAAACGAAAAAGAAAAGAAAAGAAGGCCACAGCCGGGACTCGAACCCGGGTGCCTTTGGTTATGCACCTCAGTCACAACCACTTGGCCTAGGCCAGTGGTTGTGATGAACTCCGTTTAACAATAATAATATACACGATGTAAAACTGAGTTTATCCCCAAATCACAAAGCACGAACCCTAGCTTCTACAATTGATCAATTCACACATCAATAGCCTAATTAATCATAGGGCTATTGATGTGTGATTGCCGATGAACATAACCCACACAAAAAATTAAACTCACAGTGTTGATTTGTGTTCGATTGCCCGGTCAAAGCCAAAAGTCAAACAACGATCAGAATGCTAATTATCAGAGTGATTGGAAAAGAATTGAAGATTGAGAAGAGAGTATGAGCGAGTTGCAATGCTTCGTAGGAGGTCAATTTATACTGTGGGTGCTTCGTTGATCAATTCGGCAAGGTTGACCTATGTTTTAATGTCAAACGCGTAATTGTGTAAATTAGGTATCAATTAATCATTATCCAGCGTGTGGCTTAGTCAGACGAGGCCGGTCATCGAGCATCGTTGCCATTTTTGGATCAATCACAAGTTAATTGTGATTGATTAAGCAAACGCGTCACAGTTGACTTTCCATAGTCAGTTGTGAAGCTTTAAAACCAAGTATAACATTAAGACGCGTCCGGGTTTATTCAAGGTTGCTGGCTTAGTCCAGCTGGTTAGTGGTTGATGTGGTTTGGGCTTGGGTGCGGGTTCGAACCCCGGCTCGAGCATATTATTTTTTTTTTTGATATAAATATCACACAACACATATATAATATAATATATATATATAAGGTATTAGGGTTCCAATAATGCGACAAAAATAATTAATGCGAATACTATAGGTAAAACTTGACGTTTTATTAATAACGACCGTGTAACGTACAAGTTTAAATGCGTAATGTTACAGTCTCCCCTACTTTTAGGAACTTCGTCCCGAAGTTGGAGTTGGAGAGTCTGGTGGGAAAAGATGTGGATACTTCGACTTCATCTGGTCTTTACGTTCCCAAGTGAACTCTGGGCCTCGTTTAGATTCCCAACGAACCTTAACGATCGGAATACGACTGCGCTTGAGTTTCTTGACTCCAGTATCAACAATCTCGACGGGTTTCTCGATAATGTGCATGCTTTCTTCAATTTGCACATCCTCAAGAGGAACATGAAGGTTCTCATCTGCTAAGCATTTCTTGAGATTCGAAACATGGAAGGTCGGATGAACATTGCTTAGCTCAGGTGGAAGTTCAAGTTTGTAAGCCACTTTTCCAACTCTGTCAAGAATTTTGAAGGGGCCTACGTACCGAGGAGCTAGCTTTCCCTTTCTACCGAAACGAATTACTCCTTTCCAAGGGGATACCCTAAGTAGTACAAGGTCCCCAACTTGAAATTCCAAGGGTTTATGACGTTTATCAGCATAACTCTTTTGGCGACTTCTAGCCTTGAGAAGATTATCCTGAATGAGTTGAATTTTGTCTGTGGTTTCCTGGATTAGTTCGGGTCCAGTAATACGAGTTTCACCAACCTCAGTCCAACAGACAGGTGAACGACATTTCCGACCATAGAGTGCCTCGAAAGGAGCCATGTTAATGCTGGCGTGATAACTGTTGTTGTATGAAAACTCAACCAAAGGAAGATGAGAATCCCATGCGCCACCAAAATCGATGACACATGCCCTGAGCATATCCTCAAGTGTCTGGATGGTTCGTTCAGTCTGACCATCAGTTTGAGGGTGATAAGCAGTGCTCAGGTTCAACTTGGTACCCAAAGCATCTTGTAGAGACTCCCAAAAGTGAGAGGTGAAACGACCATCGCGATCAGAAATAATGTCCAAAGGTATACCGTGACGACATACGATTTCACTTACGTACATCTTTGCCAACCTTTCCACAGAATACTTCTCACGAATAGGTAGGAAGTGAGCTGACTTGGTCAAACGATCGACGATTACCCAAATACTGTCAAAACCTTTGGGTGTACGAGGGAGTTTGGTGATGAAATCCATAGCTATGCTCTCCCATTTCCAGACAGGAATCTCTGGTTGTTCAAGCATACCAAATGGTCGTTGATGTTCAGCCTTGACCTTGGAACAAGTGAGGCATTTTGCAACAAAAAGAGCAATGTCTTTCTTCATACCAGGCCACCAATAAGAATAACGAAGATCTTGGTACATCTTGTCAGCTCCAGGATGAATAGAATAACGAGACTTATGAGCCTCGTTCATGAGAAAAGTACGAAGATCATCACGGTCGGGAATCCACAGTCGATTAAGGAAATAAAGGAGACCATCGGGTTTGGTTTCAAGTTGAGTTTCAGCACCACAAGACATTTCATCGTACATGTTACCTTGGGTGACTGATGTGTGTTGAGCCTGGAGAATGCGATCTTGAAGGTCAGTACGAACTCTCGCACATTGGAGTTTGACACGCTCTTTACGACTAAGTACGTTAGCCACAACATTCGCCTTGCCAGGATGGTAGCGAATTTCGCAATCATAGTCGTTAAGTAATTCAACCCAACGTCGTTGCCTCATGTTAAGATTCTTTTGGTCGAAGACATGTTGAAGACTTTTGTGGTCCGTGAACACTACACATTTGGTCCCATAAAGATAATGTCTCCAAATCTTGAGTGCAAAGACAACAGCGCCCAATTCAAGATCATGGGTGGTATAATTCTTTTCGTGAGTCTTGAGTTGTCGAGACGCATAAGCAATAACCTTTCCTCGTTGCATGAGAACACAACCAAGACCCTGGTTCGATGCATCACAGTAGACCACGAAATCATCATTACCATCAGGTAGAGACAAGATCGGAGCTTCACAAAGTTTCAGCTTAAGAGTTTCGAATGATTCCTCTTGCTTAGGTCCCCAATCATAGGGTTTACCCTTGTGAGTTAAGGTAGTGAGAGGAACAGCGATCTTGGAGAAATTGGCGATGAATCGACGATAATAACCAGCCAAACCAAGGAAAGAACGGACTTCCGTTGGAGTGGTAGGAACACTCCAATTCTACACGGCCTCGATCTTTGCAGGATCAACATGAATTCCATTCATATCAATGACATGTCCCAAAAATTGAACTTCCTTAAGCCAAAATTCACATTTTGAGAACTTGGCATACAGTTGTTCTTTCTTTAGGAGATTCAAGATAGAGTGAAGATGTTGCTCATGATCGGATTTTGATTTAGAGTAAATCAAAATATCATCGATGAAAACGATCACGAATTTGTCGAGATAGGGTCTACAAACCCGATTCATCAAATCCATAAATACTGCGGGAGCATTGGTCAACCCAAAAGGCATAACCATGAATTCATAGTGACCATAGCGTGTGCGAAAAGCTGTCTTGGGAATATCTTCATCGTGGACTCTAAGCTGATGGTAACCAGAACGAAGATCAATCTTCGAGAAGTGGGTTGCTCCTTGAAGTTGATCGAAGAGATCGTCAATCCTAGGAAGTGGATAACGTTTCTTGATGGTGAGTTTGTTGAGTTCACGGTAGTCAATACACATTCTAAGAGAACCATCCTTCTTTTTAACGAACAAGACAGGGGCTCCCCATGGAGAAGAACTAGGGCGAATGAACCCTTTATCAGAAAGTTCCTGTAATTGACTGGCAAGTTCTTGCATCTCAGAGGGTGCAAGACGATAAGGAGCTTTAGCGACAGGATTAGCACCAGGAACAAGATCAATACGAAATTCCACTTGTCGAGCAGGAGGCAAACCAGGTAAATCCTCTGGAAAGACTTCAGGATAGTCTCGAATAATAGGAATGTCTTGGATACTTTTGCCTTTGTCCTTCTTCTCTATCACGTTAGCTAAGAAGGCTGTATACCCCTTTCGTAAGTACTTTTGGGCAGTAGTACAAGACATAAGCTTAAGCTCACCACAGGGTTTCTCACCATAGATCTTCAAAATCTCACCAGATTCGAGAGGAATGCGTATGACTTTCTCGAAGCACAGAATTTCGGCACGATGAGTTGACAACCAGTCCATGCCTACTATAACATCAAAACTACCAAGATGCATGGGGATGAGATCGATAGAGAAGGTATGATCGTCGAGGTTCATCAAGCAGTTACGAATAATAGACTCGATCGAAATAGACTTCCCGTTAGCTACCTCTACCACTGATGGCTCTTCTAGATTAGTGTGAGGTAAGTTAAGTAAAGGTTCAAACTTCAGTGACACAAATGACTTATCAGCTCCCGAATCAAATAATATGGATGCATAGTGGCTATTAATGGGAAACGTACCATTCACCACCTCGTTGTTGTCACGAGCCTGGTTAGCGTTGAGATTGTAGGCGCGACCTCGAGCACCTTGATTCTGGTTGCGGTTCTGGTTTTGGTTTTGGTTTCGGTTTTGGTTACGATTAGGGCAGTTGTTGATGTAGTGATTAGGGTTGCCACACTCGTAGCATTGACCACGAGTAGGCCTGTTGTTTTGTTGGTTGGGAGCTGGGTTATTGTTGTCTTGGGTAGTAGGAGGGGCTCGACAGACGTTCACCAGGTGACCATATCTTTGACACTTAGTACAAAAACGACATGGCACCTGTGCTGGATGATGTACTTGCAAGTGTTGCACAAAGGGTGAGGTCCGGTGTATGGTTTCTTGGCTGGGTTCTGGGCAGCAGGTGGAGTAGCAGCAACCATATAGTTTCTAGCCTTGCGCTTTTTGTTGCTTGAGGTCTCAGGCTTGACTTCAATTGCAGGCTGTGGAGTGTCTTTGGCAACCGTCTTCTTAGTGCCCTTGCGGAAAAGAGTACCGTTCTTCACGTGATTATCAGTAAGAGTGGCCGCTAGACGTTTGGCCTCTTCCAAAGTTGCAGGATTCCTACCCCAAACGGTGTCCTGGATTTGCATGGGCAGACCACCGATGTACTTCTCGATGGCTACCGGCAGAGGGGTAACTTTGTGAGGCAAAAATAAGCTAAGCTCATGAAAGCGGGTGTTGTAGGCAAGGTTTTCCCCACTATCTTGAGCTAAGGTGTGGAACTCATCCTCAAGCTTCTTAACTTCATTGCGAGGACAAAACTCTTCCTTCATGACCTCCTTGACTTGTTCCCATGTCATAGCAAGAGCAACCTCGGCCCTACGAGTACGCTTTTCTTCATTCCACCAAGTGAGTGCTCGTTTATGGAGAACACTCATGGCGTAACGAACCTTGAAGTTGTTGGGGCACTCACTGTTGATGAAGGTATTCTCAATACCCTCAAACCATTGGAGGAGTCCTGTAGCTCCTTCTTCACCACTAAACTTTGGAGAGTTACAAGAGTTGAAATGCTTAAGGGTGCAGGCTGGGGGTCCATTTCCATTGCCATTACCGTTCCCGTTCCCGTTCCCATTTCCGTTGCCGTGACCATTCCCGTTGCCGTTCATTTGGATGACCTGAGCGAGTAAATTGGGAACCAGAGTTGCGATTTGCTGCGCCATTTGTTGAGAAATGATTGCAGCCAGTTGAGCATCGACCCCATTGTTGTTGTGGTTAGGAACTTGGTCATGGTTATGGTTATCACCACCTTCTTCGTGGTTCTCACCATTGCTGTTGCGAGTGCTGCGACGAGGAGGCATGATCTGTAATAGACACAATGAAATGAATGAGAGTTTATATAAGGAATGTAATCATTTATTCATTAATTAAAACGAATAAACGAAAACGTTGACTTATCAAAGATTCTAAATTCTAATAACATATGAAGACATGCTTTAGCCTATAAGTGAACACTCATCCCGAGAATTCCCAGGTAGGCATCCGGGTCCCTCGTTTGATTGGGATATATGCGCAATGCCAGCCTAGACAGAAGACTCAGAATACAGGCGTTCACCCTTCCAGATTGCACGTGTTCGTTATTAAAATCTAGAACTTCGACGAGATCTCAAGGGGGTTCAGGTTAAACCTGAGGATTTTGTCCTATTAATCTAATGGTGGATCAGGATTGCAGCAGACGAATAAGAGTAGTCACATGTAGGTTTTGGGTTATATAAGGTATAGGATAAGGATAGGATTAGGGAAGCAATTAGGGTTACAAGTAAGAGAAGCAAGTACTGTTTAAGTCCCTAAGGTTATAGTCTAGATTATTTTCTAATAACCTAATTCCCTATAACCAAGGCTCTGATACCAATCTGTAACACCCCAACCGATGGTGGAAACATCGGGGTGCCACGTATTGATGATTGTTTCAGTAGCACATGGTATAATTTAATTTTAAATAATTTATTCAAACATAAAATCCAAATATAAAATGATGTCTAGGAATTCAATACATAATATCAAATAACAAAACTTCAATAGCTTCAAATAAAACTTCATGTTAAATCCTCATACTAACTCAAGCCTCAGCTTCATTGTTACCTGAAACATGTTAATTTTGAAAATATTTTGGGTCAACAAAAGTTGGTGAGAATTACATAGGTTTTTGATAAATGGATAAAAATGTTGTGCAATTCATGTGTCATGTCAATCTAGCCCGTATGTGAGAACATACTAGAAATAAATCGAGTGCATAATCAACCCTGATGACTGTTATAATATGATACATACCATACGCTCATGGTTCACTTGAATATGTTATGCGATAACAAACACCCACGCTACCTTTGTAGGAGGCACGTATCCGGGTGGGATTGTCAGTCCAATAGATCTATCAATGTATACCGTCGGCTTGTACGGAGTTAATGATTATGCTAGAATGGTGCTTACTCTAATCATGCTCAAGACATAATGCAACATAGAAAACACATAGACACATTGATGATTGAATTGCAATAATGATGTTATAACATGTTTCACCCCAAAAATGGTGATAAATAAAAGGGGCTATGTAAAACTCACCTTAGCAAATGTTATTCTTCTTGAAAAGATGAAATAATAGTGTTGCCCAAATAATGCCAAATATTACCCTATAATAAGGTAATAAATAAGTCTAAGTCTAACTAGTTTGTAAATGTATCCTAGGGTTTCGATTTGGGGATATCCAATTGTTGAATTTAAAATAAAATATTAATTAAATAAAGGGAAATTTGATATTTAAATAAAAGAAAGTCTTTTTATAAAATTTGAATTTAGAATGTTCACAATAATGTGTTTGAAGTATAAAAATAATTTTTATAAAATTATTTTTTTTAAAATAGATTTTTAAATCTATTTATTACAAATTGCCAATATTTAACTTTAATATTCAAAAATACTAAAATTAAAGAATTTCTATTTTAAAAATCATATTTCTGTTCTAAATATTTAAAAATAAATTGTATAAAATTTTGGTGCAGAAATAATGAAAATTGAATTTATTATGATTTAATTATGATTAAATCTAACAAAAATTGATTAAAAATATAAAATAAATGATTTTTCAGAATTAAAAATCATTTCAGTAAAGTTTAACTTTATAAAAACTCAGGATAATTTTTGTAGAATTTAATAAAATTGTTTTGATATTTTAATGGATTTTTATAAATATAATAGTATAAAATTGATTTAATTATTATAAATATTAAATAAATGAATTTTAGAAAAATAAAAATTGTAAATAAAGCTTTTAACTCAGATTTAATAAATATAATTTTTTTAGAATTTATAAAATAGTTTTAATATTTAAAAAATGAATTTATAAGTTTTAAATGTTTAATATATAATTATAATTTGCTTTGTTGTTCAAAAACGAAAAAGAAAAGAAAAGAAGGCCACAGCCGGGACTCGAACCCGGGTGCCTTTGGTTATGCACCTCAGTCACAACCACTTGGCCTAGGCCAGTGGTTGTGATGAACTCCGTTTAACAATAATAATATACACGATGTAAAACTGAGTTTATCCCCAAATCACAAAGCACGAACCCTAGCTTCTACAATTGATCAATTCACACATCAATAGCCTAATTAATCATAGGGCTATTGATGTGTGATTGCCGATGAACATAACCCACACAAAAAATTAAACTCACAGTGTTGATTTGTGTTCGATTGCCCGGTCAAAGCCAAAAGTCAAACAACGATCAGAATGCTAATTATCAGAGTGATTGGAAAAGAATTGAAGATTGAGAAGAGAGTATGAGCGAGTTGCAATGCTTCGTAGGAGGTCAATTTATACTGTGGGTGCTTCGTTGATCAATTCGGCAAGGTTGACCTATGTTTTAATGTCAAACGCGTAATTGTGTAAATTAGGTATCAATTAATCATTATCCAGCGTGTGGCTTAGTCAGACGAGGCCGGTCATCGAGCATCGTTGCCATTTTTGGATCAATCACAAGTTAATTGTGATTGATTAAGCAAACGCGTCACAGTTGACTTTCCATAGTCAGCTGTGAAGCTTTAAAACCAAGTATAACATTAAGACGCGTCCGGGTTTATTCAAGGTTGTTGGCTTAGCCCAGCTGGTTAGTGGTTGATGTGGTTTGGGCTTGGGTGCGGGTTCGAACCCCGGCTCGAGCATATTATTTTTTTTTTGATATAAATATCACACAACACATATATAATATAATATATATAAGGTATTAGGGTTCCAATAATGCGACAAAAATAATTAATGCGAATACTATAGGTAAAACTTGACGTTTTATTAATAACGACCGTGTAACGTACAAGTTTAAATGCGTAATGTTACAGGGGGTTAAGGAGGTGGTGTGTGAGTGGCCGACTAAGAGTTATAACACAAGTGAATGGATATATGGGTAAAATTTTCATAGTCATCATTTTGAAACTTAATGTGTAAACTGACTGATTCAGAGTATCCTGTCAGTGAATCAAATATTCTTAAGACTAAGGGGTTGTTTGGTAAGCCTCTTAATGAGGCTCTGAACCATTCAGCGCTGAATAATTCAGCATTTAGCGCGTTTGTTTCTGCTTCTGAATGGAATTTTTAAGGCTGAACCATTAAGATTTGGGATGTTGCTGAACCATTAAGCACTGAACTAGGCTGAACCTTAATAAGACTCTCCTACCAATGTGAGACAAGAAAATTAACCATTAAGAGGTCCAACTTAATGATTCAACACTTAACCATTCAGACATCTTAATGATTCAGCACTTAATCAACCAAACAGCCCATTACTAATTCAGAGGCAGTTTTGTTAAGAGACTACTAAACAACCCCTAAATCTACGTGATACAATAACTCCCGTTGGAATATCAATAATTTACAAGTTTCTTCTTTATAATCCTCCAACATTTGATACCGAATGAAACTCGTAAAAGTTTCGAGGGTATGTAATGACATTTGAAGAAAACAAAGGGTATATAGATACTTTAGTTCATAATGTCACATCTTTTGGAAAGCAATTGCTCATGAATTTATTTCCATAGGCCCCAATATGAACATGTCCAACAACTATGATGAAAAAGAGCTCGAACTACATCGACCATCATGGCCTTTTATTTGACATCAAAATCAACTCCCACCATAAGTTTTAGTTTCAATTTTTAATGTCTAGTATTTAATTTGCAATAGGTAGGTGTATGATGTATGGGGGTGGGGTAGGTTAGGATTAAAACCAAAAAAAATATGCTAAGCACAGATTAATAATAAGATTATCTTAAAGCACTAGTCATTGTCTAAAAGGACATGGTACACATGGGTTTGCCCATTTGAAGGTTGTATCATATATGATGTATCATACCATGTATTTCTAACAATGTGAGACTATCGAAAATACTGATTTTCCTTACATAATTGGCAATTTGCCATTGCTTTAATAAATGCATACATCTTAAAACGGCAAAAAGACTTTAATTAAAATCTCCATGAACTAAGAAAACATCTATCAAGATGAATCGGTGAGCGAAAAAAATGTATAATGTTAACCACACAACTTGATAGATTGTGTTGAATATTAAAGGTTTATCATGTATGTTATAGGAGTTGAAGATTAGGTGATTCAGTTGAATTACTTGTTACATACAAGTGATTTTTGGTTGGCCAAAACTAGGAGAAATAGGATACTAATGGCAGGAGAGACTTTCCTTTTGTTTATTTTATTAAAAAAATATTCACAATAGTTATTTATACATATGCTGGCATATTCTTCTATATGACGTCTCCATTTTTTGTTTTATGTATGACAAAATATCTAGTATAAAAATAAAAACATGGCACACAGACACACAATCTCTTATTATATAAACAATCATATAATTAAGACACTGTTAAATAAATTAAAATTTGGAATAATATTACGATACTCACTAGTTTGAAATGGATTTGTTTAACTAATCCATGTTAATGAATTAGCAACAACTCACTTCATTAAGTAGACGAGCAACTCATACTCTCCCCATGCTTAACCCATACACCCTCCCACATCTCTTTAAGAAATACAATGATGGGATCCATCCTTCATGATAACGAAATATTATTATGAGTCTTCCAACAAAAATCTTACTTTTAGACTAACATGATGCGGCAATAGGTTAAGTTTAAATATAAAACAACAAATGTAGGCTAGTACTAGTTGTTGTTTCAAACTTGGTGAACTTTATGATCCTTATAACAACTTTGTCACCATCGTTTAATCAAACATTGTGCATATGGTTTAGTGATGAGTCACTTCCCAAGATACCATTAAGCAACATGTTTAGTATCTCTTATCAGCGCTTCGCTTTGTGGTGATAAGCCGATTGAACTATTGAGTTATCAAGAAATTCAAGTTCTTTAAAATTGTGTTCGGACACTAACATGATTGTTTAGTAATATGGTATACATGAGAAAACAAGTTATATTGTAACTAAATGGGTTACTCGTAACATTACAACCAAACATAGAACAAAAGCTAGTTTTGTTTATGTAGCAATTACCGATACAATCAGTGACAACTAAAGTGTCGTTGAATTCTAGTTAGCTAAATTGACTACCAGTCTCTAGCATTCTGATATTTTACACAACGATAGATCATTCTAAAGTCTGCAAAAGATGATTGAACAATTTAACATCGCATGTTAGATATTATTAAATAAAAAGAATAACGATTTAAAAATAAGACCAATTATTACAAACGACTAATAACATTATAAAGTCCGCAAAGATGAATGAATAATTTAACATCATACAATAGATATTAGTAAATAAACAATAATGATTTTAGAATAAGATCGATTACAAACGACTATAAACAACATAATAAAGAATGGTATTGAAGTTGTTGATTACTGACCAACGTGAAAGCCGAAGTTTCACTAAGAACCGCACATTAGAGTCTTGCCACACGGACCCATGCCTTTTGATGTGATATAATTAACAATGACTATATAAAATTTAGTATGTAACTTGTTGAAGATGAAAAGTAACAATGTAGCTCTTTATATAAACGATACCATCCGACACTAACCATTATATGCAGTGTTAGGTCTATACTCCCTTTATATTCCCCTTAATCAAGTCTTGTGTATATATTCTTGAAAGATTGAAATATGTATAATTCAAGTATAGTGTGCATATAATGTGTTCAATGCATCAAAAAATAACCTATAGATTAACCCTAAACGTTTCAATATTTATTAATTGATATAAATTAGCTAGGATTGATAAATGACACAACATGTTAAACCAGATTTTTTTTCATAAGAGTATAGATGAAAAACTTATTTTGCAAAACTTTTACCAATTTAGGTATTTTTTTAAGCCTAACTACACAATAGTTTGCTAACCTTAGTAGTGCATACTCACCTTGTGACTTTGCCCAACGGTGCAAAAACTGGTGGTTTGTTTAATTTTCTATTAAATCTATAATAAACTCGTTTGATTTAAAGTATCCCAACTACACACAAATAAAATAAAAAAAAAAAAAAAAAAGCTAAAGGGTAAAACCTACAAATCAGTTAGAACTTGTGGGAGTTTTATATAACTTGGAGCAAGATAATTCATAATTATGCTTTCACTAAGCCTATAAAAACAAACCACGTGTCCAAATGTACTGACACAAAAACCCTTATATCCACGTAGTACAAATGCCCAGGCAGCACGTGACCCACTCACAAATTATTGGATAACCCAGACCACGTCGACATTCATTTGTCTTATTATCCACGTCAGCACACCCACTCCTCTATATAAAAACCTCTCAACTGATTCCTTTATTATCACTCACTCCAAAATTTTTATAAAACAAAAATAATAATAACCACATCTTTTCACCACCATTAAAACCGACGATCACAGTTCACAACACTGCCGGAAAAATGAATATGCCGGCAACAATATTCTTCTCGACCAAACGTCTTCTGAACGATCAAGTTCCTGTTCATCGTCGTCACATTCTTCACGAAAAACACTAGAACAAGTTTTGTATTTCATGTTCGTGAAGTTATTCGGTTCTTATTGAGACGAAAGGTATCGATTTTGTTCCTTTGAAGCAGTTTTCTGATCCTCAGATCTGTTAACGTAGTGTTTAGTCTTAAGCATCGATTGTCGTGTATAATTTCTGTAAAAAAGTCTGTAGGCATTTAGTGAATTTTGGTACGAATTAACCTGTTGGGATATTAAGAGAGTACGAATTAGGAACGGACGGTATTAAAGGATCAATATAATAATATTAAATTGTATAGTGAATAGGAAATAGTATGCATTTCCAGATGAAGATTCAACCGATTGATAACAATAGTTATGACGAATCGGTGAATTCCGAGTCTCCGGCGACGGTGACGGTGAAACCGCCAGTGTTGAAGTCACGGTTTAAGAGGCTTTTCGATCGGCAGTTTCCTAGCGTTCTAAAGAACAATTCGGAGAAGGTCAACGTTTCCGGTGAAGTCAAAGATGCAGAATTCGAGCCGAGCTCTGTTTGTTTAGCAAAAATGGTTCAGAATTTCATTGAAGGTTCTGCTCATGAGAAGCCTAAATGTGGACGCAATCGTTGCAATTGTTTTAACGGAAACATTAACGATGTTTCTGATGACGAATTCGATCTCTCTGCTGCTGGATGTTTTGGTGATACGCTCAAGGTAAACGCTTACTGCTGTTCAATATGTTCAAATACATTCAAATATTTAATAAACTGTATCTGCTTATATAAGTTTTCGTTTAATTAAAGGAAAATTTGTTTGAAATTGCAGAGTTTGACTCCTTGTGTGAGTGTTATTCAAAGAAATCTGCTGGCAGACACATCGAAGATCGTGGAGAAGAACAAAACCTGCAAACGAAAGGATGAATTAATAAAACTCGTTGCAGAAGAATTAGTGTTAATAGGCTACGATGCTTCTATATGTAAATCGCATTGGGAGAAAACACCATCTTATCCAGCTGGTATTCATCTCTCTAAACCTAAAGACTAAATCCATTAATTTATTTGTAATTATAATAATAAGATTTTGATTTTAATGTGTGATTGTATGTATGTATATACAGGTGAGTATGAGTACCTAGATGTGATATTTGAAGACGATGAACGAGTATTGATTGATATAGATTTTAGATCTGAGTTGGAGATAGCTAGACCTACCGGAAGCTACAAGGCAATCCTTCAATCGCTGCCGTACATCTTTGTCGGTGAAGCCGATCGTCTGCAACAGATATTATCGATTGTAACTGAAGCAGCGAAACTGAGCTTGAAGAAGAAAGGATTGCATGTTCCTCCATGGAGGAAGTTCGAGTACATGAGATCCAAATGGCTCTCACCACACACCAGAACTCCGTTACCAACACCGTCACAGTTACCGTTAAAGTTAACGTCGTTGCCTCCACCGACTCCACCACCAACACCAGACGCAAACGCAGCGTCAAAACAGGTTTTTGCCAGAACCGGCGTGGAGGACAAAGAAGAGGCGACGGAGTGTGGAGTTTTTGAATTGGTTTTTGAGGAGGAAACGACGGCGTTTCAGTTAAAGTCCGATGAAGGTTTTGAGACGGTGGCGGTGGGGAAATGGGAACCGCCGGCGATAAAACCGAGGAATGTGGAGAGAGGGAGTAAATTAGTAGTGACCGGATTAGCTTCTCTTTTCAGAGAGAAAGCATGAAGGAATAAACAAATTTTGGAATTAATTACTTTTTTTTTATTATTTCGCCTCTTATTATTAAAAAAAATATATATATAAAAACAATGCATATATATATCATAAACAAGATATGGTTTCATCCTTGTTACTTGACATGTTAATGCTCTCTGGCCTCTGCGAAACAAGTTAATATGACTGTCACAAAAAAGGGTCTCTACTCTTTACTGCAATTTTTTTATATATATTTATTACTAGTTATTTTGAGTATCCGTTGATAAACATGACCAATAGACTATAGTTGCAGAATATATTATGAACATAGAATTGATGTGGTTTTGTGAAAGACGAAATGAGCTGTTTGATGATTTTTTGAAACTAGATTTTTTAAATAAGTGAAACGAGAAAGGTAAAATATTTATTTGAAGAATGAGAAATGAGTAGAAATATAATATGTAGTTACTATTTAGTGGACCGAGCTGTGTTGGCTCAGAAATACAATAATGAAGATGTACGAATACGCTATGTCAGTATTTCTTTTAAGATTTCGGGGTTTTATAAAATGTTAAATCATTTACTCCATACAGAACCAAATCAAATGGTCTGGTTTTGATGGTATGTGGAGTAGTTCCCCTGGTTTGAAATTTGCAACAAGTTGTGTAATTCAACAGTTATTTTATCTTTGAGGGAATTGCTTGGTTGGTCCTTATGTTTTTCAGATCTCGCATGTTTAATCCCTATATTTCAATATTTACAAACTTAGTCTGAAAGGTTTACAACTTGTACTCGTGTGATCCCATTATTTGGAATTTGTAACTATAGTGGTCCTTACCAATTAACATCGTTAAAAATTTCAGTTAAGTTCATGTAAAATGACAAATCTACCATCAATCAATAAAACATTAATAAATCAACCCACACCACCTCCACCACTACCATCCCACACCACCAAACATCATGATCTCCTACTCCATACCTCTCGTACTGTCACCACTGTTCACCTCACCATCGTACACCTCCACCCTTCCCACGACCGCACCTCACCAAATATAATACCTCCCATTTGTTAACCCAACAAAGCTAGCTTCATCAACAGCCAAATCAATTGTTGGTTCAAAATTAAAGCATCACAGCATCACTCTTTCCTAACTTAATGAAAAACCGAGCAGCAAACAAACCTGGGTGGTATTAAAGCATCACAACATCAAAATTCGGGGTTGTGGAATATTTTGGTTCAAGATCGAAAAAATGATGAATAATAACAGAGGGATCCAAAGAAACAATAAAGTCTTTAATCAAAATTCCACCTACATTCACGTTCGAAAATCAAACCAGGTCTAGACGGAGCATTAGTAGTTGGTATGCTCAGGCATCAATAATTTCTGACACACCCACCCTCTCTCATGAACTCCTATTAACTCTCGTTGGCTTAAAGGGGAAGGGGGACGGTGGTGGTGCAGAAAAGGGGGTGGGGACGGGCGGTGTTGTTGCATTCATCCAGTTCTGCCCAATTTTTGCCGGAGATGGTGAAGATCACCGGTGGTGATAGTGATAGTGGTAGTGATGGCGGTCTTATAAAATAATTGTTTAGGTTATATAAATGGTGGTGAGGGTAAATTGGTCATTATGCACTACTTAACTGGAAAATTTAACGACATTAGCCTAGTAAGGACAATTCATGTTATGAAAATGCAACCATAAGGTCCACTCGTTAACATATTTCAAACTATCGGGAGCAACTATGTAATTTTAAAACCCTCAGGATCAAGCGTGCGAGATCTGAAAAGCACAAGAACCAACCAAGCAATTCACTATTTAACTTCTATTATTTACGTGCAGGGTTGTCTTTGAAAACCCTTAAAAAAACCTTTGGCTCTCGTGTAATTCAATTCGAAGTGACCTTTTCCTTGAAGTATGAAGTTATGAGCAGTACATATTATGTTTATGAATTCTCTTTCAAAAAACTGAACTTTTTAATACATACGTTCCAATGATTTAAAAAATCATAATATCAACTCAAACTGTCAAATCAGTAAAACCGGCTAGGCTCGACAACCCTCCCATCCCGTTTGGTTTGGGTTGTCATGCTTAGAAACCATAGTTAAGGGATTGTGTTAGACTTTTCGTCCTAACCTAACCGTACTAAGTGGAGCATAAGACTCTTCAATGCGCCCCTTCTATACTACCCAAAATCCACCTCAGCCACGTCCAAGTTGACCTAGCCTTGCAAAACGTTGTTCGTTTGGGTTGTCATGCTTAGAAACCAAGTTGACAGTTGTCTGAAATGGAATTTTATACAAGATAAAGCCATCAACGTTAGAAACTGCAGCATTATATGATACATGGGACGTTGACACAGCACAGAGAAATTGTTTTTTAGTTGGTTTTAACGAAAATCGCGTGAATATACCTATAAGAGCATTCCCATCAGCATCCCCATCCCGCATCCCTTCACAACCAATCACAACCACATATTACATTAAAAATTATTACAGTTTCTCTCTCCTCCACTCACAACCATTTTCAACAAATATTAAAAAATAAATACAGTTTTCTTAACGTGTTTTGTTTGGTTCGGTTATCTCTAGCTTGGAGATTTCCGTTTTTTTAATGAAAATTGCCCTTCAAAAAAAAAAAAAAAAAAAAATACAGTTTCATGTTTTTCCAAAAGATTCTCAAATAACCCTCATTTTACAAATAAATAGTAGATTCCCAATTTTTTTTACTCACAACCCCTCAAAACCACCCCATATAATTTGGGGAATACACTCGAAAAAAATGGGGGCCAAATGTGAATGCTCTAAATGTAGTTAAGTAACTTAGCAGTTAGTTCTAAATAGGGTTGTAAACGATCAAATGTTTTCAACCGGCAAAGGATCTACCCGGTGGATAATCTTTCTCCTACTAGCAAATATTATACCAATATGAAATAAGTTATATAATATGTTTATGTACATCCAAACACTCTCTATTTAAACATCGATGTATACAACATATAAGCCTTTGATAAATTGGTGCACCACCATACATAACAACAAAATTTCACACCAATAACTATACTGCGATAAATTGCGATAAGTATCGTAATGCAAAGTGTCGTTCCCGTCGTATCGTGCGGGTTTCCTACTAGTACCTATAAATGTAGTTAAGTAAGTAACTTAGCAGTTAATTCTAAAAGCCTAACTGTCATGTACCTAATATCATTAAAATAAAATTACAGAATCACACATGTAGTTTTTCTGGATGACCATTGTTTTGTTCTAATTTGGATGTAAACTTCAAAAGTAAGATCCATGATCGTATCGCCACTTCTCCTAGTATGGAATTATAATATTAAGGGATAATATCATATACCCTCCTCAAAACTTGTTAATATCATACTTGTATAAGAAACATCATAATACAACAATGTGATATATACTTAACAATATCATACTTGTATAACAAAAATCATTATACCAACCATAGTTACGTTTACAATCAACATATGACCTGAATCACACTAGAGAGAACAAATATGGGCGATTAGCACATGCAACTGCCCTCTATTTAATAGTTAATAGCGTTTACCACATGTATAGTTTTCTATAAATTAGTTATTCCTCGCTAAAAACATAATTTCATATTTATAAATTAATTCCGTCTTAGGTTAAAGGATTCACGTACTTTAGTAGTATTGTCTAAACGAACAAAGAAAGCCGATCATAGGTCACTTTCAAGGCGGTGTTATTTGTTTGTCGATAGTTTCATTTGACGACTAAATTTAGGGACAAGATCTATACCATATGTCGGGTAAACAAATTATTGAATTTCGAAACTTTATATTAAATTGAGAAACCGTCTTATAAAGGATCGTGGCACATATGTATATGATAATGACATCGAGGGAACAATTATAATCTCAAAGAAAAGATTCTGCACTTCTTTTATGGTCGTTTATTGGGAGGAGGATGACGGCAGTGGCTCTCGTGCAGTCTCGACTGCCATGCGGAGGAGGGAGGGTGGTCAACGGTGGTTTCTGAGCACTTGAATTATGTGATATTCTCTGTGTTTGGGTTTATGCAACTTTAACTTTAGTTTGACCAACCACTTGTCCTACGATTATTTAACTACTACATGTGCTTTATTTGCAAAGAGGGACATTTTAATGTATTATTAAGGGGTTTAATATAACTTCTCCTAGCAATGAGGTAGCATGTTATGGTTGCGGGAAGAAGAGGTGCCACGACGGGAGAGCGGTGAACACCCCGTCCTGTAATTTTGAAGCTTACACGTAGTCATCATTCTGCTCGTTATTCACTCTTTGTTTCTCTCTCCCTCTTTAAATTGTACAAAAAATATAAAAATAAATAGTTAATTCTTAGGGACTGGTATAATACAAGTGGAATTGTGAAGTTGAATGACGGAGGAAGTGGTGATGTGACGCTAAGGTAATGGTGAATGTTAAGTATATCATATATTGAGTGGTGGAGCTGAACGCCGGAAGAGTAGTGATATGACGCTAAGATGACGATAAGCAATTCGCGTATTAAAGATGGCTTTAGAATAGAGATTCTTATCTTTTAATGTTTTAAAAGCAAATGAAGGAAATTATAGTCACATTTTTTTAACAGATTTTTAGTTTTCATCGACATAACAAAGTGATGAGCATAGTGTCATAAGAATAAACTAATAAGTTCATCATTAGATCTATTTTGTTTATATTTGTTACATTCCAAGAATTTGAGGATTTGTAAATAGCATATAAGAATAGGGTTTTTTTTTCTTTTCTACTATGTTTAATTAAAAAAAATTATAAATTTGCGTTGGTAAAAGTTTAACTTCCTTTAAAACGGCTCATCATCTATATTAAGTATTAACCACCAAACATACACCTTATAATATATGAATTTTCTACTTTATAGATAAAAAGAAAATACCTTATCGCTAATATATCTTTCAAGGGACCGGTAAAACTTCAATTGATAAAAGAAAAACGGGTCTTAATCTGGATCTAATCAATCTACGATAAATAACATTAAAGAATGATTAAACTTATTTAGGATAATATTATTTGTAGATAGGAAATTGAACAATAGAAGTAGGGTCAACTAAAATGAAAATGACACGTGTGGGGTTGCTTGCTTTAAGTTTGTCACTTTGTGAATAGTTTATAGTTTAATTTCAAGCTCTCCCTTTAAAAACTGTAGAGAGAGCGGGCCCACTTCTTTCACAATGCAAATAATAAAAGCAATTCTCAAATGTTTGAAAATAACTAGGATTCTATTACCCCGCGCTTCGCCGCGGGAGCTCCTGTTACGTTGAGGGTTTGGTAGACGTTAAAGATCGTGCGTCGCTGTGGGAGCTCCTGTTGCGTGAAGGGTTTCGTGGACATAGAAGATAATATTAAATCAATGTTATTCTCGCGTGGGCTTCAAAAAAATGCTCGCGGCTAAAAGCTAAAAGTTTGGTGGTCAAAGTTTAGTGGTCAAAGTTTAGTGGTCAAATTGAAACAAAATAAAGTACATAAGTTAGTACGAAAGTTAATGGCCAAAGTGCAATGCAAGTTTAAAAAAGTTAGGTGGTCAAAGTTTGAAATCCTAATTGCTATAAGTTTGGTGGTCAAAGTTTTAAATCCTAAAAGTTAAAAGTTTGGTGGTCAAAATTTTAAATCCTAAAAGCTAAAAGTTTGGTGGTCAAAATTTTAAATCCTAAAAGCTAAAAGTTTGATGTTATAAGTTTAGTGGTCAAATTGAAAGAAAATAAAAATAAAAATACGCTAAAAGTTTGTTAGTAATCTATAATACCAAAACATATAACATGAAAAGAATTGGTATGTTAAAAAAATAGCTAAACCTGAAGTTGTCATGTGGCAAGTTATTATTAGTTGCTCACTTGCCGCCACAAATACCCAATCAAAGATAGTTACTGTAGAACTGTTGTTTGGTTAATATAGAAGAGAATAATGCCTTTGAAAGAAACGTTCGACCAACTCTCCTCTCTATTATATATTTCTTATGTGATCTATCTATAATATATATAAAAAAATCTAAGAATGAAGTAATAAAAACAACAAAGATAGCATATATCTAATATATTATGTTATTTTTATTAAGTTACAACTCGATTATAAATGACAAAGCATGTACTAAAGGGACAACTTGAGTACAAAATAAATTTAAAATCTAATAAATGGATAGACATAAAAAGGAAAAAATAGAAACAAAGAAAAGATAAAAAAATACAAAATATAAAACACTTTCTTCGTATTTTGTAACTTTCGTATTTTGTATTAATGAGAAGAATATGCTTTCTTCTTGAAACAATCATGTCTAAAAAATAAAGTAAAAAGATTAAAAAAAAAAGTAAAAAAAAAAGCCACACACACAAACAAAAAGAAATCGATTTAAAAAAATAAGAATTAATATGATGATGGGTAATTGGTTTATAATGGGGTAAAAAAATCAAATAGAAATATTCTTAATAACTTTATATAGTATTCAAGTATCTTTAAATACATAGGGGTGCAAGTCCCTTGTTCTATGTGCCTCTTGTTTTTTTTTTTGTTTTTTTTTTCTAACTAATATTTTATATATATTTTTTTTTTGGAATTTAACTAATATATTATTTAAGAAAAACGAATTGTAACAAAAATACCAAATATGTGTGTATTTGTATTTATCCCTTATCTCCTAATGTTTGAAATTGTCGTCATTATCCCTATGTAAGAGATTATATTACTAGTTTTTTTTTGCTTGTTGAACTTAACAAGTAAGATAGGATACTTCAAGAAAGGGATGGGATTAGTAGTTTAATACAATGTATTGATACCGAAAATACCAGTATTGAATTTGACAACAATGACTATCGAATACAATACTGAGTATATTGGTACGGTATCAGTACCGACGGTACCGGCTTTGGTACCACATGGGTTTTTTTTAGCATTCGTATGTGTACCAAAGTAACAATGATACCGGTAGCCATGCCATATTTTTAAAAAAAGTACCGGTACAGATATTGAACGCATCGAATATCGAAATCAATAAAACATGGTACCGCTATTAGTATATATATTAAATCGTAACAGTCGGTGCAATAGTAGTTTTCAACGCTTTTGTATTTTGCCCACCACACTTCCAAAGTCTTCATATTGTTACACCAATTTTCTGCGCCGACCATACATGCAAACCGCCTACAAAAGTTCATCACAAAGCCGCTCAGAAACCCAGCCAGTCACCTCGCCTACAAAACCTTCAACAGTGCGAAAGCTTTGTCAAATCGTGCAATTCGCGGCTGTTGATGTTCGCGCCGGAGAAGTCATCATGTGTACCTGATATTCTTAACCGTTCAGGAACCTTAGTAATGGAAGATACCATCATCTTGATAGGGTTCCCTTTAGTGTGTACAGTAATGATGGCTAATGATCACATGGTGATCGTTTGAGAGGGAGAGGTAGGCGACGGCTTTAGGGTTATGGTGTTATGTCATTATTCCTAAACATCAACTTCTATCCCTCTATTTATACACACAGGGGACACCCTAATAAGGTCCATCTAATGACAAGTCCATCCATCAAAGACATGTCTGTTATTGGGCTTAGGATAATATTAATAATTGATCATCATTATATAAATGATTATAATGGCTATCGATAAATATACAAACGTCACGTATATTTATTCCAACATTCTCCCACTTAGCCGAGTAATCATTTATTATGAGTATTACGTAATTCTGCAAAGATTAATACTCATTTTAGTTCTAAACCCAAAATGTAGCAGAGAAATACAGCCGTTAAGTCTTTATTCGACTTAGGACCCCCATTAATCATACTACATCCAAATTTAAAACTTAACATTAGGATCAATTAACGTTATGCCCTTAGTTGTTGATTTGTTATATTATTGTCTTTATGTCATTATGCTAGCTTAGCATACTAATAGACAAACAAATCATAATGAGGAAAAATTAATCATTAGTCATTAGTCATAAGTCATTCATAGTACGATATGCAGTTGTACATGTTCATTAGTTATACCCTTTTCTCTTAGTTGGCCCGTTAGTGAGACTTATGGGTGATAGACCTTTAGTTATTGGATCCATAAGCATATCATGAATGCATTCGATACAAAGTTCTGATTTCCTCTATTTGTTCTTAATCATAAGCGAACAATAATTTCGTATCGAACTCTAATGCAGCTCCTCTCAAACTGTTACTATTCGAGAATTCGGGGCAGCTGACTTTATCACAGTAAGTCTTCAACTTAGTATTTACATGGAGTTAATAAGTTATGAGTCATCTGATAAATTTACCAACAACATTTAATGACCATTCTGTTGTGATCAGCAACACATTATGTCATGATAACTTAGGTTGTTGTTACAGTTCCTTATGACTCCTCCATAAGATAGTTATGTCTGCTAACGTTATGATATACCCCGAAATTGGCACTTGATTTCCTTTGAATATAACAAAGTTAGAGTAAAAGTAGTCAATCACTTTAGGTTCTCTCTTCTTCTTTTGATTATAGTTTCTTGTTTCTTATAGATATTGTAATGTTCCATTAGATGCTTTTCATCAATCTAGACAAGTCTAGTATCAAGCAATACGAACAATATCATAAACAAGCATAGATTTAAAATTTACACCAGTCTTCTAATTAATGAAGCATAAGGTGATAATCTCAAATTATCCTATTATCCTCTAAAAGAGAGCAATGTTGTATGTTACATACTTAAGGACCCGATTAGAGTAAAACTTATGGGATAAAATTAATATCCCGTTGGGTCTATCTCGGTATATTTTGATTCCTATCACGTAAGAGGAATCCCCGATATTCATCATGTCAAAATTATGCATGAACAATGCTTTGACTTAGGTAACATATACTTGTCAAGACAAACGTCATATATGTAAGGACAAGTTTTCATTAGTTGCACCCACTCATCTTGAGGTAGGTTATTTAATCTACTTAGTTCTTGATGAAGAGTAATTTCATTATGATTCAAACACATTTTATGCTTGCATCAACCCATACATGGATCTTATTGACTTACAGACTAAGTGTTCGTAACCTTCAGTTTAGAACTTTCAGGTTGCTTAATGAACATGTAGGTCATTGTTATGGAAAGTTGTCTTAATGTCCATCTAATGTGGCTTTTAGTTATTATGAGCTACTAGGATGATAATGATCCTCAAAGAAATCTTTTGTAATACAGATAAGAAGATTCTTTGATAATCTAATCCCTCTTGAGTATAATCTTTTACAATCAATCTTATCTTACAACGTTCCCATTCGGATCTGGTTCAATTATGAATACCTTTAGGTTATTCAACCAAATCTCAAACGTTATTCTAAATTATGGAATGAGTTATGCTAATAATAGCTTTATTCCATTTAGAAGATTGATTGATACTAATGATTTAATTAGAAAAGGTAGGATCAGTAAACTTTCCAAACATCCATTTTTTGTGTTAGTCAGGAAGGTTACATGATCATCAACTTTAATGGCCTTTTAGACCCAGATGACCTCCTGAGTTGAACATTGGGTTTATTATGATACAAACTTGGCTTTAGTTAGGTGTTTTATTTTCAAGTATATAAGGAGCAATATTAGTTTCTAAGTGTGTAAGAGTTGGTGCAGTACCACATCGCCTACAAAACCAGTGCGAAAGCTTTGCCAAATCGCGCAATTCGCGACTGTTGATGTTCGCGCCGGAGAAGTCATCGGTGGCGGCGACGGCGAAAAAGAAGACAATGGCGGGTGCCGACGATGACGGCTACAGGTTCTAAGTTTTCAACGGAATGAGGACGGCTAAAGATTTATGCATGTTGATTTGGCTACCGGCTTTTGATCTTTGGCGGAAAACCGAGTACAACCGGAGTGACTAGATCGACGTCGCGACGAAGAGGACGAAACAACTTTCATTGAGGAGCCAACGTGCATCTGTTAGTTTGCTTGAATACACCGATTATATAGTTATGTTTACCGCTTTTTCACCGGTACCATAACGAATAAAAATTATACCGACTAAAGTGTCCGGCACGAAGCACCGGGATATCCACTAGTTTATACCGAATAGACAAAATCAATACAAATACATATATTCGAAAAATCCCATCTCTATTTCAAGCTAGGTCCTTCTACAATTATTGGTGAAGTACCCTATAGTTGTTCGGACTTTTAGAATGAGTCTAGATCTAGTAATGATCGTTTCACTTGACTTATAGGACGAGCATCTTAACACTCGTAAGAATGTCGTAATGGTAACTTAAAGAAGTTCAACAAAGAGGAATGGCAAAAGTACCTTTGAACATGTGATACAACTTTTGCATATAATATTAACTAAGGTGGATCCATTACTATAACAACAAAGAACGGACCCTTGAATAATCTTACCAATCAGTGTATTTTGTTTTTCAAAACATACACAAATTAAACTAGGCTTAAAGAATACATTTGAACCACCACGACTTTTAGATCTTAGAGTGGAATGTGAATCGAAACATTGATGGTTAAGCGGCTTAATCCACCGATAAGAACATAATCATGTTTTTGGGTTTCAACTTCTATCGAAGGACGAAGGAGATTACATCTGTCGTTTCAATCCACCGGCAAACAATAAAAAATGGAAGTTCACAAGATTATCCTTTTTCGGTTTCACTTCATGATTCTACTTATGCAGCAAGTTTTAGGGTTAATTAGAATTTAACAAGAGCTTAACAGGCGAGTCTAAGAACTAAGAAATGTAAGAGGGTGTTTGGGATTGTTTTTTGAAAACAGATTATTGCGTTTATGCAACCTATTAAACGCAAATAATCTATTTTATAAACCTTTCCCAAACACTAAAAACTTATTATTTGCGTTTTGTAAAAATTCATTTCAAAACTCAATCCCAAACACCCTCTAAGTATAGGTATTGGGTCTTATTAATTTGGATTTAACCAACTTTTAGCATTCAGTTGATGGGCTCATTTGTGAATTCTAAATCAATAGAAGCCTGATATTGATTGGGGCCTTGGGGGTATCAGAGAACCAAGAACTCTAATTCCAGATCTTGGTCCAAGTATATGATTTATTGGTCTTTAATTAGAATCCATTACAAAAGTTTTTTAATGTGCCAAACCAAGAACATTGTTCTACCTCTCTATTCTGTATAGAACTATGGTTTATGATTAGAAAAATTGGTCATTAATCTACTTAAATTAAGTTATGCTAAAGCCACCATATCTATGTTCCAATTCAATGTAATATTTTGACCCAACTCGTTATGAGTTAGCGTGTTTTAGCCGAACCAATTTGATAGCACCAATGAAAAATCCTAGATCCGCTACTGCACTTAGTCGTATATTCATATCTTTCATTCTTAAATCATCACAAAAAGTTTCAAAGACCAAACAAGCAAAACAAACCAGAAAGGAATATGCGCGTCACACCAACTTAACGGCCCGGCTGAATTTTCAAATTAAATACAGCCAACCTGAGCAATGACCCTAATATGAAATTTACTCTTGAACCGTCCGCCTGTGGTGTTAACTTGCAAGATCCACCCGGTTTAACCACCATATTTATGAGTACAATCTAACCAATAACCATATAAGATTTATGATAAAAATGACATTGTTCATACGGAAAATAGAAACTAAATTACAATAACAAAAACAATAAAAATCATGCAAAAGTAGCAGAGTTCTTAAGTAGCTAAAGAGGTTACACATGTAGATAAATATGGAATGCATCATCAACAAAACATGCTGAATAATCTTGAAATTAAGACACGAGGATACCACACTTATTCTTTGCCATCAGCAGCCCTGAGAGATCCGAGCTGAACCGGTGCTTGGGTCCCAACCACTTTAGACGACCCGTAAACCGACAGGTCAAAACCTTCTCCTCTTTCTTTCTCAATTTGCTCCTTGATCCAGAAATATGTGATTCTCAATCCATCCTGTATCCATTCATTATCATGAATCAATATGCAAATCCAAATATATGTAGACATTATAAATTGACTTCAGAAAAATCAAAACAACAATCAAATGTTTACTTTTTTAAGAAAATACCTTTAATCTCATGGTAGGGGCCCACCCAAGCTTTTCTTTGATCAAAGTGTTGTCCGAGTTTCTACCACGTACACCTTCCGGCCCCGGAATGTGATGGATCGGGAGCTTCTTCTCCTCAAAACTGAGAACAATTTCCGCCATTTCATTCATGCTTACCATCTCATCACTTCCAATGTTTACGGGTTCACGGAAGTCAGACTTCGTCAATCTGTTAAAACATAATCAGTTTGCAACTTACAGCTTTCATGGAACAACGAATAAGTTAATTAACGATAACACAAAAGGAGTACCTTAGGACACCTTCAACGCATTCATCAATGAAGGTAAAAGATCGGGTTTGTAGCCCATCTCCCCACATTTCAAACTTATCAGTTGCCGTAAGGGCTTTTCTGCAAAAAGCAGCAGGCGCTTTCTCCCTCCCACCTGCAGTTTATTAAATTCAACATTCCTAATCTGCCCTTTGTTCCAAAAAAGGAAATTTCGTTACAAGTTTACCTTTCCATGTGCCAAACGGTCCATAAATGTTATGAAAACGTCCAATTCGGCACTCAATTCCAAAATCTTTTGTGTAGTGCCTGCACAACTCCTCGGTTGCTAGTTTCTCCAAACCGTAGGCATCTTGAGGCTAAAATCCAATTGCAAAATAATAAAGTTATTAACATAGATGAAACTCAGTAAGGTAAATCGCATCTATGATTTATGATTTTTCAATAAATAATAACCTCAGCAGGCCACGCGTCGGATTCCTTCAAGCTCACATTGGTTTCCAGCTGCTTAAATTCTGGGTAAATGCAAGCACTAGAGGCGTAGAAAAACCTGTTCCATACAACAACCAACAAGAGATTTTAAAAAGTTACCAAATATTAAATCTGCAGTGGCGTAGCTTTGTTGGGGCGGCCGAGCCCCCCAAATTTTCGCTCATAAGTTCCGATTATATAGTATTTGTATAGAATTTTGTTGGTATATACGGTTTCGACCCCCTGTTTTTTTATAAAAAAAAAAATTAGTTATATACCCCCCCCCCCCCCCCCAATCCGGATTTTCAAGCTTCGCCACTGTAAATATGGAAATGTAATCATATATTTTAGAAAGGAAAAAACATAGTTCTAAAAACAATGGTTATGATTAGAGATTCTGTGAACCGACCTCTTGACTCCACTGATCCTGGCAGCCTCGAGCATGTTAAAGCTTATCATAGTGTTATTATACATAATAACAGAATGATTTGACTGAATGAACCCCATACCACCCATATCAGCAGCCAAATTGAACACGTGATCAACTTTTTCCGTGACTTTCAAACAGTTATCCATCACACGAAGATCAACAAGATGAAACTCGTGACAAAACATGTCTTCCGACATGTGCTCGTTTTTCTTCCAATCAGAAGCAATGATGTAATGACCCTCGGTTTTCAAACGTCTAGCAATGTGTGACGCAATGAATCCACCCGCGCCAGTTATGGAAACCCTAAGCTTCTCAGACGGCCAGTATGGCTCCCTCTCTAGGTTCTCATACGTAAACGACCCGTATTTAGTGTCACTTGTTGTTCCCATTCTAAAAACATGAGAAACACAAGACCTTAGTATCCGTATCAAATATTAAAGAAAAATTTTATGTCGATTCTGAGATACCCGACAAGTTAACATTAACAATATAAGTTATCTTTTCGTATAACGCCATTAGAAATATATGAAACTAACAGTTATATGCGATAAGTTATCAAATAATCTAACAAAATTCCAGTCCAATTAGCCAAAATCTATAATGATAACAAAGGCCCCCCCCCCCCCCCCCCCCCCCCCCCCCCCCCTTGGCGCAGTAGTGTAAATTTGCGATTTTTGTAGGTAAATCGAGTCCGGGTTAAGTACGGCCCCCACCGATTTGCCATTACTGATCGAAAAAAATTGAGTCCGGCCCCCTCCGATTCGAGAACCAAGTTTCGCCCCTGACCCCACCAACATATGATTCCATAGTCAACACATATCACAAAAATGAGCCATAAATAAAAAAAAGACACATAAAGTTTACAAATTTATTATAATCGAAAAGCGGGTAATCGGCTAATTATCACTATCTAAACCAGTACTCATAAAACAATAGATAAATTGGTAAAATTAACAGTGTCGGTTGGATACAATTACAGCCCACATTTCAAGCAATTCAACATAAATTTAATCTAATCAGAATTCATTAGCACAGATAAAATCACACAGTAGAGATTAATTTTGAGAATTTCACAACAATTAAAACAAAATTGTTAGAAAAACAGCTTAAAATGGTGACAAAATATTGTACCCTTTTCAAGAAACAACACAAATCATGGAATCAGATCACATCACAGATCGTAACAGAAGATGCGAATTATAAACTTATGATAGATAGATACATAACACATGAATCGATCAGCAATTCAGAAGAGATTAATGTTGGAAAAAGAATAAAAATGCAGAATTTATTTAGAATTACCTGATGAGAAATGTGAATTATTAAAGCAAAATTGATAGATTTTGAAGAAAAGGGTTTGTGTGTGAGAGAATTTAAGTGCTTCTCGTATCTCACTACGATTATCCTTACACTTTTTGGTCCTTTTATCATAGGTTTCTTGCCTGTCTCTTTTATCTTTTTCTTCTGATTTTTTTTTAGCATTAAAAACGTTTTTTACTATTTATTTATTATTTATTAATTAAATTAGTATAAAGATGGTTTATTCCCCTTCTGTTGACTATTGAATTTAAGTTTAATAAATTTCCATTTATATGGTCCCCAAATCTTCCAAGTCACAAAAAAATGTTTTGATTTTTTTTGAAGAGTAGTGTTTCAGCGGTAAATTATGTGTTGGAAAGCGATCACTGCTAATGATGGAATCCCATAGCACCACACGAGTTTTTCCTTTTAAACCCAAGCGATTATTTTTTCGGTAGAGCGTGAGATTCGAACCTGAGACCAAACTCAGGCAGGAACCCTCAAGGAGGTAAACTTTCCCACCTCACGATTATTTTTATTTATATTAGATTTAAATATACCTCTCTCTCTCCCTCCCTCCCTCCCTCCCTCCCTCCCTCCCTCTCTCTCTCTCTCTCTTATGGCCAACGAATCCTCCAAATCCAAATAGGTTATTGGCGAAATTTACCACATCGCAATACATTCATCATCTGAACCGGGAAAAACCTACACCAAAGGCCAGAGTTCGGGAACACTCGTCTTTTATGTCTATTTACTTGGTTTTGTTTTGTTTATTTGTTGTATGTTTGAAGCTGATGGTCTTTTTAAAGTAGTCTTTCTATCTTAGTGATGAAGACAATCTTTGCTTACATATCACACTCTCTAAACTCTACAAATAACTTTATTATTATAGGATTTATCGGGTGTGGCGGTGGTTGTAGGTTTAGCATATGGTTTTTGGGATGTTTGGTTGATTAAGGGGCTGTTTGGTAGCCTCTTAATCAGCCTCTTAACCATTCAGGTCTGAATCATTAAGTGGTCTGAATGGTTAAGAGCTGAATCATTCAGCATCCCTTATTAGCTTAATAATTCAGCACTTAATAATTCCATTCAAATGCTGAAACAAACAGTCTGAATGCTGAATGATTCATACCTGAATGGTTAAGAGGCTATCAAACAGCCCCTTAGTTTTTATTTTGTTAGCGAATTAAATGGAAATTAAATTTTATTTCATTTATCATTTCAAGATTTAAGTTTGAGGATATGAATTTTACCTCAAGAGAATAAAAGAGAATCATAAGCACTATGTAATAATGCACCTTCACTTACATGTGCATCTTGTCACATGCAATGCTTCTTTAAATGTTGTAACATGAATATCACCCATGACCCATTCAAATTTAGGTATCAAAGAATTATTGTCTGGATTTTTACCATGTATGATCATCGTATTGTTTATGACGTATAGAAAGATATCACAAGATATTTGATGTGATATTTAATAATCAATTTAATTTATTTTTAAGAATATTATACCTACAAATCTTTGAAAAATATATTTAATTTTGTTTTTAAATCATTTTATTACATGCGTAACATCTAACGTTGCAATTGAGAAGACATTTACCAATCTACAACATTGATTTACGAGTATAATCAATTAAAATAAAATTTTGCTTCATAAAAGTTGACAACAAATTGTAAGATAGCATCCATTATACGCACGAAAAGAGGAGATATTTCACGGTTAAGCCCAGTGACGAAGATTGGTTGTTGAATCAGTGGGGGCCAGACTCAATTTTTGTGATCGGTGGTGGCCAAAAGATCAAATCGGTGGGGGACGAACTTAACTTGGACTCAATTTACCTACGAAAATCGCAAAGATCCACCACTACACCAAAAAACGGTGGGGCCAGGCAAAATTTGACCGATGTCGAAGGGTCAGTAAAAAATAAGATTAAAATCAGTTCCTTATTACCTTATTAGATAGGGTAAGTCAGGTGTCGAACCACGAAGAGTACTGTGGAAAGTGTTTGGTTTAATTGTTTGAGTACTAATTAACTAGTTGCTAGAAAAGTAAATTCAGTCGTTTATGAGTGATTGTGAAAACGAAATTAAAATTAAAATGTAAACAATTGGAGGAAAGAAGGTGATTCCTCCAGGTTTTGGATTCAAAGTGGCTTCAAGTAATTAGTTTTTATTGAGAAAATCACATAGACATGATTAAGACAATTAATTAGTTGATTGTGATAAATGAAGACTAAATACTTTGATTGCAAAGCAACGAAAGGTTATCACACGGTTATCAATTGAAGATTACCAAACCCAATCCTTATCTGATATATCCCAATTACTAGAACTCTTGGGAATTGAAAGAATCAAAACTAGGTTTTAGATAAAAATCAATCGCTTACAATCAAACTAATAAATCACCAAGCAAAAAGCATCGAATGCTTAGATTGCTAATCTCAAATACAAAGAAAAACTAAAAACAATCATCCACTTACAAGAATCCTCCACCCGAAGGAAACCACTAAAAGATTAGCCGCTCATATTCTTGATTTGATCTTCAATCTTGATGGGGAATTGCATGGTTGATGATTATGGATGAATTGAATGCTTTGGAATGGTGGAAAAAGCCTCCAAATCGACCCCTTGATGGCCTCTAGTCGCCTCCTCTTGTTTAGAATGGAAGAGATACTTCAAAACCCTAATTTTTGCCTTTTTAGTGTTTTCCCCGTCAGAACACACCTTACAAAATTCTCCCAGAGGCTGGCGTAACCTACGCTGCTGGCGTAGCTTACGTTAGTGGCTTTCGGGAAAACCTTGTTTCTTGCATAACTTCTTCATTATAACTTCACTTCCTTCATCGTTTTCGGCCACGTTTTCGTCTTCCAACCCTCTATCATGTCATTCATCATAACATTTAGTTCCAATTCTTGTATTTTCTTCAAAACGCGTTCAATCTTCGTTTTTAACCTGCAAAACATCAATTTCTCATAGTTACTCAATCCCACACATACTAACACATAAACATGCATAATATTCAACATTTAAACACTTAAGCATACATTCCAAACCCATTCCATCACCAGGGCCCTCAAAAAGTTTTGCCCTTGGTTAAGCCAAAGAAACTCCCATTGTGTAGATAAGGAGAAGTAGAGGTAGGCCAAAACAACATTGAGGAGTGGATTAGGCAAGATTTGCCAGAGTTGTCAAAAAATAAATGTTTGTGAAGACGTGTATTAAAGATAAAGACTTTTAAGAGAATGATTTGGTTTTGTATTGTCTTAAGAGCTTAGCTTTTTAGTATATTCTTGTGGTCTATGCATGTTATCGCTTGCATATGCATTTATATGAGGTGTTATATGCAGCGTTATATGTTTTGAGTTGTTTGGTGGCTCAATAATAATATCTTTAGTACACTGTTTTTCTATTGTGTTTTGAGTAGCTATGTGCTTGTATATATTTTTTGTTATTTTACTCTTATATATGGATATGGTTTTAGACCAATAAAAAATAACTGGATTCACTATAATTAGTATGAGATTACTGAGAGAAAATAACTTAAAAGATGTGACTGTCTTAAAACATTTTCTTAGTTAAGACTATTGCTACTCAAAGTGTAAAAATTGGGATAAGTAAAATCCATTTTTTCTTGATAGAATGATGACTTTCAAGGGTCTTATTTTGTTCCACACGATAATAGATAAGATCGGGCTTGATGACTCACTATTTAAACCGTTTATGAACCCAATTATTTATGATTAGAGTTGGTTCAATATTTTTGTGGTTGTGAGAAGGGTGTACTAAGAGACAGGGACTTTGAATTACAAACCAGTGGTGGAAACAAGTAGGGAAATTGAAGTGATGGGAGATAAAATGTAGCATGTGTCCTTTTTGCATAATAATCCATGTAAAAGTGTTCTTATTGAAGATTAACACACTCTAGTAATATTGTATTAGAATTAAAATTATATATATATATATATATATATATAAAAAAGCAGAACATAAAGTAAACAAACATTATCACAGTTATGATAACATCGACACTAAACAAATACCAACAAAATCAGTGTAGTCAAAAGATCTACGAAACCTACACAACTCTCATATATTTAGATGAAGTATATATATACATCGTTTAACAGTTTACCAGAGATTATGAAGCAAGAATTTAGCTAGAAGATAACGTTTATGTTCCCGAAATGTTACATGGATGTAAAAAAGTGGTCCCTTTAATTTTTTAAGTTTTGTGTAACAACGTTTGATAGAGAAGTTTGAATGGTCCAAATAACTTTTTACTTTATGGTATTTTTATTTTGTATGTTTTTTGATGTCCCCTCTATGGTTTACGTGGGCATAAAAATCGATTTGTTAATAATATATTTATAATTATAATAAGGGGCCGGTTTAAATACAAAGCAATGAAAACGTGCAAAGTGTGCGAAGTATCACTTTGTACATGATAATTACGTAATGCTTTCATGAACATACAAAAACATTACGTAATTCATCATTACGTAATTATCATGTACAAAGTGCATGATAAGTACGTAATGATAATTACGTAATGCTTTCATGAACATACAAAAACATTACGTAATTATCATGTACAAAGTGACACTTCGCACGTTTTTGTCACTTTTCACAATAACCGCCCCGATTATAATAAATGTATTTGAAAAAAAAAACTACACTCTGTGTCCTTTATATATCACTGAAATTATGAAACATGTCATTTATTATTATTATTATTATTATTATTATTATTATTATTTTGCATTTTATGTCCAAAATCTCTTTATTTATTGCATATTGTGTCCTTTATTACTAAGTGGATTAAAAGTCTCAGTTAACTTCATGAAACCCAGGGGTAAAATTGTCCATTCATGTCCACTTTGCTATAAAACCCCTATTTTAACACAGACAAACCTCAAAACCCTTGAACACATTTTCTTCCCCAAATCAAACCCTTGTCTTCCACTACTCAAACCCTCAAAACCCTCTGTTTAATCCGAAGCATTGTGGATGAAAAAGAGACTCGACGCCAAGGTTTCATGGTTTATAAGAACCTATCGCATGAAGAAGTTCTTGAATTATATGGTAAGCGTTCAGACATTTGATGTTGTTTTATCGAAAAGTATGAATTTTTATGTTGATTAACACCATCATGTTTTATAAAATGCAGTAGGTTGTCCCAGTTTGTTCTCCATCAAGCTTCATCATAATGGTAGATTCGCTCGTTTTCCTGAAAGGGCATACGTTGAGGGTGAGAGAAATTACATTGATTTGCTTGATCATGACAAATTTTCAGTACATGAGATGGATCGTATACTCGAAAATTTTGGTTATCAAAAGGACATTGAAAGGTATTACCATTATCAAGTGCCAGAATCTGGTCTTGATTTTGGTCTTAGAGCTTTAGGTAGTGATGATGATGTGATTGGGTTTATCAAAGTTATTACAGAGTCTAGGTTAATTAGTGTTTATTGTGAGTATGGTGTGACTACTGTGTACACATATTTCTGCTCACCAAGTAAAGTTAGGTTAGAAGAAATAACTGATGAGAAGATATTGGCAATGGACATTGATAATGTGGCTAGGAATAGATTATTGTTAGGCTTAAATGGAGATAAATCTGAGGCTATGCTTACTGATGAAGTTGTTGATAACCAAGAACATCATCAGTCTATGCATACAGATGAAGATATGGATAACCATGTCCATAATATGGATGTTGATAACCAAGATCATCATGAGTCTATGCATACTGATGAAGTTGTGGATAACCATGTCCTTAATATGCTAATTGATGAAGTTGTGGATAATGTGAATTTTCACCATGCATTTGACTTTAACAACATGAACTTGGATGATCCAGATTTTGACCCATTCTTTGGTGTGCATCAAACGGTTAGTGTTCATGATAATGTTCATATGGTTGATCAACCTCAGGAGAATATGCATAAAGATGATAATGAAAGAAATGATGATAATGCAAGTGAGGATGAGAGTATGCATAAAGGTGAGTATGCAAGAGAGGATGAGAGTATGCATAAAGGTGAGTATGCAAGAGAGGATGATAATGCAAGTGAGGACAATGAATTTTTAATATATGTTGGGAATATGATAAATGAAGTTGAAACATATATGAGGGATTTTAGATTTTTCACCTTTTCACTGATGATGTTGAAGATGATGATTGACGTGCTTGTCGTGGTACACGTAAAATTTCCCAATTACAACTATTGAATAGTGGCAAGAAGGTATCGAACACAGGGAGTTTGTGGAATGTGTGTAAACTAATAACTTTGTGAATTAACTAATATTTAACTACTAACAAAATTAAAGATCAAAGATTTGTTGATTGATTTGGATTTAGACTTAATAAAAAGAAAACTAAATTAATGATTTGAAATGGGTTTTGTTCTTCAAGTTAACAAGCAATGACCATCCCTGGATCCATTTTCCTTAAACCTTTATGCAAAAGTTCCACTAGAAAGAGTTACATAGACATAACTCGTGTCTAAACAATTATTGTGATAAAAGGGAACAAAGTACTCGGATTATAGCAATGCGAGGTTGTTTCCCGATGACCGATTAATCAATTATCCAACCCAAATCCTTCCCGCAATATCCCGATTGTTAGCAACATCAAGAACGTACCATTAAGACTAGAAATTGAGAACTTGATTAACTACTACAAGCAATTGTTCAAACACCACAATAATCAAGCAAACATGTACTAAATTATCGCTCTAGAAATGAAAGGAACAAACATAAAAGAGTCTAAGAAAAACTTCACCAAAGATGATCATCAAGAGTTCTAGCCTAGCATCATGGAATGGATCATAATAATCTTCAAATAATTGTTCATATGAATCAAAGACAATAAACAAAGGATTATAATTGTTCTCCAATGATTTCTTTCAGCCAAAATCGCCCCTAGGATGATGAGAAACGTTCACAATGGAAGTGATAATCAAGAGACACCATAAAGTGCTCTTTAAATAAAGGAGTTACAAAAATGTGCAGAGGCTACCGTACCCCTACGGTCCCATCGTAAGGGTACGGTGGGCTGAAAATGTTGACGCCCCTTTTCAACTGCTATACGGTGGACTTTTGTTGTCTGGTGCCACCGTAACCCTACGGTTGGGCCGTAAGGGTACGGTGGACCTGTTAGAAATCTTCATTTTTTTCTTCTTGCCTTCCACCTCGTTCCGATGCGTTCCGGTCCATTCCCAAAGCCCGTATTTCTTCATTTTTAGCTCCTTATTATACCTACAACCAAAGCAACCGTAGTCACCCAATTCCACGCAATATCACGAGTAAATGTGGATAAAATAATTATTTTAACACTATTAAAGGGTGTTCGTTGAACCACCCGTCAATGATCAGGTGACTGATGTGAGTTTCAAAGAGATGCAAGAAGATGCAATTGACAGTGATTAGTTTAATAATGGATCAGTTTAAAAGGGTGGTGTCAAGACTAAAAAGGGTGGTAAGAATGATGGTAAGAAAGTTGATGTTGGGACAAGCAAACCAAAGAAAAGTAAGAATGATGGTGTTGGAACAAGCCAAAAGCAGTCAGGAGTCAAGTTATATAGTAAATGCAAGGGGGCTTGCCATAACAGCAGGACTTGCAAGAATAATGTCTGAATTTGGTGTGGTTTTTTAAGTAGTATATGTTTTAGTCTATGGTTTTTGGTTATTAGTCCACAACTATGTAAGTCAAACAATGTTTAGGTTTTGTTGCTTTGACTATGAATGTCTGTTATGTTTGGAACAATGCATGTGTGTTTACTTTGACTATCAATGTTGGCTTTATTGCCCTTTTTATCTATATTTGTTTTTTTTTCATTTTCTTTGTTTGTTTTGACTATTTTCTATTGTATATGTGTTGACTAGTTGCTATATGCAATAAAAATACACAAATTGCTATGCAAACAAAACTTGGTATATAACTATTTTGATGCTATGCATCTAATACAACAGACATTTCTGTCACAAAGTTTAAACCCATACAACTAATACAACTAATACATCCTACTACATTCTGATGCATTGGATCTACATACTGCATATAAAAATTAACACAAAAAGCCAACTTAGAATAAGGTAAGTCTTCAAACGACTTGATTTAGCTTCAACATGTCTTCTTTGGTATTCACTAACTTTCAATCTTTCTTCTACCTTGTTCTTAGACTCCAACAAACGTGGTACGATGTCCCCACATGATTGACACTTTTTTTATTTAACCCACATGAAAAATCCACATTTCCTCCCCTTGTATGACAAAAAAAAAAAAAAAAAAACGACTTTAGATGAAGAAGATGAAGAACCCTTATAAATTATGGATTGAAAGTTTGAAACTTACCCTTTCGTTGCAAGCAAAGAACCGACGACCTGGATTTTTAGAGGTCCATAAAGTTTGAATTCCAGCCTCTTTACCACACTAACATTGCACCATTGGAGGAGAAAAAGACTTGTTTTGGTCGATTAGGGTTTCAAATCTATGTACAGGTTTGTTATAATAGGGGAAAGATGATGAGGGACACGAATGGACAATTTTACCCCTGGGTTTAATGAAATTAACTGAGATTTTTAACCCAACTAGTGATAAAAGACACAATATGTAATAAATAAAGAGATTTTAGACATAAAATGCATAAAAAATAATAATAAAGGACACGTTTCATAATTTTAATGTTACATAAAGGACACAAAGTGTAATTTTGTAAAAAAAAAAAACCATTTAATTTCCTTATATGGTATTAATATTCTATGCACGTATGGTCCCAATGTCAGATGCAAAACAAACATAATTTAAAAGGTTGGATATCGACTAAACTATTATGTCAAAGGCAGATATCAAAACAAGTCCATTTTATTGATTTATAAGGGGAGACGAGGCACTCGTCTGCTAGAGAGTTAGGTTATTGTAGTCAAACGGTAACACTGTCGTCACCCCTCGGATATGATCCTTGACTTGATCCCTCGGCAAGGTGTACCGAGCCTAATATAGTCGTTAGAATTTAATTTTTGATCGTTGTCAACAGTTCAATTGTTGGCAACGATCCTTTACTTTATTATTATTATTATTTAAAATTTCAAAACCTATATATATGTTTTCTCCATCTTAATATTCACTATTCTCTACCATTCTTTACTATTCTACACTCAAAATATTCTCTACTATCCCTTTACCAAATCAAAACAAAACGTGTGGATCAATAAAAGAGGAGGTGGTTCAAGTAAACGTGGCCGATATGGAACCTCAGAAGTCCTAACAAACTTTGATGCGTTTGCCACCTATATTAGCCCCCAACATAAGCCACCCGCAGATTAGGTTGTTTTTATAAATTTTCGTTTATTTACTTTTATATTCGGTTTTTTTTTTCAACGTTATAGGATGTTTAATTTTAATGAAATGCATTTTTAAATTTAATTATTTTAAATGTTTGGCTTTAAAAAAAAATTAAAGTATTATGCTAAGTAGCTTGGAGTGTCGCCAGTCATTTGGTGATTTCAGTCTACTTTGACTTATATTTGGCATGACACTAAATGAGTGGTCAGGATTAGGGCACTAGCCTGGAGTGTCCCTTCCACCCTATACACTTTCTATTGGAATTTCATAAATTTTAATATGATTATAAGATGAATATATCAGATTAAATGTATAACCAGTTATGATTTATTTTAATTACGTAAATATTTAAACATAATGATTTAAGAATGTTTGACAATCAATAAGGGGCTTTGTGGCAACTTCTGAATAGGTAAGTGTTGAACCAGTAAAAGATCTGAACCATTAAGTGTTGAATCATTAAGAGGTCTGAACCATTCAGACTCAATATAATGTTTATCTATTCAGAGGAAATGTCTGACTGATTCAGACATCTGCTCACAAAACAAACAGATTCAGACATCTATCTCATTAAGAGCCAAAACAAACATCCCTTAATAACTTGTTAAGAAAACTACATAAATTAAGTTAGTTGTCATGTCAAATTATTAATTAAAAAAAACATAAACCAAACCTACTGACCATATTATATGCATAATGCTTTATTATATATATAAAATCAAATAATGACATATTTTGAAATAATTTTTATGCTTTTTATTTATTTTTCAATTAGGTGATTGTAGAATGAGGTAACATAAATTAGGAAGTTAAATATTTGTAACTATTAATATAGTTTTAGGAGTTTTAGATATATAATAAATAAGTCATGACCAATAAATACTATTTTACATTTTTACCTTTTTTTTTTGAACGGCAAATTTCTTCTCCTTGTGGGACTTGAACCCATGACCTCCCCCTTAAGTGTTCCTAGAAGCTTTGCTTCTACCATTGGGCCACCAACCCCAATATTTTACATTTTTACCTGTGTTGGTAAATTTTGTTACCTCTTTCATTAAATGTTAATTTTCTTCCAATTGGTGGTAACTAAAACCTTGAAATAATAACTCATAGTTTAAAAGTTACAATGAAAAAGGGTGTGTGACAATGACATCAAACGGAAAAAAAAAAAAAAAAAAAAAAAAAAACTAGAAATATTCAATGAAACATAGTTGCATGTGATCTAGGACATATATGATAAATACAAGTGATGATGTATATATTGTAAATTACTTATTAGACCCTCTCCTCGCTTTTAGCATCAAAAAAGTATTATTCCAAGTTCCGACTTATCATGGACCACGACCACAACCACACTCATCACAAATCGCTACCAAGAACCATTATATTTAGGTCCCCTTATCAGATGAGCATGGATTATAGTGGTGGATCTAGTTCAAAAAGTCAGGAATATCCCATTTTTTTTACCTTAGTATCAATAAGCTAACAAAACAAATTTTTGTAGCAAAACAATCTATTTTAAATAGTTACACCAATCATCAATATTCTCTTCTAAAATTTTTGGAAAGTCGTTCAACTCATTGTAATGCATACTCTTTAATATCTTATTCTCAAAAGCTATTTGTTTCTAAAATTCTTATACTTGTTTATATAGAGAATAGTTCATAACTATATCTCCGTGTAAGTTAGATCGATTTGGAATGGGATAAAGAACATGAAACCTGAGACTTGTTCATATATTCATAACTAGTTTTCGACATGAGTTCCTATTTGAATGGCTCCTATCTTAATAATGTTTAGGTCATCACTATTTAAATAGTGCCAAAATGTGTGGTATTACACACACATGTCCAAAATTGTCCTCTACATGGGGCATTGGGCGCAATTAAACTGGAAAAGGGTGCACATGTGATGTACCTCATAGTGGGGTAGAGATCTTGTCAAAAAATAAGAAAAGAGGCAAACAACATTTTTTTTTTCTTAAAAAAAGCTAATCATCAACCTACCTTTTATCAGTGACACCAAACCATAGTAGCAGTTTTATGCTTCGTTTATTTTGTATTCGACATAATACTATTGCAAAAATTGTTTGCATTTTTTGGTATCTTATTAAATTATGAAATCTTATGGTTGCCGGAAAGATTTGATGTTTGGTACGACAACCCGATTCCAAGGCACAATCCCTCAGTGGTCAGGCTTACCGATGGGCGGCGATGGGCAATCAAGGGCCAGCACACATGAAACAAAAATTAGAATTACTTGTTTAGGTTGTATGGAAGTTTAGACTAGTTTTAGGTCGACTGACCGACTATCTAAACTTATGGAATAAGTCACTAATTATAATCCGACTATTACCAAATCAAATAGTTAAAAAAAATCTCTTCACTTTGATTGGAGATCTATATACTCATACACATGACATTTCTTTAGTGTCTTACAAGCCCTATTAGTTTCATCTCCTATAAGTAGTGGTAATTTCAATTTTTTTTTTGTGTGTGTTTGTCTAGTTAAATTTAACGAGACGACCACAATAAAAAAACATAGCATGCTTCTACAATAATGTATTGATGCGAATACATAGTCATACGATTTTCTGTTTTAATAAATATTTTTCATACGCAACTAGTTTGATGGACTTACAGAGGAAGCCTAATATTTAATTACTAGGTTGGAGACCCGCGGGTACCCGCGGTGCAAACCATAGAAAATTAAAATTTATAAAGTTAAAAAGTATAATTAAATTAAATGTTTTAACAATATGGTAAAGTTGAACAAAATATTCTAGATTTCAATAATGACGTAAATTTGGCATGTTTCGTTTTTTCAAAAATATTGAATCTTAACTAAAAAAAAATTATAATTTAAAATTCGTCAACTAATTAAAAAACACAATATGGTAAGTAATTAAGAATTAAATAACCATTCAAAGTAATCAAATCATACCATTATATTGAAAAAAATAAACCAAAGATTATGTCAAACACAAAACTATAATATCAAAAAACCAAATCCGGAAATAAAACATAAAAGATTACTAAAATAAAAAATATACACCTATATAGATCAAGAGAGTAGTTTGTGGTCATCGGAGAAGTTGGTGCACTCAAGTAGAGCGAAACCTTAACAATATATAGTTTGAAAAGGGGGCATACAGGAGTAGATCGGTAGCACCATCATCAATTGAGAAGGTAACTCATGTTTGAACACTGGTAGTTCAAGTATCACAGTCTCGCTTAACATTTTAATTCGACAGGTATTGGATCAGTTTGTTACAACATAGGTACGATATCATCACTCGAGGTAGCAACCGGAAAATATACGCCTAAGGCATATCGCTTTGATGCGGTACTGGGTCCTTTTTGCGTTAATAGCATTTACTTATATAAATAAGATGAGCCGAAAGCGACAACAGTGATATTTACAAAAACATAAAAACAAAAACGCAAAAGTAATTGTGTAGCTTATACGGACTGGTTGTTGGCTCTAACACGAACCCAAAATGACAGCAGTGACCACGGCATAGGTGTTTAGTGTCTCCTGCATTTGTCTAAAGGGACCTCCTGCATTTAGGAAAATGATATGATTGTTGTTAGGTAGTTTATCAATCAACACCATTGGGAGATCATTAACTCCATTAACTCAATATGCCCTGCAAGTCATATAAACTCATGTCAACTTTCACATGAACACTACATTGTTGGTTTGTTTAAACATGATCTTACAACATGTCAATATAACACTCGAATCTAGCCCATTAGTAAAGGTTAAAAAAAACGTACACTCATATACAGAGAGAATATAGCCATTCATAACACAAACAAATAAAACTAAGCCGATATAAACTACAACTCACCTATTCTGGCAACATGCTGCCCAACCATAGTTCCTAATTCACTCACACCAACTGCTTTTCCTTGTTCATCCTGCGTAACGACCGTAAATAGGAATTCTATTCCTCGCCTAGTTACGACATAGGTTACCACCTGCAAAACAATTATCGGAGATTTAAATTAAAGGAATCAAAATTTATAGCTTCAAGGAAATAGATGCTCAAACTGCCCGTTTCTCGGCAACCTAAAATGCGCAATCTGCCCATACCACGGCTATAGATAAGTGGGTTGTGTTGGATGGGTAACTGGTAATGAGACTATTCAAAAATAAAGATCAAATCATTAGAGTTTATAGTCAATCAAAATCTAAATCAAACAACGAATTTATATAAATAACATCAATAAACTAAGCCACAATCGAAAATTAAAAAAAGGCCACAGAAATAAGATTATGGCGTTAATAAAAAAAAAAAAAAAAAATCCTTTTTTCCCTTAATAGGAACACATATAAATACTAAGGTTATGATTAGGCATAAAGGTACTTTTTCGAGGTGTGTGTTTAATGAATTTTATGGCATTGAGCTGTTTTGTTCTATTGGAGTCGTTGATGTGTGAGAATGTATATGTGCACATATGCTTCAACTCACGCTCAGGAAGACCATAAGACGAACAGAAATGAAAAAAAACAAACCTGCATAAAGCTATACAACGACAAATGCAGCATAGAACTGTTCCCTTCGCTCGTTAAGATTCTTCATTTGCTCCTTGTAGTGATTTGCTATATATTGTTTGGCAGCTTCAACCTTCTGCTTAGTAGCATTTGAAGGTGCTTCGTCACTTGATACTCTTAATCCTTCCTTTCAGTTACTCCTAACTTCCTTTAACGATGAAGGTTTAGGTTTCTCTTTGGGCTTCAACTTTTTACACCAACGCTTTGCAAAATCCATCTGTTTAGTCAACCAACACTTTCTCGTAATCAACACTCAACTCCAACGGAAAGTGAAAAAAAAAAGGCCAATTTTCTCTTTTCTCCGTGTTCCAACTTCCAATAACGTTACATCCGAATTATTGATCAAACAAACTATCGATATATTGCCGATTCAGAAGTACACAATTCCAGTTAACCCTGCAATGACATAACAATTAATAAAATTTAATTTCAATGACTAAAGATAATTCTAAACACAAATAACAAACATTATTAAAGAACAACAGATGTGCATGTTGAGACAAATAAAAAGAGCACTAAGTTAATACAAAAATTGTACATAATAGATAAAAGATTATATATCACCAAAAGCAAAACTGCACATTACTTCAGCAAAAAGATTATATTACATATCATAGTATTACGTAATTGGTAATACTTATATGTTTAAAACTTATTCAAAGCAATTATGAGACGGTGATATGTAATAATTTATTAACCAAAAACAAAAAAAAAACAACCAACCTTCACATACAAGTCCAGCTCACAAGTAAACCACTACGGTTCTACAACCGTATCACAGCTGACATACTTCAGAAGAACAACATCCTGCAAACAAATTTTTTGGTTAAAACAACATCCTATAAAAGATTATCTTGTTTAAGGGAAACATGATAAAAATTAAGCTAAAAAATAAATATACAATCTATGGTATTTAAGATAAGATCCTCACTTTCAAGTGGCTTGGCAAGAGAATCAATCTTAAACAGACAACTACATAAATATTTTGGAAGAACAGCCTCCTAAATATTATTATTCTGTTTCAAAGAAAACATAATAACGGTTAGGATTCAAAGATATACAATTGGAGTACGGTAAAGATATGCAAGATCCTAACCTTCAAGTGGCTTGGCAAGATGACCAGTCTTAAAGGAACATCAACATTAAAACCCTCGAGCTGTATCCCATATCTGAAAGTATATAAAATGTAAGCTCATAGAATGTAATAACCAAAGAGAACTGGCATTATACCATTCATTGAACAAATCCATGGAAAGTTATTAAACTTGGACTTTGTATGCAACATAAAAAGAGAGAACAGACAAACAAAAACATGTATTATCTTTAGTTTCTACTTCGAGCTAGTCAACCTCAACACCTCTAGAACCGTTTGTGGGTTTCTTGATTCTGCAACGGTTTATAGATTCAGTGGCTGCGATAAATATGCAAACGGGATTAATAGCCATGTTACTTATAAAGCAAATCATCATACTAATTGTCATCAATCGACACCAAAATTTTAAATCTATTTTTTAAACCGATATTAAATAATAGAACCAAATAAATATAACATATTACCTGACCATTGGCGATTATTAGCTACACATGATATTGTCCACCACTTTCTTTAACAATTGTCATAGCCTCTTCGATTATAGAGGCGAATGAAACATGAGCAAAAGATGTCCATGGGAAAATCGTACAGCTTATATGCATCTACAAAACCATCATTCCAAATTATGTAATTTCAAAAAAAAAAAAAAAAATCCTTTTTATTTATGCAAATTCATTCACTATTTCTTCATTATATATTTTTTTTTATAAAAATGATATGAAAACACATCAATTAACAAAACTCCATCATAATTTATACACAGTTCTTACAGATCAATTCTACCTGAACTAAATAACCAAACAATTCTACAAAAATATGTTCTTTAAACATCAATCAAACCATATATCGTATGCAATCTTAATCCATCAAATACACATGTAAACCATAAATCATGTCAAATCATGTCCTAGAAAGCCCTATTCAATTTAAACTTCTAGATCAAAACCTGAACAAAGCGAACAGTAGGTTCTAGTTCCTTCATTAATCAATAAGAAGGTTATGGTTCCTGCATTAATCAATAAAAATGATTAGCAGCACTGGCTTCTATCCAATGTACATTAACTTCAACTTAGTAAACGAAATAAAAGAGGCAATCAACTTCAATTCTGCATACTCCACTATTTGCATAGTTCTTTTTTTTTTCTTTTTTTTTTTGCTTATAGGCAATTCAATATATCTAATTTCATTTTAGTGAAGAAAGTGAAACCTAACACATATATACATAAAACATATAATCCATGAACAAAGTCAAATTTTAGATGAAAATTAGAAAACCAAATTACAAAACCTGTAAACCCTAATTTAGAATCAAAACCTATAAACCCTAAATTAGAAACCTGTCACAATTCGAAGCAACCTCATGTAGAAACATGGAATGCGTTCATAGTTACCATTTTCAAAATCCATGGTGAATCGGTTTCAATTGACCAAGAAGACCTTTATGAAATCGATGACACACACGATGAGATTGAATAAAAAGAAGAAAACGAACGTCAATAAAGCAAAAGATAAAAAAAAATTCATTCAGAGAAGAGGACCAAACTCACCAAGATGAATAATTTCTTGTAAGAAACATCAATTAATCGCCTAAGCCGGAGGCTGTGTACTGATTATGGAACCCTAACCTATTGATTTGATTCTCTTCAATCTTTGAGCCAAAAGAAACAGAGACCGCGAGTATGATGAATCATAGGCTTTGCGAAGATGTAGAATCGTTGATGGCGTCTAGAAGGATAGCGGCTTGTACTTTACGATGTACATGGAAGATTGCGACGATGTAGAATGGAGATAATTGAAAATGAAATGAAATGCTAGGGTTAGATAAGCGAATAGGAGATGGAATGTTAGGGTTTTAATACTCGGGTTAAAACAGAATATGGGTCGGATCACCGCGTTAGCATGTGGTGATGACATGTGTCATGGAGCTCTAGAAAAGGGCCATATGGCACCCTAGCTACTCCTTTATTAAAAGAAGGAGATTGATGAGGTGGGGTCCGGTCCAACTGAACCGGCCCACACCATTAAACAATAATAACCCGGTCTACTCAATTTAAATATTAAATGATAGAGCATAAAACTTATTGATAATTCAGTCTCTTTATCATATCACAAAAAACCTTCAGTATTTTGAATCTCTTTTAAGAGTTTAAAGTTCACTAATAATAATCCTTTTAAACTTCAGTATAACTAGTGCGTTTCGCAGCCTCACGTTGCAGCGATGATTCAAGATGTGTAAAACGCCTTGTATTGTCAAAACTTTGATAACGGCATCCATGTACTAAAATCCAAACCCGAAATCCTATACCCCAAAAATGTCAAAAACTAAAAAAAAAAAAAAAATAGCTCGGGGGTCTAAAATCTAAACCCTAAACCATAAATCATTAAAAACGTCTAAAACCTAAACACCTAAAAACCTAAGAAATAAAAAAAATGGTCTAAACCCTAAACACCTAAAAAAATGTAAAAAAGAAAAAAAATGGCGCAACTGGAATTTGTATTGTTAAAACTTTGATCAATAGTACGACGACGCCTAAACCCTAACCCATTTAAAAGGTCAACAAGAAAAGAAAAAAAAAACAAAAGCTTAAACCCAAAACCGTTAAAAAACGTTTAAAAAAGCCACATGGACCAATAGCTTGGTGCCACATGACACCAAACTATTGGGAAGTTACTGTTCATCCCATTGTAATTTTAACCTATAGGATAATAATATATTTTTTCAAATCTAATATTTACAAAGTTTTACGTGTTTTCTTACATCCAAATTCTCTCTAGCAATTGTTGGATTTATCTCTATGGGCTAGTATTAGACTTGACAATTTCAACTCATCTTGTTGAGTTTGAGTTGTTTTGGGTTTAAAATTTGACCTTGTGAGTTAAAATGAGTTTAGTATAGTTTTCAAGGATGTTAGGATGGGTAATTTTAATTCTAGGATATAAGTAAGTGGGTCAGGATGAGTATGTCAAAAAAAACAAATAGGTCAGGATGGGTATTTTTAGATAATCATATACAAATCTGAATTAAAACTCACCCAACACCAAAAACGTTAATGCGTCATAGAAATGAATGTCATTAAAAACAAAAAATTATATCTTTTGCATTTGTTGATCACCCTAGTCGGTTCAAAACCGTTCGGGTCATTAACGAACGCCAATGTCGAATCAACACGGGTTGTTAACGAGACCGATCTCATCGAAACGGTTGAGTCGTTAGCGGGCTTGATCGAGTCCTAACGGTCTGGGTTGTTGACCGGACCGTTCGGGTCGAAATGGTTTGGTTGTTGACGGGCTCGGTCGGGTCGAAACGGTCCGTGTTGCTAACGGGATCGGTTAGGCCGAAACGGTTTGGGTCGCTACCGGGCACGACCGAGTCGAAATGGTTTGGGTCGCTACGGGACGGGTCAGGTTGAAACGGTCTGGGTCGTTACCGGGCCCGGTCGGGTCGAAATGGTCCGGGTCGCTACGGGACGGGTCAGGTTGAAACGGTCTGGGTCGTTACTGCTGTAACACCCCAACCGATGGCGGAAACATCGGGGTGCCACGTATTGATGATTGTTCAGTAGCTCATGGTGAATAATAAATTTCATTAATTGATTTACATAAATTACATACAATTGTTCTACAAAAATTCGTACATCAAATTGAATTAAACTATGCACATATCTCCAAGCAAATCTTCAAGCAAGTAGAACCTGAAACATGTTAAGTTGAAAATATTTTGGGTCAACAATTGTTGGTGAGAATACATAGGTTTGTGAAAATAAATGATAACGATAGTTTGTACAACATTCAAAATTGTAAGATGATAGAGTATGATACCGACATGTAGCAATGCGTCTTTGTACAACCAAACCTTGTGTCGACTGATGACTAACTCGCAAGTTAGTTAAATGTTATTACTGTTATCGATCATCCCTGAGTCTATGCGGGGGATGGGTTTGTCAGACCTATAGCGCTATAATCTAAACAGGCGGCTTGATCAATGTTAATGATTGTACTGTGTCTTTTTGTTACAGTCAAATGATAGAATGAGTAAATGATAGTGTAATTGAATCACAAGTTTAAACAATATAAGAATGAGTAAATGATAGAGTATAAAATGTTTAAACATGTTTCACCCCAAAATGTAAAACGGAAAAAGGGGCTATGTAAACTCACCTTGGTATAGTATTAGGTATTGAGAATTTGTATAAGTGTAGCCCAATAGATTGCCAAGTATTACCCTATGTATAAGGCAACAAATAAGTCTAAGTCTAACTAATTTATAAGTATATCCTAGGGTTTCGATTTGGGGATATCCAATTGTTGAATTTAAAATAAAATGTTAATTAAATAAAAGGGAAATTAAATAAAAGAAAGTCTTTTTATAAAATTTGAATTTAGGATGTTCACAATAATGTATTTGAAGTATAAAATAATTTTTATAAAATTATTTCCTTTAAAATAGATTTTTAAATCTATTTATTACAAATTGCCAAACTTTAACTTTAATATTTAAAAATACAAACATTAAAGAATTATTATTTTAAAAATCATATTTCTGTTCTAAATAATTAAAAATAAATTGTATAAAATTTTGATGCAAAAATAATGAAAATTGAATTTATTATGATTTAATTATGATTAGATCTAACAAAAATTGATTAAAAATATAAAATAAATGATTTTTCTGAATTAAAAATTATTTCAGTAAAGTTTAACATGGTATAAACATGGGATAATTTTTGTGGATTTTAATAAAGTTGTTTTGATATTTTAATGGATTTTTATAAATATAATAGTATAAAAATGATTTAATTATTATAAATATTAAATAAATGAATTTCTGAATAATAAAAATTGTAAATAAAACTTTTATCTCAGATTAAACAAATATAATTTTTTTAGAATTTATAAAATAGTTTTAATAATTAAAAATGAATTTATAAGATTAAATGTAATTTATATATTACTAATTGATTTAAAAAGGTTTAATGAGAAAAAAAATGGAATGGGACGCCACTGCCGGGACTCGAACCCGGGTGGCTTAGGGCCATGCAAACAGTCACAACCACTTGGTCTAGACCAGTGGTTGTGATTGTTTTTGTTTTTAATTATATAAATATGCTATGCAAATCTAGTTTATCCCCAATTCAACAATTACGAACCCTAGCTTAATCAATTGTCTGATTCACACATCAATAGCCCAATCAACCTTAGGGCTATTGATGTGTGAATGCCGATGAATAAAACCCATATAAAAATTTGAGCTTACAATGTTGTTTCGATGACGAATGGCCGGTCAAACCAGAAGTCAAAATCACGATCGTATGAACAAGGACTGTGTTTAAGTGAAGAATTGAGGGGTTAAGAGACGAAGATTGGCGAGTTGTGAATGCTTAGGGACGATCAATTTATAGTGTGGGTGCATCAGTGATCAAATTGGCATAGTTGACCATACATTGAAGTCTTCACGCGAGTTATGGTTAATTGATGGATAATTGGTCTGTAATCAATGGGTATCTAAGTCAGACGAGGCCGATAATTACGTTTCCTAAGTCAACTATGATAATATTTCGTGCAAAAATGGAAATTGATTGGTCAAAGTTATTAACTATATTCATATCTGTTGCAGCACGATGACAGGGGAGAAAAAGAATGAATTGAATGTGGCATTAAATAGAATTAACGCTGGGTAAGAATCAAAAAGGTTGTGTGGAGCAGGTGGGAAACGAACGTGTGTGTGTGCGTGGTGACTCGGGTTCGAAACCCGTTTTAGACAAAAAGTATTTTTTTTTTTTTTAAAGTCAGACAAGGGGGGTTTGGGCCTTTGGTTGGGTTGGGCTTGGGTTTGAACCTTGGGCCGGGTGTGGACCCTATTGGGCTGATCTAGGCTGATTCAATTGTGTTTGTGTGTATAACTTGTTATTATTATTATTATTATTATTATTATTATTATTATTATTATTATTATTATTATTATTATTATTATTATTATTATTATTATTATAATAATATATATATATATATATATGTGTGTATGTATGAATATATATCATTGTATTAGGCTAAAAAAAAATGTCATCCAAAATTAAAACTTGCCGTTTTAATTCGTAACGTGAAATGTTACAACTGCACCCGGTCGGGTCGAAACGGCCCGGGTCGCTACGGGACGGGTCAGGTTGAAACGGTCTGGGTCGTTATTGCACCCGGTCGGGTCGAAACGGCCCGGGTCGCTACGGGACGGGTCAGGTTGAAACGGTCTGGGTCGTTACTGCACCCGGTCGGGTCGAAACGGTCCGGGTCGCTACGGGACGGGTCAAGTTGAAACAGTTTGGGTCGTTACCGCGCCCGGTCAGGTCGAAACGGTTCGGGTCGCTACTGGGCCCGGCCGGGTCAAAACGGTTCGGGTCGCTACGGGACGGGTTAGGTTGAAACAGTCTGGGTTGTTACCGCGCCCGGTCGGGTCGAAACGGTTCGGGTCGCTACCGGGCCCGGTGGGGTAAAAACGATCTGGGTCGCTACGGGACGGGTCAGGTTAAAACGGTCTGGGTCGTTACCGGACCCGTTCGGGTCAAAACGGCCCGAGTCGCTACCGGGCTCGGCCGGTTCAAAACGGTTCCGGTCGCTAACAGTCCCGATCGGGTCAAAACGGCCCGCGCCCTTACTGGGCCTGTTCGGGACGAAAGTTTCGGTCGTTAAAGGGCCATTCGGGTTAAAACGGTCCCGGTCGTTGACGAGCCCGACCGGGTCGAAACGGGTCGGGTCGTTGACGGGCCAGGGGGTCGAAACGGTCTTGGTCGTTAACGATCCAGTCATGTCGAAACGGTCCGGGTCGCTAACGGGCCCTAGTCCGGTTGAAATGGTTCGGGTCGCTAACGGGCCTAGTCGTTGACGAGCCCGATCGGATCAAAACAGTCCGGATCGCTAACATGCCCGGTCGGGTTGAAACGGTTCCAGTCGGTAATGGGCCCGGCCGTGTCGAAACGGTCATGGTTGATAACGGGTCCGATCAGGTCGAAACAGTCCGGGTCACTACCGGGCCCGGCCGGGTCGTAATGGTCCGAGTTGTTAACCAGCCCGATATGGTCGAACCGGTCCGGGTCGAAATGAAATATTTCGGATCCCTTAAAATTTTATTTTTATGTTTATTTTTTTTAATTTTAAATTTGTTTTTTTTTTACTTTTTTTATTGTTATTTTAATTTTGTTTTTTTAAATCTAGTCTATTTTGATGTGAACCTATCTTAATCCAAACCATTCAGACCCAATCCCAAACGTATCCTGACCTAACTCATCCTAACCTATTTTTTTAATCTACTCATCTTGACTCAAACCCATCCTGACTCAATAACCAACCCAACCTAACCCAACCTACTCATTTTACCACCCATAGATAGTATCATAGGCCCAACTAGAGCTTGTTTGTCTAAATCGGAAATCGTATGGATGGGCCTAGAATATATAAGCCCATCGAAGGAAATTTAATTTGAAGTTTGCTTTATGTAATGAATGGGATATGAGTAGGGATGAGCATTCAAGCCCGAATACCGATCCCGTCCCGTCCCGATCCCGATACCGTACCGAACCGATACCGAACCGAGGGGTTTCGGGATCGGTATCGGTATCCATATTTATGGATTTTCGGTTTCGGTATTATCGGTATCGGTACGGGATCGGTACGGTATCGGTATTTTAAGGCAAAATACCGATACCATACCGGTACCGTACCGATACCGAACCGATACCGTACCGTACCGTATGTGTTCGGTATCGGGATCGGTATTGGGTTTTTGGACTTTTCGGTATCGGTATTGTCGGGATCGGTATCGGTTCGGTACCGATCCCGTCCCGAGCTCATCCCTAGATATGAGTATCACACAACCAAATACTAACCAAAGTAGAGAAGGATCAGTCTATTAATGGAAGGATTACAAACTGAAATTATTGCAACAATATCTATATCTATAATCTATAATCTATAATCTATAATCTATAATACATTATAAAGGAGGAGTGATGACTAAGATAGTAATTTTTATTTCCGTACAAGTTAAGAAGCAACATGTACAATATATTTAAGCAAGAAATTTAAGGGTATTATGGGCATAGTTGTGACAATTAAGACACTTAAAAGGGTAATATAGACATTTCACCCTTCTCATCCTTTACAATGTCAAAACAAATTTACAATTCTACCCTTTATATTCCATCCATACCCCTATCTTTGTCCTAAAAACTGCAAATTTATTCCCTCTTACATACTAATCGATTCATGTGGTTGTCATTCTTTAACTTTCTTTAACCGTTACAAATTGAAGGCCCTCCTCCTGAATTTACATGGGAAAGATTCTTGAGGTACTGAAGAACTGGCTTGAGAGGAGTATTCAAGTTATTGTGGTGACAGATGGTGAGTGTATCTTGGGTTTGGGAGATCTTGGGTGTCAGGTCAAATAAGCTGATTTTCTTTACTTGATGATAATTTGTTTTATTTTATGTATTAGTATTGTTGTCCAATAATGGAACTACAATAATTTGTTCAGGGTATGGGAATTCCAGTTGTGAAACTTGCTCTATATACTGCACTTGGTGGAGTTAGGCCTTCTGCGGTAAGCTTCTTTGTGGTTGGCAAATTCAATCTTATGATTCTAGATGGATGGTGATTGCATGATTACTTAATTCTGTATTCAAATTAGTAGGTAGATGTGTACATATTTCAATTTAAAACCTGTTCAATTGTATATTAAATTGTTTCTTTAACTGGTCTATTTAGTGCTTGCCTATTACCATTGATGTGGGGACGAACAACCAGAAAAATATTGGATGATGAGTTCTATATTGGTCTTAGACAAAAGAGGGCCACTGGAAAGGTACGCATAGACTGGTCATACTAAATTAGGGTCCTTGAACATATTTTGATTTTAATTATGCCTGTTCCATTATGTTGTTTCTGCAGGAATAGTATGACTTACTTGAAGAGTTCATGTCTGCAGTCAAACAGAACTATGGTGAAAAAGTGCTTGTGCAGGTAAATAATCCATGTGGCTCTTAAAAGTTAGATTTAACTATTAGAGCTCAGAAATGTACCTTTTATGCACTCTTATGTAAGGGTGCAAACGAGTCGAGCTAAGCCCGAGCTCGGCTTGATTCAAGCATTGTTCATAAAGCTCGAGCTCGGCTCGATGGTAGGTTTCCAAGCTCGAGCTCGACTCTTTAATTTATATTAATTGTAATACTTATTTTATATATAATTTGGTTATTTGTTCATAGTTTTATAAGTACTAATTATTATAGATAAATACATATTTAATATCTTAAAATTTATATCATAGTGTGCTCGTTAAGGCTCGCGAGCCGGCTCGAGCTCGATAAACAAAGCTCGAGCTCGTTTAGGCTCGGCTCCTTTCGAGCTTTTTTCGAGCCGAGCTACTCTTTGCACCCCTACTCTTATGTCTGTATCGCCTAAAACTTGCAGTTAGAAGACTTTGCAAACCACAATGCATTTGAGCTGTTAGCCAAATATTTAAGAAAAAAATTCAACAAAGCTCGTTTTTTAAAATATAATTTAAATCCCTTTTAAACAATCCTATAGAATGAGCATATGGATTTTAGTAATGTGCACAAAGTCTAGCTGTTCTTTTATATCATAAATTTATTATTTAGGAGCAAAAGCTACACATGTCATCTTTTTTCACATTACTAATTCATGCAGGTGGTTTTCTGAATTCATTTCCTGTTAATGGGTTTATTCGAGTTATGTTTTATTTCTACGGTCAAATGGGTAAAAGCAAAAAAATTTAAAAAATTGGTTAAACTGATATAAAGTCACCCAAAGTTTATAGTTAATGCATACACCTATTAAAGATCATTTGCACATCATCTCTTTTAGATTTACGCCACCACATTTTATGTTCTTGACTATTTTACCCTTGACCAACTAATGCTTTCTTTTCACCGTTATGCGGGGTAAAAAAACCCAACCTGCAGCCTCTATTCATACTTATTCTTAAGAATATATCGGTAAAGCATCCATGCATAAAACTAATTACTCAAGTGGTTTTACTGAGATATATCTATGCATCATGACTTAAGAGGAATGAACCCAATCTCCAATTTCATTGATGTCTTATACATTGTTGTATTTCAGGCGGGGACCGGTATAGCAGAGCTTATTGCTCTTGAGTTATCAACAAAGGTACCAGCTTGATACTAAAGATTACCTTTTAGTTGTATAACATTCACTAATAATGGCTGCTTTTCTTATCGCTTTGTTTGATTTAAAAACAAGTTCTCACTTATGAAGAATGAAATAGCTTCAAAAATAACAAAAAAAAAAATGGTTCACATACAATTGATTACAAAACACAGGCGATTGAATAAACAAATAGAGAAATAAGAAACATAACATATTAACAATGAGCAATCATGGAGTTTATTGGACCTGAGCAATGACGTCACGGCCTTCAATGGGGTGGAGCCGTGGAGTCGAGGTAAAGACATTTTAAAGTTGTGGATGATAAATGATGGAAAGTCATGTTATCTGAGATGAAAGATTGAAATTCCAGAGAGAATACAACAAAGGCTTGCTATGGCGGAAGGAAGCATCGATGATTGGCAATGGCCAAGAGATGTTGAAAGCGGGAATAAATCTGGAGGCGCTCGCATGCATTTTCAAGAAGGCTAGCGAAGAAGGTGATTTTGTGGGAATTAGTCTTAATTCAGGGATCAGTGTTTCTCACCCTATTGTACGCCGACGATGTGATCATAATGAGAGAATGGACTCATGACAACATAGAAAAAACGGCCCGGCTTATAAGAATTTTTAATATTTGTTCAGGACTAAAAATTAATCTTCATAAATTCCATCATTTTGGTATAGGTGTAGAAGATATGGAGACTGAAAGCATGGCGGAAATTTTGGGATGTAGAGTCGGAAATTTTCCATTTGATTATGTTGGTATTTAGTAGGCACGAATATGAACAAAGCCCTTCATTGGTCATCAGTGATAAACACGGTACAACAAAGATTAGCTTCTTGGAAGGCGAAACATCTTTTGATGGGAGGTAGGTTTGTGCTCATAAAATCGGTACTTTCAAGTCTGCCTATATACTTTATGTCACTGTATAAAGCTCCCATGGCTGTCATTAATAAGCTAGAAGGGTTAATGAAGAGTTTCTTGTGGGTCGGCGCTTCTAATGTAAAGAAACTTCGTTGGGTATCGTGGGAGGTGGTAACAACGACTAAAAAGGATGGTGTCCTGGGTATATCTAGGCTAACTGATGTGAACAAGGTGCTGTTAACAAAGTGGGCTTGGCGTTTCTATAATATGAAGGATTCTCTTTGGCGTTGCGTGGTCGAAGCGGTTCATGGTGGAAGGGGTCGATGGGTTTTTCTGCTGGCTGATAAAGGGCAGCGCGGGTGCTGGATAAATATTGTTTCCCTCATTATCAAAATGAAACTACAAGACAGAAGCCTAAATAACAGTATACGGGCTGCAGTTGGAAACGGAGGTCAGGTCCGTTTTTGGCTCGACAACTGGTTTGGTGACTCATTGCTTAAAGACAGATGGCCATCCTTATATAAATTGGAGAAAGTCAAAAGCTGCACTGTTAGGGACAGATTTATTGTCGATTCAGGCAGGTTCTGTTTTGCTCAAAGCTGGTCGAGAGGTCCGCAAACAGTGGCTGAAATTTCTGAACAACAGGAGCTGTTTGAGGTTTGTTCCAGAATCACGTTTGGGCTCGGTCAGGATAAATGGTTATGGGATGATGTTTTTAAAGGGGAGTACTCGGTTGCGGAGGTCAAAAAGCTGCTGAGAGTGGGTAGGGACGTGACCAGACAGCACTATATGAAGTGGGATAGTTGGTTACCATTAAAAGTGAATTTATTCATTTGGCGTGCCGAGATGAATCGGCTTCCGACACGGGTTGAGCTGGTTAGAAGGAGAATAAACATCAGTGATGTCTCGTGTATTTTCTGTTCAGCTGCAGACGAGACGTTAGACCACTTATTTACGGGCTGCATCTTCGCGACAGGTATTTAGGCAGGTATCGGGACGTGGTGCAAGTTCGGTCCCATTTATGTTTTTGATTTTAACGATCTGCTTACTTTAATTGATGTGAGAACCGGCTGCAAAAGAGGATCAGTTGTTGGGCTATTTGGCGAGCTCGGAACAGGAGGATTTTTGTAGGTGTTGAAGTGAAGGCGTGTGACACATTGGCATTAATAAAGTCTCTTTCGTTCTTATGGTTTAGGAGTCGATCGATGTATTCGTTTCTTGTATGGAAGGACTGGGCAATATACCCTTTGTATATGTTGTAATTTTTTCGATGGCGGTCCTCCTTTCGAGGGCATGTCGTGTTTTAATGAAGTTTACAGTTAAAAAAAAGATTAAATTTAGGAAATAAACTCCTCATGACTTTTTTTTTTAAATCATACACCTGTCTAACCATTCATGATGAACTGAGCTTAATTATCGATGTGTTTTTTTTTTTTGTGTGTTAAACATACGCACCCGCCGCAACGCGCGGGCATGCCCACTAGTTATCTTATTAAGGAGGAGTGATGGCCAACATAGTTATTTTCCTTACCGTACAACTTAAGAAGCAATATGTACAACATAATAAAGCATGAAATTTAAGGGTATTATGGGGATAGTTGTGCCAATTAAGACACCTAGAGGGGTAATATAGACCTTTCACTTGCCTTCTTCTTCACAATATAAAATAAGTGTTCCACCATTGCCCTTATGATCATTGAATCGACTAAGAGAAATCGTTAGGTATTCTGGTATGTTTACTCCAATTAATTACCACTTTTCAAACGATTGAGTAGCCTTCAATTTTATTATTATTATCAATCTGTGCACTCAATTGTCCCTCCATAAATGGCCCTGTCCGTTTCCATATAATTTAACCCACATTTCCTTCATAATAAATTCAACCAGATGAAAGAGGTTCTATGATTCTAGAGGGGTAATATAGACCTTTCACTTGCCTTCTTCTTCACAATATAAAACTAGTGGGAATGCCCGCGCGTTGCTGCGGGTTCATTTGTTTTGTCGCTTCCTAGTTGTTGTTGGAGTTTGTAGTGTGTACATCGTTTGTTGGTGATTCTTTACGGTGACGAATGGTTTATTGGTGGGATGTATGGGTTCGGACAAAAGAGGGAATGAAGGTGAGTGTGGTGGTGTTTTATTGATTCTATGAATAACAAACTTAAGTAAACAAATGTAGTAAATGTAGTAGGATGTTGGTTCGGATGATGTTGAAAGGAAGAAGTGAGGGTAAAGCATGTAGCTAAATATATTAAAAAAAAATGATATTACTGTGTTTGCAAGGGAAAAAGTGACTTTATAGAAAAAAAGAAAGAAATATTTGGATGTTTATAAATCTAATAATGGGATAAGAGAATTTGGAGTATGGCCGATGGAATGTTGTACAACCAAGAAAAAACGTTTTTTTAGATGCGACTTCGTCATATAATAATAGGATTAGAAAATATAGTGACAAGTAATACACAAAAGATTATAGATAATCAATCATCCATGTGATTCAAAGGGAATAAAGATGTAAAATTCATATGTGTGTACATAGTAGGTGTAACCGTGTGTCGCCGGCACACATGGAAAAAATTTATGATGACCTAATCAAACTATTTTTTTCGGCCTGCTGTGCATGTTTAGTATTAGAATTCTTGTTAGTGATTTGGATTTAATATATTAAATGCAATAATGGAAAGAAGATGACAACCATCGGAGGTTTCTCTTTGTAATCTTTGTTGACCAGTTGGTGTTTACATGGACCGTTAACTGAAATCATGAATACATACTGTATACTTTAAATTAAAGCTATACCTTTCATCATATAACAAAGGCGTTAATTGTTACTTCTTTGACCGTTACTATTTTGTTACAAACAATAGCGAGAATGAAGACAAACGCCTGCATTTCAAAATGGTGATTTAGATGCATAAAACAATCGCCTTCAACCATTTATGTAAAAATAGCTACAGTTGATAACTACAATGAACATCAAGTGTTTTTTTTTTGAACGTCCAACTAAACAACGCCAGGTACTTCGTACGCGGCCCCCCAGTGGCAAAGATAGAGGCACAGTCCGGCCCACAACGGACGCACGAAGCCCCTAGCCCGCCCGACAGCCCGCTTCCAGGGAAAACCCGACCCACATACCCGTCCAAAGGCACGACAGTAGTGAACCGGTAAAACCTGGCGAGATCAGGACTCGAACTCATGACCATAGGCTATGAGTCATCCATCATTTCTCATTATGCCCTTCGTGGGAATCGAACTTGAGACCTCCAAGAGAGATCCCTGGTCCATTCACCAACTGAGCTACCCGTGAAGGACAATGAACATCAAGTGTACAATTGAAATTAGTGATCTATAAGCATAAACTATCGCTTGTCAAAAAATACACTTTGACATGTTGGGTATATTTTTATGTTGCATTCAAAAAAAAAAAAAAAACATCAAATGCATGCTGTCAAACACTGCAGTAAACAATTGATAGCTACAAACCTTTGAATTTGTTTGTCCCATGATTGAAGTGTGAATTGAACGTTTTGAATATGGTCATAGGGAAGATGTGGGATCGGAAGATCAAAATTAAATTGAGTCGTGGACAACATAGCCAGTCCATCTTGAGCAAGGTCATTCAATCTTGGCAGTGATTCTCTTTCTTTACTACATAAAGCAGAGAGTAGTTGCATTCCAAGCACTAATTTATGATTTTTTTTTTCTGAACATGTTACGATATTCATATACGCACAAGTTGAACAGTAAGACACAAAATGATGTAACGATGAAGGTTAATTACATGATTGCTACTTGGGAATGGATGAGCTGAAAATCAGAATCATTACATACCAACGATGACAATAGAGATGAGAAAATTGAAACCCCCGTTTCCTCCGTCAATGTTCATAAGTTATCCACAGAACCCTGAAATCTTTGTGCTTTAGAAGCCAGAACGAAGAACATCCCTATCTCATGACACAACTTCATACACAAAAGATGCAAACAAAACAAACAACTAGTTTTATACCCGTCCGGTGGACGGGAACATTTAATGATATAATATCAATACTACACAGAATAAGACGACCCTACAAAAAAAAGGACCAAAATAGGATGAGTTGTTATAGATTTGATACAAAGGTGCCATATGAGATGTCCTAATGGATGGTTTGGTACTTCGGCCCAAGATCATATTTTATCACTAATGGGTCAAACAGGAAAACGTAAGTGCGGTTGATTATTCTTAAAAAAAAAGATTACATAGATGAACATACTCAATCGGGTGACCTTCAGCTCTCATTGTTCATATAGCATCTCTTCCTTTCACTCGCAATCCATAGCGAACAAAATTTTACGTAACAAAAGCGTCACCCTGCAAATCGTAAACAAAATATCACATGTAACCATAACCCATTAAGACTCTAATGTTTAGCCCACTTTATTCTATAGAACGGGTCAATATATTATAATTATACCATGACCTCAATCCAAATAGTTGTTTAAAAAAGAATTCAATTAACAGAAATTGTAAAAAGTAAAAAAAGAAAAAAAGAAAACTTAAATCATATTCTAGCTTCTAACATGAACTTAATATTTTCATTATTAGTAAACATATTATAACTGTCAACAGTTCATTAAATATCATAAACTAAAATGCATTACATGAAAATGAATACATGGGATTAAGAACTTTATACATATTTTTGTGAGTAATGCTATAAAACATAGTTTTTGTAAATCTGTTATTAAAATGTGTGTGCGCGTAAGGGCGTGTGTGATTTTAGAAGTATATATAAAAGGATTTTGTGATTAACTAACCTTGCTCACGTCGTTTATCTTCACCGCCAAAGGAGGTTGCACAATAGTCGTCGCCGGAAATGGCCACCAACGGCCCCCGGAAACGGGTGCCTAAAGGCTTTAATCGCAACCCAAGCCGCCAAGCGTCAACGTCACCGATCATCCAAAAAGGTCATCTAGGGGGGCTATCAACAATTGCGGATCCTGAACATCCTGGTGCAAAATATTTAGCAATTCATCATAATGGAAAACAACAAAGCAAAAGAACCTGACATTCAGGGCAATGACAAATCAAGTATATTCATACAGAATGCTTAGCAACGTTTGCGTCTTGCATAGCAGCGTCTGAATGATATTTTCAGAAGCAGGGCTATAGAACGCCATACTCAGGTAGTTGCATGACATATATCACCCTATGCAAAGAACTAATGAAAATTTCAATAATATTTCTAGCCAGGTTGGTTGTTACTATGGCACAATCCACAAATTTAACCCTCAATTCACATAGTTACCAACAGTTAAGTAGACGTGTCCTTCACTCCTTTGGGGCATGAAGTAAAACTTCAAGACACTTGTATAAGTAGCCCATATCCAAAATCAATAAATTTCTTTAATATGGATTACTTATACAAAGAGCTTTCCATTGTGACGGTGGTCACAACAGCATTGCCGCCTACTGAAAGTCGCGGCGGATACCCAACAACCGTCCACAACTTCTGTACAACTTCAACCATTTGATTACTGGCAACAGTAGGTCCAAATCAAGAATACTAAGATATTATTTATTGAAAACACTAAACCCATTTAGTAAAATCTAAAGAAAAAAACATAACACACAACGTTGCGTGCATCGGAGCGCATTAGGTGAAATGCGCGCAATATTCTCGCATCAGCTATTGCAATGCGCTCTCATCAGCGCAACGGGCGCGTAGTGAGTACATTTTAAAACCAAGCTTGCAATATCTATAACAATATGCACATGTATGTTACTATGTTAGTGACTAAGAAAAACTCAAGGTTGTCATGTGCTGCATATTTCAGCAAAACCCGTGTAGATTAAATGATATCTTATTAAATCCCTTCGGTGTTAAACTAATTAATGTATCATGTATTATGGATCAGACCTAAATAATCCCACCAAAACAACCAGCAAGATAATCTTCACGCTTATTAGATTTTAACCAATCAGAAGCAACCAACTGCATTAAGGTGCCTTTTGCCTTGTACTGTACGTAATTCATTAAGTTGATAGTTTGTTCATTTTTATGTGTCAAAAAGGATATGAAAAAGAACAAAATGATACCTTTCGTTGATCTTTGAGGTAAGTATCACCTATAAGGAATGCGGAAGGATCAGTAGATGCCCAACTGCAAGGCAGATGATAATTGGAGTCTTTTGGAAATGTTGATCCACATGATGAAGGATTTGATTCCTTCTTCTTGTAAATCCCTATAACCCATTTTTTGAACCGCAAGATCATGTGGGGTTTTTTTTTTCACAAATCTAGTTGTTGATGAACATTTATGCTGCGAATTTTCCTGCAACAGATGGATACTGGATGTCATAAGAAGGCTTAAAGGTGTTATTTTTCTTCAAAAAAGATGAAAAAGTAACTACAGATTTGTATTCAAAAGAGACTACAAAATATTTGTAAAGCTAGATTATTACTGAAATAGAACTACTCAACCCGTTTGACCAGCTCATCTGGCCACCTCTGAATGGAAGAATATATTTACTGTGAATATAAGTTTGAATGTGGTAGACACTTGTTATATATCACTGAGTGATGGTATAACTATCAAACAAAAACAGTCATAAGTTACAACAAAAGCATTTTTTTTGGGAAGGTGTGTTTCAGCGGAGAATCCAAACGACGCACAACCCCTCAACCCCAGTTCAAATTGTAACATAGCAAAATTTTCCCCAAAATTTTAATACATAAAAAGCCCTTATATATATATATATATATTATTACACCTTTATCATTAATATTATACAAATGTGCCTAAGTCTTTATTTATCCTAACTCACAACTTATATACATACATAAATGTATATAAATAATAATAATAATAATAATAATAATAATAATAATAATAATATGATTCTAAATTCTTTTTTTGTTACATACAAGATTTTTTTTTTATTTTAAATAAAGCCTTGAGTCAAATAGTCAAAGTCCTAGTCAAAGTCTTAGTTAAACAGTCAAAGTCTTAGTCAAATAGTCAATTAATCATAAAACCTTACTTTATGGTGTTGACCAATTTTAATGGCTAATTGACTCCAAAACTAGTATAAAAACCCACCTATGACCCATTATACTTTGCACCTCTAAATCGATTGTTTCAATCCGATTTAACTTTCCCTCATACCTTTCTTCTATAGTCTATTACTTCTACAATTGAAGCTTTGATTATAAGCTCTTGTAAATGGCGAATTGGAAGCTTGATATTCTTTCTTTTTCGTTTTCTTCAATTTGGACTAGCTACGTTGTTGAGTCTTTGGGATTCGCCTCGCATACATTCACAACACATTATTCTATTTTTTTTTACGAGACATAACATTTTGCTAAGGTGAGTTTTACATAGCCCCTTTTCTATTTATCACCATTTTTGGGGTGAAACATGTTACAACAATATTTATGCAATTCAATCATAAATGTGTCTATGTGTATTTCTATGTTGCATTATGTCTTGAACATGACTAGGTTAAGCACAATTCTAGCATAAACATTCATCAGCCAAACGGTATACATTGATAGATCTATTGGACTGACAATCCCACCCGGATACGTGCCTCCTACAAAGGTTGCGTGGGTGTTTGTTACTACAATATAAACGAGTGAACCATGAGCGTATGGGATGTACCACAATACAACAGTCACAAGGTTGATTATGCACTCGATTTACTTCTAGTATGTCTTCACATATGGACTAGATTGCCATGACACATGAATTGCACAACAATTTTATTCGATTATCAAAACCTATGTAATTCTCACCAACTTTTGTTGACCCAAAATATTTTCAACTTAACATGTTTCAGGTTCTACTTGCTTGAAGATTTGAATTAATGCTTGAAGATGTGTGCATAGTTTTATTCAATTTGATGTACGAATTCTTGTAGAACAATTGTATGTAATTTATTTAAATCATATAATGAAATTTATTATTTACCATGAGCTACTGAACAATCATCAATACGTGACATCCCGATGTTTCCGCCATCGGTTGGGGTGTTACACAAATCCAGGCCAAACGCAGGTGTTGAATTTCTCACCCCTTAGTGCGAGCGGGGGGACTCGAACAGGTAACTCTCAACATCTAACCTAATGGAGCTCTTAACACCTCAACAAATGGAGCTCCATACATCTCATTTCACAACTTCTCAGCTTTGTGTATAGAAGAAGCACCATCTCATAACTGTTGGGCCCAAATTAAATATGGTTATGACTCAAGCGCTGCCTCGCTTATTTAGCGACTCAACAAAAAAAAATGTTTTTTTTTTAGTGAGACGAGCTTTTTTAAACCAAGAAAGCAAAAAGGATTGAAAAAAGGACACGACAGCAATGAAAGCCTAAACCAAATTACCTGAGGGAAGGTGAACTGTGATAATACTAAAAGGTATTGAGTGGATCAAGTCATATGTAACTGATGAACATATGGGCTATATTATTAAAAAAATATAACACCTGGGAACTAAGCAGCAACAAACAACATACCTAGCCCATAAACATTTCCTTTAAAATTATACATGGAAGTTCGCAAACGAAAAGACACATAAATATATGCAGACATAGACAAAAAATTAACACATGAATAAACACCTGATCAAGCAACACATGCTGAATAGAGTGAAAATCATACAGAGCTTGAAACAATGCGCCAAACCAGAACGCAACCTGCGTAAAACACCAAAAACACATATTTCAGTAGGTCACCCATCTATGCACAACAGCTACATTGAAACATTGTTAAACCCATTCCCATTACACCACAGCTTTCACAAAAGAAACCAAAAATCGTCTTATCAAACGGCTAAGCACATCTTGAAAAACATCGGAAATCAACACTAAAAATTAAAGCAAAGAACATAAATGTAAAACACAGTATATACACACCCACTTAATCCCAAACCATCCAAAAAAAGGAAAAAACCACATTCGCTCAATAAATTGATAACTTAGGTTTTTTATCAGTATTATTCAAAACACAATTATTAGCACAAAGTGGCAGAAAATAATTAACATGATACATGTAAACCACAAACCTTCCTTCTTTGGCAATGGTTTCCTCTCTTTCAAGATTACAGTTCATGCATAAAACCTCCTGTAACAGCCTACTCGTGTAAGGATGAGATAGAAGAAATATCACTCTCTAAATAGTTGATCATAGATCGATCATCAATGGGTCACTATTATTGGTTACGCTCCTATCTTCATGGTTTGCTCTAAAGTAACCGACTTATAGTCTTATTGGTCTCAATCTTGTTCTGTTTTATTTCTTTTGGGTTGTTTTCACAGCCGACTAATATTCTGATTACAATCTGTTTGATTTCATTTAATATAAATAAATCATACCTATAATTTGACATAATGTATTTCCTATCTTTATAATCAAAGTTTTAGAAACACAAATTGACCAACCAAACAATTAAATGCAGAAACTTAACTCAAAAAATGGAAGTCATAAGGGACTAAAACGAACAAAACCTAATTATACCTGAGCGTTACACAAGGGCATTTATTTTGAGCTTTTAAGGCAGTGCTTTTGGAGCACGAAATACCTTCGTCGAGGTTATTGCAATAAAAAAAGGAGCCACCCTCGCTTCAGCCTTCTGAATTTATTATTAAAGCATCTCGGTGAGGGATAGGTTGATTGAGCAGCACGACCGTCGATTAAGAGATGCCGATGATCGCCTTGGTGGTTCAGTGACCGATGGAAAATCTCTCTCTGTTTAGGAATGTGAATGAATTGAGAACAAAGAGGGTATGTATAATTTACATGTGGTTTTGCTGAAGCAGTTATTGCCGGCAACGTGGGTTTGAGAAAAATGCGGAAGAAAACTGTTTAGGAATAATCACGTATCAATTAATTAACCGCATCAAACAACAGGATCATGGGTGAGAGGTAAGCGCATATAATGGCGGGAACAGGTTTCCAGTAACTGCTGAGAAAATCATAACCCATCAATTTATGTGGTCAGGATTGTTTATTTTTTTGACCTAACGGCTGAATTTAAACAAAAAACGGTTAACACGGGCTGGCGTCAATATTATATTTAATTAGATAACATTAAAGTTACAAAAACATTATTCCACATTATGTAATTAACTGCAAATGTTCATAGCTTTTTTAATGCCTCTAAAAAGTACTCCTACCTTTACCATTGTTTTTAGTACCATTATTCTGTAGCACCCTCACAAATACCATTTCTTAATTCAATGTTTTAGCAGCAAAAACTTGTCCATTACACTTCACTCATCTTCTAACGAAGACATTGTCATTACTTTTCATATAAACTAAAGTTCTATAAAAGTTTGTTCAAGCAAAAACTCATGGATTGGGACATTGGGTAATCAGGTATGCCTACCAACAATGCAAACACTGTCCTAATTCACCTTCATAATTATTTGGGTTTGGAATTAGAAAGCGGGCCGATACGGGCTAAAAGGGATGAACGGATCAAAGTGTAGCGTTAAAATTGTTGTGAATTGTGATATATTAATAGTATAACTTTATAATCCATACTTAAAACAACGGCCGAATAAACCTGATTGTGTCTCATCTTTTAGGAAAAAGAAACGTGCAGCCAAAACTTGCTTGTCGGAACCTCGCCAGAGAAGCTGGTTGACCATTTTGCCCCTACATTAGGATTAACATTGGTTTATTACTCCCTGCAATATTTATAGTCGGACTATAAAGAATATTATATGAACATCAATTTAGGAAACAGATTGATTGACAATCGTATAGCAATGCAGTTACCCAAAAGAAAGTGAAAACACAATTCAATATCATTCTATAAAATCTAATGAATCTGCAAATTTTTTTTTTTTTTCGTGATGGAGTTCTTTTTTTAACTAATTGTAAATTATTTTCAAACGCTATAAACACATTTAGAGCTTCCTAATTCCTTTTCATTGTAGACACTATATGCATTCTAAGAAATTCAGATAAACCTTCAAGAAGACCTGACCTCCTGTCAATCTGGCTTTAAGCGGATCATTTTTTCTTACAAAACATTGAATTTTACTATACGACCCGCTATAACCATTTGATCCATTTAGAGATATAACACAGCCCATAGTTCTTCTCTGAGTCTTTTTACCGCCACGAGCTGACATTCGGTCCAAAAAATTAGTCCCATTAGCAGAATCGTCTATCGTTTTGCACACCTGTCAGATGAATATCTTTAGTTACAAAAAAATCTATAAATACAACAATAAATATTAACATTATTACGACTAATTAACCTCTTTAATTGGGTATGCAGGCAAAGGCGTTTCGAATTCTTCTGGGTATGGGTAGTTTACCATAAATCACTGCTCTTTAATTTCCTGCCATTTTAGTTACAAAAAACCTATAAATACAACAATAAATATTAACATTATTACGACTAATTAACCTCTTTAATTGGGTATGCAGGCAAAGGCGTTTCGAATTCTTCTGGGTATGGGTAGTTTACCATAGCTAAATAACTATACGCCGATTCCAATCAGTTAAAAAGATCATCACTGCTCTTTAATTTCCTGCCATTTACATTTGAGTTAATAAACACAAAAAATACAATGAAACCACATTAAATAACTAACTAACTAACTAACTAACTAACTAACTAACCAACCATAGGAGACAATATAATAATAAGTTTCAAGTGGCACAATATCCTCAAACTGAAGAACTGGTGCTGATGAAGCAAGTGCACCAATTGCAATATGAGGATACTTAAGCCTCATCCATGCAGCCAACACTACACAAATTAAGCTAATATTTTATCAATCAATCTATACATAAAGTATACAAATCCATACTTCCACCATATGATCCACTAAACAAGATCACAGGAGAAGCTTCTGCAAACAAATTTCTTTTCAAATCAGTTATCAAAACCGTGTAATCCGCAACCGCTTGTCCCGCCGTAAGATAAGCTAAAGTAGAAGCATTTTTATATGCTTCATCCTTGCTCCCACACGGCATTGACTTACCATAATATCTATGCTTACTTAGTATGGCCCTACAATCTGTTAAAATTAAAATGGAGATTTAGAAAGAACACAAAAATCAGGTCGGTTAAGTCACTTGTCTGTGATCATCAAGAGAACCGTTATCGAAAAACTTACGAGACCCCGCCAGTACTCTACTAATCTTGTCATCTTTTTTTCGGTGATCAAGATAACCGTTGTCAAATCTTACGAGACCCCACCATTACTCTACCGTAGCTTGTTTAGGCAAGTGGCCAAAGGGTATGTCATGAAACTTGCGGAAGCAAGATTATTAGATCCTATAGAGAAAAAATCAAGTGCTTACGACTGCACCATCCCTTAAACAAAAGTTGGTGGCATCAATTTAATCTAATTAACTGTATCTCAAAACCAAAATCACATAGAGAAAAACAACCTCAATATTAACACATGACAACAATACAAATACAAACATTAAACAAATCAAACATTCATACACACTTCTTCCAAAAAGATCATATTCTTCCAACTCATCTACACGGTTAATGAAAACATTAAGGTCAATACCATCCATTGAAAGAAACCCTAACCTTCTATTTAAAATCAAATCATAATTGTTATACAATGCTTACACATTCAATTATCGGCAAAATATATGCATTTATACAAACAAAAAGAAAAAAAATAGAAGAAATCATAAAAAATAAAGTGGAGCTGATCTTTAAATACCTATTAACAAGCACTGACATGAACGATGGAAGCATTATCAATTATAAACACAAGGGATTAGAAACACAAGGGATTAGAAACCGATATCCCATTGAATTTGAAGATGAAGCGCATGTCTTTAATTTTGAAGTTGCAATTGAATTGGGGCGATTAATCTGGACATAAGGGGGTTTGAAGAAGGCATAGGATCACTGTGAGGGCAGGGATGGGAAATTGAGGGTATTATTGTAAAAGTGATTTGATATTGTAAAGGAGAAGGTAGGTGAAATGTCTATATTACCCTCCTAAGTGTCTTAATTGTCCCCAATATCCCTATAATACCCTTATGAAATAGGCTTTATTCTCTTATACTTGTTGCTTTAAAAATTGTACCCATATCAAAATTCCAATATGGTACATCACTCCTCCTTTATAATGTATTATAGATAAGTGTTCCACCATTGCCCTTATGATCATTGAATCGACTAAGAGAAATCGTTAGGTATTCTGGTATGTTTACTCCAATTAATTACCACTTTTCATACGATTGAGTAGCCTTCAATTTTATTATTATTATCAATCTGTGCACTCAATTGTCCCTCCATAAATGGCCCTGTCCGTTTCCATATAATTTAACCCGCATTTCCTTCATAATAAATTCAACCAGATGAAAGAGGTTCTATGATTCGATTGGAGATGAAAGCAAACCAGGTACGTTTTCCCTTCTTTTTTATGAGTCCCTAATGTCGATTAGTTTTCCCTTCTTTTTTATGAGTCCCTAATGTCAATTAGAAATGATTATAAAAACCAGTTATTGTATTGCTTTTCTTGACTGTTCTTGCCCCCATAGTTCTTTACATTGGCTGTTCCCAACAGGTTTGTCTCCAAATTTAAGTTTCCTCATGCTTTTTTTGTTCTTTAATCAGGCTTTTAGTCGTTCTGTATGTATGTGTGTTCCGAGTTTGATGGATTGGTGGCAATGATGGTGCAGCGGTGCCTATGGTGGAAGCATCAGTGTCGTTGGTGCTTATCGATCAATTAATCGCACAATACGCTCAATGTCAGCAGTTCCCCATCATTCCTGATTTCCAGGAACCATTACAACTCCCTAAACTTGAACAGAGTGCCATTTCCCTTTAAAGCTTCATAAAACTCGAGGCAAGCATTTTATAAACCCTTTCTTGATTTTGTAACGATATATATAGACGGTTTGTTGGTACCCTTGACGGTTTGACGTTAAAACCAAGCGTCACCCAGTCGGGTTTGGTTTATAAAAACCTTGATCACAGATGCACCATGATACATTTTTTTGGCAAGGGCAAATTCCGCATTTTGGTGCAGGGTAACTAAATATTCTAACCTTGTATATCTTTATAGTTTATATACATACTCACTTTGTACCACCTTAAATAAATCTTAAGCATCATGTTTATGACATTTTGCACGGTGTTTTTGCTAATTCAACTAATCAGCATGATCAAAATTACATGGTTGAATGATTGTTGTATATCCGAAAAAACGTATTGAGATATGGTAACGCCTTTTTGTCACCACGTAGTTGTTGGGGTTTGTGGTAGGTAAATGGCGTTTGTGGGTTATTCGTTATGGTGGCGTGAAGTAGAAAACAAAAGCATATACAAAATGAAGGCAGTAGAAGCAAAGGCTTCTGATGTATAATGATGAAGATCAACACAGGTTATAAAAAAACTATTTTGTACACTTTCTGCCGTCATAATAAGTTAAACTTGTGTTATAAGGTTGTAAAGCTTACATCTTATGGTTGCAGATACTATACTTATGATGCATTTCACCAAAGGCAAATGGACAAGGCCATTAAAAAAGGCTCCATGAAAGCTACAAAATCATATTGTGTTGTGTATAATGATGAAGATCAACACAGGTGTGTTTCACTGTGTTTTACTAACAAAGTAGATTTCAATAGACATGATTTAAATCATTTGTCAATATAGCTAAAGTAGTAGTGACTACAAGGAAGGCAAATATTTTTGGCATACCAATTAATTTCCCTATGATATTTCATGCCATATTCTCGTCTTTAATCTTCCTTTTATGGGTTGGATTATATATGAATTGAATATCAATATTGTCAATGCTATAAACCATGTTGAGTGCCCCCAAAAAGAGAAGCATATACGTGGTAAGTGTTTTGTAGCATGTTAAAGCAAATCCTAATGATATTTTGAATAAGAATTAAGCGTTCGTCTCTACTTATCAAGCACTGGGTTTATTATTGACAGGCAGATACCATACACAAAAGACGTCTTCTCTTGCATCAGATACCATGATACACATAAGACGTCTTCTCTTACATCTTATTTATTCCAGGTAAAACCTCTGCCCCCATGCTGACCTTTCTCTAATTTTTTTTAAATTCTTAACAGGTCAAGTCCGTAAAATAAATAATATCAACTTAAATGGAAGTGGGTCATAGGTAACCAAAAGAGAATTACTTCCTAAAATCATCTTTTAAACCATGGTTTTAAAAAACGGTTGAGGCGCACGCCTTGAGGCGCGCCTCAAGGCGATTCGGGGCAAAAACGAGTCTGAGGCGTCGCCTCAGTGGTTCTTTGTTTTAGGTGCGCCTCACAGGCCTGAGGCGGTAAGAAAAGGTGCGTGTCAGGCGTGCCTTAGGGGTTTTGAGGTATGGTTTTGAAGTTCTAGACTTTTTGTGCCATTTCATGTCTTCTTTTATTTGTGTTTTTGATGAATTTGATCATGAAATTAGTTAGTGTTTTATTTTTTATAAGATATATAATTTTTTAATTCCGCCTCGGGCTAACGCCTCGGTTCGCCTCGAGGCTTACGCCTCGTGAGGCGAAGGGAAAACGCCTTGAGGCTCGTTTCCGTACTTTTAAACCTTGTTTTAAACATTAGATTACGTTCCGGGTCAACTGGACAAGATCTATTCCATGTCAACCGGGCAAAATAAGTTTGGTAATAGCTTCTTATTACTTAATAATGTTGCTATTTTGTGTGATTGCTGACCATCATTTCACTTGTTTGTTGGGTGTTTTTCTTGAAAAGGGAAGTTTACACCTTACGTAGTGTAATGTGTGCTTTTATAGATATAATCACACACTGTGAACTGTACACTCCTTAATTAGTTGTTGTACTGACTTTAAAAGATTGTGTGTACTTTTCCTTGGTGGTTAATGATTATTTCACCTAAAGCTACGTGTGGCAAAATGGGTGGGGCGGGCAAGTTGGGCAGTTAGTAAAAAGGGTTAGAGGTGCAAGGCACAAGTGGCTTGTTGTCTCCTACACGCAAGGCGAAAAAAAGACATATTCTATAGGCATAGAATATTAAAAATTTACTATTATACAGAAGTAATAAAATGTCTAATATCTAATATATATTTAATTAAACGATGTCCAAAAACCGGTTCTTCTTAATGTGGTTTTGATCCCACATTATATCATGTTAAGAATTTTGAGAGGTGAGATGACTTTAAAAGAGACCCATGTAAAAATAAGGAAGCACAAGTTGGTTCAAACTGTTTTTAGTAGGGTCAGATCCATTTTTGACCGGGTCAGAGTAAAACCTGTTTTGGGTTGCCCGATTGCGTGAGAAAGACTCAGCGTCTAGGCCTTTGGATGTCAAGTTAATTTGAGGGCTACAAGATTGAACTGAGCCGAAATTTCTTGCTTTGGTTATGGTTATGGCTCAAAACCAAATCAAACCGCTTGTGCATACCCTTAAAATCACCAACCGACTATGGTGCAGGTGACGGTTGTGTTGACAAGGGTAGATAGCCGAGGTGACGATGGTTGTATTGGCGGTTCCATGAACTTTGTTCAAGAGACGGGTCGCTTTCATGCCAAAACCATGTATTGAGTTTGAATACTTAAGGAAATGCTATGACTATGTTGGCATAATCCCTAAATTCAATACAAATAATTGTCCTTAGTCTGCTTGTTTATATAAATTGGAGTTGCTGATATGTGTCATTGATGCAGTAGGAAATTTACTAACAAGCAAATTTTAAATGAGTTTTTGTTTCTTCAAACAAGCCTCAAGTCATGAGTGTTTTTTTTTTTTTTTTTTTTTTTTGTACATTCCTAATCAAATTCATCAAATCTGCAGGTCAAATGGCTTCCAGGAGAAGATAAAGAGAGTAGAGAGGAATGTAAATGGTCTGAAAAGCAACGTGCGTAAAAAAATATAACTACCCGCGGCACCGCGCGGGCATTCCTACTGGTAGAAATAAAAAGAAATCACTATTAAGCTCCTTCACTCGTGATTTATATTTGAGAGGGTGTTTTGCAGCTCACATGATCAGTTGAGCTTGTTGGGCCTCATGAAGTTGGGCTGCCTAATTGGATCCCTTGACTTAGGTTCATAACACTTTATCCATTAGTTTATTAGAATTTTAATTGTATTTCTCAGTCATGCAATAATCGAAAGTTTAAAAAAAAAAAAAAAAACAATTGCAAGTCAAGCTAGAAGAAGTGTCCTATAAATAGTTTAGTTTTTTCATATTACGTAAGATTTTAAGTTTAGTAAAAAGAAAAGGCTGTCCTAGGATTGTCAGCCCACAAAAATTCCATGTTCGTGTTTTACTTTATCAGTTGTCTTGCAACAGACTAACATGTTTTTGGCACAAACCAAGCATGCTGGTGTATCTCTCATAGTTGGGTTAAGGGATAATGGCTTCGTAGCAGGGCAAGCGGTGCGGAAAGCAGAGGCAAAGAAGGTAGAAAAACATGCTAAAGTTTGCGAGGAGAACCAACACGTTTTTGTACCATTGACTTTTGACACCTTTGGCTCATTGGCACTAGAGGCTACCCGTTTCCTGACCAGGATAAAGCGGGTTATTCATAGTAGTGTCTCGGCTTCGGGTGGACAGGGTTACGTTTTTAGTAGATTAGGATTTGTTATTCAGAAAGGGTTAGCGGCGCAGCTTGTTGCCCGCCTGCCCGTTATCTTAATGTAATTTTCTTTGTCCGGGAATGAAAGTAGTCAATTTAACCAAAAAAAAAAAAAAAAAAATAGGTAAATAAATATTATACATATTTTTACCAAAGTAATAACATTTATATTTTGTAAATTTGATTTAATTAATATTCAATTCATTCTCACGTATCCAACAAATGGTCCCTAAAATTTTAAAAGTAACACACGTATTGATTTTTAAAGGATTTAGATTTAGAATTTACATATCGAAACCGTTGGCTCAAGTTAAAACCAAAACCAAATCGATACAAAATTTGGGCTATAGCTTTTCTTCTCAATTTGAGTTATGGATTATTTTTTATTGGTTAGCTGATTAAAAAAAAAAAACCTTCACGTCACCATCACCTCGTGGATTTTTGAGGATTGGAGAGGAATTGACGTGACAGCCACATGTCACTCCATGCCTCCTTCCCCTCATGACTGCACCGTCAGTGGCGAAGCTTGACCCGAAACTTCGGGGGGTCGGAAGTCACCGGGGGGTCGGAAATCACTAGTTTCGGGGGGTCGAAACCGTACATATCAAAAAATTTCTATACAAATACTATATAATCGGAACTTATGAGCGAAAATTCGGGGGGATCGGCTGCCCCTCCCCGCCCCTTAAAAGCTGCGTCACTACGCACCGTATACCGTATAGTGATAAAAATTGCATTTGATGATCATTAATAACCAATACAAGCTTACATGTGTGCGCGCCCATTCCATCCCCAGATCATTTCCAAAACATTTCAGTAAATGGATGACTTACCATCTGTAAAAGTAATGAACTTGACCTTTTCTTTTTGTTTCCTAACAGTCATAGATCTGCCGTTCAAAAAAATAAAAACCATACTTTTCAAATTTGGTTGCACCACTTACACGTATAGGTTTCCCAGCATTGTTTGGCGAACAAATCATCTAACATATTTTAATGCCTTTTTTTCCTTAAACAAACTACAACTTATTATTAGATTAAGAATTTTGCAATATTCATAACTTTCATCCAGCTTTTAGAGGTCAAACGTGTGAGTTAATACGTATTTGTAAATGTTCATATATATAATGCCTTTTTAGAAGAGCAACATAGTAATCTAACCTCATTTGAGGAGCGTATTATTGTAATTTACCTCAAATCTCAAGACACATTAATACATTATTTAATAAACTTCTAATTAAATATTTATCACACTAACAAAAAGAATAAAAATACATTAATAAGGAACTCCTTAAGAAATTGGAACTCTTTAGGTTCCCACCTATTCGAATTCTTGTAACCCGCATGAATTAATTCTCGCATGATTGTTTTTATGTTGTAACTAATAATCAGGTTAATATTAAGCAATTGGAATCAACAAGTCTTACACATAGTACCACTCTGTATTGTCAACAAAATCGTAATCCACCTTCACGCCATTTGTCAGCATCCCGAAAAAGCACCGCCGTATCCAAGCCACTCCTCCACAATAGGTTGTGTTACCGTTGTGAACATCTACGCATTATCGGCCATCTTGCCATCAAGTATAACTTTTCTTTTATGCTTTCCCATCTTTGTTTATCGCTTAGAAATATACATGGCTTGCTTAGGAAGCTTTGAGAATGATGACACCTAATGACAACCTCTTTATCAAAACCAAGGTGTTTAACAGAATCTAAAACTCTATACTGTTAAAGTAAAGGGTATGGTAGGTTTTTGTAATTAGATCTATGATCTTTTCCACCTAATGCAAACCAATGATTTAAATATGAGATTTTTTACTTTAGACTATTATTTTTGTACTAATGAACTTCTATCACTTCTTTTATGCCACATGAACATTTTCAACTTTCAACCATGAAATTTTTTAAAGCCATCTTCACGGTTTGTGAATTATAGGTGTAGTGAAAGTTCAGTGGAAACAACTGCTACACATTTTTAACTTTTATTAGGGAAAGATAGTAGAGGTAACCTTAAATCTTTGGCTAATATAAATGATGAAAGATTTTAAAATTGAAGAGACTTTGTTCACTTGGTGAACTGAAAGTAAATTTAGGTTAGTCCTTTTAATATAACATGATTTAAATTTCATAACAATAAAGAATTTCCCTTTAGTGTCTAAAATATATAATTTTGGTTACTCCTTTTATTGTAACATGATTTAAAAGTTTGTAAACTTAATGGCTAAAAAAATAAAATAAACGTTTATTCATTGTAGTTAGGTACAATTTGATTTGGGTTTTAACTGGGTTTTTACGTTGTTGTTACCAAGTTCTATAGGTGATGAGTTACGATCATGTGCAAATCCTACTTCTTTCTCATATGATGGTCTAATTCAATTGCCTCAAATTATTATGTTCAGTTAATAATTATACGACATTTCTTTAGCCTTTTAGTATAATTGATTTAAAAAATTTCATCCCTGTTTCCCGTTACGATGGTTTAAACTAAAACTGATCTAAATCTATACTACTATAAAATACAATTGAAGAAACACCAATCTAACAATCTAAATATAATAGTGCAAGTATGTAAGCATAAGAAAGGACGTGATTCTCATTTATATATAAACAGAACGAATACAGGACATTTATCTAGACTATTACAGAGTTTCGACTATAATTTATCTTTCACAGCTATATAGCATGAATTCTCTCTCGCCGATCTCCTCTTCTAATGACGAAGGGGGGTATTTATAGACCCCTGAGGTGGTCTGTGATTGGCTGTAAGGAGAATGACAGCTGGCTCGTACGATTACATCCGTTGTCATTCTTCGCGTTGTCGCTTTGTAGTTGGTCCACGTGTCCTGCTGTTGTCCTTTCTGTCCTTTTTTGTACCTCGTACCTGCAGGAGATCATGGAGCAGGGAATAAACGCCTCTGATTGGCTACACGTCCCTGCTCTTGTCGGGTGACACCTGTCCTATATGTAGATAGCGTGCGCCGTCTTCTAGAACTCCACGTCACGTTGCTGTGCTGACGTGTATGTGAGTGTAAGGTTGTGCGCACGCGCGGGTACATATCTCTTCAACAATCTTTTAAGACAATATGCTAATTTTCAATTAATGTAGGATGCCCTACAAAAGGGTTTATGTATTTAGTACAAATATAGTATGCATAGTAGCGTGTATAGTACATTGTTGTCTTGCGTCTTTTAACAAGCCACTGCATTCAATCTCTACTTAACGACATAAATATTGTTTGATGTGTCTTATTATATTATATTATAAGTCAAACTATTTAGTTTTATCTTATCATTTCTTTCATTTTTAAATCTTATTTAAACTTTACAATTTTGGTCAAAAATTGTTATTTACTTTGGGAACTGATTTCGTTGTCACCATTACGTGGAACCATTATCGTATTGTGTTCCCGCCGCATGGCGCGGGCACCTCTCTAGTTTACCTATATGTAACCCTTGTACATGATGCTTCAAAATTTACACGCGTGACAAAATTACAATTGTGTACGTTCAAAATGCTTTATAATGTATTATAGATATGCGTGCGCGCATATATGTATGTATGTGTATTTAATTAATAAGTAAATGTCACCTCACGTGACACATTTATGTGACCCCGACATTGTACTAAGAAATTACCAATATTTCTGGGATCTTTTAAAAAAAATATGCCGATCATATCTTCCTTACTTATTATTTAATATTTTCTTTATTAATCCGTTTAATACACTTTTTTACACGTTTAATTATGGGGGTGTTTGGGATTGATTATTCAAAACAGATTATGCGTTTTGGAAAAGCAGGGGTGGAGCTGCTTATAGATTATTGCGTTTTGGCAGCCTAAAAAACTGATTATCTGCGTTTTCAAAACGCATTCCCAAACACTAAAAACTGATTATTTGCGTTTTCAAAACGCAATAATCTAAAAATTATATTCAAAACGCAATCCCAAACACCCTCTATAAACATGTTGAATGAGTTGTTTTTAACTTAAGGTTAATACTTTTAAACACAATTATATTTACGAGTTTCTTCAAACTTCAACCTGATTGCCACCCTGTAATTCTATCTGACATTTGATTGTTTATGTAGGCTGGATATGTATTGATTTATATATTGCAGGTGCCAAATGACCGGTGAGCTGATAATAGTTTTTTGGGCGGCTGGGATATGGAATTTCAAGGATCTGTGTTGTTTTCTGGGCGGGCCAATAACGCCTATAATCATAATAAAATTCAGCAGTGTCTAATGGTTTTCTAGGCCTTAGAGTGTGTAGTGGCAATTCAATATAGCGCCCCATCCCTTAATATCATTGGCTGCAAAAAAGTGGCACAAAAACCAAACAAAAATGGCGTTATATATATAACGCCTGACACCCATTTTTTCAATTTTAAAGCAATATAGCGCCCCATAAAGCCCCACCGTATCGGTGTTTGGGCGCTATTTTTCAATTTCAAGCTCCAATAACGCCCCACTACACATGGTCTTATAAGTTTTATTTTGGGCGGGTGTTTAACCGCCCAGAATAATAAAATACTAGGGCTATGTTTGTTTGAGCGGGCCTGAAATCGCCTATAAACCTTGTTTCCACCTCCCAAAATAAATCATTTTTGTAGTAGTGGCTAAAATATCTAGTTTCTGATCATCTAACCCAAAAAGAATTAAAACAAATCGCATATGGACCCATTTTCTTGACACCCAACTCTTGTTGGGCCATGTTTCGAAACTGTTCATCCATGTTTCTGTATATGTATGAACTTTTGCGCCATGTTTGGTTGATGGTCATGTTTTTTACAAAACTTTATAAAAGGTGGGAGTCAGAATATATATAACTAATAGAAAATGTCACATTCTATACTTGTTTGGTTGAAATTGGACCTCTCGTGCTATCTACGATGAAGTGAAAAGGACATTTTCTTAATTAGTCGTGATATATAAAGGTAAGAATTCGTGTTGTCTATTTGACTTTTGTATCTCATATTTGATTTTTAATTATTTGTAACAAATGTATAGCCTTTTGTTGTGACAGTGTAAAAGAAAAAATAAAAAAGAGTTTGTATACATCAATTATTGGATCCATACAACAACTACCTTCCCAACCAAACCGTCTTTATTGCATTCCAAGTATCTATCTGTTTCGGGTCAATCATGACATATGACTAGGGGTGTTTTCGGGTCAATCATGACATATGACTAGGGTCAATCATGACATGACATACGAGCTTGCTCGAAAAAAACTCGAAAAAAGCTCGCTCGAAAAGGCTCGTTTTGTTTTCGAGCCGAGCCGAGCTGGATCGTTTTGTAATCGAGCCGAGCTCGAGCCAGGGGTGTTCAGCTCGTAGCTCGGCTCGTGGCTCGACTCGTGGCTCGACATATGGCTCGTTTTGTAATCGAGCTCAGCCTGGCTCGGCTCGGCTCGACTTGTGTATAATCCTACATATGACAACGTTAGGTTGGTATTTGGAAGGAAAAAAAACTATTTTGCGTTCTATGTATGATCTTCAATCAACTGAAATGAAATGACATACCATTCTCATTCTATTAATAAGGGTAAAAACCAATCATATAATTTAGACCTGACAATTTCAACCCATCTATTAAGACCAATCCTTCCCATATATTCTGGTAATAAGGGTGAAAACTAATGATAAAAAGCTCATATAATTTATTAAGACCGTCTCCATTAGACGCCCATAGTACGTGTTGCCCTTGTCCTATGCGTGAACGCCCGCGGGAAGAATTGCAATGGAGTTGATTGCACGGTCGAGTGAAGATTGTCCGTAGATGGGCTGGAATTGGTTGTGCAGGTGTATTTATTTTTATTTGTAAATCTCCAACCGCTAAATAACATACATGTTCTATTTTTAAATCTCTTACCGTTAATTTAAAAAAAAATTGAGTTAATGGCCAAAATCGTCCTTGAAGTTTGGCCAGTTTTGCCACATCAATCCAAAATCAAAACTTTTTACATTTGGGTCCTTCTGTTTTACATTTTGTTGCCAAATTCGTCCTTGACACTAAACCCAGTTAACTATTATCGTTAACTCTGGGGATATTTTTGTGTTTTTGGCTGCCCCCTTTTTAAAATCCAATTTAAACAGAGTTATTCATACCTCAGAAGACAAAAATACCAAGATGTAAAAAGGGGGCAGCTAAAAAGACAAAAATACCCACATAGTTAACGACAATAGTTAAATGAGTTTAGTGTCAGAGACGAATTTGACAACAAAATGTTAAACAGAAGGACCCAGATGTAAAACGTTTCGATTTTAGACTAATGTAGCAAAATTAACCAAAACTCAATGATGATTTTTGCCATTAACTCAAAAAATTATATTGTTTATGTTTTGTTCAAAACCACTAGAAATACTTTCTCTCTCATTTTCTCCACATTTTATTTTTTTATTTATTTTTAAATTGTAGAAATATATTTTATTTTAATGATATGAAATAAAAAATTTATTTTATATTGAAACAATTTGAATTTAAAAAAAAATATGAAAATTAATGGTTGATGTTTATAGTATTTTACGTTGGAGATAGTTTAGCATATTGCCTTTAAATAAACTTATTTATTATGATATAGAGGTGATTGAAATTTCAAATAACCAATTAACTTAAACTTTCATCAACTTGTCAACGATTTAGCATGTTAATGTGATGAAAGCCGATACTCGTTTTTTCATGTGGAATGGTACAACCATGTGATGGTCATGTTGCAATGTATGCAAAATTACACAAGTACATTATATAATATTTTTTTTTTGAAGTATGAACTATGAAGTTGGTATCTGATCTAGTGACACAGTGGTCATTTCTTTGTTCAACTACCATCTCTTTACTTTTCTGATTTCATTTAATCCTTTACACGATGCTACTCCCAAAATTTATATTTTTAAAGTCATTCCAGCATTTTCTTTAGAAATAGTCAGTTAACCCGGTATTTGGGATTGTTTTGTGAATATATTATTAGAATTTTTATAAATCATTCAACTACTTTATTAAAGGAATAATTGAAACTAATAATCCCAACTATTCACTATTGGCCAATAACAGTCCCAACTACGAAAATCACCAATATTGGTCCCAACTTTCGACATATTGGAAACCAACGGACCCAAACTAACGGAGGCTAACTCCGTTAGTGTGATGCTGACGTGGCATGCCACGTAGGATCATTTTGCCACGTGGCATGCCACGTAGGATGCCACATAGGATTATTTTGCCACGTGGCATGCCACGTAGGATCATCTTGCCATCTAGGCATGCCATGTCAGCATCACACTAACGGAGTTAGCCTCCGTTAGTTTGGGTCCGTTGGTTTCCAATATGTCGAAAGTTGGGACCAATATTGGTAATTTTCGTAGTTGGGACTGTTATTGGCCAATAGTCAATAGTTAGGATTATTTATTTCCATTTTTCCTTTATTAAATAACTTTATCATACAAGAATTGTGTTTTACAAAATTTCGATAAGCCTTACCTGAACTTAGGCACGCTAGATCAATTTCATTGGATCCACCATCTTTGCGGGTCATTAGATGTGTTTTAGGATCCATATATTCATACACCACATCACCTATTTGAACACCCCATGATACTTTTCGTATTGGTTAATACTGGACATATAGCTTTTACAATTTATAAGAAAAACTAATTATGTCATCCAATATGTCTGGCGGCTAGTCTATACACCTCTTCGTATAGGTCTATACGAGGCATATAATTCTATGGGCTTCGTATAAACCTATATAGGTATAGAAGTATTCAGGCCTCGTATTTGCCAATATAGGGTGTATAGATCAAAGTTTTATTTTTTATTTTTTACAAACATTTTTATACAAACTTATCGTTTTCGAAAAAAAAAAAAATCTATAAAGGTAAAGTGTTTAAATAATTAAACATTATTTTTTTTTGTCACGTAGCGTATAGGGCCTATAGGTGTACTATAAGTGTCATATAGTAAATATAGGGCCGTCTTCGAGAACGCTAAAAAAATTTGGGCCTCAGGCGAAAAAAAAATTTGGGCCCAAAATTTTGTAAATAGAAATAAATTTAAAAAAAATGAATATGGTGCTAGAGCCAAGGATTGAACTTGAAACCTCTACATTAAATTAGCATGATTTTTCCAACTCCACTAACAAGACTTTAATGTGTGCATATTTTTAAAAAAACGTTCGGGCCCATTTGAGGGTCGGGCACTGAGCCGGTGACCACCCGACCCATGCTCAGGGCCAGCTCTGAGTAAACGTCATTTTTTTTACCGCGTAGCGTATAGGGCCTGTACTATAACTGTCATATATGTGTCAATGTTGTAAAACTAGGTCTAGAAGGTTGGATACTGCTCGAGTAATCGCTACAAGGTATGATGCCGAGGGGACATTCTTCAACTCGGAATCGATCAAATGCGGCTAACCTCGACCATAATCAAATTTAGTCAGTTAAATCGAGAAGTGTTTGACTTAAAAAAATAATCATAATTTCTATGTCTATAATATTAATAAACGAATATCAATTTTTGAAGTACTTTTAGTATTTGAATGTGCATCTTTTTTTATTCATATTAATATTCACGTATTTTGTTTTAAATATTAGTAATATGATATATGTCATTTATACAATTTCCCGAAATTATTCTTTTTATAACTGCCATGTCCGAGTACACCCTAAGTATTCTACTCGCATCTCCCCATTCAATCAACTAGAGAGATCCAAGTGACTTAAAATGCAATTCTCAAATGTATTATAATTTATAATATAGTATAGATAGGTGGTGGTGGTATAGTATAGTATAGGTGTAGTACAACATAGTATCATATGGTACCATATTGTAGTGTATAGATGTAGTATGGGTCATGTATAGGCCTCGTATCGGACTATATCGATAAATATTGTATAAAATGTTTGTCAAAAACTTATATACACTCCCTATATGCCTATACGAGAGACCTAGCTATGCACGACGTGTAGTCTACCTGCCAAGCCTATACAAGGGGGCCTATACGCCTTGTATTGTCCTATACGTGGAGTTTAGGACCAGCCTACCTCTCACATAATAATCATAACATGATTTACAGTGGTCTCAGTTGTGTCAGGTTGGTGGGTTGTGAATTAAAATGCGCAACCCGATCCTGATCCATATTATTAATAGCATAAGAGATTTCAACTCTAACTCGTACACACTTAAAAACTAAACATGTCACAATGCAATTTTAAGAACTGCTCTTTTTTCATAACAACATATTCGGTGATCATGGAAAATAGTTATTTCACAAAAAAGTATGATCTACATATAAATTTGATATGGTTGCCGTTACTTTCTACAATAGAGAGTAAACTGCAATTTGGTTTCTTTGTTGTTGGGCGGATTGCACCCTTAATCTCTTCTTCTGAATATTTACACCCGGAATCCTTGACGTTCACATTAGTTTTCTATTGTGAATTACAAGGATTCATGGAGCAAGTTATTGGAAGTAAATAATGCAAAGCTACAAAAAGAGTTTACTTTACAATAAATTATATATTTAATTTCTTGTCGGACCATGGTATTCAGTCTACGAGCGCCTGTAATAGGGTGAAATAGGCGTGGATTGTCCCCAAAACACCCCACAACGCCGGGAACACTGCCCAGTAGGCGTGATATTTTTAACGCACAATTTGGACGATTTTATGATACCAAATGTTTAAGCCAATCACATTGGAAAATGGGCATGGAATTCCACCCCAACTACACATAGTGTAACACAACTCTTGTCTTCAGCATTAACACCAGCTGTAAGAAGTCAAGTTGGAACATCGTTGTAGTATCATTTATGATATAATAAATATCAGGCTTCCTATTAATCGATGTTAGGTCATAATATTTTATGAAGATTTATATGTTAAGATATTTTAAGAAAATTGTAGCGTTTGACAAAATCCACTTTTATATAATATCCAAGTATAAAACCCAATTCATCACAATGAAAAGTCAAAACGCAATTGCACTTTTGACTTTATACAACATATAACAATAACAACAATAGTATATATTTTACTATTTTTACACATAAATTTATAAAAAAAATAAAAATTCAAGCTTTTTACGAGCCAATCTTCTCAATCTTAGGAACATGAACCGGGAAATCATCAATCTCATCCGTCCAAGGATTTTTCTCCTTAGCCGGATCAATCGTCCTCAACGCCTTCCACACAGCACTGTTACACTTAAACCCAGACCCGAAAGCAATTTGCCACGATCGATCACCCTTTCGGATCCGACCCTTGGCCTCGGAGTACGCTAACTCATACCATAACGAACTACTTGAAGTATTTCCAAACCTATTTAGAGTCATTCTAGATGGTTCCATATGCCAATCAGATAACTCTAGATTCTTTTCTAACTCATCAAGAACAGCCCTTCCTCCTGCATGTATGCAAAAATGCTCAAATGCTAACTTAAAGTCTGGAATGTAGGGTTTGATCTTCATTTGAAACACTTTTCTTGCAACCAATGTCATGAAAAACAAGAGTTGTTCGGACATTGGAAGGACGAGTGGTCCGAGTGTGGTGATGTTCGTCTTTAAGGCTTCACCAGCAACAGCCATGAGGTCTTTTGAAAGTGCTACACCTATTTTTTTGTTTTCATCTTCTTCTTGGAACACACAGCTGTAACATCTGTCGTCTGCACCTTTGTGTGTGCGGACAGTGTGGATGAGTTGGTACTTTGAACGACGGCGGTCTGAGGATCGGTTTGATAGTAATACTGCAGCTCCTCCCATTCGAAATAAGCAGTTGGATACAAGCATTGATCGGTTGTTGCCATGGTACCAGTTTAGGGTTATGTTTTCTGTGCTGACAACCAGTGCGTATGAATTGGGGTTCACCTGTTTTCAAGAAACAAAGAAAAAAACGTTATTTTATTGTTCCGTAAATCTAGGGCTTTTTAACGAGTTGAGCTGAGCCCAAGCTTAGTCACTCGGTGTCTCTCGCTAGTTTAAATTAAAGCCCAAATAGTAAAACGTTTAAATTTTAACTTAAATTTTAATACATGTATATTATAGCCTAAATTTCAATATATGTAAATCATAAAAACTTTGTAGTTTATAAATTATGCATTATATTATACAGTGGCGGATTCCTCGATTTAGAAAAAAAAAAAACTAAAAATTTAGTGAAAATCTACGAAAGTTTTTGTTTTGATATTATATATATTATACTTATGTTAAAAAATATCATTTTTGTTTTGTTTTACATATATGAATATGTGTAAAAAATTACAACAAAACAAATTTCTAGACGATGCATATCAGGCTCGAGCTTTTGACTAGCCAAGCTCGAGTTCAACATTTCAGCTCATTAAAATGAATGAACTAAGCCGCCTTGTCTCGTCCTATAATAGAGCCGAGTTGGAACCCCACCCTATATTAGCTTGGCTCGTTTACAACCCTCATTAAATATAACGAAAATAGGGCTACAACTACATGTATATAGGTTTGGGAAAGAAAGAACTAACCTGTAAAAGATGCTTTGCAAGATCAATGGAGATCAATCCAGCACTACAACCCATTCCACCAAGATTATAGCTCATAACATTCCCTCTAAGCTTATAATGGTTCACAATCATGGAACTCAATGAGGGTGTTGGACAAAACAAGCTACAATTCACTATCAATATCCCGATTTCCTTAGCTTTTATCCCGGTTTTCGCCAACAGATCATCTATGGCTCCAAACATCACAATCTCCGCCTCTTTTCTAGCTTCAGCCATACACGGGTTAGGCGGAACCTGCAACACAGCCTCAGGGAAATACGTCTTTTGCCCTAACCCTGACCGCTCCAAAATCTTCTTCTGGAACGCTAAATTCTCTTCAGTAAACATCCCGGTTTGAGTAGACCGGTCTATAAATATCTCCCGAGTCACCATCCGAGCGTCTTCGGGTTTATAAGCAGCGAAATCCACAAGGTAAACCTTCCTAGGTCTGCTCATGAAGTAAAGTGTGGCTAGAAACACGATTAACACCGAGCAGATGACCACCATGACTAAATTGAACCGTAGTTGGTCCCATAAGTTGATTAAATCGCGTGTCGTGAGTGTCGATAAATGGATTGAGACGACGGCTAGGAGAGGGGTTAATAAGAGGTACATACCATGTGTGATCAAGTAATGGTAGCCTAATTTTACATATTTTAGCTTTACAGAAAGGAGGAAATTCGGGAGAGTTGCGGTCGGCTGTGACACCGGTTGTTGTTGCGAATTTGACATCGAAAACTATACAATAAAAATCAGTTAAAATTGAAGAATTGTATATGAAATTAGGGAAAATGTTTGATGAAGTTTGAGAGGTTATTGTGTGATATGGAAGTAAGGGGGGGAAATGAGAATTTAAAGGGAAAGGGCGGGGTGGGGCAACTACCCCAACGAACTTTTTTTAATGCATCGATATGGCTAATGTATTTTTTTATATATAAACTTTAATAAATATAAATTGTTTGCCTTTATAGGTAAGTTGGTTACTTATCTTAAATTTTTAAATTTTGACCTATGCGGTGAGGTAATAATATATTACGCACACTGCCAATCCCTTTGTAGTGGAGTGGCACCCTCTTTGCTTTTCTTATGGGAGGTGAGGAGTTTGAGTCATACCAGCATCAAATTTCTGTTGGTAGGCCGGGTTTTACTACGGTGGGCCTTCGGGCAGCGGGTTTTTCCCGAGAACTGGTGTGAAATTACTGGTGGACCCGAGTTATTCTCGGAGTGCTACTTTGTCCAGTGAGTACTTCGAGAGTGATCAGGATTAATTTGTTGGTTGTTCAAAAAAATATATATATTACGCACACTTGCATTTTATGCAACGTTGTTAATTGTTTTGTCGAAGATTTATACGAAATCATAACGAGCTTTAACTACTCAATAGTTAATCATGAAAGCTATTTCTTCAAATAAGAATTAATCGTTCCAAGTGACATGATGTTTTGAAAGGGTGGTTTTCTTTTATTGTAGAGGTGAATGATTTAAGTCTTGAAAAGTACATGTATAAAAATGTTTAAGACTATCTTAGTTTGTCATTAGGAAAAAAAAAAAGAACCTATATTATATTTTCTTTAATCTAACATCAAATTTTAGAAAATCGATAGCATATAAAGTAGTTCTAGGATGGGAGGCTAATTTACCTCGACATGTAATTAGGAAACATGCTTGGTCAAAAGCTTAATCGACGTGATTGGTGGATTTTTGTAAAATTAAATTTATCACAACTATGTACTAACCGACTCGGTCGTGTTTAAAAAAGAGTTGATATTGATGAATTTATTGCGCGGTTTCAAATTGGATAGTGGCTAAAGTGTTGAACGCGATATCAGTCAAATGTCAATGAGGAATGGTGTGCGTGTTGGATAGGGTGTGGCACACGCATAGCGGTGAAAGATAAGGGGGACGGGCGACAACGTTTAATCAATCGAAATGTGTTTTTGCAAGTAGACATTGAATGTGGTACGACGGAGTTGGTTGGCATCTCATGGTGTATTTACTAGTTCGCGTTTTCAGTTGGGTTGGGTTTGTGATTTCCCTTTTTTAGGGAACATGTGGGCCGCTATTATTGGTGTTGGCTGGCTGGTCAACTATTTATGGTGTTTACATTTGAAGAAAAAGTCCAAAACAAGCAACTTGCTTACGATTATGTAACCAAGATCCCAAATGGGTTGTTTAGTTAAGTTTAAACTCCTTAAAAATAGAATGGAACGACTATATATAGTACCACTCGAGACTAGTCTCGAAGCGTCTCATTATATATGCACCGGTACATATCGATCTCCAACCAGCTATGTGTGTTTTTCGTACCAACAACTCCCAAACGCGAAATAAATGAAAAAAAATAAAAAAAATAAAACAAATAGTTATAAAATAATATTTAATATTTTTATGTAACCATAAAATTCAAAGCTTTACTTATTTACAACTCAATTAAATACAAAAATCGATTATTTTTCTTTATCATCTTATTTTCTGTCACAGTATATGTAAGACCAAATATTAAAGGATACCTGGTGAAAACTTAAATGTTACATTTATCAATTGCAATGCAATTAGCTAAACAAAGCATGATATGTTACATTGTTATCAAATGCTCTTTAAAGTAAGTTTTAGAATACGGCTTAAAATGAGTAAACTGTTAAAATCGTCTCTCTGGTTTAGTGAAAATTGTTACTTGCATACAAACTTTTGATTTTTTATCATAATCGTACCATGGTTTCAATTATTTGTCATTCTCGTCCTTGCTACTAACAGAATCTAGTTAATCCCAGTTAAGTTTTTTTTTTTTTTTTTTTTTTTTTTTTTTTTTTTTTTTTTTTTGAACGGCCAACGGTACCACCCATAACGAAGCCCCGCACCCTCAGGTCCGGTCCCCGGGCCCCCCAAGGTCCAGCCCCTCATTTCAGAATAACCCTATTCTGAGTGGGATTCGAACCTGTGACCTCCCAGGGTAGGAACCCCACAAAGTGGGTAAACCTTCCCACCTCCATTGCAACCACTAGACTTAATCCCAGTTAAGTCATGGGTAAAATTGTCAACTCATGTTTTAAATATTATTTACATTTCTTTGGGTGGTGGTGGTGAACGGTGAAGATGGGTGTTGAGTGGGTGGGTTAGAGTAGGGAAGATGAAATGAGTGGGGTAGTGGTGAGACCCACTTAAATTTTTAAATATTATTTATATTTCTTTTAATATTTAATTTTGGAGGAGGGAAAATTTCAGCAATTCAAAGTTAAAACCTTAAAACGTGAATTGACGGAAATTACCCGGCACTAACTGGATGGAGTTAGTGTCAGGGATGAGAGTGACAAATCTTTGAAACCATGGTATGATTATGACAAAAAATCAAAAGTTTGTATGAAGTGACAATTTTCACCAAACAACAGAGACAATTTTAGTAGTTACTCGCTTAAAATTACCTAAAAATACAGGTCAGTAAAAAAATATGAACACTCTAAATAACTGAGGGGAACTTGTAATTACTAAACACATTTTTAGTTCACACACGAAAGGTATAGCCTATAGGAGTGTTGTAAATATCTTCATACAAAGATATTTTATTGTCTACATCTCATTCATATATGTGATTGTGGTTTTAATGCGACGGAGGACAATGTAATTAGTGTCAAATAGCTCACACCAAACGTCATAGTCGTGTTGGATCCATATGTACAAGATGCAATATGTGATAATGTGACTATTGATACATGATCTTGAAGTATCACATGCTAAACAACTTTATTAAGTACGTGTTCAATACGGTTTGAATGTGAAACCTTGCCATCGTTCATACTATTATTTGGTAAAACAATGAAAAGTTGAAAACGAACATTATAAATTTAATAATATTGGTTATTATTCAGTAAAATAATAAATCAATACAAAATTTAAATACTTTGTAACGGCCCACTCCCGTACCGCGATATTGTTCGGGCATGTCCCGATTTTGCATTGGTCGTAGGCAATTCCTACGCCAAAACGCGTCACGATAGGGAAGGTATCTCACCTCTTATAAAGAAGTGTTAGTTCTCCTTCCCAACCGATGTGGGATCGTTACAATCCACCCCCCTTAAGGAGCCCAGCGTCCTCGCTGGCACAACGGCCCGGGCCTGGCTCTGATACCCTTTGTAACGGCTCACTCCCGTACCGCGATATTGTTCGGGCATGTCCCAATTTTGCATTGGTCGTAGGCAATTCCTACGCCAAAACGCGTCACGATAGGGAAGGTATCTCACCTCTTATAAAGAAGTGTTAGTTCTCCTTCCCAACCGATGTGGGATCGTTATCTCATTATTATTTAATATAATACGGGAGGGCAAACTTTCAACTAGGGCGATGGACCATCGTCGCTGGAGAGCCCCTATACCGGAAAATATACAAAAACGCATTACAAAGATTTTCGTAACTAATTTGCCTGAGGGATGTAGCGGGACAGATCTGGCAATGATAGTTCGGCCGCATGGTCAGATCTTTGATCTTTATATTGCAAGGAAAAGAGACAAGGGAGGAAATCGTTTTGGCTTTGTTTCGATGCTGGATGTTAAAGACAATGCGGAACTGTTGAAGAATCTTCGTGGCACTCGACTAGGTGACTGCAAACTCTGGTTCAATGTTGCTCGGTTTGTGCTAGAAGATGGAGAGATTAACACCGGTGGGGATAGTTATGTTCCAAAACAGAATGATAGGATGAAGAATAAGGATGATGTAACTCAAAGTAGGACGCATAATGGAGGCTCCGGTACTGGTTCTCGTTCCTTTAGAGACCTGTTATCCGGTAAATCTATTGATATTGATTCTCAGGTTAACGCTTTCTCTAACGTGCATGGTAGAGCGGTTGTTGCTAGAATGGTGGATGTGGATGCTGTGAATAATATTCACGTGATTTTGAAGTCGGTTTGCCCCGGTTATGGCAAGGTTCAGTATATGGGTGGTTTGGATGTGTTGGTGACTTTTGAAGACTCGGTTTCGGCCTTGGCTTTTCGAGATGTTGCCATTTCTTTGAAGGAAAGTTTCTCGGATATTATTGTTTGGAGAGGACAAAGCTTGAGCTTTGAAAGAGTGGCATGGATCAAGGTACAAGGTATTCCCTTGCACCTCCTTTCCAACCAGGTCATTGATACGATTGGAAGTGTTGTCGGAAAAATCGTTCACAAAGGGAGTATGTCGGAGTCGGATCGGGATTTATCGTATGCTTATGTGGCCATACTAGTCGGAGACGGGAAGAGGATATCTGAGGAAATCACGTTGAACTGGATGAATCGGAAATTTCGGGTTTCGGTGACGGAGGAACAGCGTGAATGGGTCCCTGATTTTTTAAACTTTAATGATGGAAAGGATTCGAGCGATCCCGAGGTTGATGCCATGGAGGAAGAAGATGATAATGTGTCGTCGGAGGATGAGGAATTAGACGGCGAGAGGTTGGTGAATTCTGCTGACGTCATCGCTGAGAAGGAGGTTCCAATTTTGGAAACTATTGATGGTGCAATAAATGGTAATGATAACTCCCAATCATTGCCATTTAAGGAGCAAGTTTCGGTTGGAGAGGATTTTATTCCTGCAGCTGACTTTGACTTTGAACAATCGTGTGGTATTTTACATACCAGTCCCTCAACTTCGAAGATTGTCAAGAGAAAAAAATGCAAAAAGGCTGAAGTGTGCCGTACTAGTCAGTTCTACACCAGCAGCAACGAAAGTTTGAAAGCTACTAAGAAGGCCAAAAATGATGAGGATCCTTTTGGGCTCAATTCGCTATTGGGCCTAAATGACAGCAACCCACCTTCGAATGATTATGTTATTGAAGCAGCCCACAATATTTCGGATATTGTTACTAACAGGGAAGAACCTTTGGATCTTAATAGCCAACCTGCACAGCAGCAAGCGAGTGACGATGACCCTGCTTTGTCTGTCGATGCTCATGCCTTGACTGCTGAAATTGAAGCTACTAAATCAATGGGGGAAAAGTTAGGTGTCAATCTTATTGATCGGGACAGTTTGATTCACCAATCGGTTCTTCAAGAAGGTTTACAACCGGGTAAGTTATGATTTTTTTGTCGATGAATATTCGTGGGATTGGGTCTCGGGGCAAACCAGGATGGATTAATAGACTGAAGAAGGAGTGTGGGGTCTCTTTTATTGGGCTACAGGAGACGATGTCTTCTGATATTCCTGTGGGTTTAGTTTCGAGCTGTTGGGGAGGGTTGGGTTACGAGTTTGAAGCTATCAATTCGGAAGGTAATTCGGGGGGATTGTTAAGCATTTGGGATCCAAAATTTTTCGTAAAGGATACGGTTCGGAAGGATCCGCACTTCCTTGTTGTTTCGGGTTTTCTTGCTGATGGGAAGACTCGTATTAATATTATGAATGTTTACGCTCCGCAAAATAACGTCCAAAAAAGGAACCTATGGCATAAAATTATTCAAGTGATTCAGTCGGGTAATGGGTGGTGGATTTTATTTGGGGATTTCAACGCTGTTCGGGATGCGGGGGAAAGACAAAACTCGACCTTTGATCCTATTTGTGCCAGAGACTTCAACGATTTTGTGGATGAAGCTGGTCTCAGGGAATTCGATCTTAAAGGCTTCAAGTTTACGTACATGGTTAACAGACGGGGAGTTTGTAAAATGAGCAGAATTGATAGGGTCTTTGTTTGTGATAATATCTTTAACAAGTGGTCTAATGCTCATGTTAGAGCTCTTAGTAGAGAGTTTTCGGACCACGCTCCTTTATTGCTTTCTTTACTTGACACTAACTTCGGGCCGAAACCATTTCGATGGTTTGACTCGTGGTTAGAGAGACCGGGCTGTTCTGATGTGGTTAACTCTGTTTTGAGCGGCTGTGTTTCGGTCGGATCTCCTGATTTAAATCTGACTCGTAAACTTAACACGCTTAAACACAAGCTTTCGTTTTGGATTAAAGATAGCAGGTCTAAAGAGCTTGAAGTTGAGTCGAATCTTAAGCGAGAAAAGGAGGATCTAGAGATTATTATTATGGAGCAAAAAGAGCTTGAGGAATCCGATTTATGGGTTTGGACGGAGTGTACTAAGTCTCTTCAAGAAATTGATGGGCTGCGATCGAGGGATATAAAACAAAAATCTCGAATTAAGTGGGCTGCCCTTGGTGACGAGAATTCGAGGTTTTTTCATAATATTGTTAAAGGTAGACAAGCCAGAAACGCTATCCCGGGCCTTGAAGTGAGAGGTGAATGGATCTCCAAACCGACTTTGGTTAAAAGAGTTCTCCGCTTCTTTAGAGAGCACTTCAAAGAAGAGATGAAGATTCGGCCGAGTTGTTCTTGTACGGGATTGAACCGGTTAACTGATCAAGACGGGGCTGTTTTGGTCGATTCGTTTTCCAAGCAAGAGATAAGAGAGGCGGTGTTCGAGTGTGGCTCCAATAAGGCTCCCGGGCTTGACGGTTTTAACTTCTGTTTCATTAAAAGGTTTTGGGATGTTTTTGAAGATGATTTTTTTAACATTATGCTGGCTTTTCATGCGACGGGTACGATCAGTCCGGGTTGTGGTGCGGCGTTTATCACCTTGATTCCTAAGGTAAAATCGCCTTTGGGTCTCAAGGATTATAGACCCATTACTTTGATTGGTTTGATTAGTAAGGTTATTTCTAAAGTCCTTACTAATCGGCTCAAGAAAGTTTTGGGGAAGGTGATATCGGATTCTCAATCGGCTTTCATCTCTAGTCGGTTTATTCTTGACGGCCCGCTTGTTGTAAATGAAGTCTTGGAATGGTTGAAAAACAGAAAGAAGAAAGCTTTTTTTGTTGAAGATAGATTTCGAGAAAGCTTATGACAACGTCAACTGGGAATTCTTGATTTCTATGCTAAACCAAATGGGTTTCCCGCCTAGATGGTGTACATGGATTAAAGGTCTTCTTGCTTCGAGTACGGCTTCGGTTCTTGTTAATGGGTCGCCTACCTTCCAATTTAAATGCGAAAAAGGCCTTCGCCAAGGTGATCCTATATCCCCGTTCTTGTTCTTGATCGTTATGGAATGTCTCTCTTGGATGTTGGAGAAAGCCAAAGCTATTGGGGTTCTTAAAGGCATTAGTATATCTGCGGATGAAGTGGATCTTAGCCATTTATTCTACGCGGATGACGCCCTTATTTTGGGAGAATGGTCGCGTGAAAATCTCCAATGTACGGCTCGGATTCTTAGAGTCTTTTATCTTTGTTCGGGTTTGCGCATTAATCTTCATAAATCCAATTTATTTGGGATTGGTACTGAAGATAATGAAGTTGATAACATGATGGAGGTGTTGGGTTGCAAAAGAGGAACCTTCCCGTTCGATTATTTGGGTATCAAGGTCGGTGCGAAAATGTCCAGAATTAATAATTGGAATGGGGTGATTGAGGTTATTAAAAACCGGTTGATCTCATGGAAGACTAGACACTTATCTTTTGGAGGTCGTATAGTTCTCATTAGATCGGTTCTAGAAAACTTGCCTATCTATTACTTTTCATTGTATAAAGCGCCAAAGCCGGTTATCGAAAATATGGAGACTATAATAAGGCGATTTTTATGGGCGGGGTCTAGTGTCGACAAAAAGATTAATTGGATAGCATGGAACACAATTACATCCCCAAAAAAGCAGGGTGGTTTGGGCTTAACAAAGCTGCAACAAGTCAACGACGCCTTACTTCTTAAGTGGACATGGCGTTTCAAAAACGAGACTCGTAGTTTGTGGAAACGGGTCGTCCTGGGCTGCCATGGGTCGAGTAGAACCTGGACTTCTTTACCATGTTCTCCATCGGCGAATGGTTGCTGGAAACATATTGTAAAGGTTGGTGAAAAACGAGTTGGAAATGACACGCTGCTGAACAGTTATTTCGTGGCTGCTGTTGGGAACGGGTCTTCGATAAGCTTTTGGGCAGATTCCTGGCTGCACAATATTCCTCTTCGTTTTGTTTATCCGAATCTGTTCAGGATTGAAAGATCTAAATGGGCAACCGTTGCGGACAGGATTCGAGTAGTCGATGGGGTGAAAACTCTGATTTGGGATTGGCGTAGAGCTCCCTCTGAAGCGGAACAGGTTGCAGAACTCCTCTCTTTGCTGTCGGATATTTATGATTACGAGTGGAAAGGAGGCTGCGATAGTTGGAAATGGATAGCTGCGGCTGATGGGATTTTTTCTGTGAAAAGGGCAAAACAGTTGATGCAATCTTTCAACACACAGCCGCAAACCTGGAAAATGAAGTGGAAGGGTTGGACGCCCCTGAAATGTAAAGTTCTGGTTTGGCGGGCTGCTATTAACCGTCTTCCAACGAAAGACGCGCTGCTGGCTCGTGGAGTTCCTATACAGAATGGCTCGTGCGTTTTCTGCAGCTCTGTTATAGAGTCGTCTATCCATTTGTTCACTGGCTGCTGTTTTGCAGCGGAGCTTTGGTCCCGGATCGCTTCTTGGTGTCGCCTCCCTCCTATTTACGCCTTTGAAGTTACAGACTTGGTGGATTTGGCAGATTACCAAGGTGTTACGTCCAATGGAAAATATATCTTGCGGGGTATTTTGATTACTTCTATTTGGGCGCTTTGGAATGAAAGGAACAATAGGCTATTCAATGATAAAAATAAAAGGGTTGTGGAACTTTTGGAACATATAAAGTCGACGTCTTTTTTCTGGTTTCGTAATAGGTCCAAATTTAAAGACTTAGATTGGATCGCTTGGTGTAACTTTCCATTGTCCTATATGTAATCGATTGGTTGCTTGGGGGTCCTTGCTTTGAGGACCGTACGGTGCGTTTTTGAATGAAATTTAACTTTCAAAAAAAAAATTATTTATATTTTATTACAGGTATGGTTTGTGTTAATTCTTTGTTCATTAACCTAATTGTGTAGTTAAGAACTAATCACAATTAATTGATTACAAGATATGATCTAACGATCTATCGATATATAGCTATTCCAATCTAGTTGGGCTGGCTTAAACACTATTTGAGTCATAAAAGTCATGAGATGCATTAGCATATATCATATATGGATGGATGGTGAAGGCGTCGTTTGCCCAACTTTGAAAATTCCAAGCATAATTAGTCAAATGATAAGGTGTGATCACGAGCTAAAGACGAAAGTAGGTACTCCACATGGAGGTCAAGTGAGTAAGTGACACAAGTTTTTTTCATAATGTATGTTCGGCGTATAGCATGGGATTTTTCATTGACCCTAATTTTTATCCGACGGTTGATCATATTGGTTTTATAAAAAAATTGTGACCCCATTGATTGTAAGATAAAAAAAATTATATACAACTCTTAACTTTATAAAAAAATAGTAAGGTAGCGTTTGATTCACGGGAATGAAATGAAATTCGGATGGAATTGAAATATGTATTCAACTTCTTATGTTTTTCGTTACAACAAAATAAGGAATTGTAATTGAACAACAACGTATGAAAGCGAATCCACAATCCAATTCCATCGAGATTTCATTCTATTTTAAGAAATGAACACATCAAAATTCCAAATCAAATTATGGTTCTCGCGCGAATTCCAATTCCAATTATTTTGCAATCCATGAAACGAACGCTACCTAAGTATTTTTTTTATTTAAAACGACGATTATGTTAAAACTCACATTTCACTTTAATATTAGCAGGTTAAAAAATATAAACCCATTAAAAGTACCCATTTTGATAAAGCTACTTGTGGTTTAACTAAAAAGTGCATAACGTCTCACCACGTCATTGTTACGTAGACAACTAGTATTCTACCCGCCGCGTTGCGACGGCGTAGAAGTGTACATTAACTCAACGTCCAAGTGCATAGAAGCTACTCGTCTTTTACTATTCAAATTTTGCCAAAGCCAATATCAGCGCATATAAGTAATCCTAAAACCCTTTAAATTCACAGCGTAACATAGATTTCGAACCGAACAACGCATAAGAAGAAGAAAAGCAGTAAGTTAGCGGCAGCTGAAGTCGTAACCAAAGCGTAAATAGGAGCAGAAAATCGGAAGCCATACCTGAATAGATAATGTTGTAGATGTTATCAAATAAGGACAAAAAAAGCCATATGTTGTTGACTTGTCAAACGGCTCACGTTAGCCATGTGCCACTGGTCCCAAGAGGCTATTCAAAATGTAAGTATAGATAATTGGCTCTAATTGACTGACCTTTTAACTATCAATTTGTGGTTTAACTAAAAATTAAAAAATTAATAAAACAAAAAAAAAAACGTGCTTGGTTAGAATGGGGTGGACCCACACCTTCTCCCTTATGCCGCCCATGAATGGCATGGTGGAGCCCTCTTTTAACTAGCTTGTATGGGCCTTTAACATGATGATGTGGCATGGGACGCCATACCACAACATAACCCGATCTAAGCCTTTAATAAATAAAAATTTAAACATGTCCATGTGTCCATAACCCACTAACCCAAATACCCAATTACTCATTCCCCAAATATGTTTGACCTATATATATATATATATATATATATATATATATATATATATATAAAGTCATGGCGGTAAACTATCCACTAGAGTGAGTATGAGGTAACGAGTGAGTGAATGTGGTGGTCAATCCTCAAACCTAATCCAATAATCCAGCCTGGGACCATATTCATCGACCACCGTCTCATCGCCTGTCAGTTATGCCCTAGTTAGTGCTTTAATATATGACAAAATTACATAAATCAACCTTTATGTTCCATTAAAATTGTATATTTCAACCTTTAGGTTTAAATTGCACACAAATTAACCTTTATGTTTATTTTTGTTGCAGATTACAACCTTTAGCACTAACTTTGTTTATTTTTGTTATTAAGTCAAGTCATACGCAAGTCACGTGAGGGTAAATTCGCTTTTTTTTAATCAAACCGCCACATTTTTTTGTTGCGGGTTTTGAATCAGCAAAACCCATTTATCCAAATCTATAACCATCCCAATTCTTGTGTTCTCTCATCATAAATTGGTCTCAATTACTACACCAACAATTACTGCAAACCAAATCACCCCACACCCTAAATCGAGACCACTAATTCAACCAATCAACTCAACAATTAAGAACCACTAATTACTAGAACATCTATAGTGATCACAAAGTTGTTGAATCGAGTTTTAAACACAGTCTTCAATCGTATTTAACAGAATCACAAACCCGTGTTTTCATGAAACAAAAAGGTGCACCAAATCGACATTTCTTCTACATTAAAATCCTCAACCTGACAACATTCTTCAAAGAAATACCCGAACACTGTCCTGAAATAGACCTGGATGAGCTATCAGGAAACGCACTTGTAGAAAACTCTGTAACTTGTATTGAAGGAGATTACAATCTGAATGATATATTTTTAGCGACGAATAAGGGTATTACGACGAAAGAGGTGGCAGTGATGATGGTGCAAGTGATTGTGGTGGTGATGGTGAAGGTGAAGGTTGTTGGTGGCAGTGATGGTGGCGTTGATATGAAGAAGAAAGATGAAAAATGATATGGTAAAAAGACTTGTTTAAATATATTATAAACGTTGAATGTTAGTAAGTTAACCAACTACAACTCGACAAGTACATTAAATTCACATATACATGAAGACATTTTATTTTGATGGATTACATCTTGGGGATTGCTAATATATCATCTCAAGCTCTTTAAGGAAAGGATCAATATATAATGAATCGAATAAACGCAAAAGGCAACAACTACATGTTTAGGCCGGAAGGATTTGGTTCGCTTTTGGAAAAAGTTCATGTTTTATTATGAAAATATACAAGATTGAAACCATTTTTACAAGGTGACCACTGAAATGCATACATATAGGTACTCTGAACCAATATGGCAGTGCATATGATATACCAAAAAAACTAAGGTTTGACAAGATGTATCTATATGATTTGCTTATGAAGAAATAGCGAACTTATGTATGAGCTCGACAACCACACAGCTAACATAAGAAGAGATAAAATATATGCCAACGTGAATGGTATATCTTTATCTTGCAAAAAAAAAAAGAACAATATAAAAATGTAATTTTTCTTTTCGTATTTTTTGTTCTATTGTATATTGAAGTCAACATTAGTTCAAGGAGTTGTAACAACAAGTATTGTAATATGGTTTTTCTTTTATGAAACGTGTGAAAACGAGATTGCGTAATCGGATGGGTGCATAACTACATAAACAATCCTTGCCTTCGCAATGTAAAGTATAGTTATTTATAAATGTTCAGTTGAAGATGTAAAGCAACAATTTAAGAAATAAAAACATGTAGGTAACAACTACAAATGGATTGTTATTGCTGTCGCTGTTGTGTGACACAACTTAGACCGAAGATCATTAGTTCGAGTTGTCAAAAATCCAAATCGAAAATTAAGCACAATGTAATCTTGTTTATAATTGATTGAATGAAGTACCATGTGCTAAACCGACATATTTACTGATAGAGTTACACACACACACACATATATAAAGAGAGAGAGAGAGAGAGAGAGATTGGATAAAATGAGAACTCGTAAGAGTTGCAAAAACTACAGGAACTCTTACCAACCTTTGATGTACTTTAGATGGAGGGTCCAAATCTGATCGGATTTTTTTTGTCTTTATGCTCAATTATAATATTCCATCCTCTTATACAGAAAATGCTACTTTGGTAATTTCACTTTTTCCATCATTTCATATCTCTCATCTGAACCATGTACAAACATCACAATCTCATGCTTATCGCTTGATTACGTTGGTGTAAATCCACCATATACATCAATACATTAATGTAAACCCAAATGATAATGCAAACAACAACGTGTTCTCATGTTTACATTTACATAATGTTATTACACACTTGTAATCCCCAAAAAAAATGTGAATCAATACATTAGTGTAAACCTAGAAGATGATGTCATGATACAGAACAACAACTTTGATTTATTTACACATTTGTAATCGAACCATTAAATCAATATCAAATTCGAAGACATACGCAATTAACGAAAAAGTTAAAACCCAAGAACAAAAATGTGACACCCGGCATATTTGGCTTAAACATTTTAGTAACATCTAAGTCTACCTTAGCGGGAAACGTTTATAAACGAACTTAACTAGGTTTGTTGAGTCGGGTCAAGTTAGGATTGTCCAGGGTTCAATGATCTGGAGGATCATTGGGAGTCGTTTTGGGAATACACTAGTACCGGGTCCCGTTGTTGGTGAAATTACATAAACTAATTAAGTGTACGTGTAGATTAATTGTCGTGTGTAGATTTAGTGCATTGATGTGTTTAAACGATGTGTAGATACTCATCTATGCTTAAATATGTTAAACATAGACTAAGGTTGCATGCTCATATGTTAAGGTGCGTTAAAATGCGTTAAACACGACAAACTGGAAAACTAGAAAACATAGGTCCTGGTTCGACCACTTCGAGTGGGCGAACCTGGAAATATGTCTTGGTTCGACCCTTTGCAAAGGGGCGAACCTGGGATATGGAATTGAAAGAATTTCATTCGACCAAGTCAGGGTACATTAGACCCTGTGAAAGGGTCGAAGGAGGCTACATTCGACCACTAACAGGGGTTGAAGGTGGACTAGTATAAATACCAAGCTTTGTCATTTTTCACCATTTCACAAACCCTAACCGTCTCAAAACACTCTCAAACGATTTTAATCACTAAGGAAGGAGTTTTTGCTCTTCTTTTTCATAATCTAACCCATCAACAACATCTAAACAAGAATCCAAGGTGTGTTCTTAATCCTAAATCTTTTTAAGACATTATAATTCGTTTTTATCTAACCCTAAATGTCCAGATCTGTTCTAAGGAAGTTTTTATCATAAAAACCTGTTAAACACCTTTCTAAACCTAAACCTTATCATTAAACATAGGTTTTGTATCAATAAACATATTGTAACACCCCAACCGATGGCGGAAACATCGGGATGTCACGTATTGATGATTGTTCAGTAGCTCATGGTGAATAACAAATTTCATTAAATAATTTAAGTAAGTTAAATACAATTGTTCTAAGAATTTGTAGATCAAATTGAATAAAACTATGCAAATATCTTCAAGCATCAATTCAAATCTTCAAGCAAGTAGAACCTGAAACATGTTAAGTTGAAAATGTTTTGGGTCAACAAAAGTTGGTGAGAATTACATAGGTTTTGATAATCGAATAAATTGTTGTGCAATTCAGGTGTCATGGCAATCTAGTCCATATGTGAAAACATACTAGAAGTAAATCGATTGCATAATCAACCTTGTGACTGTTGTATTGTGGTACATCCCATATGCTCATGGTTCACTCGTTTATATTGCAGTAACAAACACCCACGTAACCTTTGTAGGAGGCACGTATCCGGGTGGGATTGTCAGTCCAATAGATATATCAATGTATACCGTTTGGCTGATGAATGTTTATGCTAGAATTGTGCTTACCCTAGTGTTGTTCAAGACATAATGCAACATAGAAATACACATAGACACATTGATGATTGAATTGCAAAAATATTGTTGTAACATGTTTCACCCCAAAAATGGTGATAAATAGAAAAGGGGCTATGTAAAACTCACCTTAGCAAAATGTTATAACTGTTTGAAAAGTTGAATAATGGTGTTGCCCAAATGTATCAAGTATCACCCTATAATAAGGTAATAAATATGTCTAAGTCTATCAAGTCTACAAATGTATAAGTTTCTAGGGCTTCGAATTGGGGATAAATGCTTGTTTGATTAATAGTAAAAATGTTTGGTAATTGATAGAAATTAGTAAATAAATGGACAAAATCTTTTCATAAGAATTTAAATTTAAGATGGTCACAATAATGTGTTTAAAGTATAAAAATAATTTTTACAAAATTATTTACTTTAAAATAGATTATTAAATCTATTTATTACAAATTATCAAACTTTAACTTTAATATTTAAAAATACTAAAATTAAAGAATTATTAGTTTAAATTTTATATTTCTGTTCTAAATAATCAGAAATAATTTGTATAAAATTTTGGTGTAAAAATATTAAAAATTGGATTTATTATGATTTAAATATGATTAAAAATGACAAAAATTGATTAAAAATATTAAATAAATGATTTTTCTGAAATAAAAATCATTTCAGAAAAGTTTATTGTTATAAAAACTTAGAATAATTTTTGTGGAAATTTATAAGATCGTTTTGATATTTTTATAGAATTTCATAAATAAAAAGGAATAAACTTGATTTATTTATTATATATATTAAATAAACAAATTTTGGAAAACTAAAAATTGTAAGTTGAACTATTATATCAGATTAATACAAGATAATTTTTGTAGAATTTTTAAAAATGTTTTAGCATTTTAAAATGAATTTATAAGATTATAGGTATTATATATATATAATTGATTTGATTGAAAACAAAACAACCAAAAAAAAAAAGGTTTGCCAAACCCGGGACTCGAACCCGCGTGGGTCAGCAGATGAGCACCAGACACAACCACCTGGTCTAGACCGGTGGTTGTGTTTGTTTCTTGTTTATCAAATATAAATAACGAAAAAAAACCTAGTGTTCTTCCCCAATTTTTCAATTTCGAGCCCTAGTATTTTCAATTGATCAATACACACGACATTAACCCAATCAATCATGGGGTTAATGTCGTGCACACGCCGATTAACGAATCCCACAACAAAAAAAGAAACTTACAATTATGTTTTGATATTGAATCGCTCGGTCAACGCTCGAGTCAAAATACGAACAGAAATCAACGAACAGAGGATTTTTAAGAGAAATTGGAGATGGAGAGGGATTGTTCGGCGAGTTGTTAAAGTCCAGCAATGTTCAATTTATAGTATAATGGCTTGGTGTTCGTTTTGGCAATTGTTGACCACGAATTGAATGTTGACACGTTTGTTCGATCAAAAAGGTAAGAATTAACTGATAATTGGCGTGTATCCAAGTCATAATAGGCCGGATATCACGATGCAAAGCCAATCAAGTCCAATTACGAGCTATTGATTTGTGATTTTGGTAAGTCTTCGATCTCAGTTGACTTTCCAAGTCAACTGAGATGAATTCGAGTTTAGTATAAGATTAAGTCGCTTGGTTTTTAAAACAAGTGGACGTGTAGAGCTGCTGGTTGTGTGGGTGTGTTGGGTTTGGATCGGCCCGACTTCGAATCCTAGCAGAAACATATATATATATATACATTTTTTTTTTTGAAACAGCGAGAGAGAGGGTAAGGGGGTTTGGGCCTGTGGACTGTTGGGCTGGTGGGTCGATCTCGTTTCTAGGCTGGTACATGGGCTTACAGGTTTGGGTTGATGGATTATTAAGTTAGTGACTAGTTTTGTTTAGCCAAGATTTTACAAAACTGATTATTTTTATTATAACTGATTATTATTATTATTATAAACCTTTATATATATATATATATATATATATCTTTATATATATATATATTTTAGTTGTGTGGTAGTAAAGTGAAGATTTAGGCACCTTATAATTAAAAGAAAATATAATATGTGTATTAGGATTTGGGAAAAATTTTGCGATGTTACAGTCTCCCCTACTTTTAGAAACTTCGTCCCGAAGTTAAGAGAAAGCCAGGGTTACAATTGGTCAACTACCAGAAACCTTGATAAAATTTCACACTACCTTAACGTACCTGTAAATTCATGATTACGTTCCGGACCGTAATTACCAATTTACCTTACATTAGGGTTTTGCGTCCTTTTATGACTCTAGCGATTGTTAAGCAGGTTCGATAGTCTCCACCAGTCGTTGAGCAGGTGGTGGGGCCTTTCCCGACTGTTGGAAAGACATGATGACCTCTACTAATCGTTAAGTAGGTTGTTTGGTAGTCAACTAATTGTTGTACAAGTAAGCAAGTATAATTATAGATATAGCAATTAATTCACATTCAAACAAGCATGCACTCAGATGTTATAATACTAGGATTTATTACTTGAATCAAAAAGTGTCAATACATGGAATTAAAGAGAAAGTAGACATTATTCAAATGGTGGGGTTTAAGTAGCTGGAGGGTCTCAAGCGGGGTAATTTGGAGCATCAAGAGCGTCTGTAGCAGGGATTCGACAAGCATCTGCAAGATGCCCATACCTTTGACAATTGGTACACTGTCGGCAGGGAATTTGGGTTGGATGGTGATATTGGCAGGTGTCACACTTAGGTAGCTTCCCGTGGTATTGTTTCTTGTTGGGTGGGGCAGTGGTGTATATTGCGAAATTCCTGACCTTACACTTCCCGTTGGTTGAGGCCTCGGTTTTGATTTCAACGGCAGGTTGGGGAGTATCCTTTATCTTTTCCCCTTTACGAGTCAGGGTTCCAGCCTTCACATGGTTATCTGTTAGGGTGGCAGCCAAACGCTTTGCTTCTTCCAAAGTAGCAGGGTTCCTTCCCCACACCGTGTCTTGAATCTGCATCGGTAAACCACCAATGTATTTTTCGATCGCAATGGGGAAAGGGGTGACTTTGTGGGGTAGCAGTAAGCTAAGTTCGTGAAAACGAGTGTTGTAAGCAAGGTTTTCCCCACTGTCTTGAGCAAGATCATGAAATTCATCTTCCAGTTTCTTAATTTCATTACGAGGACAGAACTCTGCCTTCATAATGTCTTTAGCTTGATCCCAAGTTAAGGCTAGTGCAGCTTCAGCTCCGCGAGTGCGTTTTTCTTCATTCCACCAAGTGAGTGCTCGTTTGTGAAGAACACTCATGGCATAACGGACTTTAAAGTTGTCGGGGCATTCACTGTTAATGAAGGTATTCTCAATACCCTCAAACCATTGCAGGAGTCCCGTAGCTCCTTCTTCACCACTAAACTTTGGGGGATTACAAGAATTAAAGTGTTTAAGGGTACAGGCTGGAAGACCATTCCCATTCCCGTTGTGGTTTCCATTTCCATTCCCGTTGCTGTTACCGTTCCCGTTGCCGTTCAACTGGATGACTTGAGCTAGTAAGTTGGGAACCAGAGTTGCGATTTGCTGCACCATTTGTTGAGAAATGATTGCAGCCAGTTGAGCATCGACACCATTGTTGTTATTGTTATTGTTGTTGTGGTCAGTGTCGTGGTTATGATTGTGATTGCTACTTCCTTCATCATGATTGTCACCACTGTTAAGACGAGCACTGCGACGTGGAGGCATGATCTGTAAGAGACACAGTGAAATGTATGAGGTTATATAGGGAATGTAATCATTTATTCATTAAAACGAATAAACGAAAACGTTGACTTATCAAAGATTCTAAATTTTAATAACATATGAAGACATGCTTTAGCCTATAAGTGAACACTCATCCCGAGAATTCCCAGGTAGGCATCCGGGTCCCTCGTCTGATTGAGATATATGCGCAATGCCAGCCTAGACAGAAGACTCAGAATACAGGCGTTCACCCTTCCAGATTGCACGTGTTCGTTATTAAAATCTAGAACTTCGACGAGATCTCAAGATGGTTCAGGCTAAGCCTGAGGATTTTGTCTTATCAGTCTATGAGTAGATTCAGTGATGGAGAGCGATCTTCTTGTGAGGATGAAAGTAGGGATATGAAGTAGGAGATAGAGAATAGCAAGTAAAAGAAGCAAGTACTGGTTATATCCTATGGTTATAGACTAGATTATTTTTTTAATAACCTAATTCCCTATAACCATGGCTCTGATACCAATCTGTAACACCCCAACCGATGGCGGAAACATCGGGATGTCACGTATTGATGATTGTTCAGTAGCTCATGGTGAATAACAAATTTCATTAAATTATTTAAGTAAGTTAAATACAATTGTTCTAAGAATTTGTACATCAAATTGAATAAAACTATGCAAATATCTTCAAGCATCAATTCAAATCTTCAAGCAAGTAGAACCTGAAACATGTTAAGTTGAAAATGTTTTGGGTCAACAAAAGTTGGTGAGAATTACATAGGTTTTGATAATCGAATAAAATTGTTGTGCAATTCAGGTGTCATGGCAATCTAGTCCATATGTGAAAACATACTAGAAGTAAATCGAGTGCATAATCAACCTTGTGACTGTCGTATTGTGGTACATCCCATACGCTCATGGTTCACTCGTTTATATTGCAGTAACAAACACCCACGTAACCTTTGTAGGAGGCACGTATCCGGGTGGGATTGTCAGTCCAATAGATCTATCAATGTATATCGTTTGGCTGATGAATGTTTATGCTAGAATTGTGCTTACCCTAGTCTTGTTCAAGACATAATGCAACATAGAAATACACATAGACACATTGATGATTGAATTGCATAAATATTGTTGTAACATGTTTCACCCCAAAAATGGTGATAAATAGAAAAGGAGCTATGTAAAACTCACCTTAGCAAAATGTTATAACTGTTTGAAAAGTTGAATAATGGTGTTGCCCAAATGTATCAAGTATCACCCTATAATAAGGTAATAAATATGTCTAAGTCTATCAAGTCTACAAATGTATAAGTTTCTAAGGCTTCGAATTGGGGATAAATGCTTGTTTGATTAATAGTAAAAATGTTTGGTAATTGGTAGAAATTAGTAAATAAATGGACAAAATCTTTTCATAAGAATTTAAATTTAAGATGGTCACAATAATGTGTTTAAAGTATAAAAATAATTTTTACAAAATTATTTTCTTTAAAATAGATTATTAAATCTATTTATTACAAATTATCAAACTTTAACTTTAATATTTAAAAATACTAAAATTAAAGAATTATTAGTTTAAATTTTATATTTCTGTTCTAAATAATCAGAAATAATTTGTATAAAATTTTGGTGTAAAAATATTAAAAATTGGATTTATTATGATTTAAATATGATTAAAAATGACAAAAATTGATTAAAAATATTAAATAAATGATTTTTCTGAAATAAAAATCATTTCAGAAAAGTTTATTGTTATAAAAACTTAGAATAATTTTTGTGGAAATTTATAAGATCGTTTTGATACTTTTATAGAATTTCATAAATAAAAAGGAATAAACTTGATTTATTTATTATATATATATTAAATAAACAAATTTTGGAAAACTAAAAATTGTAAGTTGAACTATTACATCAGATTAATACAAGATAATTTTTGTGGAATTTTTAAAAATGTTTTAGCATTTTAAAATGAATTTATAAGATTATAGGTATTATATATATATGAAAAAATTACGCCGTTAGTCCCTGTGGTTTCCCTCCAGTTGCAATGTAAGGTATTAAGGTTTTATTGTTTCACTTTGGGGTATTAAAGTTCTAATTTGTTTCAATGCCAGGTATTAAGCTTTTAATTTGTTTCAATGTAGGGTATTAGGGACTAACCTAGTTAAAACTTAACTAAGTTTGAGGGGTATTATGGTCCATTCACCTGTTTATTTCTTTTAACCAATTAATACATATATTATAGATTTTGAGGGACTAAACCTGTCAAGTTTTCAAAGTTTTATGTATAGGGGCCAAACACCCCCTTTACCTATTCTTGCACATGTTGCCAAACACCCCTCATTTAGTCCCACTTATATAAACCTCCCCCTCCCCCTTCTTGTTTGTGCAGACACAAACAAACACACACACTTACTGTGTGTCGACAACAACCCTCAAGAGGTCTTCTCCTCCGGTGATCATGACCGGAGTTCGGTGACGGTGCTCCTCTCTGGCGACTACCTCCTCCATGCTGTAGCGTGTGGCGATTCTTGATCAAGGTTTCGTGGAGACTGTGAAGACGTTGGGCTCTTCTCTACAGGTTGTGGCGAATCAAAAACCGATTCTGAATCAAGAAAAACATCGTCACCAGATATATTACTATCATTATGGTCAAGTGTTTTAACCCTTCTAAAAGCAATAGGCCACAGCCACCATCTACGGCCCGATGGAGTTGAAGCGAGACCATTTTCTTCACGCCATTCCACGGGAATTGCGTCCTTGGGGTCAACGTGCATTTCTAGCCCATATGCAGCCATTCCAAGAACAATATGAGCAACTTTATCCCATGTAAAGTAGTTGTCATCAATTTGACTATTAAGCTGTCGTTTTTTATAATTGATGCTGCAGAAATTTTTGACTATTAAGCTGCCATTCCAAGAACAATATGACCCAGTCTCCACGGTGCTCCTCTCTGGCGACTACCTCCTCCATTTTGGTAGAGATTAACCTGAGAGGTAGCGTGTGGCGATTCTTGATCAAGGTTTGAGGGTTAGGGTTTGGTTTGGGTTGAATTGGGGAAGATGACCTGCATCGATTTCATTTATAAAGAATCTGATCGGAATAATAACCATCTGATAGCTTAGATCAGCTGGTTTGCCTGTTCTTTTAATAAGCCAAGGTCTCAGGTTCGAGTCTTGTACAAGTGGGTTTTGGCTTTTATTTTGTTTTTCTTTATAAATAGGTGAATGGACCATAATACCCCTCAAACTTAGTTAAGTTTTAACTAGGTTAGTCCCTAATACCCTACATTGAAACAAATTAAAAACTTAATACCTGGCATTGAAACAAATTAGAACTTTAATACCCCAAAGTGAAACAATAAAACCTTAATACCTTACATTGCAACCGGAGGGAAACCACAGGGACTAACGGCGTAATTTTTTCTATATATATAATTGATTTGATTGAAAACAAAACAAACAAAAAAAAAAGGTTTGCCAAACCCGGGACTCGAACCCGCGTGGGTCAGCAGACGAGCACCAGACACAACCACCTGGTCTAGATCGGTGGTTGTGTTTGTTTCTTGTTTATCAAATATAAATAACGAAAAAAAACCTAGTGTTCTTCCCCAATTTTTCAATTTTGAGCCCTAGTATTTTCAATTGATCAATACACACGACATTAACCCAATCAATCATGGGGTTAATGTCGTGCACACGCCGATTAACGAATCCCACAACAAAAAAACAAACTTACAATTATGTTTTGATATTGAATCGCTCGGTCAACGCTCGAGTCAAAATACGAACAGAAATCAACGAACAGAGGATTTTTAAGAGAAATTGGAGATGGAGAGGGATTGTCCGGCGAGTTGTTAAAGTCCAGCAATGTTCAATTTATAGTATAATGGCTTGGTGTTCGTTTTGGCAATTGTTGACCACGAATTGAATGTTGACGCGTTTGTTCGATCAAAAAGGTAAGAATTAACTGATAATTGGCGTGTATCCGAGTCATAATAGGCCGGATATCACGATGCAAAGCCAATCAAGTCCAATTACGAGCTATTGATTTGTGATTTTGGTAAGTCTTCGATTTCAGTTGACTTTCCAAGTCAACTGAGATGAATTCGAGTTTAGTATAAGATTAAGTCGCTTGGTTCTTAAAACAAGTGGACGTGTAGAGCTGCTGGTTGTGTGGGTGTGTTGGGTTTGGATCGGCCCGGGTTCGAATCCTAGCAGAAACATATATATATATATATATATATATATATATATATATATATATATATATTTTTGAAACAGCGAGAGAGAGGGTAAGGGGGTTTGGGCCTGTGGACTGTTGGGCTGGTGGGCCGATCTCGTTTCTGGGCTGGTACATGGGCTTACAGGTTTGGGTTGATGGATTATTTAGTTAGTGACTAGTTTTGTTTAGCCAAGATTTTACAAAACTGATTATTTTTATTATAACTGATTATTATTATTATTATTATTATTATTATTATTATTATAAACCTTTATATACATATATATATATATATTAGTTGTGTGGTAGTAAAGTGAAGACTTAGGCACCTTATAATTAAAAGAAAATATAATGTGTATTAGGAATTGGGAAAAATTTTGCGATGTTACACATATGTTAATTATGTGTTATGTGATGTTATGTGTTGTTAAATGATTTGCTGCTGTTCTAATGCTAGAAACATGATTTAGGGCTGCTATGAATGATAGTTTAGGATTGAAAAAGGTTATAATTAGATAGATGATGATATCAAGTCTAATTTGGGGATTTTATGAAGTCTAGGGCTTGTGCATGTTAGTATTATCAATAAAATGATTGGGGGTTTTCAATTACAAGATAAACTGAGCATTTGTAGATGATTATGGATTGGTATTAAAAAGTTTCCAAATTGGGTAAAGATTACATGCATGATGTGACACTTCCATAATCTTTGCCATTTTGGGAAAGGGCTGAAACAACTAAGTTTTGAGGGCAAAATTGGTGGGGTTTTGTAGGGATAAGTTATTCATGCTTGACTGCTGTGTCTGAATAAACGTAATCGAACATGATAAATTTTCAATCTGTGTACGTACACAATAGTATGCAAGGAAATTTCTAGATGTAGTATGCTAATGAGTGCGACAAAATTGGGTACAAAATGATAATAGGATCAAGAAAATGAAAACACGAGTATCATGAATAATTAAATGTCCAGTGAATAGTCAAATTAAGGGGAAATCAAGTTTCACAAACAATGACGTCTTGGAAAAAAAATCATGTAGAATCAAGTATCAGGTTTTTAGTAGTTTGATTATCATGGGTAACTAGCTCACGTGTGAGAAGGTGAAGGATATGAATTTAGTTCTTGAGAGGATGATGAAAAATGTTGAAGCAGAATCAAGGTTGTGAGAGATGGTGAATGTGAAGATAGTTGATAAAGAGTTTATTTTATAGTAAGGAGATTATATAGTAGTGTAAATTTTGGGGTTTGGATCAAAGGTTATAATCAAGTGTATAAGAAAACATGATTGTGGTGTATGCCAAATATTGTAAAAATTTGAACAAGTTGAAAATGGGTGAGTGTTGATGGAGAATCTAGAGACTAGATATTATTCCAAAAAAAAAAAAATATTTTCAAAATTTGGTTTTGTACATAAGGCAAAAGTTGTTAAATAGTACAAGCTAAGTAGGCTTTGTAATAGTTTAAAATATTATATAGAAAATCGTTTGTTACGTCAATAAATAATCAATTGAATTTAAGTTCGAGGAAAATATGTACTTTGTAAAGTTGCTAGGTAATACAACTAGTTTTAGAAATCTTTAGTTTGTGCTAAATTATGAGGTTATAGTTTTTAAAATAAATAACATGTGGAGAAAAGAAATAATATGATTTGGGTAGGGTGTTGAATATTTTAAAAGTGGCTAAGAGGGTAAGGTGAAGTGTGATTGTGAAATCCATAGATGGTTATGAAAGTATGAACTTGTAAGCAATATATGAAAATCGTGAAATACAAAATATTGTATATGAACCGAGAGAGTATTATTGAAAAAGCTTGCATAAAATGCTTGGAGTGCCCTTGTCTAGCTGTAAAGCCCAACAAGAACGTTGACTTTTCAAAGGAATTGAACCCAATGGTGATCAAAGAAGACATGCTTTAGCCTATAAGTGGACACTCACTCCAGGAATCCCCAGGTAAGCATAACAGGTCCGTAAATGGATTTATGCGCTATGCTTGCCTATGCCAGAAAACCCAGTGTACAGGCGTCCACCCTCCAGATTGCACGTGTCCTTATCACACTCATTAAAGTTCAACAACTTTGAAGGAGCAAAATACGAGTAGGCATTATGCCTAAGAGTGTCTTCATGAAGGTACTGTCCCTGTTCCATAATGATGTAGACTTTCCACTCCTTGTAGGACACCATCTCTATGCACCAGGGTGAAAGATGGGGAGAAATGGAGAAGAGAAGAAGATAGAGGAAGGAAAGTAGAGTATAATGCATGAAAGTTGAAGTTCGGTTATAGTCTAGGCCTATTTCATCTAGTAACCTAGTTCCCTATAACCATGGCTCTGATACCAATCTGTAACACCCCAACCGATGGCGGAATCATCGAGGTGCCACGTAGTGACGATTGTTCAAAAGCTCATGGTACTAAAATGTAAATATTATTGAATAATCAAAATTGTCTTACATGGAAATGGAAAATACATTGTCTAAATGAAATGTAAATATTGAAATAACTGAATTAAAATAAAGCACTAAATGTTCCTTGCTAAAGCACTAGATCAAACTGCACCTGAAACATGTACAAATAGATTTGGTCAACATATGAAATGTTGGTGAGCATTCCTAGTTTTGATATATATAGTAGGTTAAAAAGTTATACAATTCAAGTGCAAGCTACAGTGCAAATATGTAAACCATGTATCATGCAAATGAGCGAAATCAACCCTGTGACTGTATAATGTACTGTATGAACTGTAGTGTACTCAACCAATAAATGGATGATAACTTAACACTGGCCACGGATTCTCCGATGAAAAAGGGGGAGAATCAATCTAGGCGGGTTGTCAATCCAAATAGCGCTATCCAATGTTAAGGTCGGCTTGTACCATGTTAATGATTTCACTAAGTACAAATGTAATCCACATGTATTGTCTAAGCATAAAGCACGTTGTAAGCAATGCACATAGTACTAGAATTGTATTGTAAAAATGTAATCTTGTATTTGAAATTGTAATAGTATACATGTAACACCCCAAAAATGTATAAAAGCAAAAAGGGGTAGGAAATACTCACAGTTCACGTAATAACTTGAAATTGAACTTGGACAACGAAATATGTGTTGGAAATTATCTCAAAGTATCAACCTAAAGAATTCGATAATGTGTAAGGGAAATAACTCTAGGATATATGTATTTCTAGGGTTTCAAATTGGGGATAAACGTTTATTTGTTTAATAACAATTTGTTTATTAAATAAAAGAAATTTAATAAATAAATAAATAAAAGTCTCTTTGTAAAATCTTAAGTTGAATATAATCATAACATAAGGTTTCGAGTATGAAAATAATTTTTATAAAACTATTTTCTTGAAAAATAGAATAATTAATCTAATTATTTCAAATTGTCGAAATATGACTTTAATATCTAAAAATATCAAAATCAAAGAATTTAAAAATTGTATTTCTGTTCTAAATAGTTAGAAATAATTTATATAAAATTTTGGTGCAAAAATATTGAAAAACGAATTTATTATGATTTAATTATGATTCAAACTAACAAAAATTGAAAAAAAATATTAAACAAACAGTTTTTCAGAAATAAACATTATTTCTGAAATATATATTGTTATACAAGTTTAGGATAATTTTTGTGGAATTTAATAAGATCGTTTTGATATTTTTATAGATTTTTATAAATAAAAATGGAATAAACTTGATTTATTTATTATATATATTAAATAAATAAATTTCAGAAAAATAAAAATTGTAAGTTGAACCTTTACATGAGATTTGATAACTATAATTTTTTTAGAATTTATAAAAAGGTTTTAATATTTATAAATGAATTTACAAGATTTTAAAGATAATATATAAGTATAATTGGTTTGTTAAAAAATGAAAAAGAAGTGGAAAAGGGCGCCCATGCCGGGACTCGAACCCGGGTGCCCTTGGTTATAAGCATTGATCACAACCACTTGGCCTAGGCCTGTGGTTGTGATTTAACCCTGTTTAGATAAAATAAATATACTATATTAAATCAGTTTTATCCCCAAATCAAGATTACAAGCCCTAGCTTTCCTAATCAGTTTAATCAACAATCAATAACCCTTGGATTCATAGGGTTATTGATCGGGTTACAATGAAGATCGAAAACACATCAATTATTGTGACTTACAGATTCAGATTTGATGGCGAATGCGTGGTCAACCAACGGTCAAACACGCGAACGGGTTGTAGATTAGAAGGAGTTTTATAAGAAATTGAGGATAGGGATTTTGATTTCGGCGAGTTAGGATGGCCTATGGACGTTCAATTTATAGTGAAAAGTTTAGACGAACGAAATGGAAGGTTGACTAGGCTTGGTCAAAAAAAACGAGTTAATTGGATCCTGAAATCACGCAATTGACGAGCTGGTGATGCGTCCTTATGGGCGCTAATGTATGAAAACGAATTGATTTGTAAAGAGGTTGCCAAACAAAGATAAATCAATGGTCAAGGTCTTCGATTGGTAAAAAAAGGAAGTATGCGAGTTGCTGTTCGCGTGCAGGGAGAAGGAAAAGGAAATGGATCAATTAATTTGGTGTTAAATATAATTAGTGTATGGTTTAAATCAGATATGATGTGTAGCTCGGGTGGTCATGCGTCTGTGTGTGTGAGGTGTTGATCCCGGTTCGAGACCCGGCTGGGTCCTTGTTTTTCCTCCATTTTTTGAGCAGAAAGAGGGATTATGGGCTGTTGGTTGGGCCGGTTTGTTTGGGCCTGAGGTGGTTTGGGCTGAGCTCTTGTGTGGGCTCTGAAACTCTTTAAAGAAAAGAACAAAGTGGACTAGAGATGTTGGGTTATGTCATGTCTTGGGTCCAAGAGAAATAACATGTTATGCTTCTAAATAAAATCTGATTTTTATTATTATTAATAATATTATTATTATTATTATTATTATTATTATTATTATTATTATTATTATTATTATTATTATTATGTATATAAAAAAAATAAATAAAGAGTGACGGATGTCACATATGTGTACTTGATTAGTTAGGGTAATGAGTCAACAACGGGATGTCAGGTCGGTCTAGTGTGTCGGTTGAACATTTAAACACGTTTTAAAACATATTTAGTTACGATCTGGACAATCGGGGACTAGATAACCTTATGGTTATTAGTCGGAACACTTACGTGAACATTTTGATAGATCTCCGGTAGAGGGATTATCAAGGGCTTAGCATTTTACTAGTTACCGAAGAACGCTATCTAAGGTGAGTTCACGGCCCCACTTTTACAGCTTAAACTTTTGGGGGGAGAAAACATGCGCTAAACTGTTTTGGTAACATATGTCATACTATGGTTTTAACTTTGCATTGCTATACGATCTTTTAAAGTCCCGGGGAAAACCATGAATGTGCGGGGATGCACAACGGGGGAAATGTGGATAGATCTGTCCTACTCGTCGGCTTGGAGGGTCGGGCGGGTGCATATTGTCTCGAACTGGTAACATTGGTAACATGCTGAACATTCGGGCTGAACATTGCTAAACATTGCTAAACGTGTCTAGTAATGGTTTTCCGATCGTAGTAGTAATAAAACATACGCCTAGCTAGCGTACTTGGTAACATTGGTATAGTATGGACATGGTAACGTTTTGGTAACTTTCGGAAACCTTTGGTAACTTATTGAAAAAACCTTCGGGGTTGAAGAGGGAGAGGCTGATTTGTTGACTAGCACATATACACTTTCTTACACTTGCACCTATTGTAACACGTTACTAGGTGACGATATTCGGTGACCGGAGTCTGGACTAAGGGTACATTTGGAGGACCATGTAGGGCATTTTATCATTTCGGGTGCACACGAAATAATAAACTGAAATGCATGAAAATCCCGATGGACTTTGAGTTTGGGTGTATAGTCCTGGATTTGTCCCTAAGTTAACTTTTGTAAATTTCTAGTGGTCGACACTAGAGGTGAATCTGAATCCCTCGATTTCTTGATTTGTTAGATCATGTCTGGTGCTCGTGGTGGTGGACGTCGTGGTGGCGGCGGTGGTCGTGCTGGCGGCGGTGGTCGTGGCAACATCAACATGACCCAAGCTGAGCTGAATAACTTGTTACAGCAGCAAGTGAACATGGCTATGGCTAATTTCTAGGATGGGATTAATGCCATGGGTGGTGAGTTGATTTCTGTCGACTTTGCCTCATTCTTGGGTGTCATGTTCCTTCGTTTGTGTTTTACTCGTGTATCGTGTTTCAGGTATCGCTGCCAATCCACCTCCACCTCAGTGCTCTTATAAGAAGTTTCAGGACTGTCAGCCCCATAACTTCGCTGGGACTGAGGGAGCGGTGGGACTGCTCCGATGGCTTGAGAAGGTTGAATCTGTGTTCGTCATGTGTAACTGTCCTGCTGGGGACCGAGTTAAGTATGCTACTGCGACATTCGAGGGGCCTGCACTGTCGTGGTGGAATGCTACTACTCAGAACATGGGATTGGGGGAGGCTATTGCTATGCCTTGGGTGGAGTTTGTGCAACTGTTGAGAGGCGAGTACTGTCCAAGGGAGGAGGTACAGAAGTTGGAACATGAAGTCTGGAGTTACAAGATGGTCGGGTCTGAGATTGAAGAATACTCTGTGAGGAGGAACGAGCTGGCGGTGTTGTGCCCTGATTTGCACACACCCGAGTATAGGAGGATCGAGCACTATGTATCTGGGCTAGTGCCGGAGATTGCTGGATTGGTGGCTGCTGGAAATCTTCCCACTCTTGCTGAAGTTGTCCGATCAGCTCATCGGATGACTAACCTGAAGGTGGCAGAAGGTGTTTTGCCTCCGAAGGGTGCTGCTGTGAAGGTTTCTGAAGGGAACAAGAGGAAGTGGGATAGTGTGGGGAAGAGTGTTGTGCCGGCGCCATCTCAGCCGGCGAAGAAGTTTGATTCATCTGCATCTTCTTCAGGGCAGAAGTCGGGTGGGTATGTTGGGAAGCATCCCAAGTGCAACAAGTGTGGTTTTCACCACTCTGGGAATTTTGATCGGGCTCGTTGTCATCGGTGCCATCAGTTGGGGCATCATGCTAAGGATTGCAGGGTGGCACTTACCCCAACTCAGACTCCTGCTGCTACTCCTACTCCTACTCCTGCTGCTTAGGGGACTCCAGGGAAGCAGTGGTGCTATAACTGTGGTGACACGGGACACTTCAAGCGTGAATGTCCTAAGCTGAAACAGGGTGATAATGGAAGGGGCAGGAACGGTAACGGGAACAACGGGGGCGGAGGCAGGACTGCACGTGCTTTCGTCATTGGATCTGCAGAGGCTAGGCAGGATCCAGACACAGTTACCGGTACGTTCCTTCTTAATGATCGCTATGTTTCTGTCTTGTTTGATTCTGGTGCCAATAAGAGTTTCGTATCTATGGACATTAGTCGATTGATAGATATAGTACCCACAACTTTAGAGGCTAAGTACTTAATAGAATTGGCTGATGGTAAGAAAATCGAAGCGACGCACACCCTTAGGGAATGTCGTTTGGAACTGTCGGGTTTGTCTTTCCCCATTGACCTTATGCCGGTACCCCTGGGTAGTTTTGATGTCGTTGTCGGCATGGATTGGTTGTCGTTGTATCGTGCGGAGATCGTTTGTTTCGATAAGATTATTCGGATCCCTCTCCCTGATGGAGAGACTCTTTCGGTTCATGGCGAGAAAAGCGGTACTCCGCTGAGTATCATTTCTAGCATGAAAGCCCGTAAGTACCTTCGGAAGGGTTGTTCGGCCATTCTGGCACTTGTTAACGTTTCTACTGACGATGAGAAGAAGATCGAGGATATTTCGGTGGTTCGTGATTTTCCTGATGATTTACCTGGTCTTCCTCTCCATCATCAGGTTGAGTTTGGTATTGATCTTACTCCGGGTGCAGCTCCTATTGCCCGAGCTCCGTACCGTCTTGCACCTCCCGAGATGCAAGAGTTGTCCAGCCAGTTGCAGGAACTCTTGGAAAAGGGTTTCATCCGACCGAGTTCTTCCCTGTGGGGAGCTCCTATTTTGTTTGTAAAGAAGAAGGACGGAAGTCTTCGCATGTGTATTGATTATCGTGAGCTGAACAAAGTGACCATCAAGAATCGTTTTCCTCTTCCTCGCATTGATGATCTCTTTGACCAGCTCCAGGGCTCCAGCTACTATTCGAAGACTGATTTGCGATCCGGTTACCACTAGTTACGCGTCCGGGAAGCTGACATTCAGAAGACTGCTTTTCGCACTTGATATGGCCACTTTGAGTTCTTGGTCATGCCTTTTGGTCTCACTAACGCACCGGCGGTGTTCATGGACTTGATGAATCGCGTTTGCAAACCTTACCTTGATAAGTTCGTCATCGTGTTTATCGACGATATTCTGATTTATTCTAAGAACAAGACGGATCATGAGGAACACTTACGGTTGGTCTTGGAACTTTTGAGACAGGAGCAGTTGTATGCTAAGTTCTCAAAGTATGATTTTTGGTTACGTGAAGTTCAATTCCTAGGGTATGTGGTTAATGAACTGGGAATTCATGTCGATCCGGCTAAGATCGAAGCTATTAAAGACTGGGAAGCACCAAAGACGCCATCTGAGGTGCGGCAATTCCTAGGTCTTGCGGGTTACTATCGTCGTTTCATTGAGGGCTTTTTGAAGATCGCTCAACCCCTCACCACTCTTACCCAGAAGGACCGAAAGTTTGACTGGGATGAACCACGGGAATCAGCATTTCAGATGCTGAAGCTTAAACTTTGTTCTGCACCTATCTTATCTTTACCTGAGGGTACGGATGACTTCGTTGTGTACCGTGATGCTTCTATTCGTGGTCTAGGTTGTGTGTTGATGCAACACGGGAAGGTTATTGCTTATGCTTCTCGTCAACTCAAGGTTCATGAGAAGAACTACACTACTCATGATTTGGAACTGGGCGCGGTGGTCTTTGCGTTGAAAATTTGGAGACATTACTTGTACGGTACCAAGTGTGAAGCATACACCGATCACAAGAGTCTTCAGCATATTTTCGACCAGAAGGTGTTAAACATGCGGCAGCGTCGCTGAGTTGAACTCCTGAATGACTATGACTGTGCTATCAAATACCATCCTGGCAAGGCGAATGTTGTGGCGGACGCCTTGAGCAGGAAGGAGTCTGCGAATCCTCGTCGTGTTCGATCCTTACAGCTCACCATTCATACCTCATTGCCTGACCGAATCCGTTCTGCACAGTTGGAAGCTTTAAAAGATGAGAACCTTAAGGCTAAAACTATGCACAGTGCTGACAAGCATCTTGAACTCAGGACCGATGGCTTGCACTATTTTGCGGGACGTGTTTGGGTTCCCTTGTTCGGGGGATTACGCGAGCTTGTTTTGGATGAAGCTCACAAATCCCGGTATTCTATTCACCCTGGCTCCGATAAGATGTATCAGGATTTGAAGATACTTTATTGGTGGCCAAACATGAAGGCTGATATAGCTTCTTATGTCAGCAAATGCTTGACTTGTGCTAAAGTCAAGGTGGAGTATCAGAGGCCGTCTGGTCTCCTGCAGCAACCAGAGATTCCAGAATGGAAGTAGGGGCGAATCACGATGAATTTTGTCACCAAGCTACCAAGGTCACCTAGTGGTTATGATATGATCTGGGTGATTGTTGACAGGTTGACAAAATCAGCACGTTTCATACCTATTAAGGAAACTGATGGACTTGAGCGGTTGGCTCGACTTTACCTTAAGGAGGTGGTTGCTCGGCACGGGGTGCCTGTTTCTATTATCTCTGATCGTGATTCTTGTTTTGCATCACGTTTCTGGAAGGCTCTGCACAAGGCTTTGGGTACTCAGTTGGATATGAGTACAGCTTATCATCCGCAAACTGATGGACAGAGTGAGCGGACGATTCAAACTTGGAAGACATGCTTCGGGCATGTGTTATCGATTTTGGAAAAAGTTGGGAGATTCACCTACCATTAGTGGAGTTCTCCTACAACAACAGATATCACTCTAGTATCAAGGCAGCTCCGTTCGAGGCTCTCTACGGACGGAAATGTCGATCACCTCTTTGTTGGGCCGAAGTGGGCGAGAGCCAGCTCACTGGTCCGGAACTTGTGTACGAAACTTCGGAGAAAATCGTACAGATTCGTAACCGTTTGGCGGCTACGCGGGATCGTCAGAAGAGCTATGCCGATCGCCGTCGCAAGCCTTTGGAGTTCCAGGTTGGGGACAGGGTACTTCTGAAAGTTTCACCATGGAAGGGCGTCATACGCTTTGGAAAGCGTGGCAAGCTTAACCCTCGTTATGTCGGACCCTTCGCAATCCTGGATCGGATTGGACCGGTGGCATACAGACTTGACTTACCGGCAGAGCTCGGTAGTGTTCACAACGTCTTCCATGTGTCTAACTTGAAGAAATGTTTGGTTGATGAATCTCTCATTGTACCACTGGAAGAGATCAAGGTTGATGATCGTCTTCGCATCGTGGAGGAACCTGTCGAAATTCTCGACTACAAGATTCGTAGCCTTCGTCGGAGTAATATCCGCATCGTTAAAGTTCGTTGGAACTCGAATCGTGGACCAGAGTTCACGTGGGAACGGGAGGATCAGATGAAAGCTAAGTATCCTCATCTCTTTCCAAAACGCGCATTCGAATCAAGGCATGTTACTGCTGAAGCCATATGAATCTCGGGTCGAGATTCCTTTCAAAATGGGGATGATGTGACATCCGGTAAATTTTCTTTTCGTTTCGTTCTCTCCGTCTCTTTTATTTTTGGGCTTTGTGCAACTTTCGGGACGAAAATTCTTTCAACGTGGGGATGATGTGACACCCGGCATATTTGGCTTAAACATTTTAGTGACATCTAAGTCTACCTTAGCGGGAAACGTTTATAAACGGACTTAACTAGGTTAGTTGAGTCGGGTCAAGTTAGGATTGTCCAGGGTTCAATGATCTGGAGGATCATTGGGAGTCGTTTTGAGAATACACTAGTACCGGGTCACGTTGTTGGTGAAATTACAAAAACTAATTAAGTGTACGTGTAGATTAATTGTCGTGTGGTAGATTATGTGCATTGATGTGTTTAAACGATGTGTAGATACTTATCTATGCTTAAATATGTTAAACATAGACTAAGGTTGCATGCTCATATGTTAAGGTGCGTTAAAATGCGTTAAACACGACAAACTGGAAAACTAGAACACATAGGTTCTGGTTCGACCACTTCGAGTGGGCGAACATGGAAATATGTCTTGGTTCGAGCCTTTGCAAAGGGGCGAACCTGGGATATGGAATTGAAAGAATTTCATTCGACCAAGTCAGGGTACATTCGACCCTGTGAAAGGGTCGAAGGTGGACTAGTATAAATACCAAACTTTGTCATTTTTCACCATTTCACAAACCCTAACCGTCTCAAAACACTCTCAAACGATTTTAATCACTAAGGAAGGAGTTTTTGCTCTTCTTTTTCATAATCTAACCCATCAACAACATCTAAACAAGAATCCAAGGTGTGTTCTTAATCCTAAATCTTTTTAAGGCATTTTAATTCGTTTTTATCTAACCCTAAATGTCCAGATCTGTTCTAAGGAAGTTTTTATCATAAAAACCTTTTAAACACCTTTCTAAACCTAAACCTTATCATTAAACATAGGTTTTGTATCAATAAACATATGTTAATTATGTGTTATGTGATGTTATGTGTTGTTAAATGATTTGCTGCTGTTCTAATGCTAGAAACATGATCTAGGGCTGCTATGAATGATAGTTTAGGATTGAAAAAGGTTATAATTAGATAGATGATGATATCAAGTCTAATTTGGGGATTTTATGAAGTCTAGGGCTTGTGCATGTTAGTATTATCAATAAAATGATTGGAGGTTTTCAATTACAAGATAAACTGAGCATTTGTAGATGATTATGGATTGGTATTAAAAATTTCCAAATTGGGTAAAGATTACATGCATGATGTGACACTTCCATAATCTTTGCCATTTTGGGAAAGGGCTGAAACGGATAAGTTTTGAGGGCAAAATTGGTGGGGTTTTGTAGGGATAAGTTATTCATGCTTGACTGCTGTGTCTGATGACGTTTCGCGATGTTTCGAATGTGTTTGAAGCGTTTTAGGGAAATTTATCTAACAGGGGCGAACCTGGGCTCATTCGACCAAACGAGTGGTCGAATGAGAGATTCCAGGGTCGAACCTGGGAAATGTTTGGGCGAACCAAATAAAACGGTCAAACGTGGCATCAAACGGTCGAACGTGACACTAAACGGGCAAAGGAGAATTATTTGCCTGGTTCGACCATTCTGATGTAAAAATGAGATTTTTGATACAAACTAAGTATTTTATGCTTGAACCTTATGTGTAATCTATGTGTACTTGATTAGTTAGGGTAATGAGTCACCAACGGGATGTCAGGTCGGTCTAGTGTGTCGGTTGAACATTTAAACACGTTTTAAAACATATTTAGTTACGATCTGGACAATTGGGGACTAGATAACCTTATGGTTATTAGTCGGAACACTTATGTGAACATTTTGATAGATCTCCGGTAGAGGGATTATCAAGGGCTTAGCATTTTACTAGTTACCGAAGAACGCTATCTAAGGTGAGTTCACGGCCCCATTTTTACAACTTAAAGTTTTGGGGGAGAAAACATGCGCTAAACTGTTTTGGTAACATATGTCATACTATGGTTTTAACTTTGCATTGTTATACGATCTTTTAAAGTCCCGGGGAAAATCATGAATGTGCGGGGATGCACAACGGGGGAAATGTGGATAGATCTATTGGGCATGACCTGCCCCACTCGTCGGCTTGGAGGGCCGGGCGGGTGCATATTGTCTCAAACTGGTAACATTGGTAAATGCTGAACATTCGGGCTGAACATTGCTAAACATTGCTAAACGTGTCTAGTAATGGTTTTCCGATCGTAGTAGTAATAAAACATACACCTAGCTAGCGTACTTGGTAACATTGGTATAGTATGGACATGGTAACGTTTTGGTAACTTTCGGAAACCTCTGGTAACTTATTGAACAAACCTGTGAACTCACCAGCATTATATGTTGACGTCTCTTTGGCATGTTTTTCTCAGGTCGCTAAGGTAGCATCAGAGGACTAGGCGCACGAGTCTGCATGGCGTCTAGGATTAGTTTCATGTTTTTGAATTAAACTATTTGAACATTGTCGTACATGGTTTTGTAACTGGTTAAATGCTTCCGCTATGGTTTTATAAATTGAGAACTATGTTTTGAGTTTACGTATTTCATATAGTGTTGTTTATTGTGACCGTTGACTTGGATCCTGGTTTGTCATGCGCCTCGCGGTAAAACTCCGCAAGTGGAAATTTGAGGGTGTGACAAAAAACGCAAAACAACAAAGATATGCCCTAATGTAAGGGCAACAAAAACCCCAAAAACACCCAAGAACAAGAAACCAAAAACCCAAGAACAACAAAAACCAAATAAACGTTAACCTTATGGCTTGATTTACCTTCTATCAGTCGCCATCACCATCGTCGCGCTCACCCTACCGCCAACACCAAAACCGTCTTAACAATGATGGAAACATAATGTGTTTAGTTAAAATATCTTAACCCTAGAACTTCAGCCACAAAACTATCGCCGACTTCGTGTTCACCCCACCACCATCACCAAAACAAAACGACGTCGCCTATGAAATTAATATTATATTAGTCATGGTCCGTTGATGGACAATATACTAAAAGGTGGCACCGCTAGTACACATTTTGTTAGGTGGGACCGGTAGCAAGCAAAAGATGATAATTCAAATTATTTAAATCCAATACTCCTTTATTTAAATAATGACTACAGTTTTCCCCTTAGTTTAAGACAACTACTCTTTGATTTTTAAGCGACCATTATTTTTTTCATACGTTGTTTTTTTTAAATAACTGCATCATAAAAATGAACATTTTATTCTGATTAATTTGAGTATAGTATTACTATTATTTAATTAAAAAAATTGATGTGTAACAAAAAAAAAATGCTGACCAAAAGCAAACAAAAAAAAAAACGAAACGAAACAAAATCAATAGAAAACTGAATTAACCGAAAACTAAATTAACTTAAAATCGATTATCAGTTTTTTTGCACCCTTAATCAGCCGAAATTAATCAAACCGAAATCAAATCATTTATATATTCATATATTTTAGCTTTATATCCCTCATTTCATGTATTTATATATTTATTTCATATACTTCTAAACAAAAAAAATAGGCAAAGTTTGGTTTTGGTTATTAATCAAAATTAACTTAATCGAACTGAAAACCAACAATCTAACCCAGTACACCAAACCAACTAGCCGGTTGTTTAATAAGATTAATTAACTATGACTTCAGTTTCGAGTTTAGTTAAGGCTAGTAACCGAACTAAATTAAATCAAGCCATGCATATCTTTAGATGTATCGGTGTAACGGTGTAAAAACTTGAAGTCTAAGACAACTAGTTTTTATTTGTGGAATTTAATTCTAAGACAACTAATATTTATTTGTGGAACTAACAAACGTAGGGTTGGGGTTGGGGAGGTAGACAAGAAATTTACATCGATTTAACAAGCTAAACGTTCTTTACGCCACAAAGTATGAGCCCACTATTTATTTAGATTAAAATAAAGAGTAATAATGATATATTTATTTGAGTTTGGAGAAGCTTGTTGCCTATCTGAGATAAATTTGGCCCTAATAGTTATCCAAAGTTTTGTTAGTTGTCTCTTTAAGCTCCAAGTGTCCTAACGTCTTTTAGGTAGGTTTTGGTAGAGTTTATTTGAAGTGGTTTTTAATTTCCTCATTGACTAAACAACATGAACTTAGCTTACTATTTGATTCAACTATTCGTGATTCATAAGATTATAACAAAATTAAATGACTATTTAACTTAATGCAATATGATAACTTTTCTTTACACGTAAAATATAAAATTGCAATTCACTCCCACACCATATGACTACTAACAAAATTAAATAACTATTAACTTAATGCAATATGATAACTAGGTAAAATCAAGAAACAAATATCCGGCATAAGATTTAAATCTTGTCGGCGCTACCTTTGATCTTGGCGCCAACAAGTTTCGTTAGTTTGTAGGGAAGATTTTCGGAAAATTTTTGGTAAAGCATAACTTAAGTTTTGATCATAAATGATAAAATTTGCCTATTGAGATAAGAACTTGAATGTCATTTAGCTCCCTAACCCCTTTACATCCACTTTTCGAGTCCTTATGGAGTTGACAAATTTTCTGATTCGTAAGTTAGCAAATTGTCTGATCATATCGTATGGAGTTCTTGGTAATTTTACATATAGAGATGTTATAATTCAAAAAATCTAAACCTTTTTAATATTTAAAATTTTAAAAATTGATCCAACATGTTTCAACTCATCCTGGTCCTTGATCACGTCACGTGGACTAGCCCCATTTTATTGGTTAGGCACCATAGCCTTAAACCCGAACCTTACATTGGGCCTGGTTACCTAAGGCCCTAAACCCAACCCAACTTCTTAGCCATGGCCCCGTTATACTTTTGGGCTTACATATATTTGAGCCCATGTCCTATGATTACATCAACATACAAACCTACAGCAGTAAAGCGACATGAATTCGTTTTCACAAAATGAAAGTAACTACCAGCTAAAGCCGAGGTGTGAAAAAAAGCGGTCGAGAACCTAATCGGTTTGTAACCTGATTTGCCATAATTACACATGTTTTGTATGCACAATTTATCCTAGATTGCATACCATTTTGTAAATTGTCAAAAAGAACTAACAAGAGAAGGGCTAAAAGATATAAGAAGCGTGTGAAATGTGAAAACTGGACACTAAGAAGGAAAATGTAGCAAGAACCAGACTTACTCATAGTACGAGTATACGGAGCTGCTTAGGTTGCGTGCTATTAGATTTAGGGCCGAACGATCCATTCGGAAGGACAACAATGTTTACTACGCACTGAATGAGGAGTTGGCAATGATGAAGGATAATGTTCAAACTCGACATAATATGTCTCTCGAGGCTTAATTTAGAAGAAGCCGATTTTGTGATCAGTGGATGAAGGATGAATGGTTTAGTATCTCTCCATGATCCACCCATAAAACTTGACCCGGTTACTCATCCCCTTTAGTAGTTCATCTTTAGTTAAAAAAATGTGTGTATCTGCTTTCCTTTTAAAACCCCTGTTAAGGGTTCTTGATTCATGCATGGTACCTAGTTTAAATAAGGGTTTGATTTACATACAAGCTTATGATACATACATACTTCATGGGTGGTGGTGAGGGTGGGTGGTGGTGGGTGAGGAGAAGAGAAGAAGAGAATACCTTAGAAGATCTTGAAACAAGTCTGCACCAAGAAGAGGTCAGGAAGACCTTTTTGAATGAAAGGTCTTCCAAAAAAACAAACAATCTGTAGACTACAAACGTCTGTGCGCGTCTGCACGGCGCAAACAAAAAAGGTCAGAAGTGCTTCTGAGCAAAAAACAAACAACCCTTTAAATAGCTCACCCAAAATATATCCATATAAATCTGATAGATGAGTGAACATTTTGAGAAGTGCAGTGTGTGCGTAATGAAAAGTTATGGTATGTGTGTCATGTTTTTCGTTGTTCAGAAATAATAAAAGTAGCTCAAAGGCTTACGTTTGATTTGTGTTTGTTTTTTAGGACAAATAAAAGTCTAAGTGTGGGGTTATTTGATGTGCCACCGATTACACATGTTTTACATGCACGGTTTATCATACAATGGATACTTTTAGGACTATTATCGAGTGGATATCTTACAAAATCGTTCCTGATTGTAAATTTCAGGATTTTGGATCTCTAGAGGCTAAAGTGGTAATAAACAAGAAAAAACGTAGCAAAATGAATATTTTCAAGTATCCTGAAGTTGAGGCAAGATGAACCACGTGCTGGCATATCCACTTTTATAAACTAAAGCCGGTTAGTTAAATTTGAGGTTTGAGTAAGGGTAGTTGTGTCCATGGTTCGTTACTTGATTCTTATCTTAATTATACTATGTTACGAAAGGTTCTCTGCCTATTATGTGTGGCTAGTAAAAATAATAATCATTCTGTAAATTTAAATCTTGATCTTGTTTTGGTAAAACTAATCTAAATCACAAGCTACTAAAATCAGCGTATATCATAACCCAAAACAAGAACCGATGTAGAAACCAGTCGATTTTAAACTCCTCAAACATGATCCATTGACTATCTTCAATACGCTTATATATATACACACACGGGGTAGGGTTCCGGTAAGAAAATAGTTTTGTGTAGGAAGTGTAGGAAGTGTTTTCAACCGTTTGATCTAGAAATCGATGGTTTAGATTAAAAGTTTAGGTTAGTTAATATTATACTAATTATAATTTAATGGTCAGGGGTAGGATGGTCCAATAAGTGTTCTAAAAGAGGGCAGGAAAGTCATTTACTTTTATTTATCTAGAAACTCCTATTTAATTCAAGCTAAATTGTTTATTTCTCTTATTTACTCACCTCTCTCTCTCTCTCTCTCTCTCTCTCTCTCTCTCTCAATAGAATCGAAAATTAAAAAAACAAAGCATGTTTTAGTCATCTTCTTCCTCTTTGTATCTTCTTCTTTTTTCTTACTAACAACCGTCATATAAACCTAATAACTATAGTCATGTTTTACAGATCCAAATCGGGGTAAAAACACTAAGCAAGGAAAAAAAAAAAGGAAAAACCCCAAACCGTTTGTTGATCCAGACGCATTCGAACAAAAAAAAAAACGACTCAAATGGGGGAACTCAGATTTTTGTAATAATGTTTTAATTAGTGATGAGTCTATGGTAGACATTAATCGGATTCTTTTTTTAGTTTTTTGATTTTGTGTTCTTACTTCTTACGCGGGTGAAAACTCAAGGTTTGTCATGCTTAATATTGCATGTTTCATGTGATTTTATAGTCGTGAACACACTACTTTGATTAGATTTTGTATTTTGCAGGTTAATGAGGCTTAAGGTGTGTGTTTAGAGCATTTTGGGAACTTTATACGGAGCTAGATGGTCGTGGAATAAAGAAACAAAAGTTGTTCAGCGCGTCGGCGGCTCCACTACAGCGCGTCAGCGACTCAGAGGATCATGAGTCTACCACTTTGTAGACAGTGAGAAGTGGAGTCAGCTACACAAGCGCGTCGGCGACTCCTGTCCAGCACGTCGGCGACTCCAGAGCGTCAGCGACTCCACAACATCGCGTCGGCGACTCAGGTCACTGGTCAACAAACATGGAAATTCGAATTTTAAGCTATTTTTAAGGGACTTTATGATTGTTTGATCAGGATTTCGATGGGAGAGTGATAAAAACATATATTGGGGATCATAATCATCATCTTTGACTCCCCAAATCACAATCAATATCACCCTATTACACCAAATCATTGAAGATCATCATTTTTCATCATATCTTTCACTACCAATCCATCCTATCATTGAGATTTTCAAGATTCAAGACCCGCTTATTTGAAGAATCAAGTTCCATGGCCATGAGTGGCTAATCTCCTTGTATCACGCCTAGGAAGTAAACAATTGAAGATTTAGGGTTTAAACATTTGGGTATTACTTTAACTTTTTAATTGTGTGATTGTGTGTTTGAATTAACTGTATTAGATTGCGATTAATCTTATGTTGAATTCATTTTAGTTAATTGATCTTGTGCCAATTTCTAGTGTCATGAACATGTTTTCTTGCTCTAATACAAACATAGGGTTGTATGTTCTAGGTAATGAAGTGTAGTTTAGTCCATCTTTGATGTTGATGAAACTTGACACCTAAGCCTATTGAACAATCACCCCGTTAACACCAATTGCACTACATTTGTTTGACCCATTTGTGAAAACCTTAGACTTCATTTGTTGAAACCTAGGTGTGATCCTTTTAATTAAATTGCTTACAATCTAAATTGTTTACTATTTTTTTCTATTACATTTCTATTTCAATTTTTATAAATCAAAACTCCTTCCAACTAAACTTTCTTAAATGAACCAAATGCAATCTTCATAAGTTATATAGCATCTTCATAAGCAATAGTTTCCAATCAACTAAATAATATTCACTAACCACATGCTCCTTGGATTGATACCCTATTTACCCTAACTACATAGGTTAATTAGGTTTTGCATGACCCTTACGACAGGTCATCAAATGGCGTCGTTGCCGGGGAGCTAGTGCGCTTAGTGTTTATTGAGTAGTTGATATTGTGATAATCTGTTTAATTGTTTGTTTGGTTTATTCTCTACTTTTCCTTGTTACGCGGGGTGTGTTATTTGTGCAGTTTACAGGTAGTGCATGCGTACACGACATTCGGGGAGGACATCTCCATTAGTGTTTGAACCAGAAATCGAGAGAGTAGCAAGAAGAAACCGACAACACCGGTTAGAGGAGCCGATTCCTTCTAACTCCCAATCACCACCCACAAGTCAACCTTTGTCTTTTGGAACCGTTCAAATGGCGAGCTCAAACCCAAATCGCCGTTCAGGTGAAAATCGAAGACCACCCACTCCACCTCATCAAAACCGAACCCAACATTCACAACAATATCCACCTCACCAACCACTTCATAACCGAAATCCCAACAACCGAAATGTAAACCAAGGTTCTTCCATATCTAACCGTGGCAATCCCACATTTGATCCGATCAATCGGTACAATGAAGCCGGATATGATGATCATGTTGAGAATATTGAAGAATTAAGGGCGAACATTAATGATGATGACCCATTCAGTGTACCAAGTTATCAATCATCAGATAGAGTTAGTGTTCATTCTTACCATTCGGGGGAAGATGAATATTCCGAAAGGGATTACACTGAGGAAGATGAGGATTGGGGTTACCGAAATGTTAGTGATGATCATGGGGATGAGGAGGAGTATCAAAGTGATAATAGTTCTAATATGGGTGCAAATCGAAATGGGGGTAATGACGGTTACTACAATCATGCCTTCAATAATCATCACCCAAGACAAAACCCAAGAAGGCATCAAATTCCCAACATTCACCAAAATCGGGGTGAAAATTTTGTGGGTCGAGCAGAAAGAAGACCTAATGGAAGAGGACAACCTAGAGATGAAGAAGTTAATGCTCCACGAAGAAGGCCCCCAGTTCCAATGCAAGGGGTTAATGGTCGGTTTAGACCACTTGCTTCTGAGAACGAGTCACCAATTGTACCACCACCTCCAGGAAGAAGATCTTTTGATTGCAAGCCAAATTACATCAATATTCTTCCTCATTTCCATGGAATGACTACTGAAGACCCATATGATCATCTGTCTGAATTCAAGGCAATGTGCGGGACTATGGGAGGTCATAACTTCTCTTTAGATGAAGTTCAGCTGAGGTTATTCCGGTTTTCTCTCAAGGATAAGGCAAAGACTTGGTTCCTTACTTTACCCGCACACAGCATTTATACCTGGAGAGAGACGCAACAGGTATTTTTGGATGAATATTTTCCCAGTTTTAAAACAGATGGGGTGCGGTTAGAGATTCGTTCCTTTCAACAGTTACAAGGGGAACCACTTCATGAAGCTTTCACTCGCTTCAAGGAGTTAATTCGGAAATGCCCGCACCACAACATTGACCTTTGGGAATTGGTTAGTAGTTTTGTGAATGGACTGAGTAAGGAGGAAAGAAAATATCTCAAGTCTACTAGCAATGGAACTTTGTTATCTAATCCAGAGCAAGAAGACTGAGATTTTTTGGAGCTAATGGCAAAGAATTCGAAATCGGAAGAGGCAGCTGATCGAAGAACTAAACACCCGGTCTCTAAATCTCTTCCCGATTCAGATTCAAGTTCTAAAGACCGGATTGCTCAGTTAGAGAGAGAGTTGGCAAAGATGAAGAAACGGGAGGTGTCATCGGTACAATACCCTGTTTGTGATAATTGTGGAGATTTGGGGCATAAGGCTAGTGAGTGCCCCGGTGATATGGGTCAAACCACCGAAGAAGTAAATCAAGTGTATGGGGAAAGGAAGTATGACATGAACTCCAACACTTATCATGCGGGCTTGAGAAACCATCCTAACTTTAGGTATGGTAATCCTTCTAATCAAATGAACCCGAATTTTCAATCGGGTAATCAAAGCGGTGGTGGGCAATATCAAGGTCGCCAAGGTGGTAATCAAGGTGGTTACCAAAGAAACAACTACAATCAAGGTGGTAACCAAGGGTACAACAATAATTACCAACGGGGTTACAACCAAGGCGGCTCCTCAAGCAATCAAGGAAATTCGTCGGGAAGTCAAGGTGGTGATGAGTCCTTGAGTTCAAAGTTGGATGCACTAATGAATATGATGAAGGACTCCAATAATGACATCAAGGAAATGAAGAAGGTGAATGAGGTGAGAGATAAGTCTCACGAGGCCTTAGCTAAACAAGTGGGTCAACTAGCGGAAGAAATGGCTCAATGGAGAGGAAGCACGGGGAAGCTTCCTAGTGATACCACTCTCAACCCACAACATCAAGGTTCGAATTCGAAGAACACTCGCAATGTTCCCATTAATAAGGTAACCGTTCTTCGTAGTGGTAAAATCATTGATAATAAAATTGAGAATAAAGTTGAGCCACCATCTCCCCAATTTGTTGAAGGGGAGGTGGAAGATGTGAGTGATGAGAGTGAAGGTGAGGAGAAAACGGGTCAAAATCAAAGTAAAAATTTTTCTGAAAAATCAAAACCCGTTGAGAACAAACAAGCTCCCAAGGCTAAGGAAAAGGGTATGGAGGGTAATACCATCCCTTATCCCGATGCATTGTTGGAGCCATCTAAAAAAGTGGTTAAAAGAAGAGGCCCACAACAAGAAGAGTTATGGGAAATTTTTAAACAAGTAAAAATTAATTTACCACTATTGGATGCAATCAAACAAATTCCGTCTTATGCAAAATACTTGAAAGATTTGTGTACCCAAATGAGAATTCACAAAATTCCAAAGAAAATTGATTTAACCGAAAATGTGAGTTCTATTCTTTCAGGTTCACTTCCACCAAAGTTGCAAGATCCGGGGGCGCCCATCATATCCATTCAAGTTGGAGAATTTAAAATGACACGGGCCTTCTTGGACCTTGGAGCTAGTGTAAGCATCTTGCCGGGTAGTCTTTATGACCAATGCGAATTTGGTCAACTTCAGGAGTCTAACACCACCGTGGTGTTAGCTGACTTGACTCCTAAACTACCCCGTGGGATGGTTACTGATGTGATAGTAAAAGTCGAAGATTTTTATTATCCGGTGGACTTTTTAGCACTTGATTATGTTTCCATGGACCTAACCAAACAACCCACAGTTATACTAGGTCGACCATTCTTGGCCACAGCCAATGCCCAAATTAATTGCAAAACGGGCACACTTGACATGACCTTTGGTAACCGTAGGTTTCGGTTAAATGTTTTTTCAAATGGGACTAACCCTCTAGTCAATGATGAATGCTATATGGCGGACATTGTTGACGAGTGCATACCTCTATACAACACCGTTGTAGATGAGGAAAACACAATAGAGGAGTGTTTTATGTTCGACAGGTCACAGGTGGAAATGTTAAAAGGCATAGCTGAGGAGGAAAAGAATCAAGAAGCAAGGGCGGTACAGGAAGAAGACCACCATGGACTCATCTAGTGGAAAGTCTTCCGGATCATATTGACACGAAATTGAAGCCATCATTAGTTGAGCCACCACAAGTGGAATTGAAGGAGTTGCCTAAGCATTTGAAATATGCTTATGTTGGTGAAGGCAACACGCTCCCGGTAATCATTGCTTCAAACTTGACTGGGGAGTTGATGAAGGTGTTGGTGACCCATAGAGCTGCTATTGGGTGGACTGTGGCGGATTTGAAGGGTATTAGTCCGTCAATTGTGATGCACAAGATCATCACAGATGAGAAAGTAACTCCCGCAAGAGACGCTCAAAGGAGATTAAATCCTAACATGCGGGAAGTTGTGAAGAAAGAGGTGCTGAAATGGTTAGATGCGGGTATCATTTACCCCATCTCGGATAGCCAATGGGTTAGTCCAACTCAAACCGTTCCAAAGAAGGCAGGTATTCAAGTCGTGAAAAACGACTTAGGTGAGGAGGTAGCTACTCGGCCGGTAACCGGGTGGCGTATTTGTATTGACTATAGGAAGTTAAATGCTGCAACTTCCAAAGATCATTTTCCTTTACCTTTCATTGACCAAATAGTAGAAAAATTAGCCGGACAAAAATTTTATTGTTTCTTGGATGGGTATTCGGGTTACAATCAAATTGCTATTCATCCCGAAGATCAACAGAAGACTACTTTTACTTGCCCATATGGCACTTTTGCATTTAGGCGAATGCCATTTGGTCTTTGTAATGCCCCCGCCACCTTTCAAAGGTGTATGATGAGTATCATTTCAGATATGGTGGGGGAGTCTTTGGAAATCTTCATGGATGATTTTTCTATTTTTGGGTCATCATTTGATTCCTGTTTTAATCAATTGGAAAAAGTTTTACAAAGATGTGTAAAAACAAACTTGGTATTGAGTTGGGAGAAAAGTCATTTTATGGTCCAAGAAGGGATAGTATTGGGTCATGTAGTTTCAAGTCGTGGGATTGAGGTTGACCATGCCAAAATTCAAGTCATATCAACTTTACCTCATCCCACAAATGTCAAAGGGATAAGATCGTTTTTGGGGCATGCGGGATTTTATAGGAGATTTATTAAGGGTTTTAGTGACATTACAAAACCTTTATGTAAACTATTGTTAAAAGATGCTTCATTTGAGTTTGATGAAAAATGTGTTGAAGCCTTTGATAATTTGAAAAAGAAATTAGTTGAGGCTCCAATTTTGCAATCACCTAATTGGTCTTTACCTTTTGAAATCATGTGTGATGCAAGTGGGTATGCGGTTGGGGCCGTGTTAGGTCAACGGGTGGATAAGAAACCCGTTGCTATATACTATGCAAGTAAGACTCTTTCGGAGGCACAATTGAATTACACCACTACCGAAAAAGAGCTACTTGCGGTGGTATATGCTTTGGATAAATTTAGGTCTTATGTTTGGGGTAGCAAAGTTATTATCTATACTGATCATAGTGCTGTCAGGTACTTAATGGATAAGAAGGATTCTAAGCCCCGATTGATAAGGTGGATACTCTTGCTACAAGAGTCTGATTTGGAGATCCGTGATAAGAAAGGCACGGAGAATGTGGTTGCGGATCATTTGTCTAGACTGATGATTGAGGATGAAGACTCAACGATTGAAATTAATAAGTCATTCCCGGATGAGAATTTATTAGCCATCTCGACATTACCTTGGTTTGCTCATATTGTGAATTTTTTGGTGACAGGTACAATGCTGGAACATTGGGTGAGGAAGCAGAGGCTCCATTTCTTGTCCCAAGTGAAACACTATATTTGGGACGATCCAGATTTGTTTAAAGTGGGAGCGGACCAAATTATTCGCAGATGCATTCCGGATGAGGAGATTATGAGTGTGTTGAAGCATGTGCATTCTTATGCATGTGGAGGGCATTTTAGTGGTCAAAAGACGGGTCACAAGGTTTTGTCGAGTGGGTTGTATTGGCCAACAATTTTCAAAGATTCGTTTGAGTATGCAAAAAATTGCCTACATTGCCAACAATTAGGAAGCATCTCAAAGCGTGACGAAATGCCAATGCAACCCATTCTTGTTGTTGATGTTTTTGATGTGTGGGGAATCGATTTCATGGGACCATTTCCCAACTCCTTTGGTAACTTATATATTTTGGTGGCAGTAGATTATGTTTCAAAGTGGGTCGAAGCTATTGCCACCAAAACCAATGACCACACTGTTGTTTGCAATTTTATACAAACACATATTTTTTCAAGGTTTGGGATACCCCAGACAATCATAAGTGATGGGGGATCCCACTTTAAAAACCGGAAATTTGGAAAATTGCTTAAACGATATGGTGTTGACCATAGGATTGCCACCCCATATCATCCACAAACTAGTGGACAAGTTGAGGTTTCCAATAGGCAAATCAAAGAAATTTTGCAAAAGACGGTTCGTGCGGACCGAAAGGATTGGTCAACAAAATTAGATGATGCTTTGTGGGCTTACCGCACGGCCTACAAAACACCTATTGGAACAACTCCTTATCGACTAGTGTTTGGTAGAGACTGTCATCTCTCAGTTGAATTAGTTCACCGGGCATTTTGGGCTATAAAAAAGGTTAACTTGAGTTACGATGATGCAGGTCGAGAAAGGAAACTCAAGTTGTGTGAGTTGGAAGAGTTACGGGACGAGGCTTATGAGATCGCGTCAAAATACAAGGACCAAATGAAACGGGCGCATGATGCAAAAATTCATAAGAAAGAGTTTGAAGTGGGTCAAAAAGTGTGGCTCTACAATTCTAAGTTGAAGCTCTTCCCCGGGAAACTCAAAAGCAAGTGGAATGGCCCGTACATAATCACACGGGTTGGAAAGCTTGGAGAGGTGGAAATAGAGGACCCGAAAGATGGGTCAAAGCAAACCGTGAATGGACACCGTCTAAAACATTACATAGAACATATCACGGAACACGGTAAGATTGTGGAGTTGGTAAGTTTCTTGGAAGGCATACCAACTTACAACATTGAGTAAAGGATGAATTGGTAGCTCGCACCCCAGGTACGTTTAATTTTAGTTAAGTGTATTGGGACAATACACAATTTTTTTTCGGGGGGTGGAGTTCCTTTGTAATTGTATAATTTTAATGGTTATTTTAATTTGTTTTATTAAAAAAAATTATTGTTTTTAATTACAAAAAAAAAAAACACCTGTACACATTTCGATAGAATGTAAATGGTAGTAACAATGATTAGGAGTTTTTATTATTATTATTATTATTATTGTCACACCCTCAAATTTCCACATGCGGGGTTTTACCGCGAGGCGCGTGACACACCAGGATCCAAGTCAACGGTCACAATAAAGGACATCTATATGATAAGAAAACAACGTAAACTACCATTGAGTTTCAAAACCGTTCTAACACAGCGGAAGCAAAATGTATTATTACAACTTAAAAGTAAAACTCAAAGTCTGAAATGTTTAACAGAATATGCATATGATCCCTAGACGCCGTGAGACTCCGTGCGCCTATACTCAATGCTGCTACCTTAGCGACCTAAGAAAACATGCCAAAAGGACGTCAACATATAATGCTGGTGAGTTCACAGGTTTTCTTTTATAAAGTGTTTGTTATAAGTTGTGAAGATCATATCCGTTACTACTAGGTTATAAGAACGTTAGCTAGACGTTAAGTGTTTGTTTACTACTGCGGTTGGGAATCCATTACTATACGTTTATAAGTTGTTGAAGCTTGCCCAGCAGTTTTGGCTATAACCGATGCCTCGGCGAGCCAGTAATAAGAGACAATATGCACCCGCCCGGCCCAGCCGTCGAGTGGGGTTTGTGAGGCCCAATAGATCTATCCACATTTCCCCCGTTGTGCATCCCCGCACATTCATGGTTTCCCCCCTGGGACTTTCCGTAAAAAGCCGCATAGTATATGTAAAGTAACCATAGTATAACATGACCTTTAATGGGTAAGTAAGTAGCATGTTTCTCCCCCGAAAGTAAAACGGTAAAAGTGGGGCTGTGAAACTCACCTGATGTACAGCGTACAATCAAATAGCAGAGAATAGCAAGTCCGTGGTCAAGCACCTACGACGTCTTAGTGCGTGTAAGTCACTAAGTCTATAGCGTGTGCTTTTCCAGCAAGTTGTACACCCAAGTTATATATATTTTAACTCCTTAAAATATATTTTTACTTAGCTTGACGTAATGATATTTTTCTCGTTTGTCCGCTTTTACGTCTTAGTTCGTTAACACGTCCAAGTCCGATTTCTTAACTTATATGTGATTATATAGTTAATCTTTTTCCAAGTCTTCCAATATGTGTTTTCTAGAAGTATTATTCAACTTTCTAATTCCCAACACATATTACTTGGAAGTTTTATAAACACTTTTATATTTTTAACACAAAACTTGACAACTTATATACAAAAATGTTCCAACACTTTTATATTCCCATTTATATAAAAGTGTTCATTTCTATATAAGTTCTCCCAAGTTTTAGTTTGTCTAACATTTTTTTATAAAAACCTTGTTTTTATATAAATCCATATGTTAGAAAAAGTTCATATTTTTATAAAACTCCATTTTATAAAAATACACCTTTATACCAAATACATGTGTATGTTCACTAGTATTTACCATTTTAACAAGTCTTATATCTTTAAGTTGAGACGATTAAAGTCACTTTCAAGTTCATCCAAGTTTCATTAGCAAGTGCTACCCAAATCACTATTTTCTTCAAGTATTCATGATCTTAGTAAAAACTACAAGAATACTTAACATCCATCACTAAACTTTCGATTTATCCACACTAACTAAACACCATTTTAGTCTTTAAAAATCATATGTTTCATTATTAAAAGCTCATTCAAGTTCACCCCTTGTACAACTTGCTTCAAGCTAATAAACATAAACTTTTTAAAGACAAAACAAGATCAAGAATACTTACAACTAGCACAAGGCTAGGGAAGCTAAAAATGCTTGATTTTGATGGAGTTTAGTGTGTTCTTCCTATGTGGTTAAGCTCCAAGCTTGAAACACACAATGGGGTTTTGGAAGATGGATGTTTATGAGTGATTTTGGAGTGTTTGAACTTGAAAGGAGATGTGTTGGTGCTCTTGCAACCTCACGGCATCAAAGAAAGAAAAAGAGGAGTTTTTGTTCAAGTGTTAATCTTTGTGATCTCTTATAGATCATATCATATCTTTCAAAGATCACCCATGATCTCACTTGGATTTTACATCCTTTATTTTATGGATACTATGTACTAGTTGATCTTGGATTGATTTTGGTGGGTGTTTTGGCCGTAGGTTTCAAAAGAAAATGAAAGGATTGTTTGAATCTCTAGGGGACATCAAATCCACATATAATATGTTATCATATCCATCCCATATCTCCTCATGATCTTTCAAGATTACAAGGATCCATTTCTAGATTTAAATCCCATATATTATAGATTTGTTTGTACTAGAGGATTTGATATGATCTTGGTGAATATTTGAGGTGTTGGCCGTGAGTTTATAAAAAGAAAAAGGAAAAGATTGTGCAATCTTATGTAATCTACACAAAATCATATTATATCTTCCAAGATCATGAGGATCCAAGAACTAGATATTATCTTCATATAATAAGGATGTATGTGTACTAGGAGATTTTGCATGATCTTGATGGATTGTTTTTGGCCGATTTATATAAGAATGGATGGATTTTGTGGATCTTGTAAGTACACAAGATAATCCATGTTAGATTTCATATCCACTCATGATCTTCCTTAGATCCTCATGGATTTACTTGTACAAGGAGATCTTGGACATGGTTATGGACCGACTCCCGATGACCCCGCGGATCATCGTAACGACTCCCGATGATTCTCAGAATCATCATACCGACTCGACTGACCCCGTTAAGAACGTAATATGCATGACTCGCTAAGGTAGACTTACTAGTTTAGTCAACGTTACTAACCTGAGTTTGCCGGGTGTCACAATTATTATTATTATTATTATTATTATTATTATTATTATTATTATTATTATTATTATTATTATTATTATTATCTTTTCTTCTTCTTTTGTATAGTAAAAAAAAAAAACCGCGTCGCTGACTCCAACAACTTGAGTCACCGACTCCATTCTGCACTAGACTCAACTTCTTGCTGTCTACAAAGTGTCCGACTCCAAACTTAAGGAGTCAGCGACTCCATGTCACTGAGTCACTGACTCGGGCTGAAACAAACCCACATTAAAATCTGATTTTAATTTCAAACAACAACCAAATCCCATTATCTCATCTCTTTTACATCATCTTCTCCATTAACTCTCCATAAACCCTAAACCTTCAAGTCACCATAACTTTTTCATTCCTTAACCAAATCTTACAATTTTTGGGTCTATTCCACTTATTTTTTCGAGAGCTACAAAACCCCCATAATATCTTTCCTTGAATCTCAACGATGTGAGAGCAGTTTCAGTTTCAAGTTTCGGGTTTGGTGGGTTCTTCAAGTTTTTGCGTGAATCTTTTAGCTTTTGTGAATTCTTAGTACAATAACCCTTAAAGGTATGTTCTTTCTTTGTTTCAAGCTATACTATTACAGATTTTGAAGATTTCTTCCATAATTTTGAACTTTATTGTTTGAATATAGGTCTAATGTTGCTAGATTTATTTGTGGTGTCAAAACGAGTGTTCTAGAGTCATGTCAACCAATTAATCGAAATGGTGTTTGAAAAATTGTTGTTTTATTAAAAATACACCAATGACAAAGGCTTGATTCCATTCTTTTATTTGCAAAAAAAAAAAAAAAAAAAAAGGTAATGGTCATAGTACATTGTTTTAGAAGGAGTGTTGGTTGAAGATTCTTTGCTGGCATTAAGAATTTCTAGAATATATAGATTGAGGAATTTCAAAGATTGTCGTTAACAAGTATATAAAAGTTTTGACATCAACAAGTGTGGGCATTCATCTTCTTACATTTGTTCTTGATGATTGGGTTAACTAGGACATTGAACATCAAAAGGAAATCGGCACTTTTTAAAGTTTAAATTCTTTATCCTACACATATTACATATAATTTAGCCCAATGTGCAAGTAGTTAATCCAAATTTATGGTTTTGCATGAGGTTGTTCTAATTCTAATTTGGAATATATATATATATATATATATATTTTGTGTTCTCACAGAAAATGTTCGGGAAGAAATGGAGTAAACCTTCCTCCGGTGAGGGATCATCTTCCTCACGTGTTGTTCGGGGAAAAGGAAAACAATCTAGCCGAGCCCTAGACGATGTCGAAGCAGAAAGAGAAAGAATGGAACGGGAAGAAGAGCAGGTTATGGCCGTTGCTAATGCGGCTCAAGAATGGTTTTGGCTTGACGCTAAGGAGGATCCTATCATCAAGAAATGGGAAGTTGACAAAAGCAAAAGATTGTCAAGCTTCAAGAATAAGGATTGGGAAAAGCGATTGTGGAGATGGAAAATGTGTGACTTAGAAAAAGGGGTCTTAGATGTGTGTGTTTATGAGCGGGCGGTCAACTTAGAAGAATTAAGATGGTTTAATTTGACTCAAAAATTTGAAGCTTTAGGTTGGGAACGTGCTTTGGATTGGTGCAAGAATGGTAGAAAGAGGATTTATTTAAAGTCTGTATGTGACTGGTATGCTTCATTGAAGATTGAAAATGGCACGGGGCATCCAAGCACGTGGAAGTTAATCGGTGAAGCAAATGGAAAGAAAATGACCATGAGTTTCGAAACGATGAATAGGATAGCCAATTTCGATTCTCTTGGAATTGGTGCTTACACTTATCCTAAAGCTGATGACTTTTGGTGCACCATAGCGCTTGAATCAGATCCACAAAACCTGCATGCAGTCACATGTCCTGAATATCTTGACAAGGGACAAATAAATAGGCATGAAATGACTTTGGAAGGAAAGCTTATACAAAATATATTGTTGGATAATTTGTTGGTAAGGTTGGGAGATCGAGGCCACGTAAGAACGTGGGATTGTAGGGTTGTTTATGCTATACTCACTGGAGGCCCTAAGTTTTTGTTTAGGCATATTTGCATGATGAACATATGGGACACGTGCGAGACATACGCGCGAAAAATGATACCGTATATTCGTTTAATTAATGAGATGTTGGTGGATCAAAAGTGTATTCCCGCAGGGACATGTTGGGTGGACAAGCCGGTGGATAATTTCGATATTAAAAAGTTGAAGAAGTCGAGAATTCTTTATAGTATGGCGGACTACAACCACACTTTTAAAGATGAATCAACCAATAAGACTTTTGTGGTGCGCGATACTAATGCACCACCGGTTGAGGAGGTAGAGATGACGAGGATAGAACATGATGCTCCGGTTATTCCTCCGCGACAGAGGACGACGGCACGGGGTAGAGGGATGAGCATAGAGATGACTCGGTTGATTAATATGAACCGACCAGGAGGTTTTGAGACGTGGACCTCCGCCGAACGACACATCTTTGATAACACTACATGGACCCGATTGGAAGCTGAAGAAAGAGAAGAGAGGAGGTTGGAACATGAAAGAGAGAGAGAAAGATTGGAGGATAGGCGCTGGGGCGCGTTGGCTATGGCGGTCGAGCAAAACCGGGTGAATCAGTTTGTTTTAGAGAACCAAAATCGATGCCATAGGGATCTGAGAGAAGGACGGCCATATGAGCCGTATTCACCATGGGTGGATTATTCCACCATTCGGGGTGCGTCACAGGAGATTCAGGATGCGGTCCAGTGGCCACAAGGGGTATCATCAAGTTATTTACCATCTCCGCCACCTCAACCCATGGAGACGGGCTCTTCCACATCTCCACTTGAAGATTATCAAGAGGTGTGGGGAGAGCTCTTAGGACTACCATATCAACCATACCCACCACGAGACCCGAACGAACGTTACTACCGTTAGAGGGTAAGGTATGCTCTATTGTTGTTGTACATTTTTCTTTTCAGTCTGTTTGTGTGCGGTTTTCTTTATTTTTCTCGGTGTGTTTTATTTTATGTTTTTTTTAAGTACATAAATAAGCGTTGTGGGTGTGTTTAACCCTCACGAGACCTCACTCGTCCTCATAACCGGAATGTCGGGAGGTTTAAAGGATCTAGCCCTAGTTAGTTTTTTTTATCCACAAACCAAAAATTGAGTTAAAAGTATCTGATAAGTATCTTTCAACAAATAATAAACCAGCAACCCTTAATTTCTTTTGTGAGAAGCATGCTTCTACACATTTGTGAGTTGTAGGTTCATTCACAATGGAATGGAGCATATTGTTGAAAGCGAAGAACATGGAGCATAAAAATCAAACCAGGTGCACCTCTCCTCATTTCTCTATTTTTGGTTCTTTAGTTAGGAATAAGTGGATTGTGTACTATTTTGAACTGGGTGAATCTTTGTGGGTGGTTATCACATTCCCGTGCATGCTTTTAGTCTCTTCCTACACATTGAGGACAATGCGGCCTCTAATTGGGGGAGGGTGAGAGAATTTAAGCATTTTGAAATCCACCATTTAAATACTACACATTGAGGACAATGTTGGACTCTAAGTGTGGGGATGGGGGAGGAAATTTGAAAATTTTTCAAAAAAAAAAAAAAAAAAGTCCTTGTTTAAGCATTCTAAGAACGCAAGTAACTAAGTCAACACGGGACATTATGAACCATTTTGGTCTTTTGTCATGGTCAGGTTCTGAAAAATTCGCATGATAACTCTCAACTAGTTTTGGTAAAAAGAATTATGGGTGGTTATTTGAGAGTAGTTTGCTTGAAAGGTCGACTTACTACACACATTTCATATACCTACCCATCTTTCCATGTGAGATTTTGAGCCACCACAACAAGTTACACTTTATAAAATTCTATCTATTTTGCATTTTGTGTTCCTTTGAATTGAGTGTGCCATTATATTTGCATACGGTAGAACTTGCACCTTTAATACGTTTACCACCCTAGACCAATTGTGAACATAAGAATGATTAAGGCATTAGGTTAAACCTTTTTTATTTTTAAACCATTTTCATCCTTGACCCGTTTCAATATCCCTTAGTTAACCAATCTTGATCCTTAAACCTTTTTCATTTGACCACTCATTTCAACCCAATTAACCCGTTAGCCTTTTTATTTTCAACCCGAGTGATGAAAATTCGATTGTAGGACGTTGTTTTGTATTGTAAAAAAAAACAAAAAACAAAAAAGAGAGAGAGAAAAAAAAAAGAGCTTGAAAAGCATCAAAAAAGAGTGGAAGTTATTATAGAAAAGTACAAAAATATATTGTAAATAGTCATTGAATAAAAAGGCGTAACATTGCCTTATAGTTGAGTAGTTGTTTGTTCTTTTTGATTAGTTGTTTGATGTTATAATAGTCGAATTTTCATCACTGTAGTCACTTTTAAAAAACATCCCATTCCACACCCTTTGCCTAGCCACGTTACAACCCTTTTAAAGACCTTTTGACTCGCGTTCGCTTTTGAGAAATTTGGGGAAGTGCAATTAAGTTGCAAGCATATACCAATATGCATTATAATCGGTTTTGAGAGTACCATATATATTCTAGGACATCAATACTAGTCAATTAAACCGAGTGGAGAGAATATTGTGAGGGATATGTGTGTGGTTTGTTTGCTTTAGAAGGTAGGCTAATCTTGGGTAACCACTTGCATTTTGAAAAGATATTCATTGGAAGTTGGGTAGTCTTGATTTTAGAAGGCATAGGAACCGGGTATGACATTAGACCTTAACTCTTTGAGAATGGGGAATATGTTTTGTGTTTGGAATTGTGAAAGTGTAATAAGTTTGCTTGAGGACAAGCAAAAAGATAAGTGTGGGGATGTGATACGCGGGTGAAAACTCAAGTTTGTCATGCTTAATATTGCATGTTTCATGTGATTTTATAGTCGTGAACACACTACTTTGATTAGATTTTGTATTTTGCAGGTTAATGAGGCTTAAGGTGTGTTTTGGAGCATTTTGGGAACTTTATACGGAGCTAGATGGTCATGGAATAAAGAAACAAAAGTTGTTCAGCGCGTCGGCGACTCCACTACAGCGCGTCAGCGACTCAGAGGATCATGAGTCTACCACTTCGTAGACAGTGAGAAGTGGAGTCAGCTACACAAGCGCGTCGGCGACTCCTGTCCAGCGCGTCGGCGACTCTAGAGCGTCAGCGACCCCACAACATCGCGTCGGCGACTCAGGTCACTGGTCAACAAACATGGAAATTCGAATTTTAAGCTATTTTTAAGGGACTTTATGATTGTTTGACCAGGATTTCGATGGGAGAGTGATAAAAACATATATTGGGGATCATAATCATCATCTTTGACTCCCCAAATCACAATCAATATCACCCTATTACACCAAATCATTGAAGATCATCATTTTTCATCATATCTTTCACTACCAATCCATCCTATCATTGAGATTTTCAAGATTCAAGACCCGCTTATTTGAAGAATCAAGTTCCATGGCCATGAGTGGCTAATCTCCTTGTATCACGCCTAGGAAGTAAACAATTGAAGCTTTAGGGTTTAAACATTTGGGTATTACTTTAACTTTTTATGTGTGTGATTGTGTGTTTGAATTAACTGTATTAGATTGCGATTAATCTTATATTGAATTCATTTTAGTTAATTGATCTTGTGCCAATTTCTAGTGTCATGAACATGTTTTCTTGCTCTAATACAAACATAGGGTTGTATGTTCTAGGTAATGAAGTGTAGTTTAGTCCATCTTTGATGTTGATGAAACTTGACACCTAAGCCTATTGAACAATCACCCCGTTAACACCAATTGCACTACATTTGTTTGACCCATTTGTGAAAACCTTAGACTTCATTTGTTGAAACCTAGGTGTGATCCTTTTAATTAAATTGCTTACAATCTAAATTGTTTACTATTTTTTTCTATTACATTTCTATTTCAATTTTTATAAATCAAAACTCCTTCCAACTAAAATTTCTTAAATGAACCAAATGCAATCTTCATAAGTTATATAGCATCTTCATAAGCATTAGTTTCCAATCAACTAAACAATATTCACTAACCACATGCTCCTTGGATTGATACCCTATTTACCCTAACTACATAGGTGCATTTGATGACCTGTCGTAAGGGTCATGCAAAACCTAATTAACCTATGTAGTTAGGGTAAATAGGGTATCAATCCAAGGAGCATGTGGTTAGTGAATATTGTTTAGTTGATTGGAAACTATTGCTTATGAAGATGCTATATAACTTATGAAGATTGCATTTGGTTCATTTAAGAAAGTTTAGTTGGAAGGAGTTTTGATTTATAAAAATTGAAATAGAAATGTAATAGAAAAAAATAGTAAACAATTTAGATTGTAAGCAATTTAATTAAAAGGATCACACCTAGGTTTCAACAAATGAAGTCTAAGGTTTTCACAAATGGGTTAAACAAATGTAGTGCAATTGGTGTTAACGGGGTGATTGTTCAATAGGCTTAGGTGTCAAGTTTCATCAACATCAAAGATGGACTAAACTACACTTCATTACCTAGAACATACAACCCTATGTTTGTATTAGAGCAAGAAAACATGTTCATGACACTAGAAATTGGCACAAGATCAATTAACTAAAATGAATTCAACATAAGATTAATCGCAATCTAATACAGTTAATTCAAACACACAATCACACAATTAAAAAGTTAAAGTAATACCCAAATGTTTAAACCCTAAAGCTTCAATTGTTTACTTCCTAGGCGTGATACAAGGAGATTAGCCACTCATGGCCATGGAACTTGATTCTTCAAATAAGCGGGTCTTGAATCTTGAAAATCTCAATGATAGGATGGATTGGTAGTGAAAGATATGATGAAAAATGATGATCTTCAATGATTTGGTGTAATAGGGTGATATTGATTGTGATTTGGGGAGTCAAAGATGATGATTATGATCCCCAATATATGTTTTTATCATTCTCCCATCGAAATCCTGGTCAAACAATCATAAAGTCCCTTAAAAATAACTTAAAATTCGAATTTCCATGTTTGTTGACCAGTGACCTGAGTCGCCGACGCGATGTTGTGGGGTCGCTGACGCTCTGGAGTCGCCGACGCGCTTGTGTAGCTGACTCCACTTCTCACTGTCTACGAAGTGGTAGACTCATGATCCTCTGAGTCGCTGACGCGCTGTAGTGGATTCGCCGACGCGCTGAACAACTTTTGTTTCTTTATTCCACGACCATCTAGCTCCGTATAAAGTTCCCAAAATGCTCCAAAACACACCTTAAGCCTCATTAACCTGCAAAATACAAAATCTAATCAAAGTAGTGTGTTCACAACTATAAAATCACATGAAACATGTAATATTAAGCATGACAAACCTTGAGTTTTCACCCGCGTATCAATCGCTGATCTTTATAATAGTGTTATTAGATACTTTTTTTTGTTCTTAATTTTTTGTTCTTAGGTATCTTCAATCATTGGTATTTATAATGGTGTATTATAATTATTTTTTAGATAATGTTTAAATGGTGTTTAATAATAGTGTTTTATATAATCGGTTTTGTATTTTTTGCTTTCTTAATGTTTTAATGCTGTTTTATAATAGTGTTTTATATAATCGGTTTTGTATTTTTTGTTTTCTTAATTTTGTTTTATTAAGTAACTTAAATCGCTGGTCTTGATAAATTGTGTTTTATAATTGGGTTTTAGATAATTTGTTGATGGTGTTTTTATAGTAATGCTTTAAATAGTGTTTTATAAACCTTCTGCCATAATCGAACAACCAATAGATAAAAATTATATATTTGAAAAATAATGAAGAATCGATGAAGTGTTATAGAGATTGAATATTGTTATGAAAATGTGGAAGAATTAGTTATTTTAGGATAATTGAATTTCATTAAAATCCATAATTTTGATGCTAAATTAGTGGGTTATGATAATTAATAAAATGAATAAAAAGTCTATTATGCCCTTAATCTAAATATTTAATCAGATTTGATCCAACAGTTGAAAACACTTCATACACTTCCTACACAAAACAATTTTCTTACAGGATCCTCTACCTACACATATATATAATATATATATAGAGAGAGAGACAATGCAGATAGAGGATCATATAAAAATTGTTTTTAACCCACAAAGCGTACAAAGTTATCTGGACCATTAATTAAGACAATTAATAGTTGAGATGACAAGAATGTCACGGAGACATAATTAGATGACTTAAAAGTATGAAAGGAAAAAAAAATAGGAAACCACCATTATTGATTTTGTAAGAATGCTCGGTGTGGGGAACTTCCCACCCTCCGTTCCAGCCCGTCTAGGATAGGGAAGAGTTCGGGACGGTATCGGTACCAACCGATACCGATCCTGAAAAAACCGATACCGAAAACTATCAAAACACAATAACGATACCGATACCGAACACATACGGTACGGTACGGTATCGGTTCGGTTTCGGTACGGTACCGGTATGGTATCGGTCTTTTACCTTAAAATACCGATACCATACCGATACCGATAATTCCGAAATCAAAAACCTCTAAATGTGGGCACCGACACCGAACACCCTCGGTTCGGTATCGGTTAGGTACGGGATTGTGATCGGGACGGGAAGGTATCGGTATTCGGCCTTGTATGTTCATTCCTAGTCCACGACGAGCACACCGCCCTCGCCGCTTTGTCTCCAACGTCCTGGATAGGACGATCAGGACGGGCACATGCATGATTATTTTATTTTATTTTTTTGAACCGTTAGAGCCTCAACAACCATTTTATTGTCATTTTATTTTCATTCAATCCAGGACAACGAAAATTACATCAAGATAACGGGTAGGCGGGCAACAAGCTGCGCCGCCACCCCTTTCTGAATAGCAAATCCTAATCTACTAAAGACGTAGCCATGCCCACCCGGCGCCGAGACACTACTTTGAATAACCCGCTGAACCCTTGTCAGGAAACGGATAGCCTCCGGCGCCAATGAGCCAAAGGTATCAAAAGCCAAGGGTACAAAAACGTGTTGGTTCTCCTCGCAGGCTTTAGCATGTTTTTCTACCTTCTTTGCCTCTGCTTTCCGGACCGCTTGCCCTACTACAAAGCCACTATCCCTCAACCCAACTAGGGGAGATACACCCGTCAGGTCAACACAAGCATGCTTCCCCCAGGCCCACCCAAAGACCAGGAGATCTGCTGGTCGTAGGGTGGATCTCCCTTCTGCTGGATCTGAGAGGAAGTTCACAGGGGCCTCCTTCTTGGCTGAGATCCCAGCCCGTCTTAAAATGTCCCACAGAATGTCTCGAACCCAGTCATGCCGATATTTGAAACCGGGTAACTCCTTACAATGAACCGCATGTTCCCCGTATTCATCCAGGCAAGCCTTACGGCAAATCGGACAGATTTCATCCTCTTGGTACATTGGGATCATCAGACGATATTTAAGAATGGCTCTGTATTCAATAGCGGACATTCTTTGGCCTAGACCTTCGATCGGGATAACAGTCAGGAAATCTTGAGCGTGGGGGCTTTGCAAGCATTCAATAACTGCTCTCTGACGGGGGGACAGACCAAAAACTTCACCCAGGCTCTGAGCGATTTTGCCATATAGGGCATTCGCCAAAGTTTTTTGAGGCTTTGGGGGGCGGTGTCCTTGTTAGAAAAACCGCCAATATCAAAACCTGGGAGATAGTCATTTAGCATTTCGAGGGCCTGCACGTAGTCTAAGTCTGCGCCGACAACCCCGCTATTTCGTAGGATGTGGTCTTGAAGGTTCCAGGACTGAGCTCGCGACGCCACAAACGCATACATGCCGACATCCTTCGCAGAGAGGAGCCCTAATCCTCCCATACGCATCGGCAAAGACGCCATCCGCCACTGTAGGTCACCGAAGAAAGGCCCCCCAGATACCACTATGTCTTCAATGGCTTCCCTTAGACCCTTGTCAAAACATGACACTGCTTCATCTATCATGGGGGGTTGGCAGGTCCGTAATCCAAAAAGCAACTTAGCAACCCCCATACAGGACCTGAGCAAGAGGAGTTCACTCTGGGGATCCCTAAGGCAAGGCAAGAGTTTCATAAGTTCAACCGCGCGCGATGCCCTCCGCCTTGCCAATTCGCGGATAAAATAAGAGTCACGGCTGACGGCCCCTCCGAGGAGCTTCACCCCATTTGCTGGCCTACCAATCCCACTGGGAAAAAGCCCGTCTCGAAGTTTCACCCCATTACAAGACGGCCAGAAAACCGCTGTTTTCTTAATATTAAGCTGAAGCCCCAAGGATGGCCCCTCCAGACGGATAATGTCTAAGGCTTTAGCAACTTCGGTAGCCTCACCAATAATCGTCCCATCGTCCAAGTACCACGCATGAAATGGGAGTTTACAATTTTCTTGTACCCGGAGAACCATAGGGTGTAAAGCAAGGGCGAAAAGGAGGGGACCTAAAGGGTCCCCCTGCTGAACCCCTGTAGTAGCCCCTATACAATCATTGCCAACATACAGCCTAGCTGGCTGGGCATATAAGAACTGGACCCATGAATAGATAGACGGGCAATGTTGATGGACCTCTCGAAGAAGGGCAGTGCGGTCGATCATATTAAACGCGTTCGAAAAATCCACCGTGAGCATAGCCAAAGACCCGTCCGCATGGAAGGAGCTTAAGAACCTGTTCGCGCTGTGAAGCACCGCCTCCGCCCCATTGGGAGTTCCCACCCCAAATTGATAGTCCCCAAGGTACTTAGCCATTTCCTTCCCAACCTTCCTCATAGCCACTTTAGAAACTAATCTGCGCCAAATGGCCCCTACTGCAATGGGCCGAATCCCGTTATCAGGTTTCAGTAAAGGGGTAAGGGGGGCCGAAGAAATGAATTCAGCTAGAACTCTTGGGCACAAACCCCCTAGCCAGAGGTTGACGACTTCAGTAATAGCCGAGAGCAACCCCGCGGACGTCACTGACCCTTCTCCAGTAAGGGCATCTAACAAATGTTGTGCCCTCAGACCGTCCCTCCCACAGGAGGTCCCTTTAGGGAAAGATCGGAGACATCCAAGCACACAATCCATATCCACAATAAGGGCAGGCATGACATCAGAGTTGGCGGGCAAGGACGGAGGAGGCATTACCGGATGTTTGTCAATAAGGGCTCTCATGGTAGATTCCCCGAAAGGGGCAACCCCACTGGAACACAAGACCTTGATAGCAGCTGTGAAGTGACCGTCCCTAACTTTTCTAAGGCATTGTTTGACATTGGGGCTCTCTTCAGAAGACTCAATCCCCCTTGCATCCTGGGTAAAGAGAACACCTTCCCCCGCATTATCAAAAAAGGAAGAAACCAAATCAGCAAACCCAGAACCGTCTTTCCATAAGGAAAGCGCTTGCAGGATGCTACTACACTGCAAGGATTTCCTATTCCCAGACCTCCGTTCCTGCCTATTGGACGGTTTGACCACCCGCAGGGTACACATCGGCAATAAAAGCAATTTGACCCAACTTTCTACAGACCCTGGAGAGGCCACCACCTTTCGTAAGGCACCTGTCAAAGCTTGGGCGAACGCCAATCGACAACTAAGGGGAATGCTCTTGACAGTTTGAATGGGCAGAGAGAAAACCTTTTCTAGGAGGGATAAGTCCCCGACAACCCCTCCTGAAGGACCCGGTTCCAAATCAACAGTCGCACGGCGAGGTTTCTGAATCCCCACAATGAAATCTTCCACATCCCCTGTATTAACAGAGAAGGAGAAGACATCATCAGCGCCATGATTACACCTTTTGCTAAGAGCATGCATCACCATGCACCTCCCACATAGCCATTTGGCCCCATCTTGAAGGGCGCCCCCAACATCCATAAAAAGGTCCAAATCCTGAGATATGGCATCTTGTAATGACTCCTTCCGTTTTTCCGTCTTGAAATGCAGACTTTGCATGTGCTCGAGAAGGCGGAAAAACCCCGAAGACCCCGGTTTACCATCTTTACACTCATGGAAATGCTTGAAGGGGCATGCTCTAAGCCCACTGCTTGAGCCAGGGCCCGAACCTCGTAGCTTACCAATCGGGTCCCTTTTTTTAGGAGCCATAAACACATCCAAACCAACCCAAAGAAAAATAAAAAGCAAGCAATACCCAAAGGACCCCAACTCAAGGTGAGGTGGGGCAATAAAACGAAGAAAACAAGGCCTTAAAAACTCCAAGCAGACAACAGAAAAGTAGAGGGGGAGCAACCAACAATTGCTCACCTCCTACCCGTTAACCACAACACACCTATTTTATACCATCATTATTATTATTATTATTATTATTATTATTATTATTATTATTATAATAAAAGGATAGAAAATCTAACTAGAAACTTTGGAATCATAAGTTGAAAAAAGCTGTCAAACCATTTTACGATTTCATATTATTATTATTATTATTATTATTATTATTATTATTATTATTATTATTATTATTATTATTATTATTATTATTATTATTATTATTATTATTATTATTATTATTATGGCCTCCCCATAAGTTTTTTGGCAGGACCGGAACAGAGACAAGCGATTAGGTGGGAGAGAGGGCGAGTAGGTGGGGACAAGGGATAGAGTGCGAGTAGGTGGGGGCGAGTAGGTTGGATGAGGAAGGGCGAGTGGGTTAGGCAGAGAGGGCGAGTGGGTTTGGGGGCGATTAGGAAAGTTTGAAACCTGACCGTTGGTGGTGTACGGTTTGTCAGGGAGATCCGAAGGAGGTTTCAGGTTTGGTAATGGTGGCAATAGGCGATGCTTGGGTTCCTGTGGAAGTTTAGGTGACTAGTGGTGAGTTACGGTGGGTCGGGTTACGGGTTGGACGATTGGTCAGGGAAGTCGGGAGTTGGACGGAGAAGGAAGGAAGGAGACGATGAGGGAGACGGAGAAGGTCGGGAGTTGGACGGAAATGTCTACGAGGGAGACCTGAAAAAACAACGGAGAAAGTCGGGGGTAGGAGACGGAGAAGGTCGGGAGGAAGGAGAACACAGTGGTGGCGGCTCCGACGACTGCACTGCTCCGGTGACTGGTGGCGGCTCCGACGACTGCTGATGAACACAGTGGTGGTGTTGTGTTGGTGACTGATGAAGACGACTGCTCCGGTATATTAAATAAGAACTAAATTCAAGAAGGTCGGGAGGAAGGAGAACACAGTGGTGGCGGCTCCGTGTTCACAAAAAAAAAAACTTTATTTTTCAAATTATATATATATCACCATTTAACACTACATTTTTCTATAAAAATTCTCTCAACCTTAACCAATTCTCTCTAAATTTTTTAAAACAATTCAATTCTCTAAAAAAAACCCAACCATGTCGTATTTACCTTTGTATGATTCGTCATCTTCGTCGAGCAAGGAAAACCAACTATTTATAAACGTCGTTTGGGAAATGACACAGATCATTGCGGAGGAGGAAGAGGAGGAAGAAATCAACTCGCAACTACGTACTAGGCAAGCGGCCATAAACAGAGACTGGGAATGTTAGTTTATATATATTTTTTTAAATTTCTATTGTCACTATATTTTTTTAGAACTTATATCGTCACAATATTTAATTTATTTACAACATACGTGTAGGTGCCCATGAGAGATTAGTAGTCGATTATTTTGCCGATCAACCATTGTACACGGCTGAGATGTTTAGGCGATGGTTCCGAATGAGTCGTTGACTTTTCCTATGTATAGCGGATGACTTGTCGAGTTGTGACACGTTTTTTACTTTACGTTATGATGCTAGAGGCAAAAGGGGGGTTCACCACGTTACAAAAATGCACAGCAGCATTGCGTCAACTAGCTTATGGGACAAGTGTCGATTCGTGGGACTAGTATTTAAAGATGTCTTAAAGAACTACACGATAATGTTTGTATAAATTTGGCAAACGTGTTGTGAAGATCTACAACAAAAGATATTTGTGAAATCCAAACGCGAGTGATGTCCAAAAGTTGTATGAAATCCACTTACAAAAGCATGGTTTTCTAGGAATGGTTGGAAGCAGTGATTGCAAACATTGGTCGTGGTGGAATTGCCTGAATGCATGGTGCGGGTAGTTTATGCGAGGTGATCAAGGACATCCATCAATAATCCTAGAGGCTGTTGCGTCCCAAGATTTATGGATTTGACATGCTTTCTTTGGTGTTCCTGGTTCGAATAATGACATTAACGTCATACATCAATCACTGGTTTTCGACGATCTTGTAAAAGGAACTGATCCAGATACTAGCTTTACAGTTTCGGGGGTGCAATATAGGCACGGATATTATCTTGCTAATGGAATATACCCAACCTACTTAACAATGGTTAAAACTGATCTGCACCCTGTGGACGAAAAAAGAAAGAAATTTGCCAAATATCAAGAATCGGCGAGAAAGGACATTGAACGAGTATTTGGGATTCTACAAGCAAGGTGACACATCATTGCAAACCTGACACGTGCTTTTGAACCCAAAAAACTGCGTTATTGTATGTATGCTTGTATCTTGCTGCATAACATGATCCTCGAAGACGAAAGGCGAGTTATTTGTGAGTTCGACGAAAACGCGGTGGAGGAGAATACTATTCCGGTTAGCCTGGAACAGCAAGAGTTAAATGAATTCTTATTACGTAACGAGCACATACATTATCATCTTTAAGTGGATTTGATTGACTACATTTGGGACAATGAACTTTATTTTATCTATATAAATCTCGTTCTTAATAATATAAAATCTATATAAAAGACTGTACAACATACTCCTTCAAGATAAATCGAGTTGTCAAGCACCTCAACCCAAAAGATCAAAAAAATAACTACAAAAGATGCAAAATTGGTAGCACAAATAAATAAAATGCTACTTATAACAATATGAAAATATATATTGAGGAGAAATAAAATAACATTTTTTTTATAAAACTAAAGGTCCTAACATACCCTGTTTCGATTTCTGCACTTTCGAAAGAATCTCAATCAAACATCTATCTTTGAACAAGGTTAGAACAAAAAATTTAACCCCATACTGCAAGAAAGAATTAAAAAAAAAGTTTGTTTTAACTTTCAAGTAACAACCCATTAAATAACAAGCAATGAAAACAATACAAGAATTAAGAATAACTTCACTAACCACATCTGATGCCTTCCTTCTGCGCAATTTCATATTAAATTCAACTACACAAATAGCATTGCCTAAACAAACACAATTGATCGATTGTAACAGTAGCTGTCTGATTAAAAAGGGGGGGGGGGTGAGGATTGAAAACAAATGATAAAAACATTTACCTGATTAACAGAAAATTCATATTTACACCAAACCAAAAACACGTACTTGTGTATGGATGGGAAGAGTATTTGATGTGGATACTTCACCATTATAAATAAACCCTAGCTTTGTAACTGATTGGGAGTATTCATTCTTACCGTTTGATCTTTGAGTATTTCGAAGATAAGAAGGAAGTGAGTATAAATGAGTATTTAATTGATTAATAAAAGACTCATTCAAGATAAAGTACTTAATATTGATATTAAATTGGGTTTAATGTGTTTTAAGGAGGTGAGTTACATTTTGAGAAAGTGGTTGGGTTAATTTTTCTATTGCATTAGTAGTTTATACTATTGGCCTCAAAAGTTATACAACAAGGGTATAAATGGAAGAATTTGATAAAAAAAAAGTTAACAAATTAGATTATGGCTCTTGGTATGCCATCTTAATAAAGTTGATGGAAAATTACATATCTATCAAACGAGTTTCTTTAATAAGATTTTTTTTGAAAGGTTTAGTTCAGTGGAAATCTTTATACAACCCTAACCTAGTGGTCCCAAGTTCGAATCCCTACTCACACACCGGTGTCCTCCTTGCCTAAGCTTAAACCGTCACGGGGAATTCTTTTGTGGTGTGCATGAATCGAACCTGTGACCTACCCCCAGGATAGGAACCCCTAAGGGAAAAAAAAAGTTAACAAAACATCCGCCGTTAAATTAAAAAACATTAAATAAATAAACATCCAATTTCTTTAATTAACTTAGGCTATGGGGTGTGGCTCAGCAAGCAAGATCGGTGTGCTTATGTGGATGGGGTTGACGACGACAAACACCGCCCCCTCCGAAATCAATTCGGTGCAATCGGGGATAATGTGCCGCCCCGTTCTTTGTATTTTGTCTTTTCCTATCAATTTATATATATAGGATTGAGATCAATTAGGAACCACCACCCTAGTTAAGAACTTAGGAACCAATCCTAGCCATCCATCCTTGATTTTGATCTAAAGGGTATAAGTGTAATTAGACATCTAATTAATTATCTTTTTTAATAATCAGTTACATATTTACATATATATTCTCTCCTAATCAAAACCCTAATTCATCTTCTCCATTTAAAAGATTCATCCCCCATTGCTTCTCCTATTTTTTTTTAATAATAATCGTTGGAGATTCAAAAGCCATCCAAACCGTTGCCGTCCATTATCCAGATACATATTTATAATGTATAGATTATGCATTAACTTTATTATAACATATATGCGTTTTTTTGTTTCGTGTTGTAATTTACAGTTTGAAAAGCTTTAATCGCTAAAGCTGCTTGATTCAGAAATTGTTTTGTTTAGTTTCATAAACTGTTATAATATTATTGTATCTAATAATATTGTTATATACACAGATTTTTATTTTTATATTTTGTGGTCAAAGTTAATAATATTTTTTAATGTGGAATTGATGTAGAGTGTTTTAGTTTCATAAATTGTTATATACAGAGGTGTATCTAATAAATTTATGTAGAGTATTACTAATATTTTTAATAATATTGTTCTAGTTTACTGATGGTATATACACAGGTGTATCTAGTTTCATATAGGTTCCAGCCAGATATACAGGAATGTATATTTCATTCATATACAAAAAGGAATAAACCTCAACATCTATTATGGTGTACACTGATTTATTTAACTTACATTTCAACAAAGATATACACCAATGTATATGTGTGTCAAAATTATAGTCATGTAAGCTGGAAAAAAACGGATATACACCAATGGATATCTATGTTGATACAGTAGTGTATTTTTTGCGAAATAATTGTTTTGTATTATACAGTTCATTTTTTTTACGTACAAAATTGGAATTATACACCGGTGTATTAATTATTGTTATTCGTTGAAGAACACAGAAACAATAAGATTTCCTCTTAGTTTAATAGGTTGGTATGCACCAGCGTATATTTCCTGAAGCTTACAGATACAATAAGCTGGTAATATAATTAAACATAATATACACTGATGTATATATGTTGAATTTGATGGTACTATAGAATGTTTTTGTATCACTAATTGGACTTTACACTGATGTATAATTGTTGAAATATGAATATACACTGATGTATATTTGTTGAATATTATGGTACAGTACAATGTTTTTGTATACTAATTGGACTATACACTGATCTATAATTGTTGGAATATGATCAATATACACTGACGTATAGTTGTTTAATGTTATCGTACAGTATAATGTTTTTTTGTAGCAATGATTGGACTATACACCGATGTATAATTGTTTGAATATGACGATACTAAACACTGTTCTATAGCATCAATTTTATTAGGGTCTGATGTATATTGTATACACCGATGTATAATTGTTTGAATATGACGATACTAAACACTGTTCTATAATTGTTTTGTCAGTTACAATGTATACTAAATAACCTATTAAAACTCAAATACCAAAAGACAATATTACCCCTTGATTTAATTAAAAAGTTAATTAATGTTTAACATATTTACCATCATGCCATTGAAGATGGATGGATGAGATTGGTTCCTAAAGTTCCTAACTAAGGGTTGGTTCCTAATTGAACCCTACCATATATATATAGGGGAGGGTTATCTTGAGAACGCTAAATATTGTGAGAACCGTGAGAACAAGTAAAAAAATCATTCAAAATCAATTTTTTTTAATACAAACCCCGTTATAATCAAAATACAACATTAATAAATTAATTTTCTTTCCAAATAATTCATCTTTTCTTGCAAAAACAATTTAAAATTAACTTTTTACACATGTGTAAATGAAACAGTTTACACATGTATAAACAGCAAATTTACACATGTGTAAAAACAAATTATTTTCGTATACGTTTGAATTTTTACGCGTAAATTGAGTTTTTGAGATTGTATTTTAGTAATAAAGACAAGTGTATAAAGAAATTTTGAATTTGAATGGTTTTAGATGCCGTTCTCATGGTTCGCACGAAATATAGGTGTTCTCAAAATAACTTTACCCTATATATATATATATATATATATATAGGATTTGGTTCAAATGAAAACCTTTCCTCAAATTGAGAACTAGAGAACCATTCTGGGCCACACATTTCTCTAAGGCAAAAAATATATATATATATATATATATATATATATATATATATATATTTTTATTTTTGCAAAAATCGCTGCTTTATATGTAAGGAAATTTTTTTTTTATTTTTTTTTCAGTATACACATGTGTATAATTGCATTATACACATATGTATAATGCTATATACATATATGTATAACTGAAATATACACATATGTATAGCTGAAAAATGCTATATACACATATGTATAATTACTATATACACATATGTATAATTGTCATATACACATATGTATAAATGAAAAAAAAATTCAAAAAAAATAAAAAAAATTTTTCCTTGCATAAAAATGTGCGATTAAAGCAAAAAAAAAAAAAAAAATTGCCTTTATATGAAATGTGTGGCTAAGATTGGTTCTCTCAGTTACTCAAATAAGGGTTGATTCTCTTAGGATCCCTACCCTATATATATATATATATATATATTTGTCTTTTTCTATTTAAAAAAAATTATTATAAAAAGGAAAGGGAAGGGAGAATAAGAGGGAACCATTTCCCTGCTTTGGGGAGGGGGAGAGAGGAAATGACGTGACGCTGACGTGGACAAGGAGAAGGAAAGGGTGAAGAGTTTCACAACTCATAGCCTTATTAGACTATGGGGTATGGCCCCCTTCCCTCTTTCCTCCCCTTCTCCAAATCAGCGCCACGTTATCTTCCCCCTTCTAAGGGAAATGGTTTCCTCTTCTTCCCCCTTCCCCTTTCCTTTTTATAATAATTTTTTAAACATAAAAAGACAAATATATATATATATATATATATATATATATATATAATATTAAAACATGATTTATGTCTTGGTTTTTGAAACGGGGAGAAGGAGAAGATTTCCCTAAGCACACCGAAGGGGAAAAGAGGGGGGGCGGTGTTCTCATTGGGGAAAACTCCATGTCAGCCTCTCCCGAGCTCTTTCCCCACCCACACCCCATAGTCTTAGAAAATCCTACCCCATGTCAGGTGCTCAGGTGGGTTCTATGGAGAACATGACTCCTGTGTGCCAACAACTAAGAGTATATGTAGTGGGGCTCGTTGTGCAGCGCTATAACCCCTATAGCGCCGGGGAACACCGCCCCCCAGGCGCTATAGGGCGTTTTGGGTTTGGTTTGTTCCCCACATAGCGAGCGTTATGCATGCATTGGGAGTATAATGGCAGGTTTGAATGCTTTGACCGGTGGTTGGGGTGCTTTATTCGAAGCATTTATTAAAAAAAAAAAAAAAAATTTGTATATAAATATACATACAACACAAGACTCACACACATACAACACAAGCTGCACAAACACTACACACACACACTTTGAAATTTTATTGTGAGGGAAGAGATGAATCCTTTCGGTCAAGGTTTCGGGTTTGGTTCCCAAACCAGTGGCGAAAACACCCGACCTATAGCTCCGGGTTCGGGTTCAAACCCGCAAAGTTTCACGCACCTCTTAAACCAACCGTATGGTTGGGACCCGAACATGTATAATGTTAACATGGGAGGGAGTTTTAGGATGCCCATAGGAGGTGGGTTTGGCCAAACACAAGTGTACGGGTCATCCCAAATGTTCGGCTCTTCAAATGCTTGGCAAGAGTCGGTTCCGGAGACACAAGGCCCGGTTGAAGAGGAAGAGCCCGGGCGAGGCAAGGCACCCGCGCGACGGAGTCACGCAAGAAAAGAGACGGGCGGTCGTGCCAAGAAAAAGGTTATACCATGGACCGACCACGAGTTGTACTCGTTAACCCGAGCGTGGGTTGACGTGTCGGAGGATCCTGAAGTCGGTAAAATATTATATATTTTTTTGGTAATGTTAAATTTTTTTGGTAAGATATATAATTTTTGGTAATGTTATATTTTTTGGTAATGTTTTTTGGTATAATGTTATATTTTTTGGTAATGTTTTTTGGTAATGTTATATTGTTTGGTAATGTTATAGTTTTTGGTATGTTTTTTTCAGCCAACTATCAATCTAAAGGCGATTTTTGGAAAAGAGTACGGGAAATATTTTTTGATCTCTCTGGTAAAGGAGATGGCTACCGGGAGAACGATTCGATATCGGGCAAGTGGACCGATATCAACCAAAAATGCACAAATTTTCAGGGCATTTATCAGCGCACCAAGTTCGGGTGGAAAAGTGGGCAAAGTGACGAGGATGTCTTTGTGGCGGCTTTGGAAGAATACAATCAGACGTACGGGAATTTCCCGTACGTGAAATGTTGGCGCGTGCTGAAAGACTGCACCAAATGGCACCCCGTGCGCCCAACTGTTGGATCTTCTTCATCTAGGGCCAAAAATATGAGGCCTTCAAAAAAGTCGAGGACCTCTGACTCGGTTGATCCCGAAACGCCTACGTCTGACGCGCGTTATGTCGACCTCAACTCACCAGAAGAAAATCCCTTTTTTGCAGGGGAGGAGGGGGCGGAGGAGCTACCTCGTCCCCCCGGTCGATGGGCTGCTCGAGCCGCAAGGACGGAGTCTTCGTCGGGGGTTGATAAGTTAGTCCCGGCATTTGCTGAAATGAACCAGCGGCTCCAAGACTTGCGCGATATCGGGGCTCAGCGTATCCAAGAAAACCGAGAGGTCGTTGACATCATGAAGGAACGACAGTTTGAACGCGACTTTGCTTTTTACACGTCAAACTTTGACCACCTAGAGGGGAAAGCGCTGGAAATGGCTATGAGCCGAAAGGCAAAAATCGAAAAAAAATATGGTTTCTAGTATTTTTATCTTTTATTTATGGTTTGTAATTTTTTTTTTAGTATTTGTATTTTTTTTTGTTTTAGTATTTGTAATTTTTTTATTTTTAATGAAATATTATTAAGTATTAAATATTCTTATTTAAATAAAAAACAATAATTAACCAATCATTACCAATCATTTATAACCCCAACATAACCCTCCTTCCCACTACACCCTCTTTTTCCATTTTTTTTTTTTTTTTTTTTTTTTTGAACGGCAAATTTCACTCCTTGTGGGACTTGAACCCATGACCTCCCCCTTAGGTGTTCCTAGAAGCTTTGCTTCTACCATTGGGCCACCACCCCAATGACACCCTCTTTTTCCATAACCCCAACATAACACCTTTTCTATTACTTTTTAATATTTTAATCCTATAACCCTAACATAACTATCCACCACTACACATACCCTAACTACAAGTGTCACATGCTCAACGATTATTTCAGTTGCAACGACCCCACTCAAATGTACTTTCCAATTGCACGCAGACATATGAAACACTTTTACAGTCCCGTGTTATTCGTATCCTCGATCTCAATCATATGAATTATTAAGATTAAATTCGTAGTTAATTGGATTCATGTTATGATTATTTTTTTTTAAACCGTGAATTTCATTGAACAAGCCAAAACTAGCAACGTGACAGCGAAACCAACAGTTACAAAGTATAAAATATGGGGCCGTTAAACGTACCTACCTTTCCAAATACTTTTACTGAACGTACCCCTCACTTTAAGTTTCACTTTAATATATTTTTGTTTGTTTTATATCATTTTTTATCCTTTATTATTATGTGTTGATGAGACCCTGAGATTTCATTTTTATTTTGCGTATATTGTCATTAATTAGGCCGAAATCAGTTTATTCGTGTTATCTTTTACTGTTCAAATTAAATAAGTTTCTAAATCATTTCAGTTCTTTTTTTTTTTTTTTTTAAATTGAGTGAGGTTAGATGTAGCCTGATTTTTTTAAAATATTGATTAAAGGTTAGATCCCCTTTGTTGCCCCTATCGATCTGCCACTGTAGTTTTTTTTTCTTCTTCTGTAAAACAGGTGGTAGTGGAGTGTAAAATATATATATATATATATATATATATATATATATATATATATATATATATATATAGGGGATGATTCAATAGAGAACTCATTTTATTGAGAGAACTCGAGAACTCCTAATTAAATACAAAAAATATAATAAAAAAATCATAACTCAAAATTTAGTAAAAAAATAGAAAACTAGTTCGGAGCTTCTCTTTCCCACGTCATACCCGTTCGGAAAAAAAATAAAAAAAAATAAAAAAAAAACACACCTAAAAAACGCTACTGCACATGTGTAGTATAACCCAAAAGCCTAAACCACCTACCCCCAACTTACCCCCACCCAAAAACCTAATTCCACCCCACCCACCCCCACCCTCACTGAAAAACCTAAATCGCTTACCCAAAAACCTAAACCACCCATCCACCCCCCACCCAAAAACCTAAACCCACCCCACCCACCGCCTACTAAAAACCTAAGTCCCACCCGTCACAACCAAAAACCTAACCCCCACCAAAAAACCTAACCCCCTACCCAAAAACCTAAACCCACCCTACCCACCCCCACCCCACCCCCAAAAACCTAAACCTTACAAACTAAACTAAAAAAAAATAACCCTAAAAGCTAAACTAAACCCGAAAACTAAACCCTAAAGCTAACCGGACATTTACTACACAGGTGCATTAGAAGTCGCCTATTTTTTATTTTTTTTATTTTTTTTTATTTTTTTCTGAACCGGGATGACGTGGGAAAGAGAAGCTCCGAACCAGATTTTTGGTTTTTGACTTAAATTTTGAGTTATGATTTTTTTTTTAAATTTAAGTAGGAGTTCTCGAGTTCTCTCCCTAACTATGAGTTCTCAATTGAACCTTCCCCTATATATATATATATATATATATATATATATATATATAGGGGATGATTAAAATAAAAACCCACTCAAAATGAGTAAACCTTGTAACCTTATGAGAGCCATTGATCTAAATTGATCAATAGCTTAGATTAATTCCATATTATTTTAAAAGATTTAATAAGGTAGAGGACAAAAAAAAGGGCACAATGGTCAAATGTCATTTTCTGAAAAAGCACATATGACAAGTGAACCCCACACATGTCACATCATCTCTCTCATACTTTTGTGACCATGGTCCTAAATCTGTCAGCACGTCATGTTACATATGTAACATATGCAGTGTTGCGTACGTTAAAATTGCACAGACTCTGGTCTCATATTTTTTTTTATTATACCATATTTTTTTTCATTTTATTGTACCAGCACCAGAATTGTTGCATACGTAACGAGAATTGATATGGTTATAGGCATTTTGTTACTTATAAAGTGCTAAAAACAAACAAAACGGTCATTACAAAGTGCTAAAAACTTTATAGATCAAAAAACATTCAAATGTATACAAGAATTGTTTCTTACAAAGTGCTAAAAACAAACAAAACGGTCATTACAAATTCAACAAATTCTAAAAAAAACTATCATAAACAAAAAAAATTGTACACACTTCATTCTTGATAATCATCTTCATCTTTAATGCAAAAAATATGCTCACCTGCAAAAATAAAACAAAAATCATCAATTTACATGTAAAAGACCCCCCCCCCCCCCCCCCCCCCGCTTAACGTATGTTAACCAACTGGATTACAAAAAAACATACGAAACTGATACAAAAAAAACATTGTTTTATACATTTAGTTATCAAAGATTATCAAACATACGAAACTGATAGCAACTTAGTTCTGCTGTTACATACGAAACAGACGCAAACATAGATTTGATCCAATGATTAGTGACTTTTGTTTTAATCAATATATGGTAAAAAAATCAGAAGCTAATTTATACCAACTTAGTTATGCTGTTACATACGAAAAACAGACGCAACATAGATTTGATCTCACGTGTAACTGATGAAAGTCAAAAAATCAAACCTTTGTATCTGGTAAAAAAATCAGAAACTAATTTATACCAACTTATTGGTGCTGTTACACACGAAACAGACGCAAACATAGATTTCATCCCAATTCTTCCCCTATAATATGCAAAAAATCAAACCTTTGTATCTGGTAAAAAAAATCAGTAACTAATTTATACCAACTTAGTTCTATTGTTACATACGAAACAGACGCAATATAGGAAACAGATGCAAACATACATTCCAAACTTTATAATACTCATACAAACATGCACATACTGGTAAAAAACAAATCAGACATATTGTTGCATATGTTAAGAGGCATATGCAATATTACATTCCTGATAAGTGACTTTTTTTTATTAACATATGCAACTGCTGTTGAAAGTAAAACATGTGTACCTCATGACAAGTCAAAAAATCAAACCTTTGTATCTGGTAAAAAAATCGGTAACTAATCTATACCAACTTAGTTCTGTTGTTACATACGAAACAGACGCAATATAGGAATCAGATGCAAAACATACATTCCTTCCACATTATAATACTCATACAAACATGCATATACTGGTAAAAAAAACAAATCAGACATATTGTTGCATATGTTAAGAGATATTAAAATTCACCAATTTTGATTAAAAAACATATTAATAACAATAATATGTAAAAAAGGTTAATTAATATGGAAACCTACGTGTTAACGTATGCTACCTATGTGTAAACATGATTAGTTATGGCATTACATACGAAACCGATGCAAACATACATTTTCAAAACCATCACAAACAACTTCTTATTACCAAACACTAATTAGCTTAAATTCAAAGTCTAACCATTAAAATATTTTCTAACCCCTTTCAAAATGATATTAAAAATCAAAACTTGGTGATCACCATTTACCAAAAACCATTTTCCCAAACACCCACCAACAATTAGTCTCAAATTCAAATACAAATCATTAATAATAATGATAATAACCATAATAATAATAATAATAATTTTTTAATAATCCAACAGAAGGACTGTAAATAAAAAAATGTCAGTTAAAAGCATAAGGACTAGAAATTAACAAATTATGGAAGCTGACACGACAACCAAAAAACAAACAGAGAAAGATCAAGAAAAAATATGATGAACACAAACTATAGAACTTGGTTTTTAACTTACAGGCTCTTTGAAGTTCTAAGGGGGTCCCACGGTTTGGCACTTCTCTTGGTTTAAATATAGTGTTTACACATCTTCTTGGTTAATATTAATTCATTAAATAATAATTTGTTTAATTATTGATTCTTAACCTCAAATATTATACGAATCTGGCCTCAAGAATCAAGATTATTATTAATTTATATTAGTAGTTGCCTGGTACAGAGGTTGTGGTTCGATGGCGGCTGCGGAGACACATAGAGGAGTATCGCTGCTCTATATTTTGAATAATAATAATAGAATAAACAGAGGACAATTATTTAAAGGGTTACCTGGTTGATTTAGGGCTTTTTCTTGAAGAAGATGATGTAGAGTATTGGTGATGGTGGATCTGGTTATATCTATGGACACGGTGGTGGATGACGGTGGATGGAGGATGAAGACGGTGGTGGTGGTGGTGGTGGTCAGGTATGGTGGTCAAGATGGTTTTAATAAAGAGGAGGATGATGGTGGTGGTGATAATCTTGATGCAGAGAAAGAGAAATGGAGAGAGAGAGAGTATGTGAGGTGTTTATATAGGAGGGAGAAGACAAAAATTCAAAAAAAAAAAAGAGGGGGAATGGTAAATTTACTAGACTACCATTTTTATTAAAATAATAGAGGGTGGTGTGGATTAATCTTGGCCACTAATTGGGTTTGTGGGAGTTTACTCATTTTGAAGGGTTTCTTTAATCCCTTTCCCCTATATATATATATATATATATATATATATAGGATCCGGATCATATGAGAACTACCTTGAGTTGTGAGAACTAGGGAACTAATCTTGACCACACATTACAATATTATCAATATAATAATATAAGGGTAAGATAGTAAATTACCATCCCCTACCCCACCCCCACCCCACCCCCCCCCCCCAAAATCACCTTTTAAATATTAAAAGATTTAATGATTTTTTTTTAAATCACACACTCTCTCTCTCTTCTCTCTCTCTCTCTTCACCCTCTTTCTCTGCTCTCTCTCGTCTCTCTCTGCTCTCTCTCGTCTCTCTCTCGTCTCTCTCTATCTCTTTCTTCTCTCTCTCTAATAAAGAAGAAAAGAGGACGGGTTGAAGACGACGGTGGTGGTGGCCGATGATGCAGATCTGTTAGGGCTCGTTGGTGGTGGTGGGTTTTTGCAGAGGGTGGTTGATGACAGTGGGGGGTTGTAGAGGGTGTTCGAAGATGATGCAGAGGGGAGACGAAGGTGGTTGATGGTGGTGGTGGGTTTTGCAGAGGGGTGGAGGACGTAGGGGAGGGCGACTGTGATGATGAAGATGGGATGGTGGTGTGATGACGAACAGATCCATGGTGGTGATGATGAAGACGACTGTGATGGTGGTGATGGTGTTTTCCCCGATGGGATCCATGGTAGTGATGATGAAGACGAACAGATCCAGATGCTTTTATTATTATTATTATTATTATTATTATTATTATTATTATTATTATTATTATTATTATTATTATTTATTATTATTATTATTATTATTATTTTATGTAAAAATACCGGTGTAAAATATGAAATTTGTAAAGGTTTTGATGTGTAGATCTTTTTGTAGTTTTGGTTTTTACACTAGTGTATTTTATTTTAGAAGTTTGTGGTATATATGTTGTTTTTGGGGTTTTACACTAGTGTTTTTGTGTAGCAGGGTTTTTGTGTAGCAGGGGTTTTGGCAGGGAGTTGATGTGAAGGAGATGATAGGGGTCCGATCATGGTTTTTGGGCGGTGGTCGGAGGTTTCAGAAACAGATCTAACGAAGAAGATGATGTTTGATGGATGATGATGCTTTTATTCGAAGATGATGATGTTTGATGGACGATGATGCTTTATTCGAAGATGCTTTATTCGAAGATGCAGCAGGTTTTTTTTTTAAATAATGTGTAGTATGTTTTTTTTATAAATGTTTGGTTATTACATTGATGTAATGTACATTTTTTTATAAATGTTTTGGTTTGCATTTTGTTGGAGTAGTTTGTGTATGGTAGATTTACATTGGTGTAAAAAACTATACCAGAGTAAATCATGGTGGATTACATCAGTGTAAATCATCCTCATCATATGTTTGTTTGGTATTTTTACACCAGCATATTTTTTTGTAAATTTTGTGCATCCAGTTTACACTGGTGTAAATAATTACACCAGCATATTTTTTTGATTTTATAAAGATGTTTGGGCATATATAGATGTTTTAGTAAACACTGGTGTAATTTGCACCAGTGTAAATCATCCTTATCATATGTTTTGTTTGGTTTTTACACTAACATAATTTTGTAAAAGTTTGTGTATTGCAGATTTACACTGGTGTAAATAATTACACCAGTGTAAATTATGGTAGATCATCTCATCAGATTTTATTTTAAAAATATGATTTTTTTAATAATTAAATAAAAAATTAAAATAGTATTATAATATTTATTTTCTCTTTCATGGTCTTTTTACCTAAATACCCTTTATTGTACTTTTTTATATTAAAAAATTAAAATAGTATTATAATAACTTTTTAATTGGCATGTAAAGACAAAAAAACCTCTAGATTAAATCCTAACCATAGGATCATCACAATCAATGGTCCACAAGAGTTCTCTAGTTCTCACAACTCAATGAGGTTCTCACACGATCCTAACCCTATATATATATATATATATATATATATATATATATATATATATATATATTTGTAAAATAGGTGGTAGTGCATATAAGTATCAGACTTATATGGAATAAACTTACGTTGTGATCCGTAAACAATGTGAGACAATTGTATGAGTATCAATGTAAAGCATCCTCTTTAGCTCATACAGTATAAATTAACATATAAGCTAACCATATTCGTTGTCAATCAACAGCAGATAGTTGATGATCAAGTGATTGATCACCAACAGAAACACTAGACGCTAAAATTATCGACATCGTAATAAATTGAATTAACATAGAAAAACAAAAGGACAAAGTAAATGATTCCGGATCGAGTTTGTATTGTTTGTTCGTATTTAAAATAATTCTTTTTCAAGGGGGCGAGATGACAAGTTTTGATACTAGTTTTTCAGGGAGGGGGTATGGCAAATAAGACATGGGGGTACGTTTAGCCTACCCCTAAAATATTCTTAATTTGGCACACTCTATATGATCGTATAAGTTATAACATAATACGACGTGTATAAAATCAAATCACACGACAAAGGCTGCAGTAGTGTTACTCGTGTAATGTGATTCTACACGATCCATATAAATCAATACGACCCATATGGATATATACTAGCCATCTATACGAGTGACATGAGTCGTATATAACTATACGAGCAAAACACAACATGATATCGTATATAACTATACGATCAATATACATATATAAGAGCAAAACACAACATGACATCTATACGGTCGTATAGACTTATACATACTGTATAAAATCATACAAAAAAAACATACCCTAACATTCTCTTATGTTTTTTTGATTGCTTATACGGCTTGTATACCTTTATACAGGCCGTATAAATGATATGGTTTGAGAATAAGATAGTTAATAAGAGCATTCCCATCCCCTCACAACTAATCACAACCACATATTACGTTAAAAATCATTACAATTTTCCTCTCCTCCACTCACAACCACTTTTAGCAAATATTAAAAAATAAATACAGTTTCATGTTTCTCCCAAAAGATTCCCAAATAACCCTCATTTTACCGATAAACAGTTTCCCATTTTTTTCACTCACGACCCCTCAAAACCACCCCATATAATTTGGGGAATACACTAAAAAAAAAAAAAAAAAAAAAAATAGGGGCCAAATGTGAATAATACAAGCCTAAGTTTATAGCCGTAGAACATGTTTGGTATGAATTTAATGCTACAATGATGATTTTGTTTACTCTAATAATGTCCGTCCTAGTCTATTCATTCCTATATTTATCAAGTCAGAGAAACAGAAAAAAGTTATCAAAGATCACCTTCAAAGTCGCTGGCCAGTAAAATTTATTCATAGATAGCATCTTACACTAGCGTTTGTGTTGCTCTTAACGTTTGTGTTGGTTTGTTTACCTTATATACTAAGAACACGAGTCAATTAGAGTTAATTACACGCGTGATTGTTTATGGGAATATTAGATTGTAGGTTTGGTTTTAACGTTTGTCATTGTTCGCTCAGTTGTAACACATTTATTTGGCTAACTAAACAACGAGCCCTATGTTGTTGTGTTCAAACTCCTACACCTACTTAGTCTCCGGCATTGTAGTCTTCCCAGAAGTCGATGAACTGGCGAGTATCTCCCTATTTCTTCTTCAATTCATGTTCTCCGAGCTCCATTATCTATCTCCCATTTTCTTTGTTTTGTACGAAAAATCTTAAAAATGTACGGACGCATCTATAATTGTCTAGAGACTTAGTGTTGTACGGAAGGGTCTTTGTTTTGCACGAAAACTCTTCAGGCTTGGCGTCTAGAATAAAGACTCTACAAAACTTAAGCGTCTAGTAGCCTTTTCACTCACGTGTCATCATTTAATTGGTTGGTTTGTGCGACCGGTACAAGCTAAAGAGTCTTTATTTAAGACTCTTGGTACACATGTCAGATTCTGAGTAGCGTTGGATAGTGTGAAGTCTCTAAACTTAAGATCTTTCCTATGTTTATTTTGGTAATTATATATTAGTCAATATTTATATTGGTGATTTTCCCTTTGTTAAATCATGTAGAGAGAAACTAAGGATACTGTAATTAGTTATGACAATGAGTAAGAGGAAAAAACATGAACGGATAAACTTGTGAACTCAATGTTTTAAAAGCCAGTTTTTAAATCATATTCGGCTTAAAAATGGTTTAACCAGTTGAACTTGATTGTATCAAGTGGTTCAACCGGATTGACTAGCTAAATCTATAAATCCATATATTACAAGATAATCCAAAAGTTAACCGATAATAAAAAAAATTCAAAAGCATTAGTGGTAACAAAAGTTCATTTATTATAATAACACAATGTTTTAACAATTTGGTGATTTTCAATTCTCTTATAATACATACGTCCAATCCATACATATGTTTTAATACTTGACAATTTTCACCTCTACTTTTCTCTTCCGAGTAATAACTATTAAAGTTAAAACATTGGGATGGGCCAATAAAAGATTATCAGGTGTAAAAAATCCATCATTCAAAAGCCAAAAAATTACCTTCGGCCGGTACCGGTATACCGTATTTTAATTACCGTCGGTACGATCTTCATACCATTTCAGCTTTATACCAGGGTGTTTCGTACTGAGCGCATCCGAAATCCGGTATTACCGGCCGATATATACTAGTTTTGAAACATTGTGCGAACTACTAAATTCTATCCATTTAAATAGGGCAAACTTGTGGTTTGTCTAGAACGTGAAGTGAGTAACATAGAAGGATAAAAGGCCAAGTTTCGCCCAAAGCTTATCCTCTTAAAGGATTACCAAGCATCCTGAGATCAAGTCGTCGATATTTTCACCAGTGGCGGATCTTGAACTATTTTGAGGGGCTAAAAGTTTTAAAGGGTATTTTTTTGGAGGGGGAGCATGGCCCAAATAAAGACACATCCTCTCTGAAGACTTTAGATATGGTCTCAACATACAGTCACAGTCAGCACCCACTTCAACTGCAGAGTATAATAAGAATAATTATGTCTCCCCATATATTGTTCTATCTTTTTTAAATATATAGATTGTCAATTATAACTTTGTAGTATATAGTGGAATGAAATCAAAGAAGATCAAGGATTCACCGTACGTTGATGATGACATGGAGGGAATGGGGCAATGGGGAACACCGTCAATTTGTTGGATCCTCATATATATATAGCCTGGCTCCTGCTCTCAGTCTCTCACCGCACCAAATGTGAAAATTTATTTTTATCATTGGCTACTTCATGTTGATTGGAGACTTATTAAAAAAATAAATAAATTTTAAACCTATATAAACAACGATATATACAACTCATCTCCAACTTTGATACATTTCACATAATTCTTATTTCTTACATTATGGATTCTTTATCTTTATGCGATGAAATAAGTGAATTTTTAATAACGTGATTATGGAGACAATACAAATCATTTTGAAGGAAGAAGAAAATACGTCACAACCAAGAACAAACAGGGCTTGTTTAAATAGATATATCATGAAGGTTTTACTTTTAGTTAATTGTTGTTTTTTACTATTATTCATGGTGATGGCTTGGGGTCATGGTAGTGGTGTGACGGTGAGGGTTATTGGGAGACCATTGGTTTGAACAAAACCAAGGAGACCACTGGTTTGGAGACAAACTATAATTTCTGATATAGAATACAAACCCACAAAGAAATATATAAATAAATATCAGTTTCAAATATATATCTTTAAGTTTAAAGTTAGGAAAAATTCATTTTTCTATATTTGTGAAAATTCCATTTTCATCCATATTTCCAACATTGTAAAGTTGACAAACTTGCACCCTGATTACGTAGCAATTGACAACAATCCTTGGTTGTGGTGGACTGGTGGTTCAAAATTTGTTTTAAAAAATTCGACAAGACACGCTCGAAATTGGCTTTGTTTGTAACCAAGCTAAACCTGAGCAAAAAAAATATCAGAATACACTCTTGAACAGTGGCGGATCCAGGAATTTTTTTCACTGGGTTCCTTTTTTTAGGTGTTTCAATTTCATATGACTAACACATAAAAATTTCGGCTCGGTTCAGGTGTTCGGGTCGGATAAGGTTCATCACATAAAAAAATACGATGTAATAATGAAAAAAACACTGGCATTAGAAATTTAAAGCACATAATATAAATACGATTGTCGTCAAAGATAAAAAAAAACATACCTATAGTTGTTACCTACGAGTTTTTGTCTTTCAATACTACTCGTTGCAACCGATAAAACTAGTGACAATTTTATTAAACGATAGACCAACTGATAATCAATATGTTTTCTTGTTTCCACCATCCTATGCAAGATCACTTAATTAATTCATTTCCATTATATTTCTGTTTCTTGATTTCTTCTCAGTTTCTCACTACATCCCACACATGGGATCATGAATTATATGATGTATATCTAATTTAAATCATTCATTTCCCACAACACTCTTATCAAAAGATTCAATCTTTTTTTATCAATCTTGATCATACAAACCAATGGGTATCTCTAAATGTGATGAATATTATCTCATTTGAATCATTTCCACAAGTTCAATGGGTCCAACAGCAAGAACCATCAGCAGCAACAACAAAGGATTATTATTAATAATAATAATAATAATAATAATAATAATAATAATAATAATAATAATAATAATAATAAGATGAAAAATAAGGCTACTTCAAGGAGGCAAAATGGAGTGGTTTCTTGTGGAAAAAGAACAGATTTTGGGTAATAACATCATATAAACTAATGGGTCTCTGTTCCAGGCTGGAACAAGCTGGAGGAGGCGGAGGGGCGGCCGGCGGCGGACGTCAGACAGTAAGCAAGGAGGAGCCGAGGAGGTCTGAGGGGGATTTTGATTTGAGAAGCTCTGTCACGTTTTTCTTGTTTGGAAATTGGAATGGAGGAGGTCTGTGAACTGTGTTGTTAAATAAAAACATGTGTGACAGGAATCGAACCTGAAAAGGAATAAATGTTCATGCCGGGTATTACCACTAAGCCACCTAGAATATATTGTAATGGGTTCCTTTGATAATATTCTTATGGGTTCCTTTTTTTTTTCTATATACATTTACACTAAAAATTAGAAACCGAATGGGTTCCCGGGAACCCGCCGAGATGGGTGTAAATCCGCCCCTGCTCTTGAACAACCCTAAAGACAATCATCATAGATGGTGATGAGCCGGTGAAGATTTTCAAATACGATGAAGATGCTATTCATTTACCCATTATTATAAATTTTATCATATCATTTTAAAGTCATGTATAGTGCCTTATTGTTATAATCTTTCATTTTGTTATATTTTTAAACGACTTGTAACAGAACTAAAAAAATAAATATACTAAACTATGTAGAAATATACTCAAAATGTTCTAAAGATGCTAACCATAGTCAAGAGAGCCTGTTTTGACTATTTTCTTTTACTTTTCGTGAGTGGAGGGGTTAGTATATAGAATTGGCATTACACTAAGGCCAAAACAGAATAGTTAAATATAATTAAATAATAAAGATTTTTCTAATTTTGTCGTCAGGTGATTTTGAAAGAAGCCATTCGTTAATAAACTTTTAGTGATGGTTACCAAAAAAAATCTATATATAAAACTACAGGAAAAGATTACTAATACGGCTATTAAGGAACATTACATGGACAAGGGACAAGAAATCAAGTAAAATCTTGTAGAGTCGTTTAAAGATATATTAAAACCTTGTAGAGGTTGTATAATAATGAGCATACACGTAGAGTACTTTAAACTTTTTTATTAGACCAACCGTAGTAGGGCGGGTTTTGGCCATGGATTGCCCCTTTCACGCCTCAAAACGCTAGTCCACACCGCCTCTGGCGGCATTTGTATTGATTTTAGACAATGACGTTGTGTAGATACGCTCCATTCAACTTGAAATTTGCTAATAACATGCTTCCAACATTCACAACTCTATTTGCTTTTATTTATTTTTTAATTCAATTTGAGTAATCAATACAAGGGGCATTATGGGAGATTATATCACTACACCCATTTTTAATTTTAAGCCCTATAATGTCGTATTACTGACTAGGATGACATATGTCACACAATGCTCATAAACAGGGCTTGAAATCTTATTGCCACTACACATGATCGTAATAGAGTGTTTCAAAATGTTAAAAAAGTGTGCACGTAAATTAATGAATATATGCTAAAACAAGTTTTATAAATACTATGCCTTATGCACACTTATCACGTAAAATGCATTTATTAGATGCTATAAAACACATTTGAGGGAAGAGAACATGTGAAAAATATAGGAATTTTATAAACTGAATACAAATCTTTTCCTAGAGGGAGAATTAATTAATTGTCAATTATCTAACAATTTAATATCACTATTCACTATTAGCAATAAGAAATGGCAAGGGACGATAACAACCACACATTTTGTCCCCTCCTCCTCCACCTTGTATATATAGAGCGAGACATATAGAGAAATAGTTAAGAATTAGGAGGATCATTATCACATATTATTAACTTTATGCAAAATGGACCAAGAGTTAAGAATTACCACAAAGTCTCAACCTTATGTTTTTAATGGTCAATAAATTAAACTCGAGTATTTTTAGGAAATTCTTTCAACAAATTTAAGTACTTTTGAGGTATCCTTTCAACAAATTCAAGTCATACCTTTTGACAACGTCTCATCCTACTATATGACACGGGTGTTTAATGAATCGAGTTTCAGCTTATTCAAAATTTATTCCTCTTAGACTACCTTCGAATTAGAAATTAGGAAATCGACTCTAATTCGGATTAATCCTAATAGCTGAATTATATATATATAAAAAAAAAGAGTAAACTGCCAAAATGGCCCCTAAGGTTTGGTCTAATATGCCACTTTAGACATAAATGTTTATTTTTATCACTGGAAACCTAGTGGTTTTCATATGGTGCCAATTTGAACCAACTTACAAACGAGGTTAACAAAGTTAGTTAACCTCATGGGTAAAAATGTCGTTTCACGCCATAAGTTTTAAAAACCCTCATTTAACCCATCTCTCTCTCTCTCTTCGTCTAATTAGTTACCCCTCTTTTAAACCCACCACTAAAAACCCTAAGTTATTTTCAATCGAAGATCAATAACCTCAAACAATCGAACATCGAATTTCAAATGTAGAAGTTCTGAGACAAGGATTTCGCTTTCAATCCTCACCTAGAATACCGTTAGTTTGTGTTAATTGTATGTTGACGTTTAATTCTCTTTTCACCGAATTTTTGTTAAAGGTTTACTCTTTTTGTTTTCAGGTAACAATCCTGATGCTTTTACAGTGGAGTTCCATTATGGGGGTGAGCTTAGTGATTTTCCAGACACTACATATCATGGAGGTAAAATCGTGTATATTGACAATGCGGAGTCTAATTTTCAACCATGCTTAATGATATGGTCTTAGCAATTGGGTATTCAGAAGGGAATGTTTCTAATTTGAGGTATTATTTTAAAGTACCAGGAAAAGATTTAGAATTTGGATTAAGATCGACCATTGAACACTAATAGTGGTTTTAATAGAATACTGCCATTTGTTGCAACTAATAAGGTGATAGAAGCTTACATTCAACAAATTGTATCAGTTAGCAATTCAGGTTGATCTAACACAGGTGATGAACAAGGTGCCAGTAAAGATGTTGTACGTAGAAAAGGAAAAAGAAGAGGAGACAATAGAGGTGCATGATACTAGAACTATTGATGGTCATGAAGTGGTGCAGGAGACAAAAGAAGTTCAAGAAGAGGAGATTGACTCATGTAGAGATTATGAACCAGAGGTGTTGAAGAACGCATGGAATTATGACAACCCAAAGACAGAGGAGGAGGATTGGTACCATGATCCTTATGAAGTTGAGCATGATTCAGATTCAGACTACTGTTCAGATGACGATTGTCGTTGGAAGTAGGAATTTTGTTCTTTCATGTTTCTTATGTTGGCATCTTGTTGTTTCATGTTTCTATGTATTCCATTGTATGCATGTTTTATGTATTCGAGTATCAAGTTCTCGGATGCAAGTAAGTAAAATCATGATTAACACACATTCAAGCTTCTTTGATCATTACAAAACAAAACAACATCCATTCATGCTTTTTGATAATTACAAAACAACAACCTAAAACCATAAAACCTTCAAGTTTCTTAACATACATTGAGAAGAAAGTACAGGATCATTAAAAAAAAAAAAAAAAAAAAAAAAAAAAAAAAAAAAAAAAACATGATAAAATACATGATGATTACAAACCTAGTCATAAATAGAAAAGTTTTCAGCTTCTTGTTCTCGAATTTAAGTGTTCCAACCAATTTCTCTAAACCTGTACGTGTTCTTGAGTATTAAACTTTTTGCATTCTCTTAAATTTTGTTGATGGAATTAATCAAACTGGTACACAATTCCCACATACTTCTACAACTCAATATCCATCATCCAGTTTCAGTCAAAGAACTTATCAAGGCAACTATGAATATAATGATGGGGATGAAGCAGATCATGGGACATATCAGTTGGTGAGGCCACAAAATTTCAATCATCAAGGGTACCATCAGTTCAATCAAGCCAATCAAGGGTATCAAGCATTCCCAGAAGTTCCAGTTCACCCTGCACCTCGATAGCAACAAGCGGTGAATCAACCTTTAAGACCTAACCCAAGGAATGCAATGCCTCCAACTAACAATCAAGCAGGCATTCCTTTAAGGTTTGAGAGAGGCCTGGTGAGAGGTATTGAGAGCCACTTCATACCTGCTATTGTTCATAACCCATCAGCAGTAGTTATTCCACAGCTGCATGGTAGGTCATTTGAAGTGAGATCACAGGCAATTCAGAGTTTGCCTAAATACCATGGGTTAGTGACTGAGGAGCCGTATATGCAACCAGGTGAGCTTTTTCATGAAGCACTCACTCGCTTCAAGATGATGATCAACAACTACCCACATCATGACATCCAGTTGTGGGAGTTGATCAACTCTTTTTATAAAGGACTACACTATGAGGATCAAGGTGCGTTAGATTCTATTTCGAACAGTACTTTTGGCACTAACGATGAACAGATTGACTGGGAGTACCTTGAGAGGAGAGCAGAAACCACGAAGAGGAAGGCACAGTCTTTAAGACGTTCAAGACAAGCTACTGTGAAGGCTGCAAGTAGTGGTAATGCTGTTGATGTGGAGAGAATAGCTAGAGTAGAGTCTCAACTAGCTAATTTAGGTATTGGTGGACAGCCCTTATGTGGGCGTTGTGGGGATATAGGTCACATAGCTGATAGTTGCCATAGTATAGTTGGTGGGATGGAAGTGGTGAACCAGGTACAAGGGGAAATAGGAATTGGTCGAACATGAACTCGAATACTTATCACCCAGGTCTTAGAAATCACCGAAATTTTAGTTATGGAAGTAGTGATGGGGGTTACCAAAAGGGTGGTCCGTCTTCTAGGACATCAGGTAGTGAGATTGGTGGGGTGATGGAGATGTTGAAGCTGAGTCAACAGGATTTGCAGGCCATTAAGCAGAAAGGGGAGATACGTGATAAAACTGTTCAGGCTTTAACTACGCAGGTTGGGCAGTTAGCTGGAGATGTGGCAGATATGAAGAAGGCGAACGGGAAGCTACCGACTGATACTCAGGTTAATCCGGCACATCAATCGTCATAAAATACAAGGAATGTGCGAATCAATGCGGTAAGTTTTCTACCTAATTCTATAGATTGTAAAGGTGACCAGGATCAGATTTCACAAACAACACATAAAAATTTTAAAAAATTGTTTTGTGAAAAAATTTTGAATGAAAATCCCACTGTACTTGAAGATAAGTGTGGGAAAGTTAACTTTACCCCATTTCCTCTAGCTGCAATGGAACAAAATAAAACATCAGTTTTGAGAGAAAACCCACTAAAAGATGAAAAGTGGGAAAAGTTTATAAAAGTGAAAATCAATAGACTATTACTTCATGCTTTGAAAGAAGATCCTGCTCATGCTAAGAGTTTGAAAGAGTTGAGTACCCAAAAACGACACAGAAGCTACCAAAACAGTTTGATTTATCAGTAAATGTTCATGCCGCGTTATAGGGTACATGTCCACTGAAACTCCAAGACTCAAGGAACGCCTTTAATTCCAATACATATTGGAGAACTTAAGATTGACAGGGCATTATTGGATCTTGGAGCGTGTGTTAGTATTCTCCCAGGAAGTATCTATGACCAATGTGATTTTGGTCCTCTGAAAAAGGTCGACATCACTAAGGTATTGGCAAATAAAAAACCGATACATCTTAGGGGAATGTTAACAGATGTTATAGTCAAGGTGGAGGATTGTTTTTACCCAAAGGATTTCTTGGTAATGGATTGTGTTTCTAATAAAAAAGAGACACAACCCATGGTTATATTGGGTAGACCGTTATTAGCAACGGCACATGTTATGATTGATTGTGCCAATGGGATGGTAAATATGAGGTTTGGGGAAAGAACACTGAGTTTGAGTGTGTTTTTAAGTTTAGCTGACCCAAATGTCAAGGAAGAGTGTTGCATGGTTGACAAGATTGAAGAAGCTGAAGTCAAGAAGGGTAAGCAGAAGAAGAAGAAGGTCAAGAAACAAGCTAAGGTCAAATAGGAGGGTATGAGAGTAAGAGCTCCAGATCCTAGCTATGGGATGGCTGATGCATTATCGCAGGATGGAGAGGATGCATGCTAAGCGGCTGAGGGATGCAAGCATCCCACTCGCCCACCATGATTAGAACACAAGGTAAAGTCAGGCTGAAGACTGTAAACTTAGCGCTACCAGGAGGAAGCCCAGAAGTTTCTTTATTTTATTATTTTTGTTTGTTTCTTTATTTGCTTATGTGTTTATATTTTTGTGGTTGTTTTCTAAGTAACTAATCATTGCGGGTGGCAGTTAATAGTCGTATATGTTGAGATTGGTGGTTGGGAAAGAATTGGGTGAAGAATAAAAGCACCATACATTGGGGACAATGTATCCCAAGTGTGGGTATGGGGTGATCCTAGGGAAAGTTAAGGTGGAATCACTTACTTTGCAAGAAAAATTGGAAATTTTGAAAAATTTAATGGAAATTTTCTTGCAATTTTCTCACCCTTTCTACTTGATCAGGCATAAAAGCCGAATTTTCAGTCACCAAAGAATCTTTTGCCAAATATGAAAATACGAGATCCCTAATCATGGTTGTCCCTTTAAGTTTCATGTGAGTGTTTTTGGTGAGCGTTTTTAGAGGAAATGAAAAGAGATGCCTAACTAGGGGTAACATGCTTATAGAACTTGCATATGCTACATGTCGGCAGCCCATTTCCCTACATTGTGAGATCTTGAGCCTTCTAGATGTTTAGTTGATATAAATGTTTCATTTCATGAGAGTAGGCCAAATGCTTCTTTGTTGCAGATATTGTGTAATTCGATACATGCTAAATCTTTAGGCAATATGTGTGCATAGATGTAGGGATGAGCCTCGGTACCGAACAGATACCGATCCCGACAATACCGATACCGAAAAGTCCAAAAAACCAATACCGATGCCGAACACATACGGTTCGGTACGGTACCGGTATGGCATCGGTATTTTACCTTAAAAATACCGATACCACACCTATCCCGTACCGATACTGATCCTGAAACCCCTCGGTTCAGTATCGGTTCGGTACGGTAACGGGATCGGGACGGGACGGGATCGGTATTCGGCTTTGTATGCTCATCCTTACATATATGAGAAAGGCAATGTAGGAACCCACTTGTTTGTGATACCCATGTGTTGTTTGTGTTGACCGTTTATTAAACTTTACCATTAGTAAACCATGTTGAGCCTAAACCTTTCAATTGTTAAACCTACATTATCACCCAAATTGACCCGTTTACCTTGTTGAATAAAACATGTTGACATCAAATGTGTTCATGTTGTTTATCGTTTGAGTTATTCAATATTGATATATATATATATATATATATATATATATATATATATATATATATATATATATATATAGAGTAAAGATCAAATACAAAGTGTTTTTCGGTAAGAACTGTGAGAATCAAAGGGGGTAAAAAAATTTATTTTTTTTTTAGAATTTTTTTCCAATAATGTGCTTAAACATTCTTTCTAGATAAATAATACAAAAAAAATTAATTTTTTTAGTGTAATTACGTCATTAAAGTAAATACATTAGTTTACACTAGAGTAATTATGTAATTACTCTACACGTAATTACTCTACACCAATTTTTTTTAGTTATCAATACTATAATACATGTTTAATAATATGGGAAAAAGATTTGAAAAAAAAATTAAAAAAATAAATACCCTCCTTTGATTCTCACAGTTCTTACCGAAAAAACACTTTGTACCGGATCTTTCCCCTGTATATATAAAGAAAAAAAAGGGAGAAAAATCAGAAAAAAAGAAAAATGCAAAAATAGTAGTTATTGTTATGGGTCGATTATGCCCAAGTTGATGTGTTAGTATGTTTTTGTGATTTGTGAATAAGGATGTTCAAGCATTTGTTTTAAACCCTTTTGTTTTTGAACCATTTGTTAAACCAAATTATCCTACCTTTACCAAAAGCCCAAAACCCGCAAGTCCTTTTGATATGTTCACGGTTTATAGATTACGTGTGATTGTTATACAAACCTATGATAACGAAGTCGCATTCTTGGTTTTCTGAGTGTTATATACTAGTACATTACACACTAGTCCAGAAACTAAGCCGTGAGGAGAGAACATTGTGAGGGGTGTGTAGCATATGTAGATGATAATAAACATACTAGTTTTGGATAGGCAAGTCTTGTTTAGAGTCGCGCAACATTTACTCGCTAGATTGTCAATCTCGATTGTGTAAGTCTATGGGACGGGTATGATTGGTGACCTTGGAAAGTCGATAGGTGAAGGAATTGGAGGTGATTTGTTAAATAGGCGAGTCGTGTTTTGAGATGGTTTGATTGGGGACAATCACTCTACAAGACATAATATGGGTCAGATGGAAAGCTTGTGAAACACAAAGCAAGACTAGTGGCCAAATGATACTCTCAAAAGTATGGTGTGGACCACATAATTTTTTTTTATAAAACATTAAGATTAAATAAAATGAAAAACACATTGCATTACTAAAAAAAAGATTACACAAAAAAAAAAACATTACACTGAAAAAAAGATTACGCTAAAAAAACATTACATTTAAAAAATAACCTAACGTAAGGTAGGGGTTGAGCGTAACATTTGCCACGCCGAAACGTGGTGAAAGTTGTGCCCAACCTCCGAGAGGTACTCCACATGCGTAAAGGCGAGGAACACGTCTTCTTTCTCCCCGGGGAGATCTCTGATCACCTTTCTGAAGGCGATTTCGAAGTTTCTTGACTTCGCCTTTAAATCCGCGTACTTGTGAGAGATGGAGTCACAAGTACGGTTGTTACCCCCCGACAAGCGTATCAAACTCGGCTAGAACCTTGTGCCACTGTGGTCCGCGGCCACGAGACCCCCGGCTAGATGAAGCACTGTCACCGTGCACTTGCTTGTATGCGATGATTAGTGGTAGTTCTTTCTCTTCGATCCATTGCACCATAATTGAAGTTGGTGGTTTTGAAGATTAAGGGTTTAGGGTTTGAGAATTGTGAAAAAAAAAAAGAAGAAATAATATTTAATAGGTAAAAAAAATTGGTTGGGTAATAAAATAATTTTTTTTGGTCTGTTTTTTTCCATTAAAATGAAATATGAAATTTACATCAAAATAGACGGTAGACGGGCAACAAGCTACGCCGCCACCCCTTTCTGAATGGCGAACCCTAGTCTACCAAATACAAACCCCTCCCCCCTGAAGATGAACTATTGTTGTTGACGACCCGTTGGACTCTAGTCAAGAAACGAATAGATTTTGGCGCTAGGGAGCCAAAGGTATCAAAGGACAAGGGGTTAAAGACATGTTGGTTCTCTGCACAAGCTTTAGCGTGCTTATCTACTTTATTCGATTCCGCCTTTCTCGTCGCTTGCCGAGCTACGAATCCTGTTTCCCTTAACCCAACCAAAATTTAATTTTTTTAAAAATTTATACCGTTGGCAGTCCGCTAACGAATATGAGCCTACTCACACACGGTCGCACGCACAGGCTTTCACGTGGGGGTGTCATGATACTCGCTAGCCATGTAGATGAAGGGATATGGTATCGAAACATTATAAATATCATACCATCGCCCAACTAGAACCGGCATCGCCTGACGTCCATCCGCCCGTTTTACGTCAGTGGATCGTTTAGCGTCCATCCGCCCGTTTTACGTCAGCGGAACGTTCGGCGTCCAGCGGCCCGTTCTACGTCAGCGATACAACTCGCATCCAACGGACGCCAGATGCGGCACTACCCGCCCGTTTTACGTTAGCGGTACACCCTGGCGTCCAACCGACGCCATGCGCAACATTGTCCGCCCGTTTTACGTCGGTGGACGCAACATACTTCAAAGCTTCCTCAGTAAGTCAAAGGAAGCTTCATCAACACAACTGGAAGATACCTTTTAGGGCAGCCTTGGGACTCACCCCTGCCCTAGAAGAAATATCTCTGACGCAAACAGGCTGCCCGTCAGACTTCCCCTCCAATCAAGAACTGCTCTCAGTCTGACATGCAGAAAGGACGACGACGTGGCAGCCTCCCGGCCAAGATATCTTCCTGACAAGTAGACTTTCTCAGCCTATCCCGAAGTCCGAGAAAAGATATGATTACCCACCGCCCTCGGTCTACCAACAGGCGGGCGCCACGTGTCCGCCGACCTACAGCGGCCACTCGATGGGCGCCACGTGTACAGTCACCAGGACGGTAACATCCCCCCTTAGTATTTTACTTTCCCCCCTTTTATCAAAACCCACTTGCACCAAGTGGGCTTAAGGGCCTGGGCCGGATTATGGAGACGCGTCTACCTGGGTCGGGCCCCGTTAAAGGTAGAGGACGGGCTGAGAAAGTAGGATAGTTAGGTACTATAAAAGGAGGAGCTCCTTCTCCTTTTGTTGGCATCTAATATCTCTTACACTTTCACTCAAGAAGAATACGAACTCCTTCGTGTCTTCTTCAACCCCTTGTTTATTATACTAACTTTTAGAGGCACGACTCTTCTAATCGGTAGTCTCCTAAATTCCCTAGTCTTGTCCTTAGACCCTCACGTATTTTCCAAACACACTCTCTTTGCAAAATACAGTAGGATCACATACTGGATTAGCGCCTGTCCGGTAATCCAGGATTCGTGTTTCTTCATTGGCGCCATCCGTGGCCTTACCACAAATATTTTAAACAAAACAGCTTTAACAAACATGCCCATTAACCCATATTGAAAAAAATGACCACTTCACCTCTAAGAGTGTTCACTCCATCTGGGGTCGTCGAAGACATCACCGACGCCACCCCAGGATCTCAACCAACATCGGGGGACCACGGCAACAATCAGCAACACCCTGTCATCACCCCTAGAAACCTAGCATCCCAGTTCGTCGATCCAGCCCCTCCAACCGAGGAGGAGATCGACACCCTGAATAATGACGGGTACGAACGCCAGAAACAAATTCTGGACGCACAGCTGGAGCGACGCCGACTCACCGGAAAGGCGATCATGGTTCCTCCTCCAAACAACCCACACGAATCACGACTGCCGCCCGTCACGGGGAAAGTCCAGGGCAGCCCCCTGTGGACCAGGCCCGTGCAGAGAGCAACTGGTTCGATGACGAGGACTATGACGAAAGTTCATGGGAGGACGATGCCTTCAGGGACTATCGCCATAGCCCATACTACAGGCGGGAACGACTAAACAAATACAACGACGACGCCACCACAAACTTGTCACTCCCCTACAGGTCAACGGCCTTTGCGGACAAGTCCAAATTTACCAGGCGTATATCGCAAGCACCAATCCCGCCATGACAACGCCTGCCGACCAACGTCAGAATATATGACGGTCTCACTGATCCGGACGACCACCTCGGCATCTTCAATCAAGCCGGGGCCGTCATCGGATTGACCCTACCCGTCTGGTGCCACATGTTTGCCCAGACACTCACCGGAGCTGCCAGGGTCTGGTTTGATAACCTCCCCATCGGAAGCATCGATAGCTACGAGCAGCTGATCGATAAATTTTCGTTCCATTTTAGCCAACAACGTCGTCACAAGCGCGACAAAAGTCAGATCTCTCTGTGCAAACGCAGGGACACCGAACCGCTCGAGGACTTCATCGTACGGTTCAACAAAGAAGCACTCCAGTTAGGAATGGGGGACGAAGCAACCCGGACCTCCTTCCTGGCCAACGTCAACGACGACGGCCTCCAACACACCCTTCAAGGGAAAGATGGCGTCCCAGATTCCTGGGAAGAGGTCGTCCGCATTTCCAAGCTATATGCGGGCAACCAAAAAACGATGCGCCAAAAGCAACGAGGGAGCTCCAGCAACAGCCGCAGCCGCGACAACAACCGAGCATCTGTCTAGAACCGCATCTCAGGTTCCACTGACGAAGGGCGATACTCAACCTCCGGCGACGCCCGAAATATTATCGGTAACAAACAAACTCGCGATCAGCGCAACAGCGGCCGTCGGAATCAAGACTGGACCCCCCTCACAAAAACACCATCCCAGGTGCTGTCACAAGTCCTCTCAACTAGAGAGGTAACTTTCAAGATCCCAAAACCCATGGGAACAAAACGAAAAAACGTTGACACCACCAGATTCTGTGATTTCCACAAAGATGTGGGCCATGACACTGACAACTGCTATAGCCTCAAAATGGAGATCGAGGCGTCCCTACGCTCCGGGAAGTTGGCCAACTTGGTCAAGAATTTTCGCGCCGGCGCACGCCGGCAAGACGAGCCAGCCAAGGCCATCAAAGACATCAAAACACACCACATCCGCGGCGCGTACAACAGACAGTGCAACATGACGCGCAACACCAAACGGAAAACAAACTTCCCCGACACAGCGACCACGTCGCAACAACCAGAAATCGCAATAGTCAGAAACTGGAGGGAGGCTCAAGTCATCCTCCCCACAATACCAGGGGGCGCAAAATCAACATCCCCACTCACCATCACAACACTGTTCAGGCATTACCGAACGTACAAGATGATGTGCGATGGCGGTAGCAGCTTCGACATCATGTACCAACAGTGCTTCGATCAACTCGACGACGAAGACAAAGCACGCCTATAACCAGATGCACCCATCGCCGGTTTCTTCAACGAGGTAATACACCCCATTAGTAAGTTTGACTTTACAGTCACACTTGATGACGGGACACACACCCGCTCAGAAGTTTGCACCTTTCACGTCATCCCAGCCATCTCCTCATACGACATACTACTAGGCAGACATGGTCTGGCAAACTTCAACTCCACCGCATCAACTCCGCATACATCTGGGGCAACCAAGAATGCCTCATGACAACCGACTCGGCCGACGACACAACGCCGCCAATGCCAGCCTCGCCAAAGGAAGAACAATGGGTTCTCAACCCGGCTTTCCCCGAACAAACCATTACCTTAGGGCGGACCCTGCCCCCCCAAGTGAGAATAAACCTAAAGCAACTATTGGTGGCAAACAAAGACATCTTTGCCTGACAATCATCAGACATGATCGGCGTCCTAAGACACATAGCCGAGCATCGTCTCAACACGTACAAGGACGCGCGCCCAGTAGCCCAGAAAAAACGACCACTGGGCCCTGACAGGGTCAAAGCCATGAACGAACAGGTCGATGACCTACTCGAAGCAGGCATCATCAGAAAATGCAACCACCAAACCTGGGTAGCTAACCCTGTCATGGTCCTCAAGAAAAACGGATCTTGGCACATGTGTGTCGATTACATGGACCTCAACAAAGCATGCCCTAAAGACCACTACCCCTACCAGAAATTGACTTGAAGGTAGACTCGCTAGCGCCATTTAAATACAAGTGCTTCCTCGACGCATATCGAGGACATCATCAAATACAAATGGCCTACGAAGACGAAGACCGAACGGCCTTCAGAACAGATAGAGGGGTATACTGCTACACCAAAATGCCCTTCGGACTCAAGAACGCTGGCGCAACTTACCAACACCTGATGGACCATGCCTTCATCAACCAGATTGGCGTCAACCTTGAAGTCTACGTCGATGATTTGGTAATCAAAAGCACTCAAGAAGACACCATGCTAATGGACATCCAGCGCACCTTCGAACAGTTGCGCGATATCAAAATGAAGCTCAACCCAGGAAAATGCTCCTTCGGAGCTGAAGAAGGAAAATTCCTAGGCGTCATTGTTACCAACGGCGGCTTCAAGCCAAACCCGGAAAAAGTCCAAGCTATCCAGCGCATGCCATCACCAAGCTCAATAAAGGACGTACAGACACTGAAGGGACGCCTAGTTGCTCTTAACCGATTCTTATCAAACTACGCTTCCAAGTCTTTTCCTTTTGTCCACACCCTACGCAATGTACTAAAGAAAACACAGTTCCGCTGGACACCAGAAGCGGAAGTAGCCTTTCGTGAAATGAAGCAATGTTTAACTTACTTGCCAACTCTAACAGCACCCCTGCCAGAGGAATCACTTACACTGTACCTATCTGCATCAGAAACAGCAATAGGCGCGGTGCTACTGGTAGAACGCAACAAAGTACAAACACCAATCTACTACATTAGCCGCACCCTGGTAGGCGCAGAAACCAGATACTCAACAATGGAAAAACTCGTTCTTGCGCTGGTACATGCGTCACGACGACTAAGGCGATACTTCCAAGGACACCCAATCAACGTCCTAACAGATTATAGAATTAACACCGTACTCTCCAAACCAGAACTCTCAGGCCGCCTGGCGAAATGGGCAATCGAGCTAGGCGCACACACCATCATCTACAAACCCAGACCTACAATCAAAGGACAGGTCCTCGCAGACTTCATCGCAGAAATTCCAATAGATAAAATCCAAGACTGCAAAGATGAGCAAGACCCCAAACCCATACCAGACGACCGAGTAACATGGTCGTTATACACGAACGGAGCCTCCAACGACCAGGGCGCAGGCGCAGGCCTTCGCCTCGTCAACCCTAACAAAACAGAATTCACATACGCCGTCCGTCTTGAGTTCCCAAGCACAAACAACGAAGCAGAGTACGAGGCATTTTTGGCAGGACTACGCCTCGCCGACAAAATGGGCGCAAGACACCTCAACGCCCATGTCGACTCTATGCTCATAGCAGGTCACATGAACGGCGTCTACGACGCCAAGGACCCAGTCATGGCCCAATACGTCGACCAGGCCAAGCTCCTCACCAAAAAAATTACAACCGGCACAATCCTTCACATCAACCGAAGTGGCAATAAAGAAGCTGACACACTCAGCAAGATGGCCTCCACGGCTTGGCCGCACATGGCCAAAGCGGTACGCATCGAAACTCTAGCTCAACCTTCATTACCACTTAGACAGGTTAATATAACACAGACGGGCGCCGGGTCATGGATGATCCCGATTCAAGCATACCTGGCAACGGGCACCCTACCATCTCAAAAAGCAGAAGCCCGAAAACTCCAATACAAATCCCAGCATTATCAACTCATGAATGGAGTCTTATACCGACGCTCCTATCTCGGCCCACTCCTGAAATGCGTGGATACCGCGACAGCCACCTCCCTTATAAAGGAGATCCACGAAGGCATATGCGGGATCCACGCAGGCCCAAGAATGGTCGTCGCCAAAATCATGAACGCCGGATACTACTGGCCGAGGATGCAATAAGACGCCCTCAAGATCCTGCGTACTTGCTTCAACTGCCAGCAACACGCACCAAACACCCTGCGCCCAAAGAACGATCTGGTCCCAGTCACTGCCGCTTGGCCTTTCCAGAAATGGGCTATCGATCTAGTCGGCCCATTCCCAATGGCCCCTGGAAAGATACAATACCTCATCGTCGCCGTCGACTACTTTACAAAATGGGTAGAGGCCAAGCCACTTGCCTCGATCAATGCCGAACAAACCAAAAAATTCATTTGGGAATTCATCATCTGCCGCTTCGGCCTACCCATGGAAATTGTCACGGATAATGGAACACAGTTCGCAGACAAAAAGCTTAAAACCTGGCTAACACAACTAGGCGTTAGCCAGATATTCACATCCGTCGCCCACCCCCAAGGCAACGGCCAGGTAGAACGCATCAACAGGTCACTAGTTGAAGGCATAAAGACTCGACTCGGGTCCAAGCGAACAGGTTGGGTGGATGAACTCCCACATATACTATGGGCACATCGCACCCTCACTAAGACCAGCACCGGCAAAACCCCTTTTAGCCTAACTTATGGCTCTGAGGCCGTAATACCCGCAGAAGTAACATTCCCATCACCAAGGGTCCTCAACATTGCGCACACAGACAACGACCGAGAACTACGACTCAACTTAGATCTCTTAGACGAACGGCGCGACATCGTTGCTATACGAGAGGCAAACTACAAAACACAATTGGAGCGCTATTATTACTCCAAAGTCAAAGCCTGCGCATTCGACATTGGAGATTACGTCCTAAGAGACAACTATGCGTCTCACTCCGAATGCCCCGGAAACTCGCACCCAACTGGGAAGGACCATACAACATCCAACAAGTACTAGGAAAAGGGGCATACGCGCTAGAAAGACTGGATGGCACACCCATACCAAGGTCATGGAATGTAGCGCAGCTGCGCCCATGCTACTTATAAAAATTTCGGTTTTTTGGATAATCGGCGCCACCTTACACTTTGTCTATAAGCGCAAAAACCAATTACTTTACCTCTAACTTATGAAGCTAATTCACTCTTCATAAGACTTGACGTCAAAAATTGGCCATGTCCCTAACTTATGAAGTTAATTTACCCTTCATAACTTAGAAGCAACAAACCTCTAGCCTTAAAACATTGTGTAGTTAATGTACCCAACTCAATAGACCCCAAGGTTACTTGTAACCTATGATGACAACTCATCCTTCATACACACAGCAACACATCACATACAAGAGCAGACAAAAGTAAAGCCAAAAACATTATATTTCATTTCAACACAAACAGTTGGATTTACAAGGAAAAAGAAAAGCGACAATCTACTGAGGAGGCTCATGCGCCGTCCCCGAACTACCCGCGCCCCCAACCTTCTCCTTTCCCTTTTCAGCGCGCTCATGCCCGGCACGCTCAGATTCCTCGACCCAACGCTTAAATTGAGCAATAGGGTCAGGGTCCGCCAGACGCTGCCTCACGACCTGAAGCACCGGAAACTCTATCCTTTCGAGCTTCTCAAGCTCCTCCATCAGCAGCTGGTCAGTGTTCACGTCCTGGAAAGGCTGCTCCTCAACTGGCGCCCCATCCTTGGCGGCCAGATAACCTTCTAACCAGCCACTATGAACACCTGTGGTACGCGCTGCATCAACCACCTCCACAACCTGCTCACCCATCTTTGGCTCATTCCAGCAGCGATCAAAGACCTGCATCAACAAACACAAGCTACATGAGCTAAACAAAGGAACAAACAAACCAAAAAACAACAAAGTAACGAGAACAACTTACGGCAGATATCCTGTCAGACATAATTCACAAGGACTTTTCACAGTATGCCTTCTGAGCATCCAGCAGCAAAGTCCTCTCAAGCTCCCAAGTCTCTCTCTCCTTCACAAGGTCATTAACCTGACCTTCCAGCTCGGACACCCGAGTGGTCATCCTCACCACGTCGACATCCTTTGCCTTGAGGTCGCCCACCACGGTAGCATACTTAGAGGATAGCTCCTCCATCTCCTTGGCCTTCTCCGCCACTACCTTCTTTTCCTCAGCCAGTGCAGACTCAGCCTTCTGAACAAGCTGACAACGACGTTCCAGCTCCGTATTAATGGTCGCCGTCGAGTTAGCCCAAGTCTTCTGCTTCTCCGCGGCATCAGCATCTTTTTGGCGCAGATCGGACTCTAACTTCCGAACCTGCTCCAAGAGCCGCTTACGCGCGGATTCATAGGCCTCCTACTCTCGTGCCAGGCGCTCGGCTTCACTTGCAAGCGACGCCTGCTCATCTAGAAACTCACCCCTCCTTTGTGCAGGGCGTACGAATTTCCCAGAGTCTGTGTTAAGTTCATACACATCTCTGAGAACAGAGTACCTCGGTTCTGAGACCGGTGATGCGCACCCTCAGCTGGTGGCAACGCATAGCTAACAAATTCCTTAGCCACGAACGGGTTGAGGAATCGACAGCTTTCGGATATACGCCACCCAGACGTATAAACCGAAGCGTCCAACCTAAAGGCAGGAGTACTCGAAGACGCGACAACGCCTTCAGCCTTCTTCAACTTTGGATCATCCAGACCAACACCCTGAGGCGACGCTTCCAGTACGTCCCTCTCACTTAAATTAACAAAGGAGGGCTTAGTCCGCGATCCCTCGCCACCCTGAACGCCCATCCCTTGGGCCTTCTCCTTCTTGATTCTCACCAAATCTTCATGTTGCTTTAACAACGCCAACCGGCGCTCTTCATCCTCCTTCTCAGCCAAGCTAGCCAAGTGAGCATCCTTGGCCCGCTTGCGCTCCACCTCTACTTGGAGAGCCCGGGCTTCATCCTCCTTCTTCTTCAACGCGGCCTCAGTGGCGCGCTTCTCCTCCTCCGCCTTGCGCATCAACTCCTCTTGACGCGCAGCCTCAGCCCGGGACCGCTCCTCCTCCAGCTTCTTCTTTCGTTCCTCTTGATATTGCTTCACAGATGGAGGAATCGAACCTACAGACAAACAAAGATGAATTAAAGACTCCATAGAATTGGCGAGAAAAATTCAAAAGAACGCACCAAAAGGTACTTACTACTCAGTTTCTTCAAAGCCTTCTTATAGAAGGGCTCACGCACAGGCGGGGGGTCCAGCTCCAAACCCTTTGGAGGATCAACATGACCACTACCGGTCGCCGCCCGCTTGGGAGACCGATCACCAGCCACATCCTCTTCAACAGTTTCCGGCTGTTTACACTTGTGACCTACAAACAAGGTAAATAAACCTTAAACAAACACAACAAAGTACAAAAATGCAAAGAAGGCAGAAACACTTACTCTCAATAGTCAACTCCTCAGCAACACTGGGTTCACCAGTCTTCTCATCACCCTGCGCCCCGGCCGCTGATGCACTTGCTCCACCGCCACCTGCAGAGCGACGCGCACGATGAATTAGCCCAGACGACGAACCACTCGACTCATCGTCTGACAAAAATACATAATCAACCCCAGCCGCCGTTTTCACGGACAACGGCTCAGGATTGATTAGGAAACCCACTTCAAGATTAGAGGGCGCACCTTGCATCAGGCCGGGGAACCACTCGACTCATCGTCTGATAAAAAAATGTGGTGGTTATGAGGATCGAACCCGCGTCAATGCGGTTCAGTGGTTTTAAATCACAAGCCAGCTACCACCTGGGCTGACCCTGAGAACGAGATTATCCTTAAACATTTTAAACATATACTTTCTTTGGTTCAGAAAATAAACTTCTAAAATAAAAAACGTGGTTTACAAGTCTCGAACCCCTGATCTGTTCTGAATAAACACGCCAATACACCACTTGATCTGTGAATCAGATCTGGGTATTATCTGATTTTGAAACTCTTTTAAACAATCATCGAGATGTATCATCTTCCCCATTTATATAAGAACCCTAAAATTCTAATTGAGTGAAATAACAACCAAATCCCACAGAACCTTTAGGGCTTTCGATTGTATGACAACGACTAACAAAACAATAGGATTGATTGGAACTTACAGGTTCGCTAGCCTTCCAACCACTTCGGTCAAGACAGGAGGTCCAAGCTTCGAATCAAATGAGAGCAAGTGTTTGTGATAAGAAATTGAGATAGGGTAAAGGTGTTTCGCAGCTCTTAACGTTTAATGATGAGGTAAATTTATACTGTGGTTGTGTAATTGGAAAGTCTTGATTGCTTGACCAAGATGTGGTCAACCGCGTCACAAATAGAAAGAATCGAGCTGTTTGTTCGGTAATTGTGGGATGAAATTGACAGAGGAGAAATTTTCGGTCAAGTCTAATAAGTTTAATTTGCTTCAAGTTTCCACTTCAGATTCAATTTTCGCGGTCAAAGGAGTTGTTTTCGTTGGTCAACTGGATTCTTGGCTTGAGACTGTGCAGCGAACAAAAAGGGGAGTAGGAACAGGTTGGGTTGGGCCAGATTTGGATGTTGGGCTGTCCGTGAATTTGGGCTCAGGGAGTGGGTTTGGTCCGAAATAATAAGAAAACATATGGGTATTTTGAGTTGGGTTGTGGTGTTTTAGTTATAAGAATGTTTTTCTTTCTTTCTTTTTTTTTTTTTGACTATACATAAGAATAAATCTATAAAAATCTGATTTTTATAGAAATAATTATTTAAACCAAGTGATATATATATATATATATAAATATATAAACTTGTGAGTAAAAAGAAAAGACATAGACATATCTGTATAAAATTTATAATAGGGATAAAGATAAAAATAAGTGCTTTTATATTAAAGTTTGGGGAAAATTTTGCGATGTTACAGTCTCCCCTACTTTTGGAACTTCGTCCCGAAGTTTATTGAAAACACAGGGTTGAAGGTGATTGGGTAGAAATGAAAATAATTGTGATTTGGATAATTTGGGTTATAGCATGACATGAATAGAATAAACTGTCTCGAATAGTTTGGATAGGAGGCGTGTTATGTGTGAGTTGATTGACTAAATGATCTACCAGATAACTAGAGTTTACATTTGGTTATCTCCCGAAACCTTGATAGAATTTCACACTACCTTAACATACCTGTAACATGATTACGTTCCGGACCGCAATCAGCAATTTACCTTACATTAGGGTTTTGTGTCCTTCTATTACTCTAACACACATGTAAGTAATGCATAAATAATCATGTGGTTGAATCTTTGTATTTAATGAGTCCAACTGTTGAGCAGGAAAAAGACTCCCACCAGTTAGTGAGTAGGAACCTCTACCGATTGTTGAGCAGGTTCGATAGCCTCCACCAGTCGTGGAGCAGGTTGTAGGGCCTCTCCCGACTGTTGAAAAGGCATAATGACATCTACCAATCGTTGAGTAGGTTATTTGATACTCAACTAACTGTTGAGCAAGTACTTTATCCTCTATTGAGTGTAGCAATTATTATACACATAAATTGCAAATTGATAATATGTTTATGTATGCAAGTTTATAAGTATAACGAGTATAGTATATGAGTTGTAGTTGTATAGATTTAGATATTGATATAGCAATTAGTTCACATTCAAACAAGCATGCATCCAGGTGTTATGGTAATACTAGAATTTATTACTTGAATCAAAAGCGTTAATACATAGAATAAAAATTAAACAACATTCAAATGGTGGGGCTCGCTGTTAGGTAGCTGGAGGGTCTTGATCTCTGTTCAGTTTAGGGCATTGGTTACGGAAGTGATTTGGGTCTCCACATTCATAGCATTGACCATAGTTGTATCTACCAGGACGATTAGGATTAGCAGCCTGAGCAGGGTTGGTTGGTTGGTATTAGGGTTTGGGGTCTCACGACATGTGTTGACCAGATGGCCATACTTACCACAATTGGTGCACAAGCGACACGCTGAAGTAGTGGGATGATGTCATTTGCATGTGTTACACAATGGAAAGTTTCCTGTATAAGGTTTCTTGTTAGAAGCTTGTGTAGTGAGGTTTACATCAGGATCCCGGGTCTTACGCTTCTTGTTCTCAGTAGTTACCACGGCTACAATACTTGCTTTATCGCCTTTCCAAACTAAGGTCCCGTTCTTTACGTGATTGTCAGTTAAGGTAGCTGCTAGACGCTTGGCCTCTTCGAGGGTAGCAGGGTTCCTTCCCCATACCGTGTCCTGAATCTGCATGGGTAAACCACCGATATACTTCTCGATGGCTACAGGTAGCGGAGTGACCTTATGGGGCAACAATAGACTGGGCTCATGGAAGCGGGTATTATAAGCAAGGTTTTCCCCACTATCCTGAGCAAGGGTGTGGAACTCGTCCTCTAATTTCTTGACCTCGTTACGTGGGCAAAACTCAGCTTTCATTATCTCCTTGACTTGATCCCAGGTCATAGCAAGTGCAACTTCAGCTCCACGGGTGCGCTTTTCCTCATTCCACCAAGTGAGTGCTCGTTTGTGAAGAACACTCATAGCATAACGAACCTTAAAGTTATCGGGACACTCACTACTAATGAAAGTATTCCCAATACCCTCGAACCATTGTAGGAGACCAGTAGCTCCTTCATCCCCACTGAACTTAGGAGGATTGCAGTGATTAAAGTGTTTGAGGGTGCAGACTGGGAGACCATTCCCGTTTCCATTCCTGTTCCCATTGTGATTTCCATTGTTGTTTCCATTTCCGTTGCCGTTTCCATTCATTTGAATGACTTGAGCCAGTAAGTTAGGAACCAGAGTTGTGATTTGTTGTGCCATTTGTTGGGAAATGATTGCAGCCAGTTGGGCATCACCTCCATTGTTGTGGTTAGTGTCGTGGTTGTGGTTGTGATTGCTGCTTCCTTCCTCATGATTGTCACCACTGTTAATGCGAGTGCTGCGACGTGGAGGCATGATCTGTAAGAGACACAATGAAACGAATGAGGTAATATAAGGAATGTAATCATTTATCCATTTATTAAAACGAATAAACGAAAACGTTGACTTATCAAAGATTCTAGATTCTAATAACATAGTGAAGACATGCTTTAGCCTATAAGTGAACACTCATCCCGAGAATTCCCAGGTAGGCATCCGGGTCCCTTGTCTGATTGGGATATATGCGCAATGCCAGCCTAGACAGAAGACTCAGAATACAGGCGTTCACCCTTCCAGATTGCACGTGTTCGTTATTAAAATCTAGAACTTCGACGAGATCTCAAGGTGGTTCAGGCTAAACCTGAGGATTTTGTCCTATTTAGTCTAAGAGTTGATCCAGTGATGGAGAGCAATATTCTTGTAGGGATTAAAGTAGGGATAAGAAGTAGAAGGGAGATAGAGAATAGCAAGTAAAAGGAGCAAATATTGGTTATAATCCTATGGTTATAGACTAGATTATTTTTCTAAAAACCTAATTCCCTATAACTCTGATACCAATCTGTAACACCCCAACCGATGGTGGAAACATCAGGGTACCACGTATGAATGATTGTTAAGTAGCTCATGGTAAATAATAAATTTCAATAATTGAATTAAATACATTACATACAATTGCTCTACAAGAATTTGTACATCAACATGAAAAAAATACTAAATACACATCTTCAAGCATTAACTCAAATCTTCAAGCAAGGTATAACCTGAAACATGTTAAGTTGAAAATATTTTGGGTCAACAAAAGTTGGTGAGAATACATAGGTTTTGCATATAGTTGAAAGCAATATGTTGTATTGCAATCATAGTTGAAGTATAATAATGAGTAATGATAGAATATGAGTCCGACATGTAACAATGCGTCTTTGTACAATCAAACCTTGTGTCGACTGAGACCTAACTCGCAAGTTAGTAAAAGTGTAACTGTTATCGATCATCCCTGAATTTATGCGAGGGGGATGGGTTTGTGAGACCTATAGCGCTATAATCTAAACAGGCGGCTTGATCAATGTTAATGATTGTACTGTGTCTTTTTGTTACAGTCAAATGATAGAATGAGTAAATGATAGTGTAATTGAATCACAAGTTTCAATAATGTAAGAATGTGTAAATGATAGTGTATAAAATGTTTAAACATGTTTCACCCCGAAATGTAAAACAGAAAAAAAGGGCTATGTAAACTCACCTTAGTGTTAGAATGATGACCCTTGTTATATAAGTAAATGTTGCTTGTTTGTATCCAAATATCACCCTATTTCAAAGTAATAAATAAGTGTTGAGGAAAACTTAATAATTCTAAGTTTTCTAGTCTAAAATGTGCTAGGGTTCCTAATTTGGGGATTAATAATTGATTATGATTAAATTTGAATAAATAAAGAAATAATTAATGAAAATGCTTTCTGGCCAAAATTATCTAAAAGTAATTGAATTACATCGTAACAAATGTAAAAATAATTTTTATAAAATTATTTTCTTAATTAATGAATATTTATATATTAATAATTATTTGACAAAATTATAGACTTAATATTTAAAAATATTAAAAATTATAAATTTCGAATCAAAAATTTATATTTCCGATCTAAATGATTAATAATAATTTATGTGAAATTTTGATGCAAAAATAATGAAAAACGAATTTATTATGATTTATTTATGATTAAAATGGCAAAAATTGATTAAAAATATTAAATAAATGATTTTTCAGAAATAAAAATCATTTCTGGAATGTCTATTGTTTTATAAGATTAGGATAATTTTTGTGGAATTTTAAGAAATCGTTTTGATTTTTTTATAGAATTTTATAATTATAATAGAATAAACTTGTAATATATATTATATATAATAAATAAAAGATTTTTGAAAAACTAAAAATATGATAAACTTTACTATTAGAATAACACAAAATAAATTTTATAGAATTTATAAAGTTGTTTTGGTATTTTTAAACATATAATAAGAGTTTAGAATAAAAATATATGTTTAATTCTTATCAGAAATAGGCCTAAAAAAATGTGGTGGTTATGAGGATCGAACCCGCGTCAATGCGGTTCAGTGGTTTTAAATCACAAGCCAGCTACCACCTGGGCTGACCCTGAGAACGAGATTATCCTTAAACATTTTAAACATATACTTTCTTTGGTTCAGAAAATAAACTTCTAAAATAAAAAACGTGGTTTACAAGTCTCAAACCCCTGATCTGTTCTGAATAAACACGCCAATACACCACTTGATCTGTGAATCAGATCTGGGTATTATCTGATTTTGAAACTCTTTTATACAATCATCGAGTTGTATCATCTTCCCCATTTATATAAGAACCCTAAAATTCTAATTGAGTGAAATAACAACCAAATCCCACAGAACCTTTAGGGCTTTCGATTGTATGACAACGACTAACAAAACAATAGGATTGATTGGAACTTACAGGTTCGCTAGCCTTCCAACCACTTCGGTCAAGACAGGAGGTCCAAGCTTCAAATCAAATGAGAGCAAGTGTTTGTGAGAAGAAATTGAGATAGGGTGTCACACCCTCAAATTTCCACTGCGGGGTTTATACCGCGAGGCGCATGACATACCAGGATCCCATAGCCATAAGTCATATGAACGAACTCTAAATGCCCAAACCATTTAGTTCGTTTTCAAAACCAAGTTTAGTTAAGCTGCGGAAGCGTAAACCAAATTTAAACCTTTTAAAACCATGCGCAAAACAACGCGCCCAAATTAAAACCATATGAAAGAAAATGTAAAAACATAATATGTAATTTAGGTGTATGCCCAAGACCCCAAATGCAGTGAAGTGTGCAGTGCTTTCTAATCCTGGCACCGGAAGCTAACTACCTGCAAAAGCATGTAAATCGTGGGTCAACATAAAGCTGGTGAGTTCACAAAGTAAGGTAATTTAACAAGCAAAAGCGCTGGTTTTCAAAACCACGTAAGTAAGTAAGTTATGTTGGTGCCCCGCACCGTGTAACCACTAATTCATCGCATGTCAAGGGTAGCTAACCCATTCATGATAACTAACCGAATATACCGAACTGCTATGTACTTGTAGCCACATAAGTGTGCCGCATGCCTGACATCATTGTCTATCCACAATGATAAAGTTTCGTTAAGTTATAGTTTACCCCCGCGCTCCCCGAGCCGGTGTGAGGTTTGTAAGACCTAATAGCGCTATCAACTAATAACCCGCTTGCCAACCCTGGCAACTCATTCGGTACGTGAGGACTTACAGATGATAGAAATGGTTTAGTTTATCAAGGACACAATTGCGAACTAGCAAAGTAACCGACCCTTATAAGTATCCATGGCATCCCAACCCGGGATGTGTGAGTAGTCCCAAACCGGACTAGAAAATGTTAAGTAAAGTGTCTCATACCTTGAGACGCATGCTTTTGAGAAAAAGAGTAGTGAAACTCACCTTAGGTCGCAAGTGAAAATCCAAATTCCACGAATAGGAACGTGCTACCGACTCCCTATTACAAATGTCACTAGGTGAGTATACGTGCGTAACCAACACACCATGTAACTCGTTTATCCAAGACTTTTAAAAGTTCAAAACCGTGTAGTGACACCTAATGACTCTACATGCTCAAGTATGTCCTACGTATCCCGTTGGTGATCATAGCAATTATTATCAGTTTAATACATCAAATACATCTCATACAAGTTTCCACACAAGTACATGTCAATTACATACCACATAGAACTCCAAATAGTCACTTAAAGACCCCGTACACAATCTGCGTTTTTAGGACAGATTGTGCGCTGTAAAAAACAATTTATTTAAAATACTTAACGAATGAATTAGAGTCCCAAATTTTTACTGAATTTTATTTGGGATTCAATCGACAATAAATATTTTTTTTTTGTCTTAATTCCAAACACAAAAATTATGAAAATCCGTACAACCCAGCTATGTCCAGAAAATTTCCTCAACAGGTCAGTTTAGTAGGAAAATTCTTAAAAATTGTGTATTCATCCAAACGAGATGAATCAACTTGGAAAAGCTCTATTTTTCCAGTATTGACTTACTGTAAAAATTTCATAACCTAACTCCCTGTAAATCTCCAGTTATGCCCATTTAAAGTTAGCCCAATTTACAAATCCGAAAATCTGATATGACCCCTAATCAATTAAAATTCCAAAAACGACTCAAAAGATGTCCAAATTCGATGGTTTTGCCCATTATGAAAAGCTAAGACCTTTTACATTACAATCATGCAAAGGAATCATCAAAACAATAGATTTACCAACCCGTTACAGCCCCTACAACACGTTCAAACGAATCTGCCAGAATCTTAAACTTGCATCCCAAGTAATCTACAAACCCTAATTTTTCATGAACATCCCTAATACATGTATAACACCTATAGTACTGATTAAACACCATATTAATCATAGCAAAACACATATGTTATCATGTGAAAACCCTAATCATGGCTACTAATAACAATCATCATCAAATCATCAAGAACATCCAAGAACTCCTACACATACATACATGCGATTCTACATATATTATTTTTAGGGTTTTTAAAGTTTTTCAATCATTATAATTCATCAAAAATCATAAGAATGTATACCTTGCGAAGGATTAAACTCCCTAGGGCCTTGAAATCAAACCCGAACTAGCTTGATTAGGTGAAGGATTACTTGATTGCTTGAAAAACCAAGAGGGGATGGGGGTGGGGGTTCGCACGGCGCAAGAGGGGCAAGGAGGTAGGGTTTTTATCTTTTCCTTGCCTCCTAATTATAAAAGGGCTTTGCTTGTTCCCCAAGCAATTGGTATTAGGGCCCTTCTAGTCCATTAACTTGACCCGTTAACCATATTCTCGCCCAATACCGGACCCAATATTATTAACCATTCTAAATTGTATAAAAACCATTGTTTTTATTATTACATAGCATATTACTCATGTTGTGCACGTAACTTGCATAATCTACGCATTACCTTTCAGTTAGGCGATCATTCACAAAAACATGTAATTCACATAAGCACGTACTTCATGTTCACCATAATTCAATTGTATATATTATTGCTATGTATGTCACATAATTCACCAACGTTTGGGATACAGGACTCATGTGTGTGTTTAACAAGGATTTTCCTACTTATAACATATGTTAACATCATCTAACATATGTTAAACCTACTTAACTAACCCTAGTTAAGTATCTAGCCATGTATGAACATGTAAGTTAACTAGAGTTCAGTAAGAGTATTTAACCTGAAAATGCGGGGTGTCACATAGGGTAAAGGTGTTTCGCAGCTCGTAACGTTTAATGATGAGGTAAATTTATACTTTGATTGTGTAATTGGAAAGTCTTGATTGCTTGACCAAGATATGGTCAACTGCGTCACAAATAGAAAGAATCGAGCTGTTTGTTCGGTAATTGTGGGATGAAATTGACAGAGGAGAAATTTTCGGTCAAGTCTAATAAGTTTAATTTGCTTCAAGTTTCCATTTCAGATTCAATTTTCGCAGTCAAAGGAGTTGTTTTCATTGGTCAACTGGATTCTTGGCTTGAGACTGTGCAGCGAACAAAAAGGGGGGTAGGAACAGGTTGGGTTGGGGTCGCCCCCCACGGTAGCATACTTAGAGGATAGCTCCTCCATCTCCTTGGCCTTCTCCGCCACTACATTCTTTTGCTCAGCCAGTGCAGACTCAGCCTTCTGAACAAGCTGACAACGACGTTCCAGCTCCGTATTAACGGTCGCCGTCGAGTTAGCCCAAGTCTTCTGCTTCTCCGCGGCATCAGCATCTTTTTGGCGCAGATCGGACTCTAACTTCCGAACCTGCTCCAAGAGCCGCTTACGCGCGGATTCATATGCCTCCTACTCCCTTGCCAGGCGCTCGGCTTCACTTGCAAGCGACGCCTGCTCATCTAGAAACTCACCCTCTCCTTTGTGCAGGGCGTACAAATTTCCCAGAGTCTGTGTTAAGTTCATACACATCTCTGAGAACAGAGTACCTCGGTTCTGAGACCGGTGATGCGCACGCTCAGCTGGCGGCAACGCGTAGCTAACAAATTCCTTAGCCACGAACGGGTTGAGGAATCGACAGCTTTCGGTTATACGCCACCCAGACGTATAAACCGAAGTGTCCAACCTAAAGGCAGGAGTACTCGAAGACGCGACAACGCCTTCAGCCTTCTTCAACTTGGGATCATCCATCCCAACACCCTGAGGCGACGCTTCCAGTACGTCCCTCTCACTTAAATTAACAAAGGAGGGCTTAGTCCGCGATCCCTCGCCACCCTGAACGCCCATCCCTTGGGCCTTCTCCTTCTTGATTCTCACCAAATCTTCATGTTGCTTTAACAACGCCAACCGGCGCTCTTCATCCTCCTTCTCAGCCAAGCTAGCCAAGTGAGCATCCTTGGCCCGCTTGCGCTCCACCTCTACTTGGAGAGCCCGGGCTTCATCCTCCTTCTTCTTCAAAGCGGCCTCAGTGGCGCGCTTCTCCTCCTCCGCCTTGCGCATCAAATCCTCTTGACGCGCAGCCTCAGCCCGGGACCGCTCCTCCTCCAACTTCTTCTTTCGTTCATCTTGATATTGCTTAACAGACGGAGGAATCGAACCTACAGACAAACAAAGATGAATTAAAGACTCCATAGAATTGGCGAGAAAAATTCAAAAGAACGCACCAAAAGGTACTTACTACTCAGTTTCTTCAAAGCCTTCTTATAAAAGGGCTCACGCACAGGCGGGGGGTCCAGCTTCAAACCCTTTGGCGGATCAACATGACCACTACCGGTCGCCGCCCGCTTGGGAGACCGATCACCAGCCACATCCTCTTCAACAGTTTCCGCCTGTTTACACTTGTGACCTACAAACAAGGTAAATAAACCTTAAACAAACACAACAAAGTACAAAAACGCAAAGAAGGCAGAAACACTTACTCTCAATGGAGTGGGTTTGGTCCGAAATAATAAGAAAACATATGGGTATTTTGAGTTGGGTTGTGGTGTATTAGTTATAAGAATGTTTTTTTTTTTTTTTTTTTTTGACTATACATAAGAATAAATCTATAAAAATCTGATTTTTATAGAAATAATTATTTAAACCAAGTGATATATATATATATATATATATATATAAATATATAAATTTGTGAGTAAAAAGAAAAGACATAGACATATTTGTATAAAATTTATAATAGGGATAAAGATAAAAATAAGTGCTTTTATATTAAAGTTTGGGGAAAATTTTGCGATGCTACAAAACCCACCACTAACAGCTGCGCCCATGCATCAGATGCATGACACGTGGCGGCCTAGCAACTCAACAGTCACAGTAACTGTCAGACACGATCTCCAAGGCAGATGTACCAACTGTCAGCCACGTCTTTTCAACTTCAAACATTCCCGCCTTAAATTCACACAAATTCCAAAGAGACAAATTCAATGCGGAGTAAATGCAGGCGCCGAATACGACAAAAAAATATTTTTTCACAAGTTCTGACCGCGCAAACAGGCCCGACGCCTATCCCGACTCCACGCCTACGCGCCAGAACCACCTTTTTGAAAAAAATATATTTTCACAAGTCCGGACCGCGCAAACAGGCCCGACGCCTATCCCGGCTCCACGCCTACGCGCCAGAACCACATTTTTGAAAAAAATTATTTTCACAAGTTCTGACTGCGCAAACAGGCCCGACGCCTATCCCGGCTCCACGCCTACGCGCCAGAACCACATTTTTGAAAAAATATATTCTCACAAGTTCTGACCGCGCAAACAGGCCTGACGCCTATCCCGGCTCCATGCCTTCGCGCCAGAACAAAAATCAGGAACATTTTCTTTCTAAATAGCGGAACAAATACACCGCCCTACCCCTGCGCGGACCACCTCATAGGTCCCACAAACGCTCATTCCGTCATACTCCCACAGCTTGATCACTGTGCGCGCACCAGTTGACGAAGGTCATACAAGACACACGTACACTTTGATTACATGAAAACCCAGTGACGACGGATGTAACCTAAAGTACACTTGTGACAATCAAGTCCAACACTCCCCTACCAAAAGGTGCAGACAAGCACTGGAGTGGGGGGACTTGAAGGGATATGGTATCGAAACATTATAAATATCATACCATCGCCCAACTAGAACCGGCATCACCTGACGTCCATCCGCCCGTTTTACGTCAGCGGAACGTCCGGCGTCCAGCCGCCCGTTCTACGTCAGCGATACAACTGGCATCCAACGGACGCCAGATGCGGCACTACCCGCCCGTTTTACGTCAGCGGTACACCCTGGCGTCCAACCGACGCCAGGCGCAACATTGTCCGCCCGTTTTACGTTGGCGGACGCAACATACTTCAAAGCTTCCTCAGCAAGCCAAAGGAAGCTTCACCAACACACCTGAAGATACCTTTTAGGGCAGCCTTGGGACTCACCTCTGCCCCAGAAGAAATATCTCTGACGCAAATATGCTGCCCGTCAGAGTTCCCCTAAAATCAAGAACTGCTCTCAGTCTGACATGCAGAAAGGACGACGACGTGGCAGCGTCCCGGCCAAGATATCTTCATGACAAGCAGACTTTCTCAACCTATCCCGAAGTCCGAGAAAAGATATGATTACCCACCGCCCTCGGTCTACCAACAGGCGGGCGCCACGTGTCCGTCGACCTACAGCGGCCACTCGATGGGCGCCACGTGTACAGTCACCAGGACGGTAACATCCCCCCTTAGTATTTTACTTCCCCCCCCCCCCTCTTTTTTTTTTTTTTTTTTTTTTTTTTTATCAAAATCCACTTGCATCAAGTGGGCTTAAGGGCTTGGGCCGGATTATGGAGACGCCTCTACCTGGGTCGGGCCTCGTTATAGGTAGAGGACAGGCTGAGAAAGTAGGATAGCTAGGTACTATAAAAGGAGGAGCTCCTTCTCCTTTTGTTGGCATCTAATATCTCTTACACTTTCACTCAAGAAGAATACGAACTCCTTCGTGTCTTCTTCAACCCCTTGTTTATTATACTAACTTTTAGAGGTTCGGCTCTTCTAATCGGTAGTCTCCTAAATTCCATGGTCTTGTCCTTAGACCCTCACGTATTTTCCAAACACACTCTCTTTACAAAATACCGTAGGATCACATACTGAATTAGCGTCTATTCGGTAATCCAGAATTCGTGTTACAAAATTGTGGCCCACGGGCCTCAACGTACCCGTCTGAAGGAAAACTCATGTAAAACAAAAAAACCCTCCGAAAGAATATACGAATACAGTGAAGTGCCAACTGTGCATAGTGTATTTGATCCCTAATCCCTATAAAAACATCATTAACAATTCTTCTACAACACACCACAAAACCTACTCTATATTCTTTATTTCCGGCGGCCGTACCATTGCCATTAGGCATGGCACCCACACAGCCGCCACAAACCACTACCATCAACAGAACCACCAGCGACGGCGGCACCGTCATCCTCAACAAATACCACCTCACTCGCCTTCTAGGTCGTGGCAATTTCGCCAAAGTCTACCACGGCCGTTCACTCACCGACAACTCTTCCGTCGCCGTGAAAGTCATCGACAAACCCTCAATAACAGATCCGACAATGGAACCTAGACTCGTCCGAGAAGTCAACGCCATGCGCAGGTTAAACCACCCCAACATCCTTAAACTCCACGAAGTCATGGCGACCAAAACCAAAATCTACCTAGTCATGGAACTCGCTGCCGGTGGAGAACTCTTTACACAACTTATCCGACGTGGACGGATGAAAGAACACACCGCACGTTATTATTTCCATCAACTTGTGTCCACTCTCCATTTCTGTCATCTAAACGGCGTCGCACACCGTGATTTAAAACCTCAAAACCTTTTACTTGACCTAAACGGTAACCTTAAAATCTCCGACTTTGGTTTGTCGGCGTTACCCGAATCTAAAAAAGATGGTTTGTTACATACGTCGTGTGGAACGCCGGCGTTTACTGCACCGGAGATTATTCGTGGGAAAGCTTATGATGGTGCTAAAGCAGATGCTTGGTCATGTGGGGTTATTTTGTTTAACCTTTTAACCGGTTATTTACCGTTTAAAGATGGTAATTTACCGGAAATGTACCGGAAAATGTATAATCGGGAAATCGTGTTTCCCGATTGGATTTCGAAGCAGCCCCGGGTTATTATTCATAAGCTTCTTGACCCGAACCCCAAGACCCGAATGAGCATTGAGTGTTTGCTTGGTGTGTCATGGTTCAAGAAATCTTTAAAACATGTCCCGAGTGTTGAATTATTAGATGAAGACGTTCATTTGGACGTAGTAAAATGCAAGAAAATGATGAATGCATTCGATATAATATCCTCTTTATCATCTGGGTTGAACTTATCGGGTATTTTTGAAGAGAAGGTGAGGAAAGAGAGGCGGTTTACGACGCGGGCGGATGCAGAGGAGATAAAGAAAAGGGTGGTGGAAATATGGGGGAGAATAGGGTATAAGGTTAAGAAGATGAAAGATGAGGTGATTGGGTTGGTGAGAGGGAGGGTGTATGTGGTGGTGAAGGTGATGGAGGTGGTGCCGGAGTTGATGGTGGTGCAGATGACGGTGGTGGATGGTGGTGATGAGTTTAGTGAGGGTGAATGGGATGAGTTGAGACTAGGGTTGGAAGACATTGTTGTGTCATGGCATGGTGATGTTAATGTACAGTGAACCACCTTTTTTTGTAATAGGAAATAACAAGTGGTTTAAGTCTTTATCATATGGTATTTTTTTATGTTTAATGTGTGTATAAATAAATCAAATAGATGGTGAAGGTATAGCTTAATGTTTGTTTTTGTTACAAATATATTTATATAAAAACAATTGACCAAATGTCATATAACATAAGGTTGGATGATAAAGGTTAATTAGACCCACAACTCAAGATTTTGACAATTTAAAGGTTGTTTATGATGTTTACAGCCTTGCTCATGGCTCGTGAAGGCAAGGCGTACTAGACAACACCGCCACTGAGACCGCTTGGTAGTTTGCATTAGAACGGGAAATTGGACAACTGCCAAGACCCTAGCTACAACGGTTTTTGCAGCAACATGCTTATTGATCGATAATGATCTGTGTAGAGTCGAGTGAAATACATTATTATAGCTTATGATATGAGTTGATAGACTCTTGATAACAATAATAAGATAAGAATTTCAGTTCAACTTAAATTATTGTTAGGTTAAGATCATAGTTGCAAAAGTCGTCCGAGTTGACCGATTACTCGCCGAGTACTCGCTACAGGGTGGGTCACCGAGTATAGCCGAGTTGGCCGATTATTCCGAGTACTCCCCGCATAGGCCGATTCGAGCCCCGAGTACTCGCCCGACTAGGCCGAGTACTCGCAACTCGCCAGTCGGCCGAGTTGGTAGCGCCTAGCGAGTTCTGCAACCATGGTTAAGATTGAAGATTTTTAACAAATTAATCAAGAAAAGACATGATAGCCAATTGCATAATGTTCACCAATAGGATGCGAATGAATAATGAAAAAAAATGATTGTTAGTGGGAATAACTATAGCTAAATCATTATAAAGTAACTCTGAATCTAATAAGAATAAATTGTTCCACTCATAATATTAAACAAATAATATACTTTTCTTTTCTTTTTAATATGAAATGCTTTCATTTTAGTCTATATATATTTCATTGATGGAAAATTGGAAACATTGTATAGATATCAAGTTAAGGCTAGTTGTATGTAAACTGTGAAATGTTTGAATGAACAAAAACTCTTGTACTGCGATTTTCATAACGGATTTTTGGCCTTAGCCTGTCCTTGTGAGACGGCGACCCTTTACCCATTGCTGGCCCCTACGTATTCAACGTTATTCAAGCGGAATGATGAGTGAAGAGAATATATGGTAATAGGCCGAACCAACACAATAAAGGTCGGACCGAACCCCAGGAACGAAGGGACTAGGCTTCGGTGAAAAGGCCCATGGGCCCTGAGCCACCGAAGCCCACTACAAAAAGTATAAATACTCACCAAATTTCCTCATTTGGTAACTCAACTTTTTCTCAATAAACTCATCTTCTTCAAAACTCCTTAAACTTCTTAAAACCATACTTATTCTCACGCCGGAGGGTGGTCACAGAGAGACATCTCCTCTCCCCTGTGGCGAGCCTAACGGTGTCTAGTTTTGCAGGTTATTGAAGATCCAGTTCACTTCTCTCACCGTCTAGCATCAACCCTCAGATCTAGTTCTCTAAACCATAAAGAGGTAACTTTTTTCCTCTTCAATTGGCGCCATCCGTGCATTTGCTGTGTTTCTTTTCTTTGAAACAGAGTAATCTCCACCCATGACGGCACGATCTGAGGGATTCACGATCGAAGACGTGACAGCAACAGAGACAGGCAATGATCAAATGGTCATCATTTCGTCAGCACCAGCTGCTGCCTCCACTGGAGCACAAGGAAGCATCCAACAGTCATCTCTCTCTGTTGGTGCTTCGGCTATAAAAGTAAGTGCTCCACTGGTAGAGTTTGATGACACTTTCCTCCAGAAAAATCGAGAGTTATTGCTCCGACTAAAGGAACAACAGAGTAGGGAGGCCGTAATGCAAAGCGTAAAAGCTAACTTATTCGCCACTGAAGGGCTTACTGCTTCGGCAGAAACAAGCACCGACCTAGGTTCTCTCGCTACTTACTCCACAGTAGTCACCACCATGCAGACTCAAACTCCACAAAGGCAACTAGCATCTTTGGGTCATACCGGACCGATGCAAATTGACAAACCCACCTCGGAAAAAACATTAACTACACCACCGGAGGATGAGGAACTCACGGCACCGTACCGCCCAGCCCATATGACATCATTCTCCAAATTTTCTCAAAGGATTGCAACAGCACGCCTCCCGGCCAAGCTGAAAATGCCAGCCACCATCAAAACATATGCGGGGACGTCAGATCCAGACGATCACATCTTCGCATTTGAAGGCGCAGCTGAAATCGAACTATGGCCCATGCCAGCGTGGTGCCACATGTTTGCTCAAACCCTCACCGGAGCAGCAAGGATATGGTTCGACGGCCTATCCGCTGGAGAAATCACCAATTGGATAGAATTCCGAAGGTTGTTTAAACTAAATTTTGCAAATCAAAGACGATGCTCCAAGGATATCACGGAGGTACACAACATCCGAAGAAAGGATGGTGAATCCTTGGAGGTTTTTATTGATCGCTTCAGCAAAGAGAGCATGCAGATTCATGGAGCAGTGGATCAGCTCCGGGTATCGGGCTTCTGTCACGGAGTTCGAAACAACCAGTTAGTGGAAAAACTGCATGAAGATCTACCAAAGACAATGGAAGTGCTTATCGAGAGGGCCAGAGCCTTCGCCAGAGGAAAGAGTGCTTGTGGGCAATCTACCGAAGGAGACTACAAAAGCTCCGGAGGTCGTAACACGTGGAAGAAGGGTTCCCATAATGCAGAGCGTAACAACCATTGGAACAAGAACAGGCAACAACCGTACGAACGAGCAGACCGGGGGCACCCTTCTAAGTCTCAAGGTTCCGGAAGGACCGGCAGTACAACCGATCTAACCAAAACCCCTCGAGACATTCTGTTAACAGAAAATTTGCAATTGCCCGCACCAGCTAAACAACGACCATCTGCTGATCGAAACTCCAAAAAGTATTGCGAGTATCACCGAGCCAAAGGGCATAACACCGATGATTGCTGGTCCCTCCAGCAAGAAATAGAAAAAGTTGTTCGTTCCGGAAAACTTTCTCACCTTATCAAAGAGGTAAAAGAAGGCAAACCCGCAGCAATCACTAACACCAACAACCAAGCAGGGATCAACATGATTCAAGCCATCGCACCACATGGCATTAAACGCTCCGGTTTTCACCTTGCTCCATTCATGAGTCAGGTTGCTAAGTAAAATTATACATTTTAATAATTGATGTTTTCAGCAAAGAGTCTCCAAGATCAGAAGTATATGATCACTTTTATCTCTAAAAACACTTGTTTACATGACAGGCAATCTCGTTCCCCGAGATAACACCAGACCAGTTTCTGGAAGGACCAATAATCGTCTCGGCTGTCATCGCCGGGCATAAAGTCCAACGAGTTTACGTTGACAACGGTAGTGCTTCGGAAATAATGTATTACCATTGTTTCCAACGACTGGCACCCGAAACTCAAAGAAGGATGGTACAGGTACTTACCAAAAACCAACTCCAAGTTACATAAACATCTTAACTGAAAAAGCATCTTTCACCTTTCGACATAACAACAATTTCAAATGACAACAGGTCTCCATGCCGTTGGTCAGCTTTTCAGGGGAAGTAATTCAGCCCATGGGACGAATCACTCTCCCGGTAACATTGGGCACCGAAAAGCAAAGTCGAACGGAGATGCTAACCTTTCTGGTGGTCGGAGCACATTCCGTACACAACGTCATACTTGGGCGACCCAGTATGTGTGCTTTTGGAATGGTTGCTTCTTCCATCCATGGAGCCATCAAATTCCCAACAGAAGATGGAATAGCAACGGTGCATACCGAACCAGCACACCATGTAGCCGAAATCCGACAAGCTTCGAGCTCTCAAATCGCACCAGTCACCCAAGAATTATCAGAGAAATGGTCGATCAACCCATGTTTTCCGGAACAAAAGGTAGTCGATCAATTATAGGGTTTTGAATAACCTTATGAAGTTCCTTGACTAAAATCTCTAAAAATAAATTGACAGGTAACCATCGGGGCACAGCTCCCACCCGATTGCAAAATCGCTTTATGGAACCTTTTAGCCGAATCCCTAGATTCTTTTGCATGGCAACATTCGGACATGACAGGGGTACCCAGGCATTTGGCCGAACACAAGTTGAACGTGTACCCAACGGTCCGACCAGTGCAACAAAAGAAAAGAAGCATGGGGTTGGATCGAAACAAAGCTATTACCGAAGACGTTCGCAAGCTCTTGGACGCAGATATCATTCGAGAAGTACAGTACCAAACTTGGGTATCGAACCCAGTTATGGTAAAAAAGCAAGACGGAGGCTGGCGAATGTGCGTTGATTTCAAGGATCTAAATAACGCGTGCCCCAAAGATTGTTACCCGTTACCTGAAATGGATGTCAAGGTTGATTCATTAGCTGACTTCCGGCTAAAGTGTTTTCTTGATGCATATAAAGGCTACCATCAGATTCAAATGGCAGTCGAAGATGAAGACAAAACCGCTTTCATCACTACCGAAGGGTTATATTGTTACACGAAAATGCCCTTCGGCCTGAAGAATGCCGGAGCTACGTATCAGCGATTAATGGATAAGGCGTTCAAAAGGCAGATCGGTAGGAATATGGAAGTGTACGTAGATGATGTGGTAATAAAAAGTAAAGATGAAGCAGACATGATGACCGACATCCGAGAGACATTCAACTGTCTCCGAAGTATTAACATGAAACTAAACCCAGCAAAATGTTCCTTTGGAATGGAATCTGGGAAGTTTCTGGGTGTTATGGTCGCACGAGACGGGATCCAAGCAAATCCCGAAAAGGTCAAGGCAGTGATGGAACTGAAGTCTCCAAAGACGGTTAAAGAAATCCAATCGCTGAACGGAAGATTAGTAGCATTACATCGTTTTCTCTCTAAGGCAGCCGAACGGACCTTGCCTTTCATGACCGTGCTAAAAAGTAGCTTCGGCAAGAATGATTTTAAGTGGACCACCGAAGCTGAACAAGCATTCGGCGAATTGAAGCAATGCCTCAGCCTGCTGCCAACGCTCACCGCGCCGAAACCTGGTGAGGTACTTACTGTCTATTTAGCAGCATCCCAGGGTGCCATTAGTGCAGTCCTCATGGTACAAAGGCACCTAGCCCAAGTGCCAATTTATTATGTCAGCAGAGCCCTTCGGGACTACGAAACCAGATACCCCATGTTGGAGAAATTGGCTTTAGCCCTGGTTCATGCTTCGAGAAGACTAAGAAGATACTTTCAAGCACACGAGATAGAAGTCCAAACCGATAAAAGCATCCAACATGTGCTCCAAAAACCGGAGGTCTCGGGTCGATTGGCCAAATGGGCCATCGAACTAGGGGCCTTCGACCTCACTTTCAAAACAAGAGGTGCCATGAAGGGACAGGCCGTAGCAGACTTCATAGCTGAACTGCCAAGCGAAGAAGACCAATCAGAAGAGAAGGATATAGAAGATAAAGAGCAAACAGAAGCATGGTCTCTATACACAGATGGGGCATCTTGCGCCGAAGGTTCCGGAGCAGGCCTTATATTAATCAGCCCGGACGACACCAAATTTGCTTACGCCCTCCGACTCGAGTTTCCGAGCTCGAACAATGAAGCCGAGTACGAAGCACTATTGGCTGGCCTACGAATAGCACAAAAGTTTGGGGTACGAAATCTCAAAATCCATACCGACTCGTTACTCGTGGCTAACCAGCTTCGAGGCGAGTATGAAGCAAGAGAGACGAAAATGATAAAGTATCTTCAAAAAGCACAAGAGCTTGTAACATCTTTCCAAACATACAAAATCTTCCATGTCCCAAGAGAAGAAAACACACAAGCCGATGCTCTTAGCAAAATGGCATCGGTCAGCATCGACACTTCAACTCAAGGCATAAAGATCGAAACAATAGCGAGACCCTCAATAGAAGAAAACGAAGTCTTGCAAATTGAAGTCCAAGAGGACACATGGATGACTCCCATCGTCAGACACATCACCGAAGGTTGGGTTCCGGATGACAGGGCTGAAGCTCGAAAGCTCAAAGTTAAATCCCTACAACACCAAGTCCAACATGGTCAGCTGTACCGAAGAACGTTCCTGGGCCCGCTCCTACGATGCCTTTCCCCAAGCGAAGCAGCATACGTCATTAAAGAAATCCATTTCGGCATATGCGGCATTCACGCCGGGCCGAAGATGGTTGTTACTAAGGCAATGAATGCCGGGTACTATTGGCCCAATATGCACCAAAATGCTATCCAAGAACTTCGAAGCTGCCAAGAATGTCAGAGGAACGCCCCGGTCAGCCTCCGAGCAAAAAACGATCTAATCCCCGTAACAGCGGCCTGGCCATTCCAGAAATGGGGGATCGACATCGTAGGGCCATTCCCTAAGTCCACAGGGGGAGTCAAGTACTTGCTGGTAGCCATCGACTATTTTACGAAATGGGTCGAAGCTAAACCAATGGGAGACATTACAGGTCACCAAGTGAAAAGGTTTGTATGGGAGAACATCGTTTGCCGATTTGGGTTACCACTTTATATCATCAGCGACAACGGGAAGCAGTTTGCTGAAAATCCCTTCAAAAAGTGGTGTTCGGATTTACATATTACGCAGCTATTTTCATCAGTTGCCCATCCTCAGGCCAACGGTCAGGTGGAGAGGGCCAACCGAAGCATTGTGGAAGGGATTCAACGACGGTTGGGAGGCAAAAAGGCCGGTTGGGCAGACGAGCTACCCAACGTCTTATGGGCTCACCGAACAATGCCAAAAACCAGCACCGGAGAGTCGCCTTTCAGCTTGACCTACGGCACCGAGGCAATGATCCCAGTAGAGATCGGCATCGTCAGTTCCCGAAGGATGGATACATCTGATAATGATCAATCCCTCCGCTTAAACCTAGATCTCCTGGAAGAGAGAAGGGAGATGGCTTCCATCAAAGAGTCACGATACAAAAAAGAGCTGGAAAAGTATTACAATGCCAAGGTGAAAAAGCAAACATTCAAAGTCGGAGACTATGTTTTCCGCAGCAATGAAGCAAGCCGAGCCGAACCTTCAGGCAAATTATCATTAAGGTGGGAAGGACCATACCAGGTTACCTCCGTTGGAGAAAAAGGTTCGTACACTCTGGCAAAGATAGATGGCACTCCCGTTCCCAGAACATGGAACGGAGTCCACCTAAAGAAATGCTACATGTGAAGCACCCAAGCTCGAAAGCCGCTGCTCAAGTTTTTGTTTCTTTTTCAATAATTTCAAATTGTTAATCGGGATGTGTCATACCCCGAACCCTTTTTTCCTTATTTTTTACTTGTACTCCGGGAAGATGATTACCCCGGCCCCACCCCCCCTCTAGTCAAAAGTGGGATGTGTTTACCCCACCTACAATAAATTTCTTTCTTCCTATTACAATTTGTTCACGACATTGATACTTCACGCTCAAAACTAAAAAGGCACCGAAGTTAGGGAAAACAATCACCGATCCATCAAGATAAATAAGAAACATCATGGAACGGTCAAGACAAGATTATTCTCTAAGCATTTCAAAAAATACATATCGGAACCCATAGTGACGGGCATAATCGGTCAATATGGAACCCGTGTGCCAACGAGATACGACACGAAAAAGATCAAAATTGCCTCATAAAAAAAAAAGGAAGGAACTATAAAATTTTGTCTATCTCATATACATTAAGAATGTACCGAAAACATATAGCATGCAAACAAACAAACAAACATCACATCGACGTCGAAAAATTATAAGTTCCCCTTCCACTTATAAAACGCTAAAGACAGGGTCTCGGTGAACGGGTATGACAAACACCGATGCCTTAACCAAGCGTATCAAGGATCAACAAATGATCTTACAAAAGAAAAACTTGCAAGTATATTCATACCGAACCGAAGCATATGGACGCATATCGCGGTTCGACCCTCAAAAAAAAAAAAAAAAAGAGGGGATTAAGAACCTTTAAGACTACGAAATAACATCCATTCTAGCCGAAGAACGAATTTCTTTTGAGGCACAATTCATACGGCTATAAGATACTTTAATCTGGGGCCAACACAAACCCCCATGACAAAAAATAAATAACGATAAGAACAAAACCAAAGGTATTTCCCATTCATTAAAAAGTTCGTCAACCCGAACATAACAACAAAACAAGATATATCCGAAAGGGGCCGTTGCGGCCTATGGATCCTAAAATACTAAGATTGGCTAGGAGGCTTGAAAAGATCACCGGAAAGACCAGCAGCTCGAATGACTTCATACGGTTGGTCGATGTAGCGCCCTGTATGTTGAAGAAACGGAAAGTCTAGATTATCAAAATGTTCAAGAGCAGAGTTCAACGTTTCTTCAGCCTTCGGTTTAAGCTTCGGCACTTGGTCCATCGGCACACCCTTCGAGGAATAGTGGTAGCCAGCTTTAACACCCACGTTCACACCACATGCATTCATGGCGTTATTAATAGCAGCTACCACCGAACGAAGTTCTTCCCCGGTATGAATCCTTCGAGCCATAAGGAGCATACCTTCAGTCAAGAGCCACTTCTTAGTCTCTGACAGCTCCTTCACATGGTCAGACAGTTTCGAGTTTGACTCGTTCAAAGCCTTAACCTGCCCATCCATCCTGACCTCCATCTCATTCAGCTGCGTCCTGAATTGAGAAGCTTCCTTCTCAAAAAGCATTTTCTCTAAAAAAAAAAAAGAGACAAGGTTAGGATAAACACAAGGAAAACAAGTAAAGCCGAAACCAACGATACGATCCGATCAACAAAAGAAACGACTAAGACTACTACCTTGCAGTACCAGGTCCCTATCAATCTTCAAAGCAGCAACCTCCTTCAAAGCCTTATCCCTCTCCTCCGTCGCAGAAGCTGTAGCCGCACCGGTAGATTTCAGTTGAAGCAAAGCTTGCTCTAATCGCTTCTCAACCTCCTGCTTCTCCGAAGCCATGCTTTCGAGCTTCTTACCCATCTCCGATAAACTGCCCCCGCCCATTAGAAGACTGATCTTTTCCTTCTCCATCTCTAACTCAACCTACCTTCGATAAACTTCAACTACTATCCCGTTCGATTGAGCCTGGTTGAGCATTAAGGCATCGGCCAGGGCCATAGGAGATGCATGACGATACCGATGTTCTTCAGCAGGGGTGTTGAGGTTTAAAAGCATAGTCCGGGCCGTTAAAACATCAATTACCTTATCACCATTCTTCAAATCCCAGTTCGGGATAAACTTAGCTTCGGCCACGGCAGGATCAAGGTTTAGGGAATCTACAAATACACCGAAAGAACCCATTTTAGTCTCCGATCCATACCACAAACGATCAAGATATCCTTTCGGATCTTCATCATCTGAGGCAGAAAGCAGAGAACACCAGGTTATATCATCACACTTACCAGGAGGGCTTGCCACGGACATATCATGAAAGGTATGAACAGGTGAAGGGTTAATAGGACCAGTTTCGGGGTGTGAAACATGAACTTCATCCCTAGCAGACTTTCCCCCCTCAATATGATCAGAAAGTGCCTCCAATACACTGGACGAAGCAGCCAACCCGGTACCATCATTCTCCGGAACAGCGATTAACGGAGTCTTCGACCTCTTAGGAGTCTTACCACCTTCAATCGCCGAGCTATCCTCCTCCGAACTTTTCCTCTTCCTCGACTTCTTCTTCCTATGCTTCGACAAACCACCCTCCTCCGCATCAGAAGGATGCAACATATCTTCAGGGAGTTTACCCACATCCTTGCCAGAACTGGGAACGGCCGCCGCAGAAGACGAACCACCCGGGTTCGCCGAGGCCGAACCCTCCGGACTCCTCACCTTAAAAGAAGTAGCCTTCGTGCAATCTAGAAAGGGCTTATCACCCGGCGCCATCGGCAATGTGGTAAACTCCAACTCCGGGTCCTCGAAGGACTCCAAGTGCAGACAATCTTTCAAAGACATATCTGCAACAACAAAAAAAAAAAAGAAGCAACAAGTTACAACAGACGGAGAGGGTAAAAATAGACCGAAGCTATCATAAAGCAAAAAACTACTAACCATCCTTTCTAAGCTCTACAACGGGCCAATGGTCCGACCACTCCCAGTTCCGGCTAATACACCCCATCACCAATATATGTTCCGGAAACTTACGAACCGGAAACTTGTTTCCCACCAAAGCCTTATACATCTCTGCATCATACTGAAAGTCTCTAGGAAGATCACCGTCCAGAGGATCCTCCCTTTTTCTCCACACCAAATCCTTCGACAAGCAAAGATCATCTAACCAAAACCACCGGTCCTTCCAGTCCTTTAGACTAGAAACTTCCCAGCCTACACACTCTCGATCTTCCTTTGGAATATCAATCTTTTTCCCCTTACTATCCCTCGGCTGCCTTTTCTCGAAAGTATACCAATCCCCCGAGCGATTAAGACGATAAAAAGCCCTAAAAACACTCAGGTCCGGCACAAAGTCGAGCGACCGGCACGACAGCTCGTACTGATTCACTCTACTTAAGCCGAAGGGGTTCAGTTGGGACAAATGAACCCGGAAATGTACCAATACCTTCATTAGGAATCTCGTAAATGGTACACGATAGTTTGCATAATTACACACACGGGTGTAAAATGCAAACTTACCGGGAGGAAAAGGATGAATGGGAACGGTGGGATCTGGGAGGGTCGGATGTAGGGACATAGGGATACTAAACTCCTCCACTGGAGCACAAGGAAGCATCCAACAGTCATCTCTCTCTGTTGGTGCTTCGGCTATAAAAGCAAGTGCTCCACTGGTAGAGTTTGATGACACTTTCCTCCAGAAAAGTCGAGCGACCGGCACGACAGCTCGTACTGATTCACTCTACTTAAGCCGAAGGGGTTCAGTTGGGACAAATGAACCCGGAAATGTACCAATACCTTCATTAGGAATCTCGTAAATGGTACACGATAGTTTGCATAATTACACACACGGGTGTAAAATGCAAACTTACCGGGAGGAAAAGGATGAATGGGAACGGTGGGATCTGGGAGGGTCGGATGTAGGGACATAGGGATACTAAACTCCTCTATAAACTCATCAAGTTTCTGTTGAGTTAAAACACTATACGATACAGACAAGTTATCTTTAGGCATGATAAAATGGGGGAAAAGAGGACACACCTTGTAGAAGACGGGCAACGACCGTTCTAAAACAAAACTCTTGAAAAACTTGCAGGTCGGAAGAACCAAACGCAGATCTGGAAAGAGAGGAGAGGGAGATGTAAAAAATTAAAGATGTGAAAAGTAAACAATGAAAGGGTAAAAGTAGCTATTTATAAGAAGGATATGTGGACACGAAAAGGCGGTGCACAGCTGGCCAATCAAATGTCTCTAAAAGTTACCTCGAGCCAAGCACAGAAGGGTCATGTCAAGGGACTCATGTTAAACTCACCTGTGGGTGACGCAACAAACATACGTAAATGACAAACAGCTGTCGACCACTCACAAAAGACAGCTGTCACTAAGCGATATAAAGCTCGAAGGAACACAACGGACCAACCCCTCAGAAAGATTGTAAGTCTTTCCAAAAAACTCCGAAGGATTTTTAAAAAGACTTCGGGGGACTTGAAGAGAATATATGGTAATAGGCCGAACCAACACAATAAAGGTCGGACCGAACCCCAGGAACGAAGGGACTAGGCTTCGGTGAAAAGGCCCATGGGCCCTGAGCCACCGAAGCCCACTACAAAAAGTATAAATACTCACCAAATTTCCTCATTTGGTAACTCAACTTTTTCTCAATAAACTCATCTTCTTCAAAACTCCTTAAACTTCTTAAAACCATACTTATTCTCACGCTGGAGGGTGGTCACAGAGAGACATCTCCTCTCCCCTGTGGCGAGCCTAACGGTGTCTAGTTTTGCAGGTTATTGAAGATCCAGTTCACTTCTCTCACCGTCTAGCATCAACCCTCAGATCTAGTTCTCTAAACCATAAAGAGGTAACTTTTTTCCTCTTCAATGAGTTAATGTGGTAGTCACATTTCTGAATATTATAACCCGCAAGTTGTTAGATGAAAAGACCTGCCAGTTATGTTTCTGATAGATATATAGATGTGTATATATTACAACACGAGCCGTTCTAGCTCAGTTGGTAGAGCGCGTGGCTTTTAACCACGTGGTCGTGGGTTCGAGTCCCACGGATGGCGTTTTTTTGTTATTTTTATTTTTTCTTGTTTTCACTTTCAGAAACGAAATTAAACAGAAACTATTCTGATTTCCTTTATCCCTTCATATTTCTTCACTTTAATTTCACAACAAAATATCATAAGGCACTGACCACAACTTCCTATGTGGGGCGTGGTGGCGTTACCCAAGGTCATATCGCGACTCTGAAATGTGACAGCGGCAAGTGCACAACTTAGAATATGAGAACATTTTGGTCAAAGTCAAACCTTTTCTTCCATAATAATTCATATGGGCATGAGGTGGAGGCTGCTATGATAAACATTTCTTGATGCCTAGTTGAATCCATGTTGCTTCAATTATTCAACTTTCATTCCAATTTGCAGTTTCTTGTGGGGATGCTCCAATCTAAAACAAGTTGCAATAAAAAATTAAAACCGTTGACTATATACATCTATATTCATGTATAAATTAAATGTATCTGATCCTGTTTCTTGCAGAATAGCAATGAAGATTCAAATTCAAACACTCTATTCATTGTTAAATCTCATTATTGTTGTTACCTTCTTGATAGTTCTAAATGCAGGTCAATATCTGTCATTGAATACCAATAATACTGATATTGACTTTCTTGATTGCCTCATTCGTAATTCTGATGATCCCGATTCAATCTCGCGAGTTATTTATAGTCCGAATAACTCCTCATACACATCAGTTTTACAATTCTCTTTAAACAACCTAAGATTCACATCACCCGCAACTCCAAAACCTCGTTTTATAGTCACGCCAGTTCACGAATCCCAAATCCAAACGCTTGTGTACTGCTCCAAGAAACATGGGTTTGAGATCCGAACACGTAGTGGAGGACATGATTTCGAGGGGCTGTCTTATGTTTCACAGCTCCCTTTCGTGATTCTTGATCTTAAAAATCTAAAATCTGTCACGGTTGATATTCAAACCGCTACTGCATGGGTTCAAGCCGGTGCAACTTTAGGTGAACTTTACTACGGAATTGCGCAGAAAAGCCGAAATCTTGGATTCCCTGGAGGTGTTTGCTATGCTTTGGGGCTTGGTGGACATGTTAGCGGCGGCGGATATGGGACAATGAGGAGAAAATATGGTCTTGCAGCTGATAATGTCATTGATGCACAATTCATCAATGTGCATGGCAAGATTCTTGATAGAAAATCAATGGGTGAAGATCTGTTTTGGGCTATTAGAGGAGGTGGTGGTTCTAGTTTTGGAATCATTCTTTCATGGAAAATAAAGCTTGTTCCAGTTCCAGAAACAGTGACGATTTTCGCACTAGACCGAACCTTAGAACAAAATCTAACCAAAATCATCCACAAATGGCAATATGTTGCACCCAAGATTGACAAAGATCTTGACATAAGAGTTTTAATGTTTAGTGTAGTAAATCCTAGCACCGGAAACCGAACAATCAGAGCAACGTTTGATACCCTTTTCCTAGGTGGAATCGATCGGTTACTTGCATTAATGCAAGAAGAATTCCCGGAACTCGGTTTGAGTAGAGAAGACTGTACTGAAATGAGCTGGATTGAAGCGGTGGTAATCGGTTCTGGTTTCACAAATGGAGAGCCTTTAGAGATTCTGCTAAACAGGACCGCCCTGCCGAAAAATTCTTTCAAAGGGAAGTCAGATTTTGCAACAATTCCTATTTCCGAAGACGGATTTGAAGGGATATGGCGGTTTTACAACGATCAAATAGAAGCCGGAATGGCGCTCTTGGTGTTAACACCATATGGAGGTAAGATGGATGAGATTGCAGGATCCGCAATTCCATTTCCGCATAGACTTGGAACGTTATACATGATCGAATACGTGGTTGGGTGGGATGGAAATGAAACATCACCACATATAAGTTGGATTAGAAGCTTATATAACTACATGACTTCTTATGTTTCCAACTCTCCTAGAAGGGCTTATTTGAATTACATTGATCTTGATCTTGGAATTGGTAAGACCTATGCAGAAGCAAAGGTTACTTGGGGCTCAAGCTACTTCAAAAACAATTTCAATAGGTTGGTAAAGGTGAAAACAATGGTTGATCCTGGCAACTTTTTCAAACATGAACAAAGCATTCCTACATGGTTCTAATGTCATGAGTTTCATAACTTTCATTATATATATATATATATATATATGATATGATTATGACGATATTTAAATAAAATACAATTAGATTGTATCATTATGTAATTTTATATATGAAACCGAATGCGTCTTGCCTCAAAATTTACATAATCTTCGAGTTATTGATGGCGGCGACAAAGAACTGAAGAATCTCTGACTTCATCTGGAAGAATATAGTCAATTTCGTCCAATTCATCTTCGGGTAAGTCTGAGTCAATCCATGAAGACCAGTCAACGTCACTATCGTCATCTTCACATAAAAACTGTTTATTTCCTTGCAGGCGATTAACCTTTTCGATTAGTGATTGAAGCATTTGATGGTTCAAGGTATCGTAGTCTCTGCTCAAATACAAAAATACAGTATGATAAGTTATGTTTAAAGTTTGTAGTGCAGATTTAATCCATGGAATTGATTTTTATCTCTACCTGTATGTGTAAATGGCATGTAAAAGTTGACATGATGCTAGAAGCAAGAATGATAACCGAACAATCCGGATAATCCATGCTTCTTGCTCAATGTCATTTCCATATCGAAGCACCACAAATTCAATCAAGAACGTCATACACAACCCTACATGGAAAGAGAAAAAAAACAACAAAAAGATTACTATAATGTTAAAAACAGCAAAAAAAAAAAAGAAGATTGAATACAATAGCTTTAACTTACCGATATATAGCCTCGGTCTGACACCGTAGGTTTGCTTTGTGCTTGTGAACATGAACAGAATGAAGGTTGATATAGAATATACAAGGAAAGCTTTAATGACTCGTGATTCTAGTAAAAGTGCATTGTGCAGAGTCAAAAGCTTGTCGATTGCGAGAAACATGCTTGCTTGCTTTGACTCAAAGGTTTCCTATCACACAGTAAAAGATTTTTTAGAAAGATAAAATACGCAACTACGTGAATACGCAATAAACTATATAAAAAAGATGAACCTGAGCAGCTAGTATAGTTTTTGAATTCTCAAATAGATGATCATGAGCTTGTTTAAGCTGTTGTTGCCTTTGTATGAGTTCCTGTTGTTGACTATTACCAAGTGAAATCAACAGTTGCAGACTTTTCCTGCAATCAATTCACAAGTCAATTCGTATACATATACGTAAATAAGCATATGTTAGTTTGTACCTGCTTTCTTCTAGTGCTTGAGACTGAAAATTTGTGACAGTCCGGAGAACCTCAAGGGCGGTACTCTGGCTTTCAACAAGTTCCTTTTGCCTGTCTAATGAAGTTTCCGTTATGTTCTCAATATCATCGGCTTTACTTTGTAAATTATCCATCTTCAAAAACATTGCATCTCCAACTCTACCGATTTCCTTTTCTATTTCAACAGCTTCATTCCTTAAATTATTCATTTCTTCACCCAACTTATTGGCGGTTTCCTTAACCATTGTCATTCCGTCTTCTATCCTTTCGTTCATTTTTGTTTGTCCAATTTGCAGCTCCAGTTGTGAATCTGCTATTTTAAGAGACTGTTCATAAACTGACTGTGAATGATCTAACACAATATTAGCACGTTCTTCAAGATCTTTTGATGTTTCAGCCAGTTGTTGTATTTGAACATCAATTGACGATAATGAGTCGTGAATATGATCTGAACTATGCAAGACATGGTCTGCTTTCTCTTCAATCTTCTCTAACTTATCCTCTGCGGATTCAGCGGACCTTTTGAGGTCATTTACCAATCTTTCTGTTTGTCTCTTGAATGCATCAGTCCTACAAGCCATATTAAACTAAAATTTAAAATGTTCTCAGATTAAAAAAAATACATTCATGCTATTTTACAGAAATGGGTCGAAAGGGTCAAATATGTTGATAAGCACCATAACTGGCTTTTTAATGCATAAACATCCAAAACTATAATTTTTAAAAATTAGAATATCAAATAAATTAAATTATCAATTAAAAATATAATTCTGTAATCATATTGACAAATCAGAAACTTATAGTAATTCTTAAATCTGAAGCAAACATGTTTTGGCCCAAACTCAACTCATTTTGACACGAGCAAAAAAGATAGTTTGACCCAAACCCGTCACATAGACCGCTTGATCCGACCAGTTTGCCACCACCACATATCACCATTTCAACAGAGGAGAGAGAGGACGAGAGAGATAGTCACTCACTGTAGCTGATGACAGATGGCATTGGTCTCAAGATAGAACTCAAGATAAATTCTATGAGCATCTTCATCTAACATTTTGAGACAATTTACCATTGGAGATTTTACATCACAGTAAGGAAAATGAGGCCTCCCGGTGTCCTTTTGAAAGCAATTACTAAGATGCCAAGCAAGCCTAGATCGTTGTTCTTCACGTGCTAAAATCTCTGAGCACCCTTCAAATAGATTTTGATACGCATTTTGCCAACAAGAATTCGACAACGCAACCTTCCTCTTTGCCTTTTCAACCAAGCTTATGCCCTTCTTGCTATTTAACGATTCCATGGAAAATTCAGCAACTACCTTATCGGGAATTTCAGAATTTTCTGAAGTCGTTTCACTAGAATCAACCTTTCCACTTGAGAAAAGCCAGCTAAATGACTTCATGTTGTTTGAAAGCAACACAAGAGCCCATAGGATACCGAGAGTAAAATGTTTATGATGACTCATTGGAGCTAATAAGCAATAACAATAGACCTGTATAAATATCAAAGGACATGGGAAGGATACATGAAACAGTTTATAAGAATAGTGCAAAACTAATATGGAAAGATTCTTGAATCATAAATAATTAACAAAAACTGAAGTAACCAAAAGGAAAAGAATTTGATGAGAATGCATCAGCATAATTGATAATAAAACAACTGAACGCAAACATAGAAAAACAAATACACATGTGGAACAACTAAAGGACAATGAATATGTAACTACCTATTATGAGCATCAAATATTCTCATATGTCAAAGTGATTATTAACATAATATTCAATAATTAATGACATAATATTCACTAATTAATGACAATATACACCCTAATACGATGTGCGGGACGACAATTAAAACTGCTAATCATTTATTTGCAGGTTGTTTATGGGCGAGGACGGTATGGTGGAATGTGTGCTCGTGGTTGAAGATTCTAGACCCACCTTGGTACGACTCCATCAAGCAGCTGCTGGATTATTGTGTCTCATTGCAAGGGAGTGAAAACAAGAAGAATGTAATGTATGCCGTATTTCTTTTGACGGCCTGGAAAATATGGTTGAGGCGAAACGACAAAGTTTTCAATGGTAAGAGTACGAGCACAACAAAGGTTATAGAAGAAATAAAGGAGGAGTCTTTTTTGTGGGTGAAGATCCAAGATCCATGGCGTTGACTCATCAAAGTGGAAAGACTTTTCTGACATTGATTCCGGCTAGATTTTAGGCGTCCTTTTGTTTTGTTTTTGATACTATTGGGTGTTGAATATGAATGTTGTGTCGGGGCTATTTCGGGTGAAATGCCCAGGTAACCGCTGGCTAAATGGGCTATGTATGTATGCTTTCTTTGGTGTTGAATAAAATTGTGTTTGGTTGTTCAAAAAAAAAAAAAAAAAAAAAAAATACACACCTTCCTTTCTGGTCCTTCACGAAAAGATCAGTAACAGAAACACTTGGTATGATAAATTCAATGCAAAAATACCAATTCAACCCAACACTCCCACCATTTCAACACCAAAAGCTTGATGCAAATGGCCAAATATCTTCTACTTTACATATGGCACTTCTACATTTTTATGGGTATGTTGACAACTGAATTGAAGAAACTCTACATCAAGTCATACATATTAAACTCTTTTGGCTATCAAATATTTATAAAACATTCCATATCAAATTTAAGCTCATAGCCTATTTTTTTGAAACAAAGGAATCAAAAAATCCATTGAGACATTTAATCAAACAATTGGATGATCAAATAAAAAGTTTGTGTACTCACAGTCAGTTGTTAGTTCCTGCAAATCAGGGTTCAAACCAGTGGAATAAAAGCTACAAAGAGGGTTCCTCTTGTTGAATTGGAACAACGAGAAGAACCCAACTGGTATAACATGTGGCAGAAGTTTACACATGGCTTCAATGGGTTGCGACTCTTGAGTTCCCTTTCTTTAGCATTGAAGAGCATTGGTTTGTTTGAGGAGCCCCGCCATATGCAATAATGCAAGTAAAAAAAAAATATTGTGTTTGGGATTGAGTTTGAAGTGCTATAAACAAGTTTTAAAAAAAAAGAATTTAGATTTACTTTTGGGATGAGAAACGTTAAAAAGTTAATAGATTGTCTTTTTTAAGTGTTTTTCTTAACTTATTGTGAATATTGGTTGTATGAGTGGTAGATTTTTAATTTTTTTTTTCCAAAAGTCAAAAGCCAAAAGCCAGGATTTATAACTTCTCAAAAACAGATTTTCCACCATTAAAAGCCAAAAGTTAAAAATAGAAAGTGCTTTTAGGTGGGTTAGGATCAAATACACAAGTCACTTTTTTTAGGAAGGGTGAGAAGGATTGTGATCCATTGATCATATATTTGAAGGGCTGAGATTAGTTTGTTTGAAAAAAATAAATAATAAATTAGAGGAAGGGTATAAAAGGAAAACCACATTTGTTGACTTTCTCTCTCCACATGCAATGCACATGTCAATTCCCTCCATCATTTTAAAACGTCTATAACTTTTTCATACGACACTTTTTTTTTTCAAAAAAATTTCACCATATTAACGAGCGGTTTTTTATCTTTAATATGAGTACCACATTGCTATATTAAAATTGAAAAAAAAAATCGTGCTAAATGGGTTTTCTTCTCCGTTGTGTCTTTCTGCTTGTTCATTGTGTTATAGTATGCATGTGTGCTTTATAAATATGTTATTTATGTTTTTTTAGTCTACACATGATTTAACTTTGCCCATTGTGTTTTTAGTATGCTTTTAATTATGTTTTACGCAAATGAGTTTTGTATTTAGGTGTACATTGTGTTTTATTATGTTGTTCATTGTGTTCAAATCTATTATTCATTGTGTTTTAATCTTCTGTTCATTGTGTCTTTTATATGTCGTCCATTGTGTTTTACACAATTGGGGTTTTAACTTTTTTTTTTTTCAAAAGTATTCATTGTATTTTAGTCTTCTGTTCATTGTGTCTTTCGTATGTCATCCATTGTGTCTTACGCAACTGGGTTTCCAACTTTTTTTTTTTCAAAAGTATTCATTGTGTTTTAGTCTTCTATTCATTGTGTCTTTAGTATGTCGTCCATTGTGTTTTACTAGACTCTTGATTGTGTTTTATACCCTATATTTAATTGCTGTTCATTGTGTTTTACATTCCATTGTGTCTTACGCAAGTGAGTTTTTAATTTTTTTTTTTCAAAAGTATAGCAATATGGAACTCATATTAAAGATAAAAAGACGCTCAATTTTATGGTATAATTTTTTTTAAAAACGGATGACGTATAAAAAAGTTACGGGCATTTAAAAATGAAGGTGGAAATGGCATGTGACTTGCATGTGCATATGTTTTTGACAAAATTACCCCTCCCACTTGTTAATCCTTTGGACACATGTCATTTTCTAGTGGCTTCTCACCCTTCTCATTTTTTGTAGCCTTTGTAGAATAACTCAACCCGCTTTTAGGTTACACAAACAGTTTATTGACTTATTGGCTTCTTGGAAAAGCCAAAAAGTCAATAAGTTGTTTTGAAACTCAATCCCAAACACCCTCTTGGTGTAGTGTAAGTTAGTATGCTAGACTATGTGTTGTGGGTAGAGGTGATGGATTGTTTTATTCTCTAATATTAAGTCACGTAAGTGGTGATATGGTAGGTTGATAAAGCTGCAGCTCACTAGCCTGATCCTGTTGTGGGTAAAGGTGAGCAACAGCTTTATCAAGTTTTTTTTTTTTAAATTATTATTTTTTAAACTTTGTGATTTTAAATTTATATTTAAATTTGTAACACAAATTAAATAAAAAAAACATAAAATATTCATTAATAAAAAAATTAAAAAGACATAATAAAACAAAAAAAAAAACTAGTAAACTACTCCTCTTGGTCGTTGAGCTCTTGTTCGAATTCCTTCATGAGACGGTCCTGTTCTCGTTGAAGTATCGCCCGACGAGGCATTAGTAGGTTGCTAAAGTCTTTCGTTAAAAAAATCCATGTTCCTCAATCAAACTTTATCGACTTTAGCTTTCGCCGTCATCTCCATTATAGTCCTTATTTTGCTAATTTCCCCCGAGAACGCGTTATCGGCTCCATGTTCCTCATTCGAACTTTATCGACTTTAGCTTTCCCCCGAGGGTCGACCTAGGGGAGACGGGGGAATACCCTCATCAGAGTTTAAGTCAATCCCCACGTGAGCATCCGAGCTTGTGGAGGAGATATACCCACCCGATGAAGAGGTTTTGGTCCGCTTTCATGATGAGCCACCTTCTCTCATGTCTTCAAGCGAAATTAGCTCCACCCATTTTGAGCAATTACGTAGGATTTTTCACAAGTAGTCTTCATCCCACGTTTTGTTGGTCTTGTACTTGCGTAACACCTCATCTTTCCACTCCTCGCAAGTGAAATGATAGACATCAAGATCGCTAGACCCATTTTGACGCACTCGATTAGAGTTCATGTTATGAAGGTTAGTAAACAAGCCCACATATTTTCTAATCTCAGCCCACCGGCTGGAAATTTTATCCGGGGAACGCAATTGACTCCCGACTTGTTCATAGAAGATTTCTCGAATACGTCTCCAAAAAACCTTCGCCTGTTGGTAGTCCGCTACAAAATATATATATAGTAAAAAAATTATTTGCAACATATATATAGTTAATATATATATATATATACCGGCTTTTCGATCTTCCGATACTTCTACCCAAGCACGACAAAGGGCTATTTTCTCCTCTTTCGTCCAAGGCGTCACTTGACGCTTTGGTCGAACATCTTGTTCGTGCGGTTCACCACCTCTACCACCACTTCTGTCGGTCGTCCGTCCTCGGCCACCACCTCTAGCCATCGGACCACCACCCCTACCACCACTTTTGCCACCTCACTTTGTGGGTGGTGATTGCGAATCCGGAATTACAAAATCCGGAGATGGTGGTAGCATTTGGCTAAGATTAACTTCGATTTCGTTACTCGTACCACCATACTCGTCTTCATCAAGGAACTCCATAGCGGGGTGGTAATATTCTTGCCATTGTGACTGATCCATTTTTGTAAAGATCGAAAATTGCTTTGTGAATTTTTAAGTGTTTGTAGGTTGAAGAGTATTTGTTTATTGTAAAAAAAAAGTTTCTTTTTTATAAATAGCCAAACTAGCCGTTGGCTAACGACTAGTTGGCTGCCAACGGTCATATTTCTCTCGCTACCACACGCGAGCCTGCTCACTAGCCATCGCTTGCGCCAGCTATCAAGTGGGGATGTTATGTATCAGGCTAGCCACGTGGATCAAGTTGTGGCTCGCGGCTCCTCGCTCGCGGGCCACAACACATAGTCTTATCAAGAGTCACATTCTATAGTAATGAATACCAAGCAAAACGGGCGGGTCAAGTAGGGTGACGGGTCAGAACGGGTTCAGGTCAAAACAGGTCAATTAAAAAACGGGTTATCTATATCTATAATACATTATAAAGGAGGAGTGATGTACCATATTGGAATTTTGACATGGGTACAATTTTTAAAGCAACAAGTATAAGAGAATAAAACTTATTTCATAAGGGTATTATAGGGACTTTGGGGACAATTAAGACACTTTGAAGGGTAATCTAGACATTTCACCATCCTCCTTCTTTACAATATCAAAACAAATTTACCATCCTACCCTTCATTTTCCATCCCTACCCCCCACAATCCTCTCATCCCTTCAAGTTCCTGCTCCTTTCACATTCTGAAGGTTACAAACCGATTGATATGCACATTCTTGAATGTACTATCTTCATCTATAGAACGATTCCCTACTCCTTTCTCATTCTTATTCTTTTCCATTTTATCTCACCTCTTTCATTTTCATCTTACCCTCTGCACATTAATTCATTCAATTGCTCTTCATCTATGAATTTAAGCAATTTAAGCAATTGGAGGCTATTGTTTTGTATATATGTGGATTTTGTTATGTAAGATGAACTTGGATAAAAAATTAGAGGGTGTATTATTTTTTTCATAATTTTGATCATCGTTTGTGATCTTAGAAGTAATTGTTCCTGAAATGATAATTACTTCCTACAAATACTTTTGTTTTTTAAGGTTAAACTATTTTTAATATGTTTGAGATGTTTCAGATTATGAATGCATCAAGGATACAACTGTTCTATTTAGGAATAAGATGCAGGAAAGATTTTTGCTCCCTACTGCTTATTCATTTGGTAAGTGAAATTTGGTTAAGTTTTTGTTAGTTTGTTGTATCAAATATTTGAAGTTGCTGTAGCCATTTATGTGATGTGTTTTCATATCACTTGTAGGTTGGGCTGCTATGCGCGTTCATCATTAGAACATTATATTTTGGAAGGTACACAATTACTATGTCTTACCAAACCGATAGGTTGAGTGGTAACTCAGATCTATCCTTGTTTTATCATATTTCGTTTGTAACTTCTAGATTCAAGTTATTTTTCTCTATTTGCAAATGACACATTTGGCTGCCTTAAAGGCAAGATAGATTAGTTACGTTATTTACATTTTCCAGAAAACCTTACATCATTTTCGACTTGCTTTAAGCAGTCTCACGTTGTGTTCAGTACTATTTATGAATGCTTTTAATTACTTAATGTTTTGTCAATATTTAGGCATTCAATTGACGGCAAAGTAGCTCTCATGATACTCATGGGTTATCTTTCTTCCATTACAGCTGAAGTAAGTGCTCCACAACATTTTTTGTGACCCATGTATGACAGTTTGGGTCATTTTTCTTCAAGGGTTAGGCTCAAAGTGTGTACTTTGTAGTGTGTGTCAAAAGTCAAAACAGGTTGGGTGTTAAAGGTCCGAAAAAGCCTTATGGATTTTTTCTGATATCACACGTAAAAGTCTCTGGACCATTTTTTTGCATGTTTGAGTTCCTAAGCCAATAACAACTCAACAAAAAGGCCTGTGATATAAAGTTGAGCCTTGATAATTCTAAAATTGACTACTCGGTATTAGTTACAACTTTTTAAACACTTGTTGGAACCCGTTTGACACGTTGCGTGTTTTAGCATATTTGACCTGTTTTTAATAAATTACCATTTGTTTCTAAGGTAGAAGTGTGTTTATGTGGTGCAGCGTGTGCTATATGTAGATATTCACATTCATCACAGTGATGGTGTGTAGGAAGCATTTTACACCACTGACAGGGTCATGCCAGTTTCTTTCCATAAATTTGGAGATTTAAACAGGGGATATAAGAGATATTGGTTATTCAAAGGGAAAACATTGTTCTTTAAATGTCCCTCTTGATGATGGCATTGATGACTAAAGCTACCAGTCATTATTTAAGCCAATAATTGGCAAAGTTATGGAAGTTTTTAGGCCTGGTGCAGTTGTGCTACAGTGTGGTGCAGATTCGCTATCAGGAGATAGATTAGGCTGTTTTAATCTCTCAATTAAAGGCCATGTTAAATGTGTGAAATATATGAGATCTTTTAATGTGCCTTTATTATTGCTTGGTGGTGGAAGCTATACGATTCGAAATGTTGCCCGTTGCTGGTGCTACGAGGTGATTACAAAGTTTCCTAATATAATTAGAAATGGAAAATGAGCTGTAATATAATGCACCATGGCATGTAGTGTTCGGTTGTGCTTCTGTTGTGTGAAGTTGTAACATTTACATGATTTAATGTTTGACAAATTTTACTACTTTAGGAATTATTCTGATGTCCCCAAATTATTGTCCATGTGCTATTTTATTTTGTCTAAATAAAACAACTTTTAAGAGCAGGTAGTTACAATTTGCTGTTTTCTCCATGTTTGACTTTTCTAAGTCAACAGTGTCATAAATGCATAGACAAATTTGGTGTTGGTATTTTACCCAAGGTTTTGAAACCCGGACCGGCCGGTCCGACTGGTCAGACCGGGCTCCGGACCTCCGGCCGGTCCGGTTTACATGGTTGGACCGCCTGTGCTACGAACCGGCGGCGAACCGGCCGACCGGACTGGTAAACCGGGAGGCTGGACCGGTTTTTTTTATTTTTTTTTGCTTTTGGGCCGGTTCGTTGGACCGGTCGAACCGGTGAACCGGCCGGGGGTCCGGTTCGACGTCCAGTCCGGTTCTGAAAACCTTGATTTTACCAGCTAAAAATTGCATTGATTACTACAGATTTTGTTTTTGTTTATGGACAATGATTTTGGGATGACAGGAGTGCTAGATTATATGAACAAAAGAAATTGTGAATAGTGTAGCACTTAATATAATGAGAATAAGGGGGTGTTCGGAGTGCTTATTATGCTTGTTTTGTTTTGATACAAGAACAAGCTATTTTAAGAGTGTTTAGGATTGCTTATCTAAATTGCTTATCTGGTATTTGTGAGTGAAATAAACTGTGTTGAATAAGCAGTTTGAAGTTGCTTATGCGAAATAGATTATCATACAATATGAAAGATAAGCAATCTTCACATGCAATTCCAAACACCTTAAATTTAGCTCAAGTTGAACTAAAAGAAGAGGTAAATTGGTACTTTTTTATTTTACACCTAGATAATAACCTTTTGTTGCCGCTGGTATGAAACTGATTATCTACCACCTACATAAGCTGATTTTTCCGACTTCAAATTACCATGCTCAGAATCATCGTATATTGCAAATTCAAATCCAAATAGTGGTACATAATGTATATTAACAGAAAGAACGATACAAAAAGAACAACTTCACGCTTGTACGGAAAAAAAATTATAAACCGTCCGCATGTTTCGATGTGAACATATCAACTTATTTTGTGAGCTAAAAATCAGCTTATGTTTACTGAAATGGAACCAAGACGGTCAACCACTTATTGGAATTTTCATGCGAATGTTAGTTTCAGTTTGTGGTATTGAAACATGTTGCACGCAAAAAAGGAAAATATCTGGCATATAGCGTGGATGATAGTGGTGGATTAAACCAAGAATAAAGTGTATCGTTTAGACAACCCACTTTTTGTATCGTCACAACTAACCGAACACGTCTAGGTATCGTTTTTCTCATATTGCGACTTTATCTTCTATGGTTTTCTTTTTCGGTTGCTATAGCATATGACGGTACTGGTAATGAAGCAACTTATATTTTTAGTTTCTTATTTCAGTCACTATACCGAGTGTCGAAACCGTAACAAACCAAATCGATGCTAATTAAGTTCTCTCCGTGTAACGAACCCGCCGCAACGCGCGGGCACCACCACTAGTATTGATCAAGGGTTTTGTATATATGTTTTTGATATTAACTATTTTGCAAAACCGGTTTTTGGTCCTCTTGATCATACCCGGAACCGGTTTGTGCACCTCTAGTGAGGGACTGACAACTAAAATTTTCGGTTTCAATTTTAAATTGTAAATTGGAGTAAAAAAAGTTGGTTATAAATTTCTAATCCTTTGCGGAATGCAAATGCTTGCTTCTAAACAGTATAAAGTCATAAAGATATCAAAGTGGTAACTAGCTTTCATATTGGTATATTGCATTATAAATAATTAACGTTGACATACATAATAAATTAACTAGGGCTAAAATTAAACATGGTAGGGCAGAACTGCAAATGCGCCTGCGTAGGCTCCGACAAAGGCTTTATTGCCGCTAACACACACAACGCCGAATCTCAATCCCAGGAGTAGAAATTTGATGGGCGGATTAAGTCGTCGTAACCATCGCTCACACACGTAACTCTTCTGGAATTGAAAAGTCTACATGAGGAATCCACGCTAGCTCGCCTCCTTTCCCAGTCTTCCTCAAACGGTCAACAAGTTAGAAAACTTTAATTTTTTTAAGGGTTGTTGTGGATGCAGCTATGGCTGCGGCCATGGCTGTAATGTAATGGAGACAACAATGGTCATGATAAACCAAGATCACATAGAAGCATGACATCCAATGTTAAGAACAAAAACAATCCTACTCAAAATCATGTCACTTCCATGGCGCACTTGTTGCCTGTATTGTAAGAAATGCTGCATTTTTATGAAATGATATCAAAATAATTGCGAAAATCCTAAAAATTTAGCGGATTAAGTAAACCACATAGACATCAAGATCCCAATCTTTTACTTATTCGTTTGCAAAGATGAAAGAATACATGCTTTCAAAAACATAACCAAATAATTTTCACCCTACCTGTCTTTCACTATGAAGGGCGTCAATGTCTTTTAACAGGTTTTGTGTTGTTGGCAAGAGCAGGTCCCAGGAACTGGCAACTGAAAGATATGCAAGGAGGTTGAGAAACAATTATTTTTGTTTACATGTTCAGTATTTTTAATATCCATTTCTTGCATCAAATAAATGAGAATTCCGCTGAAAAACATGTAGCATCTAGAGTGAGAATTGCCTCACATAATGCATTGATTAGTTAACTTGATGGTAATTGATTCTCAAAAAGATGAAATCCAAAACCATATCTTGGCACCTGCATTCTTCGCTACTGAAGGGATATGGTATCGAAACATTATAAATATCATACCATCGCCCAACTAGAACCGGCATCGCCTGACATCCATCCGCCCGTTTTACGTCAGCGGATCGTTTAGCGTCCATCCACCCGTTTTACGTCAGCGGAACGTCCGGTGTCCAACCAACCGTTCTACGTCAGCGATGCAACTGGCATCCAACGGACGCCAGATGCAGCACTACCTGCCCGGTTTACGTCAGCGGTACACCCTGGCGTCCAACCAACGCCAGGCGCAACATTGTCCGCCCGTTTTACGTCAGCGGACGCAACATACTTCAAAGCTTCCTCAGCAAGCCAAAGGAAGCTTCACCAACACAACTGGAAGATACCTTTTCGCCTTGGGACTCACCCCGTCAGAGTTCCTCTCTAATCAGAGACTGCTCCCAGTCTGACGAAAACAGAAAGGACGATGACATGGCGGCCTCTCAGCCAAGATATCTTCCTGACAAAGCAGACTTTCTCAACCCATCTCGAAGTCCGAGAAAGGTATGATTACTCACCGCCCTCGGCCTACCAATGGGCGGACGCCACGTGTCCGCCGACCACCGGCGTCCACTCAAGGGGCGCCACGTGTATCAATCGTCAGGACGGTAACATCCCCCCTTACCTTTTTACTTCCTCCTTTTTATCCAAACCCACTTGCACCAAATGGGCTTAAGGACTTGGGCCGGATTACGGAGACGCCTCTACCTAGGCCGGGCCCCATTAAGGGTAGAGGATGGGCTGAGAAAGTAAGGGAGATAGGTACTATAAAAGGAGGAGCTCATTCTCCTTTTATTGGCTTCTAAAATCTCTCATACTTTCACTCAAAAGGAATACGAACTCCTTCGTGTCTTCTTCAACCCCTTGTTTATTATACTAACTTTTAGAGGCTCGGCTCTTCTAATCGGTAGTCTCCTAAACTCCATGGTTTTGTCCTTAGACCCTCACGTATTTTCCAAACACACTCACTTTGCAAAATACCGTAGGATCACATACTGGATTAGCTCCTATTCGGTGATCCAGGATTCGTGTTTCTTCATTGGCGCCATCTGTGGCCTTACCACAAATACTCTAAACAAAACAGCTTTAACAAATACATCCATTAATCCATATTAAAAAAAATGACCACTTCACCTCCAAAAGTGTTCACTCCATCTGGGGCCGTCGAAGACATCACCGACGCCACCCTAGGATCTCAACCAACATCAGGGGACCACGACAACAATTAGCAACACCCTATCATCACCCCAGAAACCTAGCATCCCAGCTCATCGATCCAGCCCCTCCAACCGAGTAAGAGATCGACGCCCTGAATAATGACTGGTACGAACGCCAGAAACAAATTCTGGACGCACAGCTGGAGTGATGTCGACGCACCGGAAAGGCGATCATGGGCTCCTCCTCCAAACAGCCTACACAAATCACAACTGCCGCCCGTCATGGGGAAGGTCCAGGGCAACCCCCTGCGGACCAGGCCCGTGCAGAGCGCAACCGGTTCGACGACGAGGACTATGACGAAAGTTCATGGGAGGACGACGCCTCCAGGGACTATCTCCATAGCCCATACCATAGGCGGGACCCACTAAACAGATACAATGACGACACTACCACAAACTTATCGCTCCCCTACAGGCCAACAGCCTTTGCGGACAAGTCCAAATTCACCAAGCGTATATCCCAAGCACCAATCCCGCCACGACAACGCCAGCCGACAAACGTCAGAATATATGACGGTCTCACCGACCCAGACGATCACCTCGGCATCTTCAATCAGGCCGGGGCCGTCATCGGATGGACCCTACCTGTCTGGTGTCACATGTTTGCCCAGACACTTATCGGAGCCGCCAGGGTCTGGTTTGATAACCTCCCCGTTGGGAGCATCGACAGCTACGAGCAGCTGATTGAAAAATTTTCGCTCCATTTTAGCCAACAACGTCGCCACAAGCGCGACAAAAGCCAGATCTCCCTATGCAAACGCAGGGACACTGAACCACTCGAGGACTTCATCGTACGGTTCAACAAAGAAGCACTACAGTTAGGAACGGGGGACGAAGCAACCCGGACCTCCTTCCTGGCCAACGTCAACAACGACGGCCTACAACACACCCTTCAAGGAAAAGATGGCGTCCCAGATTCCTGGGAAGAGGTTGTTCGCATCTCCAAGCTTTATGCGGGCAACCAAAAAACAATGCGCAAAAATCAACGAGGGAGCTCCAGCAACAGCCGCAGCCGCGGCAACAACCGAACATCTGTCTGGAACCGCATTTCAGGTTCCACCGACGAAGGCCGATATTCAAACTCCGGCGACGCCCGAAACATTATCGGTAACAAACAAACACGCGAGCAGCGTAGCGGCGGCCGCCGGAATCAAGACTGGACCCCCCTCACGAAAACACCATCCCAGGTGTTGTCACAGGTCCTCTCAACTTGAGAGGTAACCTTCAAGATCCCAAAACCCATGGGAACAAAACGAAAAAACGTTGACACCACCAGATTCCGTGATTTCCACAAAGATGTGGGTCACGACACCGACAATTGCTACAACCTCAAAATGGAGATCGAGGCGGCCCTACGCTCCGGGAAATTGGCCAACCTGGTCAAGAATGTCCGCACCGGCGCACGCCGGCAAGACGAGCCCGTCAAGGCCATCAAAGACATCAAAACACACCACATCCGCGGCGCGTACAACAGACAGTGCAACATGACGCGCAACACCAAGCGGAAAACAAACCTCATAGACATAGCGACCACGTCGCAACATCTAGAAATCGCAACAGTCAGAAACTGGAGGGAGGCTCAAGTCATCCTCCCCACAATACCAGGGGGCGCAAGATCAATAACCCCACTCACCATCACAGCACTGTTCGGGCATTACCGAACTTACAAGATGATGTGCGTTGGCGGCAGCAGCTTCGACATCATGTACCAACAATGCTTCGATCAACTAGACGAGGAATACAAAGCACGCTTGCAACCAGATACACCCATCGCTGGTTTCTTCAACGAGGTAATACACCCCATCGGTAAGTTTGACTTTACAGTCACACTTGATGACGGCACACACAACCGCTCAGAAGTTTGCACCTTTCACGTCATCCCAGCCATCTCCTCATACGACATACTGCTGGGCAGACAAGGCATGCCAAACTTCAACTCCACCGCCTCAACTACGCACCAAACCATAGGTTTTCCAACACCCACATGGATCGCATACATCCGAGGCAACAAAGAATGCCTCATGACAACCGACCCGATCGACGACACAACGCAGTCAGCGCCAGCCTCGCCGAAGGAAGAAAAATGGGTTCTCAACCCGGCTTTCCCCGAACAAACTATTACTTTAGGGCGGACCCTGTCCCCCTAAGTAAGAATACACCTAAAGCAACTATTGGTGGCAAACAAAGACATCTTCGCCTGGCAATCATCAGACATGGTCGGCGTCCCAAGACACGTAGCCGAGCATCGCCTCAACACATACAAAGATGCACGCCCGGTGGCCCAGAAAAAACGGCCACTGGGCCCCGACAGAGTCAAAGCCATGAACGAACAAGTCGATGACCTGCTCAAAGCGGGCATCATCAGAAAATGCAACCACCAAACCTGGGTAGCTAACCCTGTCATGGTCCTCAAGAAGAACGGATCTTGGCGCATGTGTGTCGACTACAAGGACCTCAACAAAGCATGTCCTAAAGATCACTACCCCCTACCAGAAATTGACTTGAAGGTAGACTCACTAGCGCCATTTAAATACAAATGCTTTCTATACGCATATCGAGGATATCATCAAATACAAATGGCCTACGAAGACGAAGACCGAACGGCCTTCAGAACAGATAGAGGGGTATACTGCTACACGAAAATGCCTTTCGGACTCAAGAACGTTGGCGCAACTTACCAACGCCTCATGGACCATGCCTTCATCAACCAGATCGGCGTCAACCTTGAAGTCTACGTCGACGACTTGGTAATAAAAAGCACTCAAGAAGACACCATGCTAATAGACATCCAGCGCACCTTCGAACAGTTGCGCGATATCAAAATGAAGCTCAACCCGGGAAAATGCTCCTTCGGAGCTGAAGAAGGAAAATTTCTAGGCGTCATTGTCACCAACGGCGGCTTCAAGCCAAACCCGGAAAAAGTCCAAGCTATCCAGCGCATGCCTTCACCAAATTCAATAAAGGACGTACAAACACTGATGGGACGCCTAGTTGCTCTTAATCGATTCTTATCAAACTACGCCTCCAAGTCTTTTCCTTTTGTCCACACCCTATGAAATGTACTAAAGAAAACACAGTTTCGCTGGAGACCAGAAGCGGAAGTAGCCTTTCGTGAAATGAAGCAATGTTTAACTTACTTGTCAACTCTAACAGCACCCCTGCCAGAGGAACCACTTACACTGCACCTATCTGCATCAGAACCAGCAATAGGCGCGGTACTACTGGTAGAACGCAACAAAGTACAAACACCAATCTACTACATCAGCCGCACCCTGGCAGACGCAGAAACCAGATACTCCACAATGGAAAAACTCGTTCTCGCACTAGTACATGCGTCATGACGACTAAGGCGATACTTCCAAGGACTCCCAATCAACGTCCTAACAGATTATAGAATCAACACTGTACTCTCCAAACCGGAACTCTCAGGCCGCCTGGCGAAATGGGCAATCGAGCTAGACGCACACACCATCATCTACAAACCAAGACCCGCAATCAAAGGACAGGTCCTTGCAGACTTCATCGCAGAAATTCCAATAGATAAAATCCAAGACTGCAAAGATGAGCAAGACCCCAAACCCATCCCAGACGACCGAGTAACATGGTCGTTATACACAGACGAAGCCTCCAACGACCAGGGCGCAGGCGCAAGCCTTCGCCTCGTCAGCCATGACAAAACAGAATTCACATACGCCGTCCATCTTGAGTTCCCAAGCACAAACAACGATGCAGAGTACGAAGCATTTTTGGCAGGACTACGCCTCGCCGACAAAATGGGCGCAAGACACCTCAACCCCCATGTCGACTCTATGCTCATAGCAGGTCACATAAACGGCGTCTACGACGCTAAGGACCCAGTCATGGCCCAATACGTCGACCAGGCCAAGCTCCTTACCAAACAATTTACAACCTGCACAATCCTTCACATCAACCGAAGTGGCAATAAAGAAGCCGACGCACTCAGCAAGATGGCCTCCACGGCTTGGCCGCACATGGCTAAAGAGGTACGCATCGAAACTCTAGCTCAACCTTCAGTACCACTTAGATAGGTTAATATCACACAGACGGGCGCCGGGTCATGGATGACCCCGATTCAAGCATACCTGGCAACGGGCACCCTACCACTTCAAAAAGCAGAAGCCCGAAAACTCCAATACAAATCCCAGCATTATCAGCTCATGAATGGAGTCTTATACCGACGCTCCTATCTCGGCCCACTCCTGAAGTGCGTGGATACCGCGACAGCCACCTCCCTTATAAAGGAGATCCACGAAGGCATATGTGGAATCCACGCGGGCCCAAGAATGGTCGTCGCCAAAATCATGAACGCCGGCTACTACTGGCCGGGGATGCATCAAGACGCCGTCAAGATCCTGCAGACTTGCTTCAACTGCCAGCAACACGCACCAAACACCCTGCGCCCAAAGAACGACCTGGTCCCAGTCATTGCCGCCTGGCCATTCCAGAAATGGGCTATCGATCTAGTTGGCCCATTCCCAATGGCCCCTGAAAAGATACAATACCTCATCGTCGCCGTCGACTACTTCACAAAATGGGTAGAGGCCAAGCCACTTGCCTCGATCAGCACCGAACAGACCAAAAAATTCATTTGGGAATTCATCATCTGCCGGTTCGGCCTACCCATGGAAATTGTCACGGATAACGACACACAGTTCACAGATAAAAAGCTTCACATCCGTCGCCCACCCCCAAGGCAACGGCCAAGTAGAACGCATCAACAGGTCACTAGTTGAAGGCATAAAGAGTCGCCTCGGGTCAAAGCGAACAGGTTGGGTGGATGAACTCCCACACGTGCTATGGGCACATCGCACCCTCACCAAGACCAGCACCGGCGATGTAACATCGCAAAAATTTCCCCCAACTCTTTATACGTAAAAGCCTTATTCTATACATCTTTATCATTAATTATTCCTAACACACAACTTATATATATATATAATAATAATAATAATAATAATAATAATAATAATAATAATAATAAAAATAATAATGATAATAATAATAATCAGATATTTTTATTTATAACCAAACTTATACACCTATCTTAACCCAACCAAGCCCATAACCAAAACCCAATACTTTTGAAGCCCAAACCATCAAACCCAACCCAAGATTGGCCCACACCTTCTTCTCCCTCCTCTAGTCTATTTAAAAAAAAATTGTTGAGCCGGGACTCGAACTCGAGCAACAACCGGCCCAACATACAACACTCACCAAACCAACTGGGCTGCATCATGTTTGCTGATTATACTTAATCGCAAATAATTATAAACCTTTCCTATTTATGATCAGTCAAACAAAAGAAGTCAAACCCTCGAATAATCAACAATTATCACGCGTTTTGGGATCTATTTCCAAATCGAAACATTCCATATTGAGTGCAGGCCGAATTCCGAGTTATCTGCTGTCATGGACGTGTTAAATCCCAAAAATTTCGCCTCAATCGAATCAATTTGCGACTATATATAGTCTTCTTAAACCATGAACCCAATTCGTTCAATCTAGTTGTTTTTCTCGCAATTAAACCTACCCACATACACATACAATGCCGATTTGCATAACCCCCACATCTTTTTCCCCGTTTGATTAACTCTTCAGTAAGCAATTTGGAGTTTATGTTCGATTCGCATCTTTCACTCGTGAACACTCGATTGACCTGATTAATCCTATTAATCTATACATATTGATTCACGTTTAAGGTTTGTATAAAAGCCCCTTATTCCCTGTTTGTTTTAATTCAGAATTGATTCGATTGAAATGCTAGGGTTCATAACTCACGACTTTGGGGAAGAACAATCAACTGCAACATCAATTAAATGTAATTAGAAACAAAAACATTAACCAACTGATCCATGGATCAGTTGGTAATGCATGATGGTTTAAAAAATATGAACCAGCCCAAGGCCCAGGTTTGAGCCCCTTATGTTGCGTACCTTTTTCTTTCCTTTTTAAGAATTATTATTTTTATTTTTTTTATCTATTGTTATATTAACATAAACTTATGTTTAAAAATACCAAAAAGGACTTATAAATTCTATAAAAATTTATTTTATGTTATTTAAATGTCAGAGGGTATCATACAATTTTTAATTTTTCAAAAATCTTTTATTTATTATATATAATAAATATTACAAGTTTATTCTATTTTATTTATAAAATTCTATAAAAATATCAAAACAATTATATAAATTTCCACAAAAATTATTCTGAGTTTTTATAACATTAAACTTTTCTGAAATGATTTTTAATTCTGAAAAATCATTTATTTAATATTTTTAATCAATTTTTGTTAGTTTTAATCATAAATAAATCATAATAAATTCATTTTTCAATATTTTTGCACCAAATTTTATATAAATTATTTCTATTTATTTGGAACAGAAATACAATTTTTAATTTAAAAATTCTTTAATTTTAATATTCTTAAATATTAAAGTTATATTTTGACAATTTGAAATAAATAGATTTAATATTCTATTTTTAAGAAAATAATTTTATAAAAATTATTTTCATACTTAAAACTTATTATTGTGACCATCTTTAATTTAAAATTTACAAAAAAGACTGTTGTTTATTTATTTATCAAATTTCTTTTAATTATTAAACATTTTATTTATTAATCAAACGAACACTTATCCCCAATTCGAAACCTTAGAATATATTTGTAGACTAGAAAGACTTAGACATATTCATTACCTTAATTATAGGGTAATACTTGGCATTGTTGGGCAACACATATTCTATTTTCACGAGACATAACATTTTGCTAAGGTGAGTTTACATAGCCCCTTTTCTCTTTTACATTTTTGGGGTGAAACATGTTTTAACATTTTATACTATCATTTACTCATACTTACTTGTGATTCAGTTACACTATCATTCTATCATTTGACTGTAACAAAAAGACACAGTACAATCATTAACAATGATCAAGCCGCCTGTTTAGATTATAGCGCTATAGGTCTGACAAACCCATCCCCCCCGCATAAATTCAGGGATGATCGATAACAGTAACAACATTTAACTAACTTGCGAGTTAGTCCTCAGTCGACACAAGGTTTGATTGTACAAAGACGCATTGTTACATGTCGGGCTCATACTCTATCATTATACAACTGTGATTGTTGTACAAACTATTGTTATTCATTATATTCAAAATCCTATGTATTCTCACCAACTTTTGTTGACCTAAAATATTTTCAAACTTAACATGTTTCAGGTTATACTTGCATGAAGATTTGAGTTAATGCTTGAAGATGTGTAGCTAGTGTTTTCATTTTGTGATGTACAAATTCTTGGAACAATCGTATGTAATTTATTTAAATTATTTAATGAAATTTATTATTCACCATGAGCTACTGAACAATCATCAATACGTGACATCCCGATGTTTCCGCCATCGGTTGGGGTGTTACAGGCGAAACCCCTTTTAGCCTAACTTATGGTTCCGAGGCCGTAATACCCGCAGAAGTAACATTCCCATCACCAAGGGTCCTCAACACCGCGCACACTAACAATGACAGCGAACTGCACCTCAACTTGGATCTCTTAGACGAAAGGCGTGACATCGTCGCTATACGCGAGGCAAACTACAAAAAACAATTGGAGCGCTATTATAACTCCAAAGTCAAAGCCTGCGCATTCGACATTGGAGATTACGTCCTAAGAGACAACTACGCATCTCACTCCGAGCGCCCAGGAAAGCTTGCACCCAACTGGGAAGGGCCATACAAAATCCAACAAGTACTAGGAAAAGGGGCATACGCGCTAGAAAGACTCAACGGCACACCCATACCTAGATCATGGAATGTAGCGCAGCTGCGCCCATGCTACTTATAAACACTTCAGTTTTCAACTACACCACCCTACACTCTGTCTCTAAGCGCAAAAACCAATTACTTTACCTCTAACTTATGAAGCTAATTCACTCTTCATAAGACTTAACGCCAAAGATTTGTCACATTTATAATTTATGAAGTTAATTTACCCTTCATAACTTAGAAAAAACAAACCTTTCGCCCTAAAGTTGCGCAGTTAATTTACCCTACTCAATGGACGCTAAGGTTACATGCAACCTATGAAGCTAATCTACTCTTCATACACGCAGCAACCTATCGCACGAAAATACACAAGATAGACAAAAGCAAAATCAAATCATCATATTTTCATTACCAGCGAAAGGTCAGATTCACAAGACAGAAAAGAAAAACATAAACAAACTACTAAGGAGGCTCATGGGCCGTCCCCGAACTACCCGCCCCCCAGCCTTCTCCTTCCCCTTTTTAACGCGCTCATGCCCGGCACGCTCAGATTACTCGACCCAACGCTTAAATTTGGCAATAGGGTCAGGGTCCGCCAGACACTGCCTCACAACCTGAAGCACCGGAAACTCTATCCTTTCGAGCTTCTCGAGCTCCTCCATCAGCAGCTGGTCAGTGTTCACGTCCTGAAAAGGCTGCTCTTCAACTGGCGCCCCATCCTTGGCAGCCAGATAACCTTCCAGCCAGCCACTATGAACGCCCGTGGTACGCGCTGCATCAACAACCTCCGCAACCTGCTCGCCCATCTTTGGCTCATTCCAACAGCGATCAAAGACCTACATCAACAAACACAAGATAAATGAGCTAGACAAAACAAACAACAACAAAGTAAAGAGAACAACTTACGGCAGATATCCCGTCAGACATAATCCAGAGGGACTTCTCACAATACGCCTTCTGAGCATCCAACAGCAAAGTCCTCTCAAGCTGCCAAGTCTCTTTCTCCTTCACAAGCTCACTAACCTGACCTTCCAGCTCGGACACCCGAGTGGTCATCCTCACCACGTCGGCATCCTTCGCCTTAAGGTCGCCCACCACAGTAGCATACTTAGAGGATAGCTCCTCCATCTCCTTGGCCTTCTCCGCCACTACCTTCTTTTGCTCAGCCAGTGCAGACTCAGCCTTCTGAACAAGCTGAAGACGACGTTCCAGTTCCGTGTCAACGGTCGCCGTTGACTTAGCCCAAGCCTTCTGCTTCTCCGCAGCATCAACATCCTTTTGGCGCAGATCGGACTCTAACTTCCGAACCTGCTCCAAAAGTCGCTTACGCACCGACTCATATACCTCCTTCTCCCGGGCCAGGCGCTAGGCTTCACTTGCAACCGACGCCTGCTCGTCTAGAAACTCACCCTCTCCTCTGTGCAGGGCGTACAAATTTCCCAGAGTCTGTGTTAAGTTCATACACATCTTTGAGAAAAGAGTACCTCGGTTCTGAGACCGGTGATGCGCATGCTCAGCTGGCGGCAACGCATAGCTGACAAATTCCTCAGTCACGAATGGGTTGAGGAATCGACAACTTTCAGTTATACGCCACCCGGGCGTATAAACCAGAGCGTCCAACCTGAAGGCAGGACCACTCGAAGACGCCACAACACCTTCAGCTTTCTTCAACTTGGGATCATCAATCCTACCACCCTGAGGAGATGCCTCCAGCACGTCCCTCTCACTTAAATCAACAAAGGAGGGCCCAGTCTGCGAGCCCTCGCCACCCTAAACGCCCATACCTTGGGCCTGCTCCTTCTTGATCCTCGCCAAATCCTCGTGTTGTTTCAACAACGCCAACCGGAGCTCCTCTTCCTCCTTCTCGGCCAGGTTAGCCAAGCGAGCATCCTCGGCCCGCTTGCGCTCCACCTCTACTTGGAGAGCCCGGGCTTCATCCTCCTTCTCCTTCAAAGCGGCCTCAACAGCACGCTTCTCCTCCTCCGCCTTGCGCATCAACTCCTCCTGATGCGCAGCCTCAGCTTGAGACCGCTCCTCCTCCAGCTTCTTCTTTCGTTCCTCCTGATATTGCTTCACAGATTGAGGAATCGAACCTACAGATAAACAAAGATGAATTAAAGACTTTACAGAATTGGCGAGAAAAATTCAAAAGGACGCACCAAAAGGTACTTACTACTAAGTTTCTTCAAAGCCTTCTTATAAAAGGGCTCACGCACAGGCGGGGGATCAACATCACCACTCCCGGTCGCCGCCCGCTTGGGAGACCGACCACCACCAACATCCTCTTCAACAGTTTCCGGCTGTTTTTGCTTGTGACCTGCAAACAAGATAGGTAAACCTTAAAGAAACACAACAAACTTCAAAACCAAAAAGAAGGCAGAAACACTTACTCTCAGTAGTCACGCCCTCAGCAACACTGGCTTCACCAGTCGTCTCATCACATTGCGCCCCGGCCGCTGACGCACTTGCTCTAGCGCCACCTGCAGAGTGACGCGCACGATGAATTAGACCAGACGACGACCCACTCGACTCATCGTCGGACAAAAACACATAATCCACCCCAACCGCCGTTTTCACGGACAACGGCTTAGGATTGATCAGGAAACCCACTTCAAGATTAGAGGGCGCACCTTCCATCGGGCCGGGGAACAAAAAATTCTCTACCATCAGCTCCAGCTCCAAAACACCTCCCTCGGGTACCGCCAGGTAGGTGGTCTTCACAGCACGGGCGGCAAAAACTTCAAACAGCAATTCGCGTGTCACCAAACACAACAGGCGTCAACCAACATAACAAAAACAAAATTCAAACAAAGTTGAAATACTCACCTTCAACAGACAGCGGCCCAGCCTCACCCACAGGTGCCACATCATAACCCTCCCTGACGCCAAGACGGCTCAGCCCCAACAGACGGAGTACACCCTCGTCCAGCTTATCCAGATCATCCAGGCGGGTGGGATGTACGCACAAATCCTGAAACCAGGCTTCTTCCTGGAAATCCTTCATCACTTCAAAAGATGGCGCTTTCTGGCCTGCACGTAGCTCCAGTTTCTCCATCTCCACCGGTATCACCTCCTTCTTCAGGAAGGAAAAGTACTTCTTCCACTCGCGAAGAGTCTTCGGAGAGCTCTTCGGCACAATCAAGGTCACTGTCTTCGACCTCTCAACAAACGACACCCAGCCGGAGTCTTTCACCTCAACTTTGTAGAACACATTGAAGTGTTCAAACTCCGGCTCCCTTCTCAAGGACCTGCAGGTGGCCTCGAAATGCATAATCCGCATTATCCCGAACGGGATCATCTGTGAAATATGCACCCTATACTTCTGAAGAACGGAGATGAGAAATCTCGACACCGGCAGTCGGAAAAGTCCCTTCAAAAATACGCCTCGAACAGGCATATCTTCCCCTCCGGGCAGTCTAACGGAGTCTGCCCTTTCTCCGGCAGCTCCGGTTCCCAATCCCGGGAAATACCATATTTCTTGACCAAAGATCGGAATTTATCTCTGGACCAAGAAATCTGGGCGTCTTTCATCGCCAATTCCGCCTTCTTGTCTTCTGACGACATCTTCGACAAAGGAAACAGAGAAAATGAAAAATTCTTCTTCAACAGCTGATCGGAAAAGCTACAAACTCGCCGGAGAAAAACTTGAAAAATTTTCTATGAAAGAAGAGAATGAAACGAATGAAGGATCAAAGGCACGTATTTATACCCATCGCATTAAATGCAATGGAAAAAAGAGAAATCATCACAAGCAGGCTTTTCGCGCAGAGGTCCAATAACAGGCAGACACGTTAGACAGCCCACGTGACTAAACGGCACACGCGCGGCGCGTGGCCCACTCACCTGACGGTTGTTCTACCCCAGCTGGCAAACGATGCCGATGCTCGACACGTGTACGCCCACGTTCAAACCCACCACTAACAGTTGTCCCCATGCATCAGATGCACGACACGTGGCGGCTTAGCAACTCAATAGTCACAGTAACTGTCAGACACGATCTCCAAGGCAGGTGTACCAACCGTCAGCCACGTCTTTTCAACTTCAAACATTCTCGCCTTGAATTCACACAAATTCCAAAGAGACAAATTCAATGCGGAGTAAATGCAGGCGCCAAATACGACAAAAAACAATTTTTCACAAGTTCGGACCGCGCAAACTGGCGACACGCCTATCTAGGCTCCACGCCTACGCGCCAGAACCAACTTTTTGCAAATTTATTTTTTCACAAGTTATGACTGCGCAAACTGGCCAGACGCCTATCTAGGCTCCACGCCTACGCGCCAGAACCAACTTTTTGCAAATTTATTTTTTCACAAGTTCTGACCGCGCAAACTGGCCACACGCCTATGTAGGCTCCACGCCTACGCGCCAGAACCAACTTTTTGCAAATTTATTTTTTCACAAGTTCTGACCGCGCAAACTGGCCACACGCCTATCTAGGCTCCACGCCTATGCGCCAGAACCAACTTTTTGCAAATTTATTTTTTCACAAGTTCTGACCGCGCAAACTGGCCACACGCATATCTAGGCTCCACGCCTATGCGCCAGAACCAACTTTTTGCAAAAATAATTTTTCACAAGTTCGGACCGCGCAAACTGGCCACACGCCTATCTAGGCTCCACACCTATGCGCCAGAACCAACTTTTTGCAAAAATAATTTTTCACAAGTTCGGACCGCGCAAACAGGCCTAACGCCTATCCTGGCTGCACGCCTACGCGCCAGAACGAATAGCAGGAACAGTTTTTTCCAAATACTGTAAAAAATAATAGCCCTACCCTGTTCGGACCACCTCATAGGTCCCGCATATGCTCATTCCGTCATAAGCCCACACCTTGATCACTGTGCGCGCACCAGTTGACGAAGGTCATACAAAACACACGTACACTTTGATTACATGAAAACCCAGTGACGACGGGATGTAACCTAAAATACACCTGTGACAATCGAGTCCAGCACTCCCCTACCAACGGAACTGGACTGGGGGGACTTGAAGGGATATGGTATCGAAACATTATAAATATCATACCATCGCTCAACTAGAACCGGCATCGCCTGACGTCCATCCGCCCGTTTTACGTCAGCGGAACGTCCGACATCCAACCGCCCGTTCTACGTCAGCGATGCAACTGGCATCCAACGGACGCCAGATGCAGCACTACCCGCCCGGTTTACGTCAGCGATACACCCAACGCCAGACGCAACATTGTCCTCCCGTTTTACGTCAGCGGACGCAACATACTTCAAAGCTTCCTCAGCAAGCCAAAGGAAGCTTCACCAACACAACTAGAAGATACCTTTTGGTGCAGCCTTGGGACTCACCCCTGCCCCATAAGAAATATCTCTGACGCAGCAGGCGGCCCGTCAGAGTTCCTCTCTAATCAGAGACTGCTCCCAGTCTGACGAAAACAGAAAGGATGATGACGTGGCGGCCTCTCAGCCAAGATATCTTCCTGAAAAAGCAGACTTTCTCAACCCGTCTCGAAGTCCAAGAAAGGTATGATTACTCATCGCCCTCGGCCTACCAATGGGCGGACGCCACGTGTCCGCCGACCACCAGCGTCCACTCAAGGGGCGCCACGTGTATCAATCGTCAGGACGGTAACATCCCCCCTTACCTTTTTGCTTTCTCCTTTTTATCCAAACCCACTTGCACCAAATGGGCTTAAGGACTTGGGCCGGATTATGGAGACGCCTCTACCTGGGTCGGGCCCCATTAAGGGTAGAGGATGGGCTGAGAAAGTAAGGGAGCTAGGTACTATAAAAGGAGGAGCTCCTTCTCCTTTTATTGGCATCTAAAATCTCTCATACTTTCACTCAAGAGGAATACGAACTCCTTCGTGTCTTCTTCAACCCCTTGTTTATTGTACTAACTTTTAGAGGCTCGGCTCTTCTAATCGGTAGTCTCCTAAACTCCCTGGTCTTGTCCTTATACCGTCACGTATTTTCCAAACACACTCTCTTTGCAAAATATCGTAGGATCACATACTGGATTAGCGCCTATTCGGTGATCCAGGATTCGTGTTTCTTCAGCTACAAGATGCTATCTCACCCCTCTAAACATACTATAACTCGCATGTGATCAATACAAACATGGTTTTAAAAAACTAAAATTCAATTTAAGACTATTAACCTGTACATGAATATGTCTTTACCAGGATTCTTCTTACATGTCCGATAAAATCCTACAAAGCTCTACAATGGCACTGACCAGACCTGAACAACACAATGCTATTCACAACAAAGTTATCATATATGTGGGTCATTTCTAGGTACACTTTCCAGTTTTGACACCAAAGTAAGCAACCACTACACTTTGTGTTGCATTAATATAACAATATTTTTTTTTAGTTTTGAATAATATATAACATAATCCGGTTTTTAAACTTGTCGACCGCTAAAGCAATCAATTTGATAACAATTCAATGGTCAAAATCGGTTATGAAAATTTGTAGTTCTAATATTTCCCTTCCAATGATATCTACAAAGAGATGTGGCTAGGGCTGTAAACGAACCGAACGAACACGGACAAGGCATTGTTCGTGTTCGTTTGTTAAGGAATATATATGTTCACAAACTGTTCATGAACATTTATTGAACGTGGTATTTTGTTCGTGTTTGTTTGTTAAGAAAGCGGTATTGTTTGTGTTCGTTTATTAACTCTGTACATGAACACAAATTGACATTCACGAACACACATAAGTGTTCATGAATGGAAACAAATACAGACTGACATGTATTAACTTTTGAATAAGATCAATTTCACATATTTTAAGACATTATCTTGATCAACCTAAAATATAACCTAATTACTCAAACATACCTCATACTCAACATAATAAAGTAGTGTCCCAAAAACTAAGTTCGCATCTTAAACTTGAAGTCTTCATTCATCTACCCAAAATAAATTTGAAGTCATCGAATGAACATAAAGAAACACGTTACCGAACGAACATAAATGAACGAACACGGCCTATGTTCATGTTCGTTCTTATAACTAAATGAACAAATTTTTTTGTTCGTTTTCGTTCATTTATTAAACAAACGAATACAAACGAACTTCCTGCCAAACGGTTCGCTAAAAGTTTGGTTAATTTTCAGCCCCAGATGTGGTATGTACACAAACTAGGTGGAATGATAAAATATAGTAAAAATATGTATTTTGGTGGTCGGATAAAAATATTGTTAAAATGTCAATAACATAATAATTCAAATCTATGAAATGGGTCAAACATTGAGAGGATTGGTTAAATAAGTTTTTATAAAAAAAATAAATGTTTAAACATTTTGCATAAATATTGTTTTGCAGGTATTGGGCTGTAGATAGCTGGATTAATGGATTGGTGATGGATGATGGATGCTGGGTTTAGGAGCATGTGGGCTTAGGTGCATGGATGTTGTAGCTGGGCTTCTAAGAATGCTGATGGGCTTCTGCTTGTTTACGAATGGGTGGCCTTTGGCCCAGTATGATTAATCAGTGTTAAAGGATTGCCACGCTGGCAATCCTTGTCAAACAAACACAAACGAATCTCGTTCATTGATTCCTTCTAATCCTGACCGTTCATTGCTATCAAAGAAGCACACCTTTTCAGCTATAAATAGATGCTTTCTTCGTTCACTTTATACTTTTCGATCATTCTAGATTCTCTCTGTATTCTTTACTCTCTTTCGTCTAATCAGAATTAGGGTTTGTTGTTGATTGAATCATATACGTCTTGTATTTAATTAGGGCTGTACACGAGCCGAGTCGAGCCGAGCCAGACCCAGCTCGAGCTCGAGCTCGAACTTAAACCGAGCCAGCTCGGCTCGGCTCGTTTTTCTGGCCGAGCAGAAAAGTCAAGCTCGAGCTCGGCTCGTAAATGTTCGAGCCGAGCTCGAGCTGGCTCGAGCCAGCTCGTTATATTTTTTTATTATTTTTTATTTTTTTACAAATATTTATTAAATAAAAAACAATAAAATTACACAAAATCATGTATATTTTTTTTTCTTTTTCTAAGTTATGGTTTATTTATTATGAAAAGATGGGGTAGATAGGTAGTATGAGCGGGATTTTCAAATTTTGAATTTTAAAATTAGGTTTGGAGCCAAAATATATTAGTTTCATCTATATATTAATTACACATACACAAGCCTGAGTCGAGCCATATGTCGAGCCATCGAGTCGAGCCACGAGTCGAGCCATCGAGCCGAGCCACGAGCTGAACACCCCTGGCTCGAGCTCGGCTCGATTACAAAACGAGCCAGCTCGGCTCGGCTCGAAAACAGAACGAGCCTCTTCGAGCCGAGCTTTTTTCGAGTGAGTTTCGAGCGAGCCTCGAGCCGCGAGCTTTTTGTACACCCCTATATTTAATTCTGTTTGATCTTTGTATTCTGGTGATAGGTATTGAGAGATCAGTGAGGATTATTCTTTGTTTAGGTCTGTTGTGAGACTTATAGATCTTGTTTTTGTTTTGATTCTTTCGTAATAATTTTTTTTTATTTTTCTGGTATCATGTTGTATTTCTGACAAATATGATACAAACTCGAATGTCACCTTATCCATTTATTAATATGAAAAAAAGGAATTATTTTATAAAAATATATTAAAAACTTTTCTTATAACAAAACAAGCACAAATTATCTAGTTTAATTCGTATGTCATAAAAGTTATTGTTATATTTCAGGGATTGGTTTATAAAAGTCCTTCAATAGAAAATATGGTTATCATGTTCCATTTGCTTTCTAAACTTCAAAGTCTTTGAAAGTGATAGATATTCTGTTGTGGTGGAAGAATATGGGATGGAACAAATCTTAAGATTAAACTTTAAACCTTGTGTGGTTCTAATAACACGAATTTAATCTTCATAAAATTCTAGTTATATGAAATATAAGAGTTAACACAAGCATAACTTTTCATCATCATTTTCCTTTTTTATTTTCTTTTCTTTATATCATGCATACAAAAAAAAGAGTATTATTTCAGTCAAAAATGGTGATCAATAAGGGATGAGGATGAAATTCAAATCGTTGAATTCTATTAAGTCTTGATATAAGTTGATAAGAAAATGAAAAGACATCGTAAATGAAGATACTTTGTCATGTATCATAACCAGAGCCGTGTTTACCTACGTTTTGTCACGGGACGCGGTTCACACTCGTGCGTTGTCGAGATATGCGGTTTGAACTTCGTACATATTGAAACCAAAAGACTAACATTACGGAATAAATGATTTGTTTATAATATAATTGCATTTTTAATGGATTTTATATTGTCAATTAAGAAACTATAATAACAAATTCGACATCAGTACCAGTATTAAAACGGTACTAATTAGCTTCTTACGATGAACAAAAATATCAATATACCGGTAACAAATAGGTACCGAAAGTACCCGTTCAGTAGGGTAATCGGTACCAAATATTGATTCCGAAAAAAAAAGTCACTACCAAACATAAAATAAAAAGAGGTTTTATGAAGAATAAAAAAGAAGTTAAATTACGGCACACATTAGCAATAAAGAGCCGGTGCATATTAGCAAGAAATGTGTTGCACATTAGCACTATGACATTACTAAGGTGTTTTTATAAAATTTTCCTTAGACTTTTATATTTCATTTATTGTTATATGTCTTGCTCGTGTTTTTTTTTTTAAAGGCAGACTTAGGGGCTGTTTGGTAGCCTCTTAATCAGCCTCTTAATCATTCAGGTCTGAATCATTCAACATTTAGACTGTTTGTTTCAGCATCTAAATTGAATGATTAAGTGTTGAACCATTAAAATAATAAGGGATGATGAATGATTCAGCTCTTAACCATTCATACCATCTTAATGATTCAACACTTAATCAACCAAACAACCCCTTACTCTTGTTAGATTTTCTTTAACGGTAAATTTGGATCATTGATGGATTAGTGGAGTATCATCTTGTTACCAGCGAAATTGCCTGATCATATCCATCTCCACTAGGCAATAATGCATGTACACCAATTCAGAAAAAAAAAAAAAAAAAAAAAAAAAAAACCCCAATAAATCTAGGAAAAGACCCCTTGTAGAAATCGAATTCAAGACCAAATGATTTCTAAGTCCACCCGAAAATGTTAATAGGCAATAATCTCATGTGTCTCTTGTTAGATACCTCACTAAATATGTTTGGACAATATTATGAAAAACATATTGGTTGCTGACAAGCATCAACGACTTTTTATTTTTCTTCCTTCTTGTCAAGTTATAACCTCACTGCATGATTACCATTTCTTCTTGTCAAGTTAATTATTTTTATTTTAATTTGGTGCATCAAAACTTAATAACCTACGTAATGATTTTGTAGTAAAGTGTATTTGAAATTTTGAACTCCTTTTAAATTGATGTATCTCAATATCTCATTGCAGTAAATTTTGTTTCGTTTTCAACTTTTCAACAACTTGTTAAAGTCAAAAATTACTTTCTTTTTTCTTTTGTTAGACCATTATTTGGAGTTAATGCTATCCTAGTAAGACGGGTCTCGAAGTTATTTATTATAATTATAATATAATTAAAGAGATTTTTTTCTACTAAGATAATTGAAGGGTAACGTCCCAAATGGTTCAACTTTCACAATGGTTGAATATATGATGGCAGTTCGGTATGGTAGAAATGTAGAATATGACCAATAGCAACTCATTTAAAAAAAAAAAATACAGACAAGTACACCACAATATACAACTCGCTCATTTGGAGTTTGTATATATGCCAGATTACATCACAAGTCTCGACAAACACTACAAGAAATTGGACTTTCAGCGACGAAATGGGTCAAACATATACCTATACATTAAAGACAAAGTATAAATCACACCTATAGAACATACTTGATACTATATTTATGATGTTATTATACTGTCAACTTGAAAGACAAAGTATAAATCACACCTAACCCTTTTTCAAAGAATAAATCACAAGGTAACGGGAGGTAGGGAGCCATATTATATCTATTTATTTCAAAATGGGTCAAGTTGGGTCGTAATGTACTGAACTACTAATAGAGTGATAGCTTGCCAAAAAAATAACTAATAAGGGAAATAGATCAATAGTTTAAAAGCCGCCTAACTGATCAAGTTTGTGTATTTCGACAATCACAACAAATAAACAAGATAGGGTAATGGAACCTCTACTGAGCAGAAGAGCTCAAAAGCAGACACAGGTTGATTTCTACCATAACACAGTTAATCAACCTAGCATAAACTTGCAGAGTAAACAACACCTACAAAACATGATTCATCTTTTAAACTCTATAAGAAGTATTAAAAGTATTATAAAACATACATATCAATGTTAATACATCATTGTCAATGCTCCAGCTTGCTTCTTAAAATAATAATATATACATAATTGCTATTAAACACTCATAACATACTTACAAAACCCATGTATTCAGCTTATAGAAATTCCAAAGCATGTATGTTAATATGTTATCTTTTTTGTAGTTAAACAGAACAGTTAGTGGACCTAGGCATCCGAGTACATACGTTGATTTTAGAATCCTTTACATAACTAGCGGGTTTATCATTTTACAAATTACATTTGGGGGTATTGGGTAAAAAAATCAAATTTGGTGATGTATGGTTTTGGTTTGGCGGTATCTAATAAATGTTAGCTTGATGCCGCCAAACCAGTTAGCGGTATCAAGTGAGCTTTTTCAGTGTGTCTAGATGCCGCCAAATGAAATGGAGGAGTCACCCTTGATGCCGCCAATCCAGTTAGAGGTGTCATTGATGCCGCCAATTGAGTTGGTGTGTTCTTCAATATTGCCGTCATGATCCCGCCAATCCATTTTCATGCATTCAAACCACCAAATTAAAATTAGTCTTCACCTGCAACCATGCAGTCTATAAACACACTCACAAGGTCTCTAGCATTGCATGCAATGGTCTTGTAAGTTGCAGATGATTTGATAGGCAAATAGTGTTCTTGGGAGTGTAAGAATTCAGCCTTTGAAGGTTATAAAATGGAGGGTGAGGTGAAGAAGGAGCACCACCCACATCCAAGAACACACCATCAACACTACAATCTCCATCTGAAACCTTTGAAATTTATAAAAAATCATACCAACCAAATTCCTTCCACCATGAATCAAAACATGATCTTACACCCTGGTCCCCTAAACGACGATGTGTTGTATCTGCGTGATCGACATCGTGCCTTTCACATTTTCACAAACGAGGAAAACTTCAATGCCACCATGATGGTAAAGCATAGCGATAGAGCCATATGGAAGGTACTTCGTGACCACCCTGTTGTAGGACGGGTTCGTAACCTTATCGATGCTGCAGGGTTTGGTGGTGTCATAGATTGTGGTTATCGATACGTTGACCACTCCTTGATATCAGCTTTGGTGGAACGATGGAGGCCCGAAACTCACACGTTCCACCTACCATTTGGTGAGGCTACTGTCACCTTACAAGATGTTAACGTCTTGTGGGGGTTACCTATAGAGGGAGCTGTTGTGTCTGGGGTAGATGATGGATTGTCTACTAGCGACGCAAGAGCGTTGTGCCGACGATGGTTAGGTGTTACGCCCACCGAGAGCCAAATGTCCGGCAAATCCATTTTGGGTAGTGTTATTATTGATAAACTAAAGGAGCCGTTTGTTGAAGCTGAGGCTACGGATGAAGCGTGCATTTTTCGTGCTCGTTTAATCATTTTTTATTTGATCGGTTCCACCTTATTCCCTGATAATAATAATAATAGATTAAATGTTTTTTACTTAAGATTTTTACGAGACCTCAACCGTACAACATCTTATAGCTGGGGCCTGGGGCAGTGCGGTTCTGGCTTGTTTTTACAGGCGGCTTTGTGATGCCACCCAGCCGGATAAGAAAGCCGTGACCGGGCCCATGATGTTGCTTCAAGTATGGGCATGGGAGAGGATTCGGTGTCTCGCACCACGACCATCCCAGTTTGATTATACTTGCCTGCATGGCATCCCTTTGTATTTTTTTTCTGAACACGTTTTTTAACATGTTAATTTTGTAGGTGGCGAGACCGGCGGTTAAACTTCCGGGAGGTGGCCACACACTGCCTCAAGGCATATCGTTCGCAGCTACAATCGTTGGTTGAGGACATGGTATGTTAGTAATTATTTTTAGTTTTTTGTATTAATCATGCATTTATTGTGTTTTGTTACTGACTTAAGTGTTTGTTTTTAGTTCAACTGAACCCCCTACAACTCGGTTTTGGATCGACTACCGGCCATATGCTCAAATGTGATGGAAAGCTGGAGGAGTTGTTGTCCGCTTATATGCTTCGAGATCGTTGAGCATCATTACCCTCAACGGGTTATGAAGCAATTCGGCATGGTCCAGTACATACCTCCCCAGATAACCTTAACCGTACCCACGGCTCAGCTTGAAAAACTGCATGCTTTGGGGCGGCAAGGACACAACGGGGCGGACTGGATGAGTAGGCATGAAGCCTACATCAATGCATGGAATAACCGTCGTAACACGGTTTTCCGCTCTGATCCCATAAGGACAACTTCAACAGCGCCCGGTTATATGCAATGGTATATGAGGCGTACCGTTGCATTTATTGGAAATCCGAGTGTAGCACCGGCCCCAGTTGGCGGTTTCCAAGACGACGGTGCTAGAATCCAGTTGATGGTAAAACATTTTTACGTGCCTAATTCATACATTAATTATTTTCAGTTTGCTGTTTCAAACTAATAATTTTGTTTGCAGAGGGATGCCATGGGTGATATTTACCGGTCATCTCAGGAGGCATTTAATAATCCTTAGGCATTCTCCACGCAGCTTGAGCATATACAAAACTTGGCGTTTCACAGTATGATGATGTCACACGATGTCGGACACTTACAAAATCCGACGCATCTTACCAGGGACGCCGTTGACTTGTCGGCACATGCACGGCCTCAAAGGGTGCGCCGGCGACGCGCTCCCCGTCAGGTGCCGGCAAACGTGCCGGAAAATGAAGACCAAGCTGCTGGAAGTCACTTTGACAATGACGCTGGGTTTCGTGCATCTGTTGCGGCCAGTAACAATCAGAACCAGGCCGGGGAATATGTCCCGCAATTCATGGACAGTGGATTGGACCAGATGGGAACTCCATTTGGATTGGGTGGATCATTCGTACAGGGAACTGGTGATGTTGGTGGGTCCGGTGGCAGTCAACCGGCGGGGATGGGTCCGCTAGCTAACTTTCGTGCAGGCGGAATTGGCATCGGAGATAGTTGGGTGTTTCCTTCATCACCGGGTTACGTGACGCCGGTTGGACAGGGGTTGGCACAGTTTGATCACGACCTTGTTAGTAATTTTCATTACCATGTCCCGCATAATTCGTGTGATGAAGGACCTTCAAGCCGGCCAGGACCATCGACCACACTGAATTTAAACCTCTTTCCTGATGATGAGTACGGTAATGAAGGAGCACCACCCACCAACCAACCACCCAGGAGGCAATCTGAACGTCTTATGAATCAGGGACCCTCGAACTTTCTGGACTGGTTTAACTTGTAAAAATGTCGAATTCAAGTGTGTTCTTAATTACTTGTTGTAACATTTTGATTTGCTTTATAACATTAATTATTGATTTGCTTTATAAATATATGAATATATGAATCGTTTAGCCACCTGTGATTCGAACATTGATAGGAGAAACAACCACTAAAATTAAAATCCAAATAAAAGCGTTAAACACTAAAACAAGATTACGTAATCATTTATCGGTGGCCCGAAAACGGCTCGGAGGTGTTTTTTTCAAAACCCACACTATGTTGAAAACGGGCCAGGCTGCCCTCTTTGGGCCTCTGTGCAGCCTGGCTGGGCCTGCCGGACAGGTAACCGGACTGACGGACGCGTTGCCCTTGGGTAACACACGGGCGTCGCACGAAGTCCGGGCAGTTTTCGGGTCTCCAGGGCCTGATCCCGGTGGCCCGAAAACGGCTCGGAGGTGTTTTTTTTCAAAACCCACACTATGTTGAAAACGGGCCAGGCTGCCCTCTTTGGGCCTCTGTGCAGTCTGGCTGGGCCTGCCGGACAGGTAACCGGACTGACGGACGCGTTGCCCTTGGGTAACACACGGGCGTTGCATGAAGTCCGGGCAGTTTTCGGGTCTTCGGGGCCTGATCCCAGTGGCCCGAAAACGGCTCGGAGGTGTTTTTTTTCAAAAACGGCTAGGAGGGATAGATTTATTTAAATCAAATAATAACACACAGACTTTCCATTTTTGGAATGTCTCAAACAAATAATACAAATTTGATAGATTTATTTAAAACAAATATTACAAATTTATTTAACAATTGTTTTTCAAAACTAGTCACTCAAATTATACAATCTACGGATTTACAAGACAATATATTTTCCGAGATCATTTATTCCAATATTCTACCACCGTTTCTTGTTGCAGAGTTCATTCAGTTTTTGTTTCGCACCTTCAATCACAATTGCTTTGTTGAAATCAACAATAGCTTGTGTTGTGCACCCAGAAACTTCTCTTTTCCAGTCAGCGGGAACTCAGGACCGCATTCAGATTCAAACCCATCTGAATTTGATCCAGGAGAACATGGTTCTACCTGTTGAATATGTGTACCAAATCTACAGGTACCCAATGTTCAAACCAGCCTGCCATACCAAAGTAGTACGGTGAAGAATCGCAGCATCCGTTGCCGGACAGGTCGCTAATGACGTGATGTGATTCATCAACACCGGATGGCATGGGTTTGCCTGGAAAGTAGACCCGTGTGACACCCGACAAATTCTGGTTAACAACGTTGTCTAGATGGAAGTCTACCTTAGCGAGTCACGCGTATATTGTACTTAACTGGGTTAGTTAAGTCGGGTTATGGTTCGGGAACTATTGGTTTAGTCTAGAGGATCATTGGATGTTGGTCTAGAGGTTATTAGATGTCGGTCCTTAACCAAGTGTACAAACGGTGACGATCGGTAGGATCGTCAGGGCATACGGAACATACGAGTCTCGAGTCCCGGGAATTGGTGAACGAGTGTGAATATATGTATTTACTTGTGTTATGTGTTTATAATCATTATGTGACTTGTCGGTACGTTAATATGTGTTAACATATGTTAAAACGGGGTTTAACGCGCAAAACACACGAAACAGGCCCATATAGGCGATCAGGTTAGCCCAATCGCCTATATGTGGTGCGACTGGGGATCATGTGGTGCGACTGGGGACTGATCGCATGACTGTTCATGCGATTAGGCCCCGATCGCATGAACTTATACGCGATTAGGCTTCCTGATCGCGTGTAAAGCTGCATAATCGCATGTTACGTGCTGGACGACTAAAAACGACTATAAATACCATACTTGACCTCATAAACTTCATTATACAAACCCTAGTCGTCCCATAACCCGCCCCAACACATAAACAACCTCTGGAAGGCGATTTTTGATCAAAACACAAGGTTTCAAGCTTGAATCATCATTCTTTCATAATCCTAAGGTTTGGTTTTCATCCACAAATCTTTATAAACGTTTTTAATCAATCCCTAATGGTCCAGACCTGTTCTTAAACGAAAAAGCTTTCTGAAAATCATTAATAAGGGTTGTTAATCGGATTATAACTAATATACATGCGTTATGGGTGTGTATGATTAGAAAGCTAGGATTTTTATGATTCATGATGATGGATTGATATGTTATTTTGTTAGATCAGAATTGATATTGATAGTATGATGATAGAAATCTGAGTAATTGATTATTAGGGTTATTGTTATGCATGTTAGTATGATGATTGCATGCTATGTGTATGGTGTTTGGATTACTTGGTTGCATGCAGGACTGATTATACGAGGTTAAACGAAGGATTTTGGTTGAAACATGTTTAGGATAGTGTTTGGGATGATATTGGGTAGTTACACACGTTCTGGATCTGATTTGGAGCGTTAAACGCGCGAAAAACTGGAACAGCAAGGTTACAGGCGATTAGCATTGCTAATCGCCAGTTTTACATGCAATCAGGGCCAAATCGCATGAGTTTTCATGCGATCAGCCCCAAATCGCATGAGTTTTCATGCAATCAGCCCTGATCACGTGAACTTACATGCAATCAGCCCTGATCACGTGAACTTACATGCAATCAGCCCTGATCACGTGAACTTACATGCAATCAGCCCTGATCACATGAACTTATATGCAATCAGCCCTAATCACGTGAACTTATATGCAATCAGCCCTAATCACGTGAACTTATATGCAATCAGTCCTAATTGCTAGTTTACGTTTCCTAATCGCGTGTACTACTGTTGTAAGTGTAAATTAGCATTTCGAGACCCGATTTGACATGTAGTAACATGCTAGGAACCTCGTAACATATATGGTAACTTGGTAACATATGTTTGGATGTAATTCGGTGATACGTGAACTATGTGCTATAACTTGTTGTGCGTTAACGTATGTTAAGTGTAATTGCGTTATTGTATGTTTTGGAGCGTAAACATAACACGGGGAGTCTCGGGTCACCAATGGGATGTCGAGTCTTGTACTTTGGGTCAGTTAAACAGTCACGGTGTTTTCAAACAAACTTGGTTATGGTCTGGACATCTAGGGACTAATTAACCTGCGGGTTATTAGTCTAAGTACTTGTAACTGTCATATGTTAGGTCGCCGCTTACGGGACTAGCATAGCAGCTGGGTTTACTCGGGTTAAGGAGTAACGCAACTTAAGGTGAGTTTACGGCCCCTCTTTTAAACTGGTTTCATATTTTCGGGGGAGAAAACATGTGTTAAAACGATTATTTGGTAACTACTGTCATACTATGGGTTTCCATTGTGTACTACACGATCTTTGGAAGTCCCGGGGGGAACCATGAATGTGCGGGTTTGCACAACGGGGAAATGTGAATAGCGCTATTGGGAGTGACCAACCCCGCTTGTCGGCTTGGAGGGCCGGGCGAGTGCATATTGTCTCAAACAGGAACAACAGGAACAATTGGTACTTTTCGGGCATAACATCTGATATTCGAGTTAGTAATGGTTTTCCAATCGTGGTAGTAACAAAACGTACGCCTAGCTAGCGTATACTGGTTTTCGATTTGTTATAGTATGGACAGGTGGACTTGGTACTTGGATACAAAACCTGTAAACTCACCAGCATTTTTGTGCTGACGTAAACTTTTACATGTTTTCTCAGGTCGCTAAGGTAGCACGACTGGACTAGGGTGCACGCGTCTGCACGGCGTCTAACTAGGGTTGCATGGTCTTTTGAACGTTGAACTATTATTTCATTGTTGAGATACTGTTTTTGAATAAGCTTCCGCTGTAAACGGGATTTTAAACTATGTTTTGAAATTGCATTTATATTCATTTAGACTTGTTTATTGTGATCGTTGGTTTGGATCCTGGTTTGTCATGCGCCTCGCGGTAAAACTCCGCAAGTGGATTTTGAGGGTGTGACAGATTGGTATCAGAGCCAATGGTTATAGTGAACTAGGACTGCATGTAGAGTCTAGTCTATAGCCGAGTCGCACACACTAGACGATCACATGGTACTAAACATTATAGTGGTTTACGTATGGTCTTGTCGGGGTGTCTCTAAATCGTTGGTCTTTCTATGTTACATCATCCGTTCTACCTTAGGTTGGGTTACTTGTTTTCTAGGCAGTGTAGTCTATTGGAGTAACTCGTGTGCTCTTGAGATTTGTCCAAGGCTCGGACATCTCCCTTTCGCACTCCAATAGAAACACTTGTCATAAACTACCGTAGTATTACGGTGTGTAGCTAAGAGTCTATGTTCGGTGATTTGAATTTTGAACTAGGAGAACACTTGGAGGACCATGTAGAGCGGTTTATCATTTTGGGTGCACACAAAATCATAAACCGAAATGCATGGAAGCCCTAGTGAACTCTGGGTTTGAGGGGATAGTCCTGGATTGGATCTAGCGTTGATCTTGTGAACATTAGTGGTTATCTTTAACTGCGAAACTAAATTTTTCTCGTTCTTTTCTGCCAGAATCATGTCTGGAGTACGAGGAGGACGTGGAGGTGGTCGCAATGGCGGGCGTGGTGGTGGTCGCGGTGGTGCTGGTGGTCGTGGTGGAGGTATTAACCTATCGCAGGCTGATCTGAACAACTTGCTCCAAGCTGCCTTTCAGTTAGGGCACAACGGTGGTGGTAAGTTGATTTATCCATTTTCTTTTGCCTCATTGGTGAACCTTGTTTACGTATTTCGTGGTTTCTCATACGTTTCATTTCAGGTGGTCCTGTTGACCCACCCCCACCCACGTGCACCTACAAGATGTTCCGGGACTGTAAGCCCCAGGAATTCTCTGGCACTGAGGGTGCGGTGAGCCTGCTTAGGTGGTTGGAGAAAGTGGAGTCAGTATTTCTGATGTGTAACTGTCTCCCAGAAGATCGGGTAAAGTATGCTGCTGCATTATTCCAGGATGTGGCATTGACTTGGTGGAATGGCATCACCCAGAATATGGGTATTGGGGAGGCATATGCTATGCCATGGGAGAATTTTGTGCAGTTGCTGAAGCGTGAGTATTGTCCGAGGGAAGAAGTACAGAAGCTGGAGCATGAGGTGTGGAACCTCAAGATGACTGGGTCGGAAATTGAGAAGTATACTGTGAGGCGGAATGAGCTGGCAGTGCTGTGTCCCGATCTGCACGTGCCAGAATACCGTAGGATTGAACACTATGTCTCAGGGTTAGTACCGGAAATTGCAGGGTTAGTGGCTGCGGGGAATCATCCTACGTATGCAGAGGTAGTTCGATCGGCCCATAGGATGACCAACTTAAAAGTGAATGAGGGTATTTTGCCTGCGAAGGGTTCAACTGTTAAGGCCCCAGAGAGCAACAAGCGCAAGTGGGAAAGTGACGGGAAGGGGTCTGGGTCAGCACAGCAGGGTAAAAGGTTTGATAATGGTGGTTCATCTTCTTCGGGTAACAAACAGGGTGGTTATGCGGGAAAACTACCCAAATGCAACAAGTGTGGACGCCATCATCAAGGGAACTGCGACAGTAACCGTTGTCACCGCTGCCAGCGAATTGGGCATTATGCTAAAGATTGTTGGGTTACACTTCCATCGACTCAGGCTCCGACTACTAACTCAGCTTCGACTACTCAGGGGACGACAGGAAAACAAGGATGCTACAACTGTGGTGACACTGGGCATTACAAGAAGGATTGCCCAAAACTGAAGCAGGGTGGAAACAACAGTAATGGGAACAACGGGGGCGGCGGCAGAAATGCACGTGCCTTCGTCATTGGAGCCGCTGAGGCTAGACAGGACCCTGACACAGTCACCGGTACGTTTCTTCTCAATAATCGTTCTGTTAGCGTGTTATTTGATTCTGGTGCCGACAAGAGTTTTGTATCCATGGATGTTAGTCGACTGCTAGATGTAGAACCCGTACCATTAGAGACCAAGTATATTATTGAGTTAGCTGACGGGAAAACGATTGAAGCTACTAGTGTCCTTCGGGAGTGTCAATTAGAGTTGTCGGGTTTATCGTTCCCCATCGACCTTATGCCGGTACCTTTGGGTAGTTTTGACGTTGTGGTAGGAATGGATTAGTTATCTTTGTATCGCGCGGAGATCGTCTGTTACGATAAGGTTATTCGGATTCCTCTCCCTGATGGAGAATTTCTTTCTGTGTATGGTATCAAGGGTGGTGTTCCGCTAAACATCATCTCTAGCATGAAAGCCCTTAAGTGTCTTCGAAAGGGTTATCCAGCCGTTTTGGCACTTTTATCTGTTTCCTCTGGTGATGAAAAGAAGATCGACGACATTCCGGTGGTACGCGAGTTTCCTGATGTTTTTCCCGATGATTTATCTGGTCTTCCTCCTCATTGTCAAGTCGAGTTCGGTATTGATCTTGTACCAGGGGCTGCTCCTATTGCTCGGGCCCCCTACCGTCTTGCACCTCCCGAGATGCAGGAATTGTCTAGTCAGTTACAGGAACTCTTGGACAAGGGTTTCATCCGACCAAGTTCTTCCCCTTGGGGAGCCCCGATTTTATTTGTTAAGAAGAAGGATGGGAGTTTCCGATTGTGTGTAGACTACAGAGAACTGAACAAATTGACCGTCAAGAACCGTTATCCTCTTCCACGTATTGATGATCTATTCGACCAGCTTCAGGGTTCTAGTTATTATTCCAAGATCGATTTGAGGTCCGGTTATCACCAGCTGCGCGTCAGGGAGGCTGACGTTGCAAAGACTGCTTTTCGAACACGTTATGGCCATTTCGAATTCTTGGTCATGCCTTTCGGTCTCACGAACGCACCGGCGGTTTTCATGGACTTGATGAACCGCGTCTGTAAACCATATTTGGACAAATTCGTCATTGTATTTATTGATGATATTCTGATCTACTCCAAGAACGAGACCGAACACGAGGAACATCTGCGGTTAGTTTTGGAACTCTTGCGACGGGAACAACTTTACGCTAAGTTCTCAAAGTGTGACTTTTGGTTACGCGAAGTTCAATTCCTAGGACATGTGGTTAATGAACTAGGGATTCATGTCGATCCAGCTAAGATCGAAGCGATCAAGGACTGGGGAGCACCAAAGACGCCAACTGAGGTGCGACAATTCCTAGGCCTTGCGGGCTACTATCGTCGTTTCATTCAGGGGTTCTCGAAGATTGCTCAACCCCTCACCACTCTCACTCAGAAGGATAGGAAATTCGACTGGGGTGAACCACAAGAGTCAGCGTTTGAAGAACTGAAGTCTAAACTGTGTTCTGCTCCTATTTTGTCTTTACCTGAGGGTCCTGATGATTTCGTTGTCTACTGTGATGCTTCTATTCATGGTCTCGGTTGCGTATTGATGCAACGCGAGAAAGTGATCGCGTATGCTTCTCGTCAACTTAAGGTGCACGAGAAGAACTACACCACCCATGACTTGGAGTTGGGTGCCGTGGTATTCGCGTTGAAAATTTGGAGACATTACTTGTACGGTACCAAATGCACCATCTACACCGATCACAAGAGTCTCCAACACATTTTCGACCAACAACACTTGAACATACGGCAGCGTCGTTGGATTGAACTTTTGAACGACTACGATTGTGCCATAAAGTACCATCCTGGCAAGGCGAATGTTGTAGCAGACGCCTTGAGCAGGAAGGAATCAACTAAACCTCGTCGTGTTCGGGTGTTGCAACTCACCATTCATTCATCACTACCTGATCAACTCCGTTCTGCCCAGTTAGAAGCTTTGAAGGAGGAAAACCTTAAAGCTGAAACTATGCACGGTGCCGACAAGCACCTCGAGCGAAGGCCTGATGGCCTGCACTATTTCGCAGAACGCATATGGGTTCCTTTATTCGGGGGACTACGGGAGCTTGTCCTTGATGAGGCTCATAAGTCCCGGTATTCTATTCATCCTGGTTCGGATAAAATGTACCAAGATCTGAAAGTGTTTTACTGGTGGCCAAACATGAGGTCGGACATAGCCTCATACGTGAGCAAATGCTTGACCTGTGCTAAGGTCAAGGTAGAATACCAGAAACCGTCGGGTCTCTTGCAACAACCTGAAATTCCGGAATGGAAATGGGAACGGATTACTATGGATTTTGTCACACAACTTCCTAAGTCACCAAGCGGGAATGACAAGATATGGGTGATTGTCGATCGGTTGACGAAATCAGCTCATTTTCTTGCTATTAAGGAGACCGACACCATGGATCGTTTGGCTCGTCTTTACTTGAAAGAAGTTGTTTCTAAGCACGGGGTACCAGTTTCTATTATCTCGGATCGTGACTCCCATTTCACTTCTCACTTCTGGAAGTCCTTGCACAAGGCTTTGGGTACCCAACTAGACATGAGTACGGCTTATCATCCACAGACTGACGGTCAGAGTGAGCGTACAATTCAAACTTTAGAAGACATGCTTCGGGCGTGTGTGATCGATTTTGGCAAGGGTTGGGAAGCTCATCTACCGTTAGTAGAATTATCGTACAATAACAGTTATCACACGAGCATCAAGGCGGCTCCGTTCGAAGCACTGTACGGACGGAAATGCCGTTCTCCTCTTTGTTGGGCTGAAGTGGGTGAGAGCCAACTCACTGGGCCTGAACTAGTGTACGAAACTTCGGAAAAGATCGTACATATTCGTAATCGGTTGGCAGCGGCACGGGACCGGCAAAAGAGTTATGCCGATCAGCGTCGCAAACCATTGGAATTCCAAGTCAATGACAAGGTACTTCTAAAAGTCTCACCGTGGAAGGGCGTCATACGCTTTGGGAAGCGTGGCAAACTCAACCCGCGGTATGTCGGCCCATTTACGATCCTGGAACGGATTGGGCCGGTGGCATATCGTCTTGATTTACCGACGGAGCTCGGTAACGTACATAACGTCTTCCACGTGTCAAACTTGAAGAAGTGTCTGGCTGACGAGTCTCTCATCGTTCCATTAGAAGAGATCAAGGTTGATGATCGTCTTCGGATTGTGGAAGAACCTGTGGAGATCCTTGATTACAAGATTCGTAGCCTGCGTCACAGCAAGATTCGTATCGTTAAGGTTCGGTGGAACTCGAACCGGGGACCGGAATATACGTGGGAACGGGAGGATCAGATGAAGTCTAAGTATCCTCATCTTTTTCCTAAGGAAGCGTTCGAGTCGAGACATGTCTCTTCGGCAGCTGAATGAATCTCGGGGCGAGATTCCTTTTAACGTGGGGATGATGTGACAACTCGGGTAAATCTCTCTTTTGGTTTCTATCTTTTGTTTGTTCCTTCGTTATTTCTTTTGTTCTTTTGGTACTTGTGCAATTTTCGGGACGAAAATTCTTTTAACGTGGGGATGATGTGACACCCGGCAAATTCTGGTTAACAACGTTGTCTAGATGGAAGTCTACCTTAGCGAGTCACGCGTATATTGTACTTAACTAGGTTAGTTAAGTCGGGTTATGGTTTGGGAACTATTGGTTTAGTCTAGAGGATCATTGGATGTTGGTCTAGAGGTTCATTAGATGTCGGTCCTTAACCAAGTGTACAAACGGTGACGATCGGTAGGATCGTCAGGGCATACGGAACATACGAGTCTCGAGTCCCGGGAATTGGTGAACGAGTGTGAATATATGTATTTACTTGTGTTATGTGTTTATAATCATTATGTGACTTGTCGGTACGTTAATATGTGTTAACATATGTTAAAACGGGGTTTAACGCGCAAAACACACGAAACAGGCCCATATAGGCGATCAGGTTAGCCCAATCGCCTATATGTGGTGCGACTGGGGATCATGTGGTGCGACTGGGGACTGATCGCATGACTGTTCATGCGATTAGGCCCCGATCGCATGAACTTATGCGCGATTAGGCTTCCTGATCGCGTGTAAAGCTGCATAATCGCATGTTACGTGCTGGACGACTAAAAACGACTATAAATACCATACTTGACCTCATAAACTTCATTATACAAACCCTAGTCGTCCCATAACCCGCCCCAACACATAAACAACCTCTGGAAGGCGATTTTTGATCAAAACACAAGGTTTCAAGCTTGAATCATCATTCTTTCATAATCCTAAGGTTTGGTTTTCATCCACAAATCTTTATAAACGTTTTTAATCAATCCCTAATGGTCCAGACCTGTTCTTAAACGAAAAAGCTTTCTGAAAATCATTAATAAGGGTTGTTAATCGGATTATAACTAATATACATGCGTTATGGGTGTGTATGATTAGAAAGCTAGGATTTTTATGATTCATGATGATGGATTGATATGTTATTTTGTTAGATCAGAATTGATATTGATAGTATGATGATAGAAATCTGAGTAATTGATTATTAGGGTTATTGTTATGCATGTTAGTATGATGATTGCATGCTATGTGTATGGTGTTTGGATTACTTGGTTGCATGCAGGACTGATTATACGAGGTTAAACGAAGGATTTTGGTTGAAACATGTTTAGGATAGTGTTTGGGATGATATTGGGTAGTTACACACGTTCTGGATCTGATTTGGAGCGTTAAACGCGCGAAAAACTGGAACAGCAAGGTTACAGGCGATTAGCATTGCTAATCGCCAGTTTTACATGCAATCAGGGCCAAATCGCATGAGTTTTCATGCGATCAGCCCCAAATCGCATGAGTTTTCATGCAATCAGCCCTGATCACGTGAACTTACATGCAATCAGCCCTGATCACGTGAACTTACATGCAATCAGCCCTGATCACATGAACTTATATGCAATCAGCCCTAATCACGTGAACTTATATGCAATCAGCCCTAATCACGTGAACTTATATGCAATCAGTCCTAATTGCTAGTTTACGTTTCCTAATCGCGTGTACTACTGTTGTAAGTGTAAATTAGCATTCCGAGACCCGATTTGACATGTAGTAACATGCTAGGAACCTCGTAACATATATGGTAACTTGGTAACATATGTTTGGATGTAATTCGGTGATACGTGAACTATGTGCTATAACTTGTTGTGCGTTAACGTATGTTAAGTGTAATTGCGTTATTGTATGTTTTGGAGCGTAAACATAACACGGGGAGTCTCGGGTCACCAATGGGATGTCGAGTCTTGTACTTTGGGTCAGTTAAACAGTCACGGTGTTTTCAAACAAACTTGGTTATGGTCTGGACATCTAGGGACTAATTAACCTGCGGGTTATTAGTCTAAGTACTTGTAACTGTCATATGTTAGGTCGCCGCTTACGGGACTAGCATAGCAGCTGGGTTTACTCGGGTTAAGGAGTAACGCAACTTAAGGTGAGTTTACGGCCCCTCTTTTAAACTGGTTTCATATTTTCGGGGGAGAAAACATGTGTTAAAACGATTATTTGGTAACTACTGTCATACTATGGGTTTCTATTGTGTACTACACGATCTTTGGAAGTCCCGGGGGGAACCATGAATGTGCGGGTTTGCACAACGGGGAAATGTGAATAGCGCTATTGGGAGTGACCAACCCCGCTTGTCGGCTTGGAGGGCCGGGCGAGTGCATATTGTCTCAAACAGGAACAACAGGAACAATTGGTACTTTTCGGGCATAACATCTGGTATTCGAGTTAGTAATGGTTTTCCAATCGTGGTAGTAACAAAACGTACGCCTAGCTAGCGTATACTGGTTTTCGATTTGTTATAGTATGGACAGGTGGACTTGGTACTTGGATACAAAACCTGTAAACTCACCAGCATTTTTGTGCTGACGTAAACTTTTACATGTTTTCTCAGGTCGCTAAGGTAGCACGACTGGACTAGGGCGCACGCGTCTGCACGGCGTCTAACTAGGGTTGCATGGTCTTTTGAACGTTGAACTATTATTTCATTGTTGAGATACTGTTTTTGAATAAGCTTCCGCTGTAAACGGGATTTTAAACTATGTTTTGAAATTGCATTTATATTCATTTAGACTTGTTTATTGTGATCGTTGGTTTGGATCCTGGTTTGTCATGCGCCTCGCGGTAAAACTCCGCAAGTGGATTTTGAGGGTGTGACAACCCGCCTAAAGAGCCCGTTGGAATGTCCAGCTTTGGTAGACTAGAGGTTCAGACTACCAACGACAACTAACTCTCTAATATTTTAAACTAAAGTATCAATGTTGCATTCTACACGTGTTATACCACGTGTGGATGTAACATCGATCCAAGTAGTTTAATGTGGATGTAACACCGATCCAAAGACACCGCTTTTTTGGACCCCAGAAAAGCGATGCCAAGCAGGGGATGAAACGGCAGACGATGCTGTTAAGCATGACTCATCCCCGCCGAAAACAGTTAAAACTACATGTGAATGTAACATCGACCCAATATCAATAAAAAACCATACCCTCCAGAACAATTGCAGGAAAAATATTATATCTCATATTGGGGGGGTTTATTGTGGTTATAATGTATTTTGTATAGGTGTGGAATGGGATGGAGAGAATGGGCAGAGGGCTTATATAAGAAATGAAGCTTAGAACTCAATTGGCGGCATCAATGTATAGAACTCAAATGGCGGCTTCAATGTATATAAATGAATTGGCGGCATCAAGGTTTGGTTAATTAGATGCCGCCAAACCAAAACCATACATCACCAAATTTGATTTTTTCCCCCAATACCCCCCAAATGTAATTTGTAAAATGAAAAACCCCCTATTTATACAAAGGATTCTTGATTTTATGATAAAAGTTTGAGGAATTATTGGTGACCAAAAATTATGATAGCTGTATACTAAACAACAATTTCAAACAAAATTAAATAAAATTATAGAATTAACCCATGAATTAGCGTATAGAAATTCCAAAGCATGTACACCAAACAACAATTTCAAACAAAATTAAACAATATGAAAGCAAATGAAAGAAATATTCAACAAAAGAAGTTTAATAACAAGAAAAGTAAAACTATAAACACTGAAAGAATATTAACCTAAAACTACGAACATATGCCACAAATACAAAATTCGACACTCAAATCTACAATAAATACTGTTAGGTTCATTATTCATACCGTTCTTGGCGAGCTCCGAGAGGATATGGTGCGGATTCGAACAGCTGGGTGGGGAGGAAGGTTTTTGGAAGAATGGTGGGAAGCAGGGTTTTGGAAAGAATGGGGAAAAAGTTTTGGCTCTAGTGTTTTAACCTAGGAAAACCCTTTAGAGGGGAACTTTAGTCGCAATAGGTAGAGGTAAAAAAAATCTTTATTTCTTTTCCTATTTTTCTTACCGTATAGCATAATAAAAATGGAAAAGAAAATTGTTTTTATTTATGGATACAACATTTCGTCGCAATAGAATTTTCGTGAAGTGCTAAATTTTCCCTCTAACCCGCCAATACCTATAACAATGACTTTTCCTCGCTATAGGGTAAAAAAATCAAAAAATTCTGAAAACATTTTAGCTGCTAAATTTTGTCGCGATAGACTGACCTATTGCAACGAAACATTTCGTCGCTAAAAGGGTCATCCCAATAGACCAAATTTCTTGTAGTGAAACACTTACTCTCAAGTCTCAAGTCGTAATTTGGTCACTAATCGATGTTGCTTTGTGCTAGAGCTATATATTATCACTAGGTTAGAGCCCCGTGGGTACCCACGGTGCAAACCAAAGTAAATTAAAAATTAAAAAGTAATATTAAACTAATAGTTTTATGCTTTGAAGTTGAGTGTGCATAAAGCAATGAATATATGTAAGATTATATTAACATGCAATTCCAAACCAAAAAAACATCTTATCGACTAAATAAAATTAAACGACTTTTATAAGGGTTCAACTAAAAGATCCAATTATTCTTCTTGTTAAGTTGATGGTGTTTCTCCAGATATGCAACCTAAAAGTAGTAGCAAGCAGTTGTAGATGAGGTTATGCAAAGAAATTTTAAGTCATTAAGCTTTGTTTGGTAATCTAATCATAAGTGAATAAGAATAATAATAATAATATTATTTACAATTTCCCAATGAAAATAAACTGCCTACTCAATAATTCGAAGGACTACCAGACATCAAGTATCAATGCACACAATATATGAAGTTGAGCAAAATGGTTAGGTAACAATATATGCTTGTTGTAGCCAATACTGGACATTGGAGTGGATGCCCCTTATCTTCCACCCATGTGAAGTGCATTCACAATTTGCTTTTACACAATCACTCGATAGTCTGAACCAAAGCAGTTTGAAGTTAGTTTAAAATCAGTGTGAACAAAGTAACTCCTGATTAAAAATTATATGTTAAATGGGTCAATTGATGTGTCACCAACGATTAAATCTAGTATACAATAAACTTAGTTAAAAAAGAAACGGGTCAAATGGGTTAAAGATGTTACAAGTCTTTTAAAGCGCAATATTTTCTACCACTCATTAATAGGGCAAACTATCAATTGTGGATGTAGTTTTTGAAAAGTTGGGACAGAAAACGTTATCAAGACTTACATACAGGTTAGTTATTTCTCCTATAAGTTACCTGTTTAAAAGAGCAGAGTTTTTTCGCTTCCAAAATTGGAAAAAGAAGACTGCCCATGAATCCAGAAACAACAATGATCTGCAAAAACAAAGGCAGAACACATAATTATTAAAGATTTTAGTCTCTCGGTTAGTCATGAAGTTGCATAAAGAAAGTGGCATACCCAAACCAACTGATTGCACAATAATTTGAAATGCGCATAGGAAAAATAACCACTTCGAATACATTCCAAGGAAAGCAAATATGTAGCAATCTATGGCAAAATCCGAAAAGAACAAAACAAAATATAATATATTAGCATTCTTAACTAATTTTCTGTATTAAGCAAATTACTTAAAACCACGACTATTTTACCTTGGCTCCATAGTAAGCATGTATATCATCAAGGGGTAGATACTTAAGGTCCCGCAAATTCAGAGCCTAACATTTCAAAAGTCGTTTTTTCTTCGTATCATCTACACAAACACAAACACAAACACAACACATGTCACTTATAAAACCATGATGACAATTGATACCATGGATTTCCTAAGCTTCGTCTAACATCTTTACAGTTGGATTTTAAAACAACAGCTTGATTACTCTTTTTGATCTTCAAAGCATTTATAGTAATATAAGAAAAAATCCATAAAAATGAATAGTCTTCTTGTTATGTTCAAGTGAACTGTAAAACTTTGAGACATCTGTAGACTAATTAATGCCATAGTGGAAATGAACTTCAATATAAAAGGCAATTACTTGGTGACAATTTTTAAAATACTTTAATAGTTATAATTTATATATATAGCACTTCTTTACTATCATAGATCACTAATAGTCTCACCCTTAGAAGACATCCTGGTTTAAGTGTGTGTTATAATATTAAGTTCCTATTTAGAGTCGTCTTTTCAAAGCTTTTAAAAGAATGAAAAAAAAGTCCTAAAACATATATAATAGTGATGAATACACAGTATAAAACTTCTTTTATTTTCCTATCTCATGCGAATACTAAATAACGGTTTAAACTTTTACCTCCCACACAACATTCAAGAATCACCTCATCTTGGACAAGATTTTTGCTGCATGGAGAAGATAATTTCAGGCAAAAACATCATACAGAGTGAAGCTTACTTGAGTCAGCCCTGCGACAACCTACAAATAAAACAAAATCAAGACGTTGAAATGATCTATAGACATAACTATATATCAAATCACAAAAACTATAAAAAATACAACTGCAGCAGCATGAATGCAATTACCAGCCCACTTTTTGTAAGTCAAACTTTCTCCAAATGTCCCAAGTCAAATCTGTCTTCTTCGCTCTCGCTTTGACCCATAAGAAACTCATCACCTTAATTTCACCAATAGTTCTTTGAACCGACGCTTCTTTGTTTTCAAAAGCCGCTTCATTTCTGGATTTCCATATCGACCAAACCGTGGTGAGAGATATCGCATACAACACCTTCCTCCATTTGTCCAACCCGTTTACATAGTTATGTATCTCAATAATGTCTTTAAAACTGAATGCGTTTATAGGCTGAATTCTGCACCATTGAGCCACCACAGTCCAAATAACCTGCGCAAATCCACATGCTACGAATATTTGCTCCACCGTCTCGTCGTGTTCTCTGCATATTGGGCATACTATCGACGGCACCCCAATGTTCCTCCGCATCAGCTTCGTGCGTGTCGGCAATCGATTCAAATCAGCTCCCCAAATTCTTCCTAGAGATCGTCTTGTCGACGGTGGCACCCCTCCTTATACGTTCACGATTATAGCGAGCGGAATTTGTCCACCAGTCAGCTTTGGACTTCACATACCTGAGAACCATGTTCTCAATCAGGACCGGCAAACCAGGGACCTGTAAACACAAATGTCATATGAGAATAACAGAACACTAAAGGATTGTACACGTTAAATAATTTATTTTTCTCATGATAGTACCTTCCAGGGATATTTGCCTTCCAACAACGCCATGCTTCGCTCAGGTGCTGTAAAATGATCCTTGATTTGTTTTGCCTAATTCCCTCTAAGAGATCATAAGAAGCAAAGTTGTATTACAACAGATCTAAAAACATAGCAATATAGTAAAACATATCTGAAAACATAGTCCTAAACTAAACCACATAGCAATCCGATATACTACAAAACAGATCTGAAAACAATCTATTAAAACAGATCCGTTCAAACATTAAGAATATTATAGAAAATTGCATACCTTTGACGAATTGATGCCTCGATGTTCAACCCTAAATCAACAACGTGAAAGACTGAACCCTAAAAAAACATATCAAAATTAAAAACCTTAAACATCGACGGTATTAGGATGCGTATAACAGAAAATACATATAAAGCAACAGAAACGAAACAATTAAAATGAGATTAAAGTATAATGAAAAAATGCTTACATTGGATGAACTGAAGTAAGAAAAATTGTTTGGATGAGAATAGAGCAAATGCAGTAGAAGAAGTTCTCGTATTCATTTTGAAAACACAAATAATACCTGAACTAAATATGTTCTTCAAATCCTCTATACCTCTATAGAGGGACAATTGTTACCTGCCAACCAAGCCAAGAAATACGCGACGACAACCTTCATTCTGCAACAACAATTGAAGTGAAACATGATCAATAAAAATAAATAAATTGGAATCCAATCCTACCTTTGATTTTAAACTAACTTCTCTTCTTCTAGCAATTGACGTTTCCTCCAACTTCTTCAAGAAATGTATTAAAGCAAACAAATTTCTTTAAAATAAATACTTTTACATGTTTTATATGGTAAACATAGTGTACCTCTTTTCGTCTTTAAGCTCTTTTGTTACTTTTCAAAGCTAACGAAGTTAGATCTAGTATTGGTGTTATGTCCATCTGTTGGAGCTGGTTACCTCAAGGTATATTATCTTCACTTCTTTATAATCTTCATTTCAATACTCCCCCCTATGGTGAAATATGTTGTTGACAATAAACAATTTGAGGTGGCATATTTTAAATAAATTATTTCTGTCTAGAAAACGACTCTGAGCATCAAGTGTGGTACCAATTTGGTCAACAGATACTTCAGCAACAACTAACCTAAAAACTAATATCTTATTTCACACATGAGATACAAACCTCAAACCTAACATCAGAGCATAAATACATTGCCATGGAATGCTATAATATGAACATGTTTTGATAGTTACCTTATTCGGCAGGCGAGACAGATCAGGGGTTGCAGATAAACGAAATATTGCCTGGTCTGACTACAAATGGGGTGTTTTTGCTAGTCACAACAGCAGTGAGAACATCTGCAAATGTTATCCGAACTTATTAAAATCAAAAGCAAAAGCAAAACATGTTCATAAACACCCTTACTTTACCAACACTTCATTTACTAAATTTGTGAAGCTCACCTCTCATCATATCGCCATAGACAGCGTCAGCCATGGCATACACATGCGGGTTGTCCAAAATCTTCTCTCTGTAAGCCGTGATAACATCACTTCAAGAACTATATGGCATATTCATCCTATATCTGAGATATTACAATAGCTTATTCATTAAGTGTTTTCTGGATATAAAAAAATAGTTGTCTCAAATGACATAAATATTGCTAGAGTTCATAACAAAAACAATACTAACATAATATATAAATATACATAAAGCCCTAATTTGGGTTTATAAATCAAAATCAATAGCCGTTTGACAGTATAAATCCCTGTTTCGAGTTTAATAGATGAAATAGACATTACAAACTTCAAACATAACATATCCTGATTTTAATATATGAGGAAATACAGTGACAATAAGACGCCTAGAATATCGAAACTTCAAATATCTTCTCGGAAAAATTAGACATAGAAACACGATGATTTAATGAATCCCCGATATAATTAACCCTAAAAATACAATAAATTTTGGATCCGTAATATTATAAAACCCCATTGTTAATCTTTAAAAACCCTAAGATTATATAATGAAACCCAATTGTTAAGAATCCTAAGAAAAATCCTAACTTTTCAGCATCCGTAATATCAGTAACACATGAAATGCGAAGAGAGACCAGAAAAACCCTAACCTTCGATCAGTTTGCAGAGAGGAACATATGTCTTGAATCGGCCGCTTGTTTGTGGCAACGATGATTGTTCATATTGAATATTGGTGTGGATTTGATAAATCGCTCGGGTGTGGATATGAGATGAGAGGACGAGAGATGGAGAGAGGAGCAGGTGAGTTTGATCGGATGGTACACGAGTTCATAGCTGTTGTTTTCATCAGATGGAAGTTGAGGTTTCATATGGAAGATGAGGAAGAAAATCATAGCGGCGCTTTAGGGTAAAAAAAAAGAAACGTATGTGTGGTTTAATGATATACGAATCGGGTCAATGGATTAAATTTCGGGTATGGGTTACTCAACAGCTGATTGACAAGTGTCCAATTGTAATGAGGAGCTCTAGGATGGGGACAAGTGTCCCCCTAGCTACTCCTTTATTAGTAGAAATAGATGTGATCATTCGATATCAAAGCTATAGGATTTCTGTTGGAACAAACAACAAAAAAAATCACTAAAAAACATTTATTTGTTTTTTTTTTTTTTTTTTTTTTTTTTGAACGATCAACAAAATATTTTATTTCACCAAAGCTAGCGGGATACTAGCATATTACACCAAGAAACATATACACCAATATACTCAGAATACAAAGTAGAAGGCTACAAAGATCTACCACCCAATTTTTGAGAGTTCAAACTTTCGCCAAATGAACCATTCTAACGCAGGAATGTTTGCCCTGCTTTTCACCCAAAAGAGGCTAAGGGCCTTAATATCACCAATGACTTTTGAGACGAGAACTTGAACGTTGTTGAAAATGGCCTCGTTTCGATGTTTCCATAGACACCAAATCGTCGTTAGACAAATAACACTAAACGCCTTTTTACGCTTTGTTGAGCCACCAATGTACGAATGCAGCTGAAGTATGTCCTTGAAGTGAAAAATAAAGGTTGAGCCGATATTGCACCATTGCGACACCAGTCCCCAAATAATCTGAGCGAACGGGCAGGAAACGAATAGATGTTCTGTTGTTTCCTCGCAATCGCCACAAAACGGACACATTACTGAAGGGATATTAATGTTTCTGTACCTTAGAGCGCTCCTGGTTGGTAACCGATTCTGTTCAGCCCTCCAAGCAAGCACCAACGCTTTTTTAGGAACCCACGAATTCCATTGAAGAACGAATGACGCCTGCGCAAAACTGAACTGTTGCAGCGTTTTCTTCAAGTCGCCCACATAAAACCTGCAGCAGTTACCCACCCCCCAGACCCACGAATCTGCAGTCCCATTAAGAGCCGGAACCTCCACCAAGTTGTAAAACGACTGCAGCTCCACCTGTTCAGAAGCCGAAAGAACGCTTCTCTTCCAAACCCAGACCCACCCAGCCCCGGATGATGCCACACGATCAGCTACTTTTACATTCTTGTCACGTTCCAAATCAAACAGTGCTGGAAATTTGACTGCAAGTGGAGTTTCAGCAGCCCAAATATCCAACCAAAAGGAAATACCCAACCCATTCCCTACCACCCCTTTTATAGCCCAACCCACATCCACCCCAACCCCTTTGACAACACGCATAGACGAGTGAATTTGCTTCCACGGACCTGAAATGGATAATCTAGTAGGAATCGGATTCCAATCCCGACTAGAACTATGTATAGACCAAATTATATTACGCCACAAAGCGGTGGGTTCGGTTTTGAACCTCCACCACCACTTCGCAAGCATAGCCGAGTTAGCGTCGAGTAGAGAACCAAAACCTAGGCCACCATATTCAACCGGGGAACATACCCTTTGCCACGCCACCCAATTCATTTTAGCTTTCTCTTCCGATCCACCCCAAAAAAATACTCGTCTCAACTTGTCAAGATCGTCAATCACTTTTCGTGGTGCTTTAAAAAGAGAGAAATAGTACGTAGGTAGAGCGTTAAGCACCGATTTTATTAAAGTCACTCTACCACCAAACGAGAGCGTCTTAGCCTTCCAAATGGAAAGTTTATTTCGGAAGGCGTCTACCACCGGTTTCCAATGCTTACATAGATTCATATTCGCCCCAATCTGTAGTCCCAAGTACGTAAAAGGGAAGGATCCAGCCTTACATCTCAAAACCGCAGCCATATTATCAATATCACTAGATTGAACCCCAACCCCAAACACCGAGCACTTACTAAGATTAACTTTCAAGCCGGAAGCAAGATGAAAACATCTAAGGACTCTTCTCAGATTTAGCGCATTTGTAAGGGACCATTCCCCTAAGAAAACCACGTCATCCGCATAGAGTAGGTGCGAGATAGGTAGATCGGCCGGTCCACAAGACAAACCCCGAAAATAACCCACATTAGTAGCCCTCTTGATGACCCCCGACAAAGCTTCCATTGCGAGTAGGAACAAGTATGGGGATAGGGGATCACCTTGTCGAAGCCCACGGCTACAAGTGAACTCTTGTGTTGGAGAGCCATTCACCAAAACAGATGCGCGCGCCGATGACACAATGGCCATTACCCATTTACACCATCTAGTCGGGAAATTCATTTGAGTCATAACGGACTCCAGAAAACCCCAACTCAATGAATCATACGCCTTCTCAATGTCCACCTTAAACACCATTCCTTGTCGCTTCATTTTTTTCATCCACGCGATCACCTCATTCAAGACAAGCGCACCATCCGTAATATTCCTACCTCCAAGGAATGCGGACTGTTCCGAGGAGATAAGACACCCCATAATTGGTTTAAGACGATTCATCAACACCTTTGATAAGACTTTGTTAACACATCCAACAAGACTTATAGGTCGAAAGTCCTTAAGATCAAGTGGATCCTTAATCTTAGGAATCAAGGCTATGAAAGAAGAAGCGCATCCAGCACGTACGTCAGCCCCATGGAAAAATTCATCAAATAATCTCGCAAAATCACCCTCGAAACTATTCCAACACCTTTTAATGAACCTAAAGTTAAAGCCATCCGGACCCGGCGCTTTATCCCCATCACATCCCCACACCGCATCTTTTATTTCCTGTAATGAAAAGGGCCTTACAAGTGAATCAGCGTCCGTGGGCGATAGCCTATTAACATGCGAGCAAGTAATAATCGGACGAGACGGCATACACTCCGTGAGCTTCTCTTGGAAGAATACAAAAGCTTTATCTTTAATGAACACCGGATTTGTTACCCAATCGCCATCCGACACAAGACCATGGATCCTCCTACTCGTAAGATTAGAATTTATAACGCCATGAAAAAATTTTGAATTTTCATCCCCTTCGCACGCCCATTTAACTCGCGCCTTTTGTCGGAGATCCAATTGTTTCCTTCGCTCAAAATCAAGCACAAAGGCCTTCGCTTCGCTTCTAATTTCCAGCTCCGTATCCGTGAGAGGTCTTGTGTCCGCCTTCCTGTCCAAGTCTTCCAAAATCCCCTTATGGCGCCGGAACGAATCCTCCAGCTTAGTTTTCTCAGCCCCAACCCATCCTTTAATTCTATTCTTTAAGAACTTTAGCTTGGTACTCAGTGCCAAATCAGCCGGACCGGTAAAACTGAATCTGTCACACTGAATTTTAACATATTCCAAGAACCCCGGGAGCTCGAGCCATGAATTAAAACACCGGAAAGGTATATGTCCGAAGTCATTATTAATGATAGATAAAATTACCGGGCTGTGATCAGAAAGTAATCTAGATAAAGCTGTAACCGACGCCCCTCCCCATTTAATCATGAAGTCGTTGCACACCAAGAAACGGTCGAGTTTGCTAAGCTTAGTACCATCATCAGACATATAAGTATACTTGAGGCCCCCCATATTATATTCCTCAACCTCCGCCCGTCTAATAAACTCGTTGAAGGCATTGGCGTTAGACGCAACGAACTCCGAATTACATCTTTCAGACTGCCATCGGACATCATTAAAGTCACCAAATAACACCCATAGACCACCCCTCGAGCCTTTTAAAGAAATGAGCTCCTCCCACAATCCCCTTCTTAAAACCGGATCATTTGGCGCATACACGTTAACAACGTTTAGTGCCTCCCCGGATGAAACAAGAACGCCCGAGGTAACAAGAAAATACCTGTTTTTTGAAACGAAAGATACCTGAAAAACTGAGGGATCCCACATGCTAATGAGACCCCCCGATCTACCTTCAGCAGGAACAACTTCTGAACAAAACGCTGATCTTCCCCACAGCCCGTTCAACTGAAAAAATACCCCATCACCCAATTTGGATTCCTGAATACCGACAAAATGCGAACCATGGCTCGTTTTCAAACCCCTAATCCAAGAGATCTTCCTATCATCTCTCACCCCCCTTGAATTAATACTTAGAAAATTCATTGGAACACATCGACGTCGCCCTCACCATTAACAACCTCTCTAATTTCATTCTCAAAATCAGCTACATGAATACCCACTAAATCTCCAGCTTCTTTTGTCAATTCGATCTCCAAATCAACAGCGTCCCTCTGTACCACGGTATCCCTGATAACCTCCGGCTGAATAGTACCTTCAGTTACGTTTATATCAGAATTTGTCACCTGATTATCCACCTCATTAGTTCTGGATGCTGTGAATAGAGCCGCTGACTTAGTAACAGCCGGATTAGAAGTACCCTGTGCAATATCAGCAGTATCCTCCTCACCTATTATCATATCTTGGGCTTCTTCATCATGGTCCAATAAGTCTTTTTGGGCCGAAACAGGTCCCCCACGGGTATCTTCCAAGTCCAAATGACCACTTGGGCTTCTTGTACACCTGGGCCTCTTCCTAGACACTTGTTGTTGACCCAAAGACGACCCATTCCCCATATTAAAACTACCAATAGGAACATTTAAATCAAAAGTGTTATTGCAGTGAGTGTCCCCATGTGGTCCCCCATTGGATGTTGAGTTAGCATTAAAATTCCCACCCACATTTCTAGGAAACCTTTGGCCTCCCCCATGCACCCCATGCACACCACCATTCTGTTCAACTTCCATCCTAATCCCAGTCACCGGAGATTTGACATTTCCGATGGGAGACGCACCCGGTCGGAATTCACCTTCTTCCTCGTCATCCGCAACCGCCATAGACGCGGCTTCAGAAATCACAGGGGGAACCTCAGCTTCGGAACTCAAATCCTCACATAAATCACGTAAGAACTGATCCTCCACTTCGGATACCCATACGCTTACATCCATACCGTTCCACCTTATGACAATCTCTTCGTCAATTCGACTTCTGGACTCGGTACAAACCCACACTCTTCCTTCACCATTATCAGTGGATAGCCAAGAAAAACTAGACTGCTTGACCACTTTGCCAAATAGCGTACCTACTTTGTCGAAGAACGGACCATCTCTTAGTTGTAAAGGCATTCCTCTAACCACCAAAGTAACTAGCCTTTCATAGTTCATCACCTCACCTTTCCAAAAAACATTTATTTGTATATATAATTTTACAAAATTCCTTTATCACACATATTAACTATCGGCGGACTTTGGCGTCATGTTTGACCAAGACTTTCCTTTCTTGCACCACCTAACTTTGAAAACACTACTCCCATGTGACCATATCTCATTGCATCCCTTCTTAATGTTATAAACAACACCATCACAAACAAAAAAACAAACAAATCCCAAAACAAAAACCATGAGATTCCTACTCTTGTTTTTCTTCCTTTTGCACCTTCACATCTTCTTCCAAGTTTCATCTTCACAAACCTTAACCTTACCTCCAAACACCACCGGCTATGCTTGCCATCCTAACCAAACCACACCCTCTTGCCAAACCTATGCCTTCTTTCGAGCCATGGGTCCGAACCAACTCGACTTAGCTTCGATAAGCGATCTATTCTCCGTGACCCGTCCCATGATCGCCAAACCTAGCAACTTAACATCTCTAACCTCACCTCTTTCCCCTAACCAATCCCTCTTTGTTCCACTCACTTGTACATGCAACTCAGTGAACACTACTACAAACATCTCTTATGCTAGCATCAACTACACAATCAAGAGTGGTGACACTTTTTATCTTGTTTCCACTAGCCTCTTTCACAACCTCACAACCTACCAATCAGTGGAGATTGTTAATCCTACCCTTGTCCCTACAAACCTTTCCATAGGTCAAGATGTAATCTTTCCAATCTTTTGCAAGTGCCCAACACAAACCCAACTCCAAAATAGACTCAATTATCTTATTTCATATGTTTTTGAACCATTTGACACAATATCTTCCATTGCTTCAAGATTTGGATCAACAGAAGATTCAATAGTAGAAATAAATGGTAATGATCTTAAGCCTTCGGACACCGTTTTCGTGCCGGTTTCGCAGCTTCCTGAGCTCGCACAGCCTCCTCCAACTAACGTTTCATCGAACCCGAAGAGTGATAGAAAAGGGGAGGTGATTGGATTAGGAATTGGACTTGGAATTTGTGGAGTTTTGTTAGTTTTGATGGCTGCTTTTTGGGCATATAGAGAGTCTTTATGGAAAAAGAGGGTGGGAAAGAATAAATATGATGTAGAAAAGAAGAAAACTAAAGTAGGAGTTAGTCTTATGGAAGATGTTTCAGATTGTTTAGATAAATATAAAGTTTATACAATAGAAGAGTTGAATGATGCAACATATGGTTTTGATGAAAGATGTGTGATCCAAGGGTCAGTTTTCAAGGGTTGTATTAATGGGAGGTGGTATGCAATCAAGAGAATGAAGTGGAATGCTTGTGAAGAACTCAAGATCTTGCAAAAGGTACATCACTTCATCTTTCACTTTCATTCACTAAAATAAAATATTTATTTTGTTTGACAAATTTTAAAATGAGATTACTTTAAAATATTGATGGGACAAAACTTAAAGAAAACCCAACAATAAGCTTTTTGCAAGTAGGACAATTAGAGAATAATTTAGTCATTAGAGTATTGATGAAACACAAATTAGGTAACTGATTGGATGTCTTATTCATAAAGTGTTGTTAGGTTTTGTTCCTTTTGAATTATTAATACTAACAATTGTAAGTATGTTTTTGTTTTAAAAAAATTTATATGCACCAAAAATATTTGTATGCAAGTACATGTGTTGTCATTCTGACTTGTTATCGCTATCTAATTTATGAGAAAGAAATAGTAAAAGAAGTATCTAAATCATCAATCATATCACCAACCACCTTATGGTAGAGTGACATGAAAGTTTAATAATAGAAGACTCATGACTGAAAGGTCATGGGTTCGATTTTTTAGAGCGCCGGGTTTTACCGATTATTCCATTGTCGTGCTTTCAGGCGGGTAGATAGTCGGGTTTTCCCCGGAACTGGTGGACTTGGTGAAACCAGAAGCTCCCTTACATGTCTGGCTATGTTAGGTGGAAGGGGTCATGATTTGACTGAGTAGGGACTCCGAAGGGAGTTCTTGGTGAATTTCGTTGGCCGTTAAAAAAAATCACCACAATCATATTTATAGAAAATAAGAATCGATTATTAGACCTATTTTACTAAATTAAAAAACAAGTTTAATGTATTTTGTATTTCATTTCTTAAAACTTGCCAAGCTACGTCAAAATAGAAGGCAGACGGGTAACAAACTGTGCCACCACTCCTTTTAAATTTTGATATATTAATTAGTTATGTTTTTATTTTTTCTCATTTTCTTTATATATATGTTCTATAAGATTTCTACTTTTTGTTGCCATGTTTATGTAATACTTTATAAGTTTCAAGAATAAACCCCCCCCCCCCCCCCCCCCCCCCCCCCCCCTTCTAGATAGAAAAAGAGAACTTATAGTTAATGTGTTTTTTGTTGTTTTAAATGGCTATATAACCTTGTTCTTTTTATCTTTTGAAGATAAACCATGGCAATTTGGTGATGTTGGAAGGATTTTGTATAGATTCCGAAGATGCAAATTGCTATCTAGTATATGAGTATCTCGAAAATGGATCTCTATATACAAGACTACACGATAGCAAGTTAGAAAGCCTAAATTGGAAAAAAAGACTAAGAATAGCGGTTGATATAGCCAACGGTCTTCAATACATCCATGAACACACCATACCAAAGGTTGTGCACAAAGATGTCAAGAGTAGTAATATTCTCTTGGATGAACAAATGAGAGCCAAAATTGCCAATTTTGGGCTAGCTAAATCAGGATGCAATGCTATAACAATGCATATTGTGGGAACTCAAGGATATATTGCTCCTGAATACTTAGCTGATGGAATTGTGTCTACTAAGATGGACGTTTTCCGCCTTCGGGGTTATTTTACTTGAGCTCATTTCGGGGAGGGAAGCCGTGGATGAAGAGGGAAAGGCTTTGTGGGTAGAGGCATATGCTACTTTTAATGGGAATGAGGAGAAACAAAAAATGATGCTAAAAGGGTTTGTTGATAATGTTATTTTGAAAGAATCTTGTTCAATGGATGGTGTGATGAATGTTATGGCAATAGCCATTGCGTGTTTACGTAAGGATCCATCAAGAAGGCCGAGTATGGTGGATATCGTTTATGCTTTGTGTAAGAGTGATGATTTGTTCACCGATTTGTCCGAGGATGGCTTTTCTCCACGCCAAGTTTTAGCAAGATAGATCTATTTTGGTAATTTGTGAGTAATATATGTATATTATACACGTCGTTACCCTTAGGTTATCTCAGCATGTTGTTTATTGAGTAATAAATACAACCTTATCATCGTGGTTGATGGTTTTGGAGATTGAAAATTTATTACAAATTAATTGTGTTTGTTAGAATCAATATCTACCATCAAATATATCTATATCTATCTATACATATAATATTTAGGAGCAATTGTGGACACTTGTCATTCATTTAGGCCCCTAGCAATTAATGCTCATCCATCATGGCACAATGTGAGAATTAATAAAATTTTCTTTTTTTTTAAATCAAAAATCATTTATTAATTTAGTCAAAATCGGTCAAGGTGTTTTAATAACTTTCGTAAACATTGTTTTGGTGATTGAAGATTATTTTGGTAAAAATTGGTCAAGCATATTATCATTCCTAAAAAACTAATCATCCTCATAACAAATTATTCTCCATCCTCTTCTAAACCTTAAAACAATCAAACGAAGCAACCGATCTTTCTTCAAGGTATTATCATTCCATTCTCCTGTAACACAATCATTGTTCGTCTATCGCCTCTCCTACGTTTCTTTCTGATTTCATCTATGTTTCTTTCTGATATCTTATATCTTCATTTGTTTTTGGCGATTAATGTTTTTGTGTCTTTATATTTTTTTTACTGATTTTAATGATTTAGGTTTCAATCTGTATGTATTGTGTGTTATTGTGGATCCAAGGCGTAAAGACGGCAATTTAAAGGAAAATAATCAATGGTTTGTTTAGTGCAAGTGTTAATTGGTTCACATTCGTTTATATTTGATCATGGTAAAGAATCCTACTTTTTTTATTTTTGTATATATCGTATATCCATTTGTTTCAGATTTGTACCCGAGCGACTGTTGCTTACATGCTTTTGATATCAAGGTTTGATTTTTGATTTTGAAATCTTTAGTTAGTTTTTTATAAACAAACAGTTTGTTTGAAAGTTTGTTCTTGGGCTTGATTTTTCTTTTGTTTGATGTTTCATGTTTGCTTATTTATATGAATTAATTTTTTGAATAATGTCATTTTATTTAGATTTTCAGGTAAGCACGTATGGAAATGTTTCGTATGCAAATGTATGGACAATGTTTGAAAACCTAAAAAAGAAAAAATATTACGACCTTCCTTGATTTTGATACAGTTACCTATTATCTAAATATATTCATGCTATCATCATTTAATACACGAGTTTTTTCATCTCGATATACAGGAAGGACGATTATTAGCTTCAATCCCAGAGACGGTAAAAACTCACGGTACAGTTTCTAATCTTTTTTATTTAGTTGCTCCATGCTCATGTTATTGATTACCATTTCATTAATATCCTTTAAACACAAAATTATTAATCATATATAAATATAAATACATTTATAAATAAAGTTAAATTTGAATTTTTTTTCTATCATAATTAATACGCCTATGTTTGTTTGAATTGCTTTATTTTTAAACATTCAAAATAATTTTTTTTAAAAATTCCGGTTTTTAAAATTAAAGACATTTAAACACAAAATAAATGCTTGATTCTTTTATTTGTCACATTACTATTTTTAGCGTATAATTAGCATTTATCATGATTTACACAGTATTGGAAACATCTAATGTTAATAATTATGATTACCATTTCATTAATAACATTTAAACACAAAATTATTAATCATATATAAATATAAATACACTTATAAACAAAGTTAAATTTGAAGCTTTTCATCACAATTAATACGCCTATTTTCATTTGAATTACTTTATTTTCAAACATTCAAAATAAAAATTTTAAAAAAAAATCCGGATTTTAAAATTAATGACATTTAAACACAAAATAAATGCTTAATTCTTTGATTTGTCATATTACTATTTTTAGCGTATAATTAACATTTATCATGATTTACACAATATTGGAAACATCTCATGTTAATAATTATGATTACCATTTCATTAATAACCTTTAAACACAAAATTATTAATAATATATAAATATAAATACATTTATAAACAAAGTTAAATTTGAATTTTTCATCACAATTAATACGCTTATTTTCATTTGAATTACTTTATTTTTAAACATTCAAAATAAAAAATTTTTAAAAATCCGGTTATAAAAATTAAAGACATTTAAACACAAAATAAATGCTAATTCGATGATTTGTCACATTACTATTTTTAGTGTATAATTAGCAATTATCATGGTTTACACAATATTGGCAACATCTAATATTAATAATTATGATTACCATTTCATTAATAACCTTTAAACACAAAACTATTAATCATATTTAAATATAAATATATTTATAAACAAAGTTAAATTTGAATTTTTTTCATCATAATTAATACGCATATTTTCATTTGATTAACTTTATTTTCAAACATTCAAAATCAAAATTTAGAAAAATCCGGTTTTTAAAATTAAATACATTTAAACACAAAATAAATGTTTAATTTTTCACATTACTATTGTTAGCGTATAATTAACATTTATCATGATTTACACAATATTGGAAACATCTAATGTTAATAATTATGATTACCATTTCAATAATAACCTTTATACATAAAATTATATAAATACATTTATAAATTTAGTTTTAAACATTCAAAATCAAAATTTAAAAAAATCCGATTTTTAAAATTAAAGACATTTAAACACAAAATAAATGCTTAATTATTTGATTTGTCACATTACTATTTTTAGCATATAATTATCATTTATTATGATTTACACAATATTGGAAACATCTACTGTTAATAATTATGATTATGATTTCATTAATAACCTTTAAAAACAAAATTATTAATCATATATAAATACATTTATAAACAAATTAAATTTGAATTTTTTCATCATAATTAATACGCCTATTTTTATTTGAATTACTTTATTTTTAAATATTCAAAATCAAAATTAAAAAAATCCAATTTTTAAAATTAAAGACATTTAAACACAAAATAAATGCCTAATTTCTTTGATTTGTCACATTACTATTTTTAGCGTATATGTAGCATTTATCATGATTTACAAAATATTGGAAACATCTAATGTTAATAATTATGATTACCATTTCATTAACAACCTCTAAACACGAAATTATTAATCATATATAAATACATTTATGAACAAAGTTAAATTTGAATTTTTTTCATCACAATTAATACGTCTGTTTTACCTTTTATATAATCAATTATGTATACTTATTTTCGGTAATAAAGTTTTTTACCTATTCATTTTTTCATTTATTTTTTACACAACTTATTGTTACATCATCTCTGACTTAATTTCATTGGTTACTTTTAATTATTAAACATGGCTCCTATAATTTATAAGGCCTTAAAAGTCAAAGGAGACTGTTTTCATTTTAACTTCTCATTTTTTTATAAAAAAAAAATTAGCTATTATTTTGAAAATTTGTGCATTTGATCTTGAAGTCTAATTTCGCAATGACCATCAATAAAAGCCAAGGACAGTCTCTATCGAAAGTTGGATTGTATTTAAGAGACCCTGTATTCTCACATGGCCAGCTTTATGTCGCACTGTCAAGAGTTAAAAGCAGGGCATGTGTGAAGTTACTTATACTTGATGCTGATGAGAAGGTGAAGACTAAAACAAAAAATGTGGTAAATAAAGAAATATTTAATGATATTTAAATAAAATGTGTGTTGGTTTCTTTTAAATTTTAATAAAATATTTCTACTATATTTTTTACGTCTTACCGCTCAAAATAATTGTACGTTGGTGAGCCGCGTGTAACGCGGGCAAAGATCTAGTACTACATTATAAAGAAAGAGTCATGGGTAAATATGTCAAATTGTCCAAAGTTAAGATGATATATCAAGGGTTTCTTTACAATTTCTTAATTTTTAACACTTTTTCCCCTAAATGCCCAAGAAGATAATTAACTTTTATATGAAAATGGAACTCACCAAACTAAATAAACACACGAGATAACAATATTTTTGAACAAATTTCATATAATGTCGATGAAAGATAATAATTTATGTTATCACAATGTATAATCTTATCTCAGCTAAGTTTGTATAAGTTTAAAACTTTAAAATATATTGACTGAAGTCTTCCTAGAGTTAAAGTCAAGCTAACCAGAGCACCTTCTTTTATATTATTCAACGCAATCATTTTTGTTTTCAATTTTAATCATGATAATTACATGAAATTATTGTAACTCATTTGTGGATCCTGCTGCAACGTGCAGGTAAACCGACTAGTTTATTTATTAACTGGGAAGTGGTATAATATACAATATTTCTTATATAAATAATTAAGTACTACAAAGTACAAACCAATTTAAAGTTGTAAGTTAAGTTTGTCAAAGAAAACGATATACTCTATTGACTATTGCATAAACTAGAGCTTGATTTTATTTGGATAACAGGGGTTGAACTCAAATGTGTATTTTTGTGTTCACACATCCCCATAATGTGTATTTTTAAAAAACAGCTACTATCATTTTGTTGAACTCAATTTCGCACGATAAACACCTACACATGGTTATTCTTTAAAATACACAAAATTACAGAAAACAACATTTATGTTTATCTACAATTGCAGGTTTTACCTTTCGATTGAAAATGCACCCAAACCAATATATTGCAGGTTTTACCTTGCAATGGAAATAGGATATACCGATGGTGAAGGTGAAGGTAGAGTTTGACGATGACGATAACATATTTTCGTCATATTGGAGGATGGCAATGATGACAGAGATGTTATGATGGTGTTGTTCCGGTGAAAAATGAAAATAGAGAAAGTGGTGATGAACATAGGAGGTTAAAAAAGAGAAAAATGGATATGGTGGTTCCAATGACAAAGGTTGCCGGAACAACAAGGCTTAAGAATAGAGATTGCTGGTGTTGGGGTTAAGACGTTTATGGCGATGATTCTAGCTAACGGTGACAAGTATTTATGTCATTTGAATTTTTTTAAATATCTCATATAAAAAAGTTTTATATTATTATTATTAAAATAACGTTTTATTAATGGTGACATGTTTTTCTATATTACGTATAATAATAATAATTTGATTAAATTTCAGCATTTGATAAGTTTATAAAAGAACTAAAAAATTGCTTGAATAGTTCATGTAGTTTAGTTAACTTTCATTTTTAGTCCCTATCTTTTTAAAATTACACTCTTAGTCTATGTTTGCTCAATTGTCACTCAAATATTCCTAAAGTGGATATGTTAGATTATTTAATTAAGTGGGTGTGTAACGACAAAACTAACCTTGCTATTAAAAAAATATAATAAAAAAAGATTTATGAATTTATGCGGGGTCCATCCTCTAATTAATCAAACTACATAATTAGTGGTGTCATCATTTTGAAGACTAATCAAGGATGTGGGAATATCCCCTCATTTATTATTAATTATTTTATTTTGTTTAAGTTTATTTTTTAATTATATTTGAAAGGAAATAATAATTAACTATTTTAAAAATTAAAAAAAAAAAGGTGATTCGTAAAAAAAATACCCAAATATTAATAAAAAACACTAAACATTAAACATTTGAAATTAAACACTAAACATTCAAAATTTAAAAAGCACATACATTAAAAAACCGCAACAATTGCCATGCGAGAAGATAGGGGATGCAGAATTCTTCCCGGTGAGCAGCCTGATGGTCTTCTTGTGTGCGTTCCATTGTCGCTCGTTCAGTAATATCAGGGTTCGCCTTCATTGTGGCTTGAAATAGGATGTTCCACCTCATACACCTTCTGTGTAAGGTCCGTCACTTACTAACGAGTTGATCCGCACTGCGGTGATTTGTTTGGCTTAAACGATTGTATTCCGCTAAAACGTTGTTCCAAAAAGAAGACGTATTTACTTCTTCATGCGTTGTCCCTTTAATATTGATCCAGGTCGTGACCAATTTGATCTCGTTATCATATGTCCATGACGCCATTTTTTATATTCTTGTGTGTTTTTAGGAGGGGTTTTTTTTTTTTTTTTTTTATATATATAAAAGATAAGTGAAGATTGTAGAGAAAATGGTAATAAAATGTGAAAGATGGGTTGGTTTTTATAGTTTGTAAAAATTGTTTTTTTACTAGCCGTTAGAAATTTGGTAGGTGTGAACGGTCGAAATATTTATTAGGAGAGAATAAGAGTGACACGTTTCAAACGTTCTGTCGAGAACGTTGAGGACGGAGACAACCCAAGGGGGGCGGTGTTCCCGTTCCGGACGATCCAAAATGGGCATGGGGACGACCCCCATACCCAGCAGCCTATTTGAGTAGGATTAGTATTGTTAGGGGTCTAGATTAATGCATTTATTGGTCCCTCCTCTTATAAGTTCGTTAAGTTCGTTTGGTTGAATAGGAAAAGTCCCGAGTTCTTTCCCCAAAATATCCTGCGTTTGTGTTTCAATTCATGCGTCTATGTTGTATGAGGTTATGGGCTGCCCTAAGGGAAAAAACAGATGGACTGTTGATGGGCTTAGCTTGTTGCTGAATGGACAAGATAGATGATAAGCCAGACTTGTGTATGAGCTATATAAGGGTAAGAGATAAATTGTTAATTAGATGATTAGATCAGAAATCAGATTTTTTTTTCATTCGTTTACCCCCTCTTGCTCTCCAGAAAGTTCGTCGTCTTCTTAAAGAAGTTAAAAACAACCAATCATATCAGGCTGAAGTAGGGATGAGCTCGGGACGGTATCGTTACCGAAGCGATACCGATCCCGACAATACCGATACCGAAAAGTCCAAAAAACCAATACCGATACTGATACCGATTATACCGGTACGGTATCGGTATCGGTACGGTACCGGTGTGTATCGGTATTTTACCTTAAAATACCGATACCATATCGATCCCGTACCGATACCGATAATACCGAAACCGAAAACCTCTAAATGTGGGTACCGATACCGATACCGAACACCCTCGGTTCGGTATCGGTTCAGTACGGGATCGGTATTATTTCGGTTCGGGATCGGTTTTCGGGACTGTATGCTCATCCCTAGGCTGAAGCGTGGATTTTTACCGTTATGATGCTATTTTTCGTATCGATAAATTGGAGCAAAACATAAAACATAAAACAATTATAACTATGTCAACCTAGAAGAAAAAAAAATTGTTAACAAAACACAATGTACATCAATTAAAGTTAAGTGACTAAACTTGCCATTGCTAAAGTTGAGAGCCAAAATAATCTCTACTTCTCTACTACCTTATTAAGGAGGAGAGATGAGTAAGAAGGTAATTTCACCATCATTTTAAGATGGCATACAAAAAGTCTCATGCATAAATCTCTAACTTTTACCATTTTCTTCCATCTATGCCCTTATGTACAAGTCACTAATACAAATCAATTGCACCATTCAATACATTTAATTCATGCATTAACTTTTTGTTACCTAGAACCATTACCAAGTAATAAATTAATTCATGTAACTTTTTTTAATGGATTAACTTTTTGTTACCAATGGAATTTGAATTATCACCACAAGAAAAGGCTAAGCCTTATTTAACACTTTGTAACCAGTAGGCTAAAGGCTCTTTGGTTCATGTGTGTAACTAAATGTTGCAAATAAAAATCAAGCACGGATCGGATTGTATAAATGATAGTATAGTGTATAAAGTTTTGGCAATTTAAAATGTGAATAAAAATACATTCCCGCGGCAACGCGCGGGCATTCCACTAGTTATAATATAGTGTAAGGTTAAATAATAAAATTTAAAAAGGAAAACCGAATTGAAATTTGGGGCTAAACGTGTCATTATCAACATTGACGGGCCAAAGATGGATTAACTTGACAAAAACACAAACAAAACACAATCTATCTATCTATCTATACATTTAATAAACCAAAGCCATTTTAATGAATGCCACTCAAAGAGGGTATTCTCTCTATTGAGTGTGTCATGTGTCATCCCATGTGGCAAGGCTTTATTTTAGGAAAATAATAATTTAAAATTTAAAAACATAATTAGATTTTTATCTCTAATATTTATTCCCATAACTTTTGAACGTTAATATCTTTTATACACGAGATTTTTTAAAGAAAAAAATTAAACCAAATTAACGAGCGTTTTATTATCTTTCCAACGGGTACCATAGTGCAATATAAAAAACGGAGAAAAAAACGACTATTTTTTGTGTGGTTTTGTTCATACAGGAAAAAAACACAAAGTGTTCAGGTTATTCATTAATCATGTATAGGTAAGTCATTAGTTATGTTCAAACAAGTAAATATGAATTTTATTTACAACATGTATTAGAACTGGAGTTGTACATTGTTTTAGGTTAGTTGTAATATTAGAGTTATACATTGTTTAAGGTTATGCACTAACATTGAAGATACATTGTTAATTGTTTTAGGTTAAGTGCCACCCGAAGCTTTCCTGCATGTAACTGTAAAATGCATCAGTCTATTTCAGGTCTAAAATTGATATTTCAAATTAGATTTCTCAACCTGGGACGCTCCCGGGATATAATCTAGTGTACAACATACCAAAGGACAAAGCTTACAAACTCTTTTTTCACAATCAACATAAGTGTGATCATTGGTGATATTAAAGCGTTGAGTCTCTTGTGGGTGAAGATACGTGCAAGACTAGGCGATTTGGATTGGAAAAAGTGGTGTAGTTTTTGTTGACTAATATATTAGGTGATAATTGTATGTTTTGCGTGTGTACTTTAGGTGTTTGCTAATATCCCGCTGGTGTTGATGATTAATAAAATATTTTGTTGACAGTTAAAAAAAACTAAAATAATTTTTGATTTCACAATCACTAACATTCATTAATTGGATAATCTCTACTACATTATAAAGAGTGAGCAATGGGCAAACATGTCCAACTTTGTAAAGTTAAGATGTCATTTGAAAAACCATATACTTTAATCCTCACATGTCATATAAATCTTTCCCAAATTACCCTTGTTAATACATTACGATGCTTGTACCATATATCAATACATTAAGATGCTTGTACCATATAACCCAAAGAAATCGTTTACTCCATCTTTATATTTTCCTAGGTCACTTGAACCATCTTTATTCAACTCATTTGTCCATTTTACTAAGTGAAATAATATTCACCGTTTGCTGTTACAGAGTTATCCCTTGAAAAATGCATACTTGCCCATTTGCCAATAGTCACAATGAATTATTGCTTCACTCCATTTAGGCATTCGACTAAAAGTCAAACATTTCTGCTGAATAGCATGCTATCTTATTTTCATGGGATCGACGGTAATTAACGTAAATCCACACCTAAAACTAAATATTTGTGAAAAATATTTTGTTTCTATGCTCATATTTGGTTTTGAGTTCATGCTTGACAATACGTATCCATATAGTGGTTTGGTCTAAATTTGTGAAAAATTATATAGAAAGATTTGGAAATAAAAATTATCTATGCCCATATTTGGTTTTGATAACAGTGCCGTTGACTGAATTTTGATGGTCAAAGAAGTTCATTTTCATATATAGTGAAATCTTTTTTTATACTTGGGTGTCTGGTGTACACATCATCTCTTAGATGTTGGAAGTTAAGGACATATGGTTGGACAATTTACATAGTGTGGCATGAAAAGTTATAAGAACGTATATGTTGGATATAAAAAAATATAGTATCTTTTCAAAGTTTAAACAATGAAGAGAAATAGATTAATTTCATATATATCGTTTCGCATTCAAAGACAATTACGTTTTTACACTTTTCCTCCAGCTTGGTGGGCTAACACGGCTACGCTTGTGCATTGTTCAAAAAAAAAATATTTATTTTAACCGTCCCGCGGCAACGCACGGGTTTCCCACTAGTTGTTCATAAAGTTGATGAGTGTTCACCTTTTGAGGCATTTAAATCTCTAGGCATCATTTTTGGAAGCCATGTATAATGTATATCCATGGACCACTTTATACATTGCACTCAAACATAAAGTGACCTACCAATTTCAACTCCATTTTACTCCTTTTAATATCTCGATGCATTCAAAACACACCTTCTTATTTCTTGGACCACTTCGGTTATCTTTTGATCGACTAAACTCATCAGCTTCAACCCAAATCGAACCCAACCCGGACCAGATAAAGATCTATGGTAGATTCAATATTATTTTTTTTACCAACTCACATATCATGTAGTCCTCATATCTAAGCACATGTAATTACCATAAGATTAAAACCTTCAACCACATGTAATTACCACTAGACAGCAAGTAGTAACGGACCCAAGATGGTTGAATGTCTCTTACTTAATTCAAGGCTTGAAATTCAGGTCAAGGCAATATATAATATAATGTTAAATTGTCTTTAAATTGATATAACAAAGACCTAAAATGAGGATTTTGAGCTATTCATGATCACAAAAAAGTACCGTTCAGTAACCATTTAGAAAGAATAAGTGGAAAAAAAATCAAAATTTAAAAATTTATACACTGAATTTAGGCTTAATTTCTTTCGCTTTTTAAAAACTTTTTTTTTTTTCAAACGAAACATGTATACATTGATCTTTTCTGAGTTTAAAAATATCGAGGTTTGGCATTTAAAAATCTCAAGGGTCGAAAAACAAACATAAACTTTAGTCTTTATACATAAAATAAGATAATTATAGGGTTGGTTGACCCAACCTCTATGGCTCTATGCAAATAAATGGTGGCAAACACATACTGATTGAGGGTTAAAACTCTAAGGTCTATGGGAAAACCAAACGAATGCAACTCCAATGATGTAGGAGTACGTTCGTTTATATGGATAGATTTTTTTTTAACGGCTAAATCTTTCTTCTCTTTAAATACACGTATTTTTGTCTTTTATAATGCTTGAACTCTTATTCTCTCTTATAAGACTCCAACACCTTATGCGTCTTTAATATTTTATGGTTGTTGCTGAAACAATTCAACCAATAGACGTACACCCAAAAAAATGACAATGGGACCAAAATACTCCATCTCCATGTTGTAAAATACAATTAAATCATGACACAATGTGAAGTTTCATCCGTTTGTATTATTGTTTTTGTCGGTGTGCTATGTTTGAAGATAATAAGGGGGTGGGGCATAATCAGAATTGCTTACGGGTATCCCACTATAAGTACGGTAACACCGTCACCGGTGGTGCTGGTAGTGGATCCGTGGATTATTTACTGGTTCTAGCTAACAGGCAGTGAAAGTGCAACATTCATTTTTATTGGTTATTTATTCAATATGTTAAATGCAACGGTCAGTTTGCAGTGAAGTGAAACAGTGAAGTGTTGCCTCCAAAAAACTGTTTCAGTAAAGTAAATAGTGATGTGGCAGTGCAGGATTTGTTAAAATCAGTGAGGTTGAAAAAATTTAGGGGTAGTGCCCTTCTCCCCCTAAGTTTAGTATATTATTAATTTCTATATTTCTTATTATATGAATCCTAGCGTAAATGAAATTAAGGTGTTTATTATTCAAATCGAATTTGAAAAAACAAAATTTGATCTGAATCGAATACAAACTCGAATTTTGTTTATTGGCCAACTTGAGCGAGTTAGTAATTTATCTTTTATCTTTTTCAAACTAAATAGACATGAACATCCAAAGTAGAATTATATATGTTTTTATTTATGGTTAGATATAAAAATATAGTGTTTTCTGTCTGATCGAAGTACGAGATTGCAATTTTTGTGTTTTCTTCTTCTAATTTGGCTTGCTTTGAGTTAATCCAAACTAGAAATGATTTTGAAATTTACGAATTCGGTTTGGTTTTTGAGTGTCAAACTCAAATTCAAATTCGTTTTAAAAAATCTCAACTCAAGAAAAACCAATCGAGACTAGAGTATACAAAAACACCTAAATTGAAGTATATGATTGAATTTGTAATGCCATAAAAATTAAAATGGCATTATGGACTTGAGAACTCTCACTACCCCAATGAAATGTCTACTGGACCACTTCTCTAAAACATATATAATATATTCCATCAAATTCATCGTTCAAAGCTGGCCACAAATACAATAATTTCTTCAATTCTGGCCTAAAACGACTTCATTTTCCATGACTTTATTGTCATGACAACTTGAAATTCCCTACATAATAATGTTAACTTAAACTCACAGCTACTCTCTATCACAAAGGTTCAAAAATACTAGGCAGACACTACAAGAAATTTGACCTTTAGCGGTGACACCTTTAGCGGCGACCCGCCAAAGCGTCGCCGCTAAAGGCCTATTTTAATCTAACCATTGATCAAAATAAGATCAACGGTCAAGAAAAAACTCGTCATTATTATTAGCGGCGACACCATCGCCGCTAAAGGTCCTCCCAAAAGTTTTAGATAAACCCGCCTTTCCTCTTCTCTTTCCCTCTCTTTCCCTCTCTTTCTTTTCACCAAAACTCCTCTTCTCTCTTTACATCTGCACAACAACTTTCCTCTTCTTCTTTACTCCCAAAAGTTTTAGAAGCTTTCCCTCCTCTTCTTCTTCTTCCTCTCGCAACCCCTCCCTCTCTCCTGCAGCCCCACCTTCACCGCCCGCCGCACCACCGCCCTGCAGCCCAACCTCCTCCCCTGCAGCCCCACCTTCTTCTTCCTTCTGCCTCCTCCCCTGCAGCCCCACCTCCGCCGCCCGTCGCACCACCGCCCTGCAGCCCCACCTCCGCCGCACCTCCACCCTGCAGCCACACCACCACCGAGCCCCACCTTCGCCCACAGCCACAAAATCTGTAAGTATTTTAAGATATTTTTTTCTTTTTTTTGTTTTATGTTTTTGTAATTTGTTTTCTATTTTTTCTTTTTAATTTCTTTTTTTCTGTTTATTGTTTGTTTTTTATTTATTTTTTTCAGTTTTTTATTTGTTTTTTCACTTTTTTATTTCTTTTTTTTTCTGTTTTTTATTTTTATTTTATATTTTTAGTTTTTTTTTCTTTTTTTCTGTTTTTAGTTTTTTTTTTTATTTTTTGATAATTTGTTTGTGTTTGTAGGAAAGGACCGATCCGGGTTAGTCGCCGCCGCTAAAGGTATGTATTCTGTTTTTTATATTTTTTTCTATTTTTTTATTTTTTATGTTATTTTTTTATTTTTTCTGATTTTTTTTATTTTTTCTGTTTTTTATATATTTTTCTGTTTTTTAAATTTTTTTCTGTTTTTTTTTTTAATTTTTATGCATGTATGTATGTATGTATGTATGTATGTATGTATGTATGTATGTATGTATGTATGTATGTATGTATGTATGTATGCGTGTATGTATGTATGTATGTATGTATGAGTATATGTATGTATGTATGTATGTATGTATGTATGTATGTATGTATGTATGTGTGTATGTATGTATGAGTATGTATGTATGTATGAGTATGTATGTATGAGTATGTATGAGTGTATGTATGTATGTATGTATGTATGTATGTATGTATGTATGTATGTATGTATGTATGTATGTATGTATGTATGTATGTATGTATGTATGCGTGTATGTATGTATGTATGCGTGTATGTATGTATGAGTGTATGTATGTATGTATGTATGTATGTATGTATGTTTGGGTCAACATTTTATAAACACATAAGTCTACCTTAGCGAAAAACGTTTATTAAACATACTTGACGGGGTCAGTAGAGTCGGAACACAGTCCGTATTGTCCAGTCCAGGGTCCAATGATTCGGGAGATCATTGGGTTAGTCACACACACACACACACACGATACGAGTCCCGTTGTTGGTGAATTACATAAACTAATTAAGTGTATGTGTAGACTAATTGTTGTATGGTGGATTATATGCTTAGATGTGTTTAAATGATGTATAGATAATCATCCATGCTTAAATATGTTAAACATAGACTAAGGTTGCATGCTCGTATGTTAGGGTGCGTTAAAATGCGTTAAACACGACAAATTGGAAAACTAGAAAAACTTGAGTCCTGGTTCGACCAATCGAATGGGCGAACCTGGACAATACTCCTCGTTCGACCCTTGTAAAAGGGGCGAACCTGGGATATGGAATTTAAAGAATTTCATTCGACCAAGTCAGGGTACGTTCGACCCTGTGAAAGGGTCGAAGGAGGGTACATTCGCCCAGGTAAAAGGGGCGAATGTGGACATAGTATTGATGTGCTCAAAGTGGTTTAGTAAAAACTAACTAAATTAACCTAAACTAGACACTCTAAGTTTTAAATTTATAACCTAAGACTCTCTAAACCTAAACCACACAACCGACACGTGTACCGGTCAGTGCAGTACAGCTAAAGTAAGTCCGAGTATCGAACCCACGAGACTCTACTGGAAAACGTAAACTAGACTCGATTACTTATCCTAAATACTGACTTAATAATGTTCTATTGCTTAAAGGGGGTTTTCTAACAAAGTAATTGCAAATAAATAAATAAAACTTAAATAATTAAAGACACTAACTGGGAACTAGAATTCAGATCAGGTGATGGGAAGGCACTACCTAGGCTAGAATCCTACACATGAATGATAAATTTCTAATGGCTATGGAACTGGTGTTGAACCGGGATCTTAAAATACTAAACATCAAGAATAGACTAGACACCCTCGACCCTTCTCAAGGAGAAACCCTAGAATACTGTTGTGCTGTTAAACCACCGGTTGAGAGGTTACCCTCACAGGCTTACCTACTCGAATCTTAAAGTACCCGCTAGACAGTCTACCTCACAGCGCGAAAGTCACAGTACACCCGAAAGTGCAAGGGGTAACTACAATATTTCTGATAAGACTTGGCCTACAAGGAATGCTAGGGAAACTAGGAAGATCTTCTCACAAAGCCTCTAGAACTAGCAATTTAACACCCTAGACAGACCAACAATCTCGCACCTCACAGCTATTGAGAATTGGTAGAATACTTAGAATCATCTAACTAACAATTACAACTCCTATGGATAACCTGCAGAAATTAACCTTAAACTAGTTGCTAACACCCAGTCCGCAACCTAACCCGCATTCATACATGAAAGACATTCACAAAAACGCAAGTGGAGTTTATAAAAATTAATTAAACAAAACTAAATACGCATACACACCAAACCAGAAAATAAAAAGTTCTTTACTTTAAAATTCATCCACAACCAATAGTTCCAAAACCAAAAGAAAATAAATCATTCAAGTGCAATCATCTTTAACCTAGGTAGCATCAAGGTTTAGCCAATAAAAGTCATGAAAGAATCAACACAATAGAAACAGATAATATTCATGGTGTTCACAACGGGTTTGAATAAATAAATAATAAATAAATAGATTAGAACCGACCCGTGCTGGCACCTAGGCTTCAACCCTTGACCTCTGCTCTATCGATCACTCCAAAATTAATGTTGTGCACCTCTTGATGTGGCTGAGCTCCAAAGAATAATAATATGCTCCTCCCAAGATATAATATCTCCTCAAGAATAATCTATGTCTCCTCTGCCGCCACCTTCGAAGTCCTCCTTATAATATAAATCGTGCAGCTCCAAGATAATTTTTCTCTGCCCTCCCTTTAATATTTGCACCGCCTTCCAATATATATGTGCCGCTTTTGTTAATTAATAATGTTTTATTTTTTCTTTTGCTAAAACCTACTTACGTAGGCTTATTTTTCTGCATCAAGGACCTAGCCCAAATTATTATTATTATTATTATTATTATTATTATTATTATTATTATTATTATTAAATAGTATTATAACTTCGTGCTCTTGATTCGGGTGTTCTTGACTTGACCAAAGTTGCTCGTTTACGCTCCAACGTCCATGAACACCTATAAATTATAAAATAAAATAGATAAATGCTAAAAATGACCGAAAACTAATAAAAAACTATAAAAACCTATACTAAATAAAATAGACTGGTACAAGCCTAAAACTAATAAAAACACTATCTAAACGACTCGAAAACTATACAAACTTTACACTGGAAATAGATGTATTTTACGATACATCAAGTATAAATACCACACTTTGTCATTTTTCACCATTTCACAAACCCTAAACGCCTCAAAACACTCTCTAGCAACTTTAAACATTGGGGAAGGAGTTTTTGCCCTTGTTTTCTATAAACTAACCTACAAACATCTTCTACACAAAGATCTAAGGTGTGTTCTTCATTCTAAATCATTTTTAAAGCATTTCAATTCGTTTTCATTAAACCCCCAAGAGTCCAGATCTGATTCAAACATGTTTTCATGAATAAAAACCTTCCTAATATCTTTCTAAACAAAACCTATTCATAAACAATGAGTTTTCATACAAAATAACATGTGTTAATGGTGTTTTATGTGATGTTATGCATTGTTTGATGATTGATTGCTGTATAGATGTTATGACAATGATCTAGGACTGTTATTGATGATGATTTATGATTGAGATAGGTTACAATTGATTATTGATGATGTTATGTTCATTTTGGGGATTTTGGGTTAGATCTAGGGCTTGTTCATGATGATAGTGATAAGGATATGATTGGGGGGGGGGGGGGGGAGGGGTTATTGTTCATGATAATCTGAGTATATTAAGTTGATTATTGAATAATTTCATAAAGTTTCCTAATTAGGTAAAGATTGCATGCGTTTGATGTGACATCTCCATAATTTGCTATTTCGGGTAACTTGTAAAACGGACGGATTTCGGGATAAAATTGGTAGGGTTATGTAGGAATATGTTAATGATAGTTGACTGCTGTGATTGGTAATGTTTCGTGATGTTTTCGGACCGTTTAGATGCGTTTTGGTGCGTTTTATAAAATGCTGATGAAAACGGGCGAACGTGGAATAAAATTGGTTCGAATGGGCGAACGTGGAATAAAATATGGGCGAACGTGGAAAAACGGGCGAACGTGGAAAAACGGGGCGAACGTGGAAAAAACGGGCGAACGTGGGAAAAACGGGCGAACGTGGCTCAAACGGGCGAACGTGGAACAAAATGTGGGAAAAACGGGCGAACGTGGCTCAAACGGGCGAACGTGGAAATGGGAAAAACCACATTCGACCATCTGATGTCCGGAATGAGATTTTTGATGCAAACTAAGTGTTTTATGCTTGAAACTTATGTGTTAAACTTATGTGCATGACTAATTGATGTAATGGGTCACCAACGGGATGTCGGGTCTGTCTGGGATGTCCGGTTAACGTTTAAACACACTTTTTAACACACGTAGTCAAGATCTGGACAACCAGGGACTAGTTAGCCTTCGGGTTAATAGTCATCACACTTATGTAAACTCGTTGATAGGTTGTCATTAGTTGGGATTATCATACACGTGTTGGAATTCTAGTTATCAGAAGACGCACTCTAAGGTGAGTTTCACGGCCCCTCTTTTATACTCTTTTCTCTCGGGGGAGAAGCATGCCAAACGTTTTAGCAATGCAACGTTTATGATTCGAAAACGCAACTCTTATGAAACTTACCACTTTTGGAAACATAACGCTTTTGAAACGCAACGCTTTTGAAACACGACGCTTTTGAAACACAACACTTTTGAAACGCGACGCTTTTAGAAACATGACGCCTTTTGGGAATGTGACTCTTTGAGAAACGTGACACGTTTGGCACTTGGCATATTTAAACATTGGCACTTGACACTTTTAAACATTGATGTTTGGCATTTGACACTTGACGCTTGGCACTTATTTACTATACGACGAAACCTAAGTCCCTATTGAAACCATGAATGTGCGGGGCACAACGGGGGAAATGTGGATAGATCTATCGGGTGTGACGAACCCCACCTGACGGCTGGGAGCCGGGCGGGTGCATATTGTCTCTACTTGACACTTGACACTTGACACATGGGCAGCAACTTGAGCAACGTTTGTCAGTAATGGTTTTAGCAACATAGTCGTAGTAGTAAGGGAACGTTTGTTATTTACTTGGAACTTTTGCACACTTGGAACTTTATGAGGAGTTGCTTTACACATGAAAACGTTTACGAACTTAAAACCTGTGAACTCACCAGCATTATATGTTGACGTCTTTTTGGCATGTTTTCTCAGGTCGCTAAGGTAGCAGCATTGAGTATAGGCGCACGGAGTCTCATGGCGTCTAGGGATCATATGCATATTTTGTTAAACATTTCAGACTTTGAGTTTTACTTTTAAAGTTGTAATAATACATTTTGCTTCCGCTGTGTTAGAACGGTTTTGAAACTCAATGGTAGTTTACGTTGTTTTCTTATCATATAGATGTCGTTTATTGTGACCGTTGACTTGGATCCTGGTGTGTCACGCGCCTCGCGGTAAAACCCCGCATGTGGAAATTTGAGGGTGTGACAATGTACGAGTGTATGTATGTATGAGTATATGTATGTATGAGTGTATGTATGTATGTATGTATGTATGTATGTATGTATGTATGTATGTATGTATGTATGTATGTATGTATGTATGTATGTATGTATGTATGTATGTATGTATGTATGTATGAGTATGTATGAGTGTGTATGTATGTATGAGTATGTATGAGTGTGTATGTATGAGTGTGTATGTATGTATGAGTGTATGTATGCGTGTATGTATGTATGTATGTATGAGTATGTATGAGTGTGTATGTATGTATGTATGTAGGTATGTAGGTATGTATGTATGTATGAGTGTATGTATGCGTGTATGTATGAGTATGTATGAGTGTATGTGTGTTTATATTTGTATGTTATTACATATTGAGACTAGAAAGACATGCCCGAAAATGAATCCCCATTTAAAACGTAGTGAGCTTAGAAATACCCGCCTGAAATTGATTTAGTAATTTCGGGTAGTCCCCGTTTTGGGACTGCTTTTTGAATACTTTATCTCATTTAGGATGTGAATGTGTACTACATGATTGTTTGTTTTTGAAATATTCGGTTGGCGTTTCCTCTAAAAGTCTTGCCCATATTATACAGGAATCTGCCACGTGGCAAAAAAGTTAAAAGATAATGCCACGTAGATAAATAGTTTTAGCGGCGACACCTTTAGCGGCAACAGGAGCAATAGCGACAGACAAAAGATGGCAGGACCTTTAGCGGCAACCGTCGCCACTAAAGGTCCTGCTGCCGCTAAAGGTTCACTTCCTTGTAGTGACAATAGTGTTTCTTAGGATTTACTTGCTCTATTCAAGCCGTTAAAAATATTTCTCTTAAGATTTAACGAATTAAATTATTTAAATTAAATTTTATGGCAGCGATCAAAGTTATAGCAGTAAACATAACAATTAGCAGAATTTTAGTATTATTTTTGATGGGCAAATGGGTATTGCGTCTATAAATGTGTTATGACTTATGAGTTAGTTAACAACTTAACAAAATTTAAGTGTTAATGGCTTAAATTTAAGTATTAAATGAGTTTTTATATAATAAAAACTTTATAAATAAATATGCCCCATAGAATTACGGCCCTAGTACGGTGACCTCCTCGGCCACCATAAGGCCCGTCCATGGGTAGACATCAAACCATATTCCAAAAAGTACACTGTTGGTATTATTTATGACGAATCTAATAATATAAAAACGTTACATAATGACCATAGAATATAGATTGCAATCAATGACATAAATATGTTAGAAGGAAATCCGTTCCAGATTCATGCACCCACGAGTGTTGTGCTGTGATTTTCACTTATTTGAAAGTCCATTCTACTTTAACAAGCATTTATGATTAGAATTTATTGATCGAATATATAGATAATAATGTCGCACCCTCAAATTTTTACCTGCAATGTTTTACTGTAAGGCGTGTGTGTGACACACCAACATCCAGTCAATGGTCGTAATATTGAACGACCTCCACATGCTTGTAAAATAATATGTATCTCATTCAACATGAAAAAAATAGTCTAAGTTTGTAAAAGTTAAGAGGAAGCAAATGTCCGTGCGTCCCATGCTACAACACATGCCAAAAACCATCATAAGTAAATAAAAACCAAATGTCCGAAAAATGTAAATAAATATTGTTGAAACATGTAAGTTCTCCACGTGCGTCCTATGCTACAATACCTTAGCGACCTGATAAAAACATGTTAAAATGTGTCAGCAATTAAGTCGGTGGATTCACAAGTTCTAATGAACGTAAACTGTTTGTTTGCTAAACTCACAATAGTTTACTAATTATATCAAATGTTAGGTAGACATTTATTTAAGTTACTAAGCGTTATGAAACCGAGTTGAGTATTGGTAGTTTTGCTTTCCTTCCACCCCTTCATCACAACGGTGGCAAGAGTTTAGGAAAATGATGCACCTGGCCGACCTCCAGTGAAGATAGGTGGGGCTTGTCGGACCCAATAAATCTATCCACATTTCCTCACTATAAATCCTAACGTACTAACAGTCCAGACTGCAAGGACATTATGATGTTTTGCGCTAAAATAAACAAGTGATATAATAGTAAGTTGTGATCTAAAATGCTTGCGTGTTTGTAGTGTGTTTCTCCCCTAACAGGAAGACAGTAAAATGGGTCGTGAAACTCACCTTAGGTTGCGTGCTAAATAAAATACCAAACGTGTGTATAAAAAGGTATCCCAACTACTGATAACCCATCATACAATAGCCTATAAGTGTTCGTCCACATGATGTGTTTGTCCAATTGACCCATTGTATCAAAATAATGACCTAGTTTGTGTTTATGAAAACAGTTTGACCAAGTTTGACATAACGACCCGCTTGTGACCCATTGTGTGCTTGCCACTTTGTGAAGGCATATATTTTTAAAGGGGAGGTATTAGGTTTAATATTAGACTGTATGTTGTGGTACGTGAGCGAGTGGGCGTGACCACCTCGAAACCATCGCTCCGGCAATCGCTCACGTGGGGTGTTATGGCTCGCTCCAGACCATTGCTCGTGTCCCACTCAAAATCCAAGACAATAGCGCCGTGACCATGGTCACTTGTGCTCGCGGTGAGTTGCTCACACAGGCCTTAGCGTGGGGCTGTTGTGGTGTTTGTGAGCCACGTGGCTAGCGAATGGCTTGCGCCGGGCTGTTCGCATGTCCACAACGGACAACCTTAAGCAAGAGTTTATTACAATATTTGATATAAAAGTAGTAGAGTATGGTAACATTTGTTTATGATTTGTTTACATTTTAACAACTACCACGGTAATTTATGATTTGTTTACATTTTAGTCTAATCCTGATAATTACCAGCTTGCAAATGTCAATATATATATATATATATATATATATATATATATTTGATGTAGCATATAAAAGGTGCTACTGTCCTTCACGGGTAGCTCAATTGGTGAATGGACCAGGGATCTCTCTTGGAGGTCTCAGGTTCGATTCTCACGAAGGACATAATGAGAAATGATGGATGACTCATGGCCTACGGTCATGAATTCGAGTCTTGATCTCGCCAAGTTTTACCGGTTCACTACTGTCGTGCCTTCGGGCGGGTATGTGGGTCGGGTTTTCCCTGGAAGCGGGCTGTCAGGCGGGCTAGGGGCTTCGTGCGTCCGGGGTGGGCGGGGCAGTGCCCCTGTCTTTGCCACTGGGGGGCCGCGTACGAAGTACCCGGCGTTGTTTAGTTGGTCGTTCAAAAAAAATATAAAAGGTGCTACTAAAGTTAGAAGACATGGCTTTTAGTTGAATACATTGATAACATTAAAACAATAACCATTACATTTGTAGTTAACAAATTAATAAAACTGGACTTTCTTCTTACACGTTTGTTTAACTAAACGAGGAAAAAAAAGGTGTTTATGAGTAACCTTTACAAAAAAAAAGGTGTTTATGAGATAAAGATGATGAGTTTCTTGTGGATTACTAATCGCGCAAAAATGGCGGACATGTCGTGGGACTCTTGGGGTAGATTTGATGCGAGTAGAATGAGATAGTTTTTTGGACGGCTTTGTTATTTTTTTCCGGTTATTTGTTTCTTTCATTGGGTTGTTTCCCGGATTGTCTCTTGCTAGTTTCTTGCTAGCTTGTTTCATTAATAAAGTTTGTTTGGCCGTTCAAAAAAAAATGAGTAACATTTACAGCTTTCTAAAAATTACCTTAACTACTTTGGCTAAGACATGCTGATGTGAAACATGGTAACATTTTAAATATACATGTGAGAGTGAACTTTATATAGTCGTAAAACTAAGCCCATGTCTCTTTCTAAAAGTATGTCAATTTTTATTTCGAATGTGATCATTATAACCTTTTGCATTTTGAGATTGACTTGAGTCATAAATTTTTTTAGTGTGTTAATTTGTAGTTTCGTTTGGTATTCCTATATCTACATTAAGATGTAGATATGTTAAATTCAATTTGTTTAGCAATTTATATTTATATATAGCGTTCTCGTCATAACTTGCGAGTTCTTTAAATCTCTAATAATAAAAGACAGACGAGACATATAGCCGGCATTTAAAAATGCTATAGGAATCTATATCCAAAAAATAAATTTACATAATTATTTCTAATTATTATTTTCCGTTATAAGAAGTTGATATTAATAATTGGCACATGCCGATGAATAGTTTTCTCATAGCAATACAAAAGAAACTTTAGTTTCATCTTCGTTCAGACTTATTTAAAATTTAATACCCAATGATAAAGCAAAAGCAAACTAAGCTTCGATTAACGAATAGTATTTTCATTTTTCAATTATCATCATAATAATAATTTGATAGTAGATCGATTAATCATTATAACTATCGATCATGAAAAAGAAACCACCATTATTTTATTTTAAAATGTTTTAGTGTTCTTTTCTAATAAAACATAGAAAGTTTTATTGATTTGTAAAAATAGAGCATCTTGAATAAATAACGACCTTCAAGTAGAGAATGCAACATAATATATTGAAATGTAGTGTTTTTGGTTATTTAATTGTGGAGGCGTACTTTAGCCTATAAGTGAATGCTCATCCCAAGAGTTCCCAGGTAGGTATACGGGTCCCTCGTCTGATTGGGATTTATATGAAATACCAGGCCTAATCAGAAAACTCAGGATACAGGCGCTCACATTTCCAGATTGCACGTGCCCCATCACTGGTGAATTCCAAAACTTTAGCGAGATTAAAAACGAGATGAAGAAATCGATCATTGAGATGTGGATTTCACTCCTAACTCAAAGATGTATTTCAAAATTGAAAACTATTGTGGAATGAAACCAATCACTAAGTTAAGGATATCACTCCCATCTTAGTGGTTAAGTTTCTTTTTGAAAGAAATACTCTTTGAGGTGAGGATGTCACTCCTATCTCAAAGATATATCCCTAAGATAAATAACATATCGAGGAGTGAAACTAATTACCAAGGTATAGATGTCACTCCTAACTTGGTGATATCGTTTCATTTGTGAAATACGAGTGTCAAAACACCGAGAGAATAACGAGAAAGATTCATAGCGAAAATATCTAGAAAGAGAATATAAGAATAAGAGAAATATACACGAGAGGACTCGTGAAAGTAAGCTTAGTTATAGACTAGGCTAAAAGGCATTCTAATAACCTAATTCCCTATAACCATGGCTCTGATACCAATCTGTAACACCCCAACCGATGGCGGAAACATCGAGGTGTCACGTAGTGACGATTGTTCAATAGCTCATGGACTAGAAATGTAAATTTTGATACATTAAATGAAATAGTTTATTACATTGAAAGAAATACAACAATTGAAATAGCAATCTAAACTAAAGTACAGTAAATCTCAATGTAAGCCTAAGTTCCAAAAGCTTAGAAGTTATCTCATAAGAACCTGAAACATGTAAGAAAATAATTTGGTCAATACAAAAATGTATTCGTGAGCATACCCGTTTGATACATATAGTAAGGAAAATTTAGCAATTCATGTGTTATTTTGCAAGATGTAATAAGTGGTATCCGGGTCAAATCAACCCTGAAATGAAATGAAATATATATAGTATGCGCTAGTAACAGTAGTAATGAAACACATTGCAATGACAAGGACTCTCAACAGAGTCACAAGGGTATATACCATAGATTTATTCATTGAAATGCTAGGCCGCAACGGTTAATGATTTGACAAGTCATAGATACACGAAATGACACAAGCAAACACACATAAGAATTGCTATTTTAGTAAAAGTAAATAGAAACTAAGTACACGAGTAGCCCCAAAAGTAAAATGAAAAGGGGGAAAGATATACTCACAATTTGCGAAAAGCGATCAAAATCCAACTTAAGCGGTCGTGAGCTAATTAATGGGAATTCCGAAGAATCCAACCTATAACGTAATAGAATACTAATAAGGGAAAAGTTTAAGAGTCTAAAGTGTCTAGGGTTCTAAGGCATTAGGGTTTGCTACGTCGATTTGGGAAATTAAAGTTTTTATGATAAGTCGAATTGATATAAAAGTTGTATATTAAAATAATTATACCAAAGTTTGTAAATGTAGTTTAGGTAATATAATGATTACCAATTGGATATTTAGATCAAAATATTTTTGAATATTTAAGACAAAATAATTTAGTTAATTACTTTAACTAATTATTGTAAATAAATACAATAATCATAAATGTTTAAATAAATAATTATGAGTTACACCAAAATCCAACAAATGATAATAAATACTTTCAAACATAAGAATATTTCTATTCTATAAGAAAAGTATTTATAAATTAGATATTCAAATAATATAAATAATTAAACTATTAATTATGTCTAATTAAACATAAATAAGACTAATAATTCAAGACATGATCCAAAAATGCTATTTTCATAAAAAAAAATAGATACTTTCTGATGTAAATTAATGAAATTAATTTTCCCATAATTTTTATAGACTTATTTATATTTAAAACTTATTTAATGAGATTAAATCATGTTTAAATGATTAAAATAGGAAAATTAATAAAAATAATTGTTTTCTGGACCAATAATTTTTATTTCAGTTCATAATGATTAGGAATAATTTCCCAAAAAGTTTGAGATTAAAATCATTAAAATTGAATTTTTAATCAATTAAATATGATTAAAAAAAGTAAATCAATAAAAATATAAAAATAAGACATTTTCCATAAAATAAAAGTATGGTAATTTTTTTATGGTGTTAAGATGCTACTCCTAAATTTTTATAATTTTTGGAGCAAAAATGAATTTATTATGAATTATTTACGCTTTATACAATTTATATATATATATATATATATATATATATAAATAATGAAGAAAATCCAAGGAATAGCAAAACAAAATTAAAAAAAAAAACAATAAAAGAAGGGGATTGTGGGGATCGAACCTGGGCCTCAGGCCGGCTCAACCAATGCCACCCTGCATCCCAACCAACTGAGCTACACACCAGTTTGTTAATTTGTTTGATTAAAAACACTTTTTACAACATATTAATTGTTCATCTTCTTCTTCCCCAATCTCCTATAACCATAATCCTAGAACCTAAATCAATAAACCCATCCATACATGAAAACTAATCTGTAATATAGGGCTTTCATTCACAACTAGACAATAATCAAAACGGCACAAGAAAAAGAGGCTTACAAGGTGGTATAGGGGTCGAACTCGTGATAATATGGCCGATTATAAAGAGTCCGATTACACCACTTCTGGACTTGATTATTCTACATTTATTGTGGGTTTAAGTCGGGTATAGGTTGGTGAACGATGTGAAAAGAATTATTTATAGGGTTGTTTGATGGAATCGGGCATTAGGAACCATTGTTATAATTTCGACGGTTACACGAATTAGTACACTGATTTTAACATGTTTAATGATAAAAAGAGAACTTGAAATGGTTACACATCAATGGAGAAACGCTAGCTATCACTAAATTGAGTTAACAGGAGGTTTATACTGGATTATGGGGTTGACCAGAATAAATTCCGGCGGTCGGAACTTGTTTTCGCCGGAAAAACGAGCTGGGACAAGGAGGAGGCAAAATCTAATTTTGAAAGTTTTACAATTGGCAGAATAGGTCCCTTAAGTTTCAACTAAGTTAGTTTTCCATGTTAGAAGGTTAAGTTTTCCTTTATTAAAAGTCAACTTAGTTAACTAACTTAACTTAAAAACTTTTAAAACTTTTTTAAACTTGAATTTTTTATAGAATTCTTTTTAAGAATACGTTTCAACATACGTATTTGGTTAAAACTTACACCTGATCCATAGTAATTATAAATGATAAAGTTTTAGTTCGCACCAACATTAAATTTGAAAACGACGAAATTTACAGGGACTATAATGGAAATATTTGAAGGGCTATTATTGTCAATTAAATGAAAGACGAGGGTGACGGATGTCACCGTGCAGGACGCTGGACTCAGAGAAGAAAAAATTTTAGTTGCAGGGGTTATTGGTGCTCTTTGTTGGTTTTGTGTGCCGGACGCGCAATGTATTAGCAAGTGGTGTCTGGCGCACGCCAGCAATTAATACTCACATCAGAAGTGTCAGGGCGGGAAGGTGAAAGGACAGGTTGGTAGCCTAAAAGTCTCTAACGGTTGTACTGTGTCAGGGGCTCAGTGGGACCCAACTGTCGTTTCGTTCTACGCTTTTTTCTCTCTCCTTGACGTGTCACTTTTTAATTCGACGGACGTGCAACATGATTGCAACCTCACTGAGACACGTAGCACCGCCATATAAGTTAGAAGATGGTCCAAAACAGCTCGCCACATAAACACATTACATTTACTTGGCACCCACTTACTCCACTGAAAAAACACGTCGCTCGTTACCAATCAATCCCTGCAGCCATCTCCTGGCGTCTGCCACCGAAAACTCCTTATTCTTGAAGTCGGTTCATTCCCATTTGTCGTCTATATCAGTAAGAACTACTTCCTGCAGCAGCGCCTCAACGGCATTCCTTTCGGCCACTACAGCATGATCTTCGACCAGCCTCCTCCATTCCCAGTTAATAACAGACGCAGTAGCCAATCTGCAGCAACGGTCAACAACTGTGGATTGTTGTATTTTTCCAGCATATTTAAGTTTGGAAAACAGTCCTTTAACGGTTCATGACACAATCAACAATCCAACCAAAAACGAATGCATAACCCATTACCAAGCTTTTCTCGGATCATATTGTAGGCATCAACCCCTTCCACCCTACATTTGTTCCAAAAAAACACATAATTCTTCCATACCCCTGTAACATTTTTATTAATAGGTATCGGCCCCCATCTTCGAGTAGAACCATGTATCGCATCAATGACTCGCATCTATAAGCTTTTTCTTCGGTCTTGTACCGCCATAACCACTTTAATAGCAAAGCCTTATTATTCAACTCGAGTCTAGTCACCCCCAATCCACCTTCATTTATTGGTTTGGTAATAACAACCCACGAGACCCAATTCATTTTTTTGACACCCTCCGATCCACCCCATAAAAAAGCGCTTTATTAAACCTTCCAAAGAATCTAACACCTTAACCGGTGCCTTGAAGAGCGAAAAATAATACGTTGGTAAACTGTGTAGAACCGATTTAACTAAAGTAAGACGACCTCCAATAGACAAAGTATTGGCCTTCCTATGCGACAGCCGTCTTTTAAACGTATTTGTGAGCGTTGGATTTTAGCTAAAACAGGATTATATGATCATACAAGTCACAAAACCAGGTGCGGAAACCCTAGTTCTGAACAAATTGATAAAACACAAATCACGACACAATCAAGATCATTTTCAATATCATTTCATAGATTAACTTCATTCAAATAATCCTTTACAATCAGTTTATGTTAATCTAGAACACACACACTATTTCTCAAAAACACCTCTGAACCTGATCTGAACCTGGACACAAATGACAACTCTCTTTTCATTATCAAAATCACAAAAACTATATATAGGCACTGCACATTCGCCCATTGCAACTGGTCGAATGTGAGCTTTTTCCACATTCGCCCACTTCAGGTGGTCGAATGTATCTTCTAGTCAAGTCCAGTCTACCTTCGTCCCTTTATCATCTTCCTTCGCCCAGTCTTTTCTACCTTCGCCCATTCTAAACTACCTTCGGCCAATTACTAACATGTGTTAATTATGTATATCCAATCCTTAGTCGCAAAACGCATCAACAAACTCCCCCTCGACTATTGATTGGATAGTTTTCTCTGTTGGTCCATCGTCTTGTTCATCAACTTGATTCTGAGCTGTTTCTTCTGCTCAAAAGTCATTGGCGGCTCAAATGTTTTCTTCACAGGCTTAGACACATTGGCTATCTTCACAGTCTTGCCAAGTTTACCCTCCAAGTTGCTTCCTGCATTGATGTCATACGCAAAACAAACTCCAACAACTTGAGTATACTTTCTCGCTTGAGCAAAATCATTAGGTTCATAGTAGATCGGATTGTAGAACAACATGATGATGTCTTCAAATGTGCAATTAATCAACCACATAGGATCAAATACATGAACATGCTTGTATTTATCCTTTCCATCTCTCAACACGATCACCGCTTCTGCCTTTCTCCAATCATAGTACCAAAAGATGAAATCAGCACTAAAATGCTGTGGCATTGGCATCAACGGTATCTTCCTCATCACATTAGGTGCTTTGTAGATCAAAGTAACTCGCTTCATATTGGTTTGAGGATCAATATCCCTATGCACTTTTCTTCTGGGATATTGAGGCTTGAATCTATTCCATCTCGTACGACTTTCCCAAACCAATTTATCAGCGCACCAACCGACATGTGATCCATTTACTTCGGCACCTGACATTGGGAATCTGCATAAGTCTCTAACCGCCCAGTACGGTAGAGTAAGCAAGTCACAGAATCTGTTGAAGTACAGAATTCCGGTTTCCCATTTTGCAGCAATACATTTCAGTCTGCCTAAGTAAGTCCACCCGAGAGCTCTGCCTTTGAACTTGGCATTATGAAATCGATAAAAGTTACCTTGAGCTTCAGGCTTTGGTCGGTTCTCATCCATTTCCTTCAATTTCTTCATATAATTCTTCAACTCATCAGACTGGTTAGAAGAATCTTTCTTTTCAGTACCAAATACCTTCTCAACAAACTCTTCACTCCTTTTCTTAGCTTTCTGTTTCGCTGACTTATTTGGTATCTCAGTGAAGTCAGGAAATACTTCATTTTCATCATCTTGTCTGAAATATTGGGGAAACTCTTCATGAGTTATATCTTCTACCTCCACTTCATTGTTCTCTGGAGTCTGCACATCATCTGAATGACTTCCCATATCCTTTTCAGGAATATCAGGAATCGATTCATCCATCATAAACTCCTCAAACGTTTTCCCTACCCTCTGTGCAAGACCATCTAGTATTTCTTTTGCCACAGATGCAGGTAATTCCCCTTCTTCAAGATCTGGATCTTCATATTCCAACTCATATCTTAAGTCATCAGTCTGGAATATTTCAGCGAAGCATCCTGTGAACTCAATGGTCCACTCTCTCTTTTCCAACATATTCTTATACAGCTGTTTAGCATCATCAGACAAAGATCTCACCTTCTCGTTCCAGAAAATACTTTCATCCGAATCAACGTTCTCACCTTTCTTCTTCGAACTTGATTCTCCAGTATCTTTCTTCTGTGGTGTTCTCTTCTCATAAGTGAATCTAGAAGTATCATCTCCTCCATCATGATCACTTCCACTGCTAAACTCATCACCTTGCTTTTTCCCAGCACCTTCAGCATCATCATCATCATCATTATTGTCATCATCATCATCATTATCATCATCGCTTTTCTCCGATTCATCATTATCCTCATCATCATCTTCTTCTTTCTCAGATTCAGAATACTCATAATCGACTTTCTGTTCATCTTCTTCTTCATCTTCTTCACCCTCTTTCAACTGGGGTGCCCTGCTATAAAGCTCTTCAATCAAATTACCAAGGCGTTTGTTTTCATTCCTTAGTTCTTTGTTATCAGCCTTAATCAGTTTGATTTTGCTCTTGTTTCTTGCACACTTTTTCTCAAGCTTCTCATTCTTAGCTTCCAACATCTTAATCTTATCATTTATATCATCCTGATTAGATTTCGAAGCAACCACAATCTGAAGCATCTTCTCCTCATTTTGCTTAAACTTAGCAATCTCAGCCTGTTGAGCAACCAACATCTTCATCATGTCTTCCATCTTCTTATTTACTTGCTTCATGACATCGTCATCCACAGTTACTTTCTTCGACTTTGATTTGGATGGCTCAACCTCAATAACTTTCTCCTTCTGAGGCTTTCTAAACATATCAAGCACTTTATCCAAATCGACATTGAATTGATCGATTGGTAAAGTCTCTGCCTCTTTCGTTTTCTTCTGCTTCTTGGTAACAGGTGAAGATAGCTTAGATGGTGTACCAGCATCAGGTAATCTCTTTCCCTTCAATAACTGAGCTAACTCTTTCTCCCTCAGTTCTTTTACGCTTGACTTCTTGGCCATGGTCTTTTGCTTCTTTGTCTTTCTGGGCAAATTCACCACTACAGTATCTCCAACACTCAGTTCTGCTAGGTCAACACCTAGACCCTCATCTTCACCAGTTTTCTTTATTCTCTCAGCTTCTTCAATCGACTGATTCAAGGATTCAGACTCACCAACCATAGTGGCCTTACGTTTGGTGGTCCTTACATTCTCATCATCAGAATCCCACTGCTCATCAACCTCAGTCTCTTCTGAATCTACCGACTCTTCATCCACCAAACCCGATCCTTTCTTCGCCGTCGATTTCTTTCTAACCACTTGTTGCTTAGTGCTTCCCTGATCTACAGCATTTCCCTTGCCCTTCCCTTTGGCTCCAGGATTGACTACTTGCCGTTTCCTCTTAGTGCTTGAATCAACATACACTAAGGGATCATCATTGTCCGAGTCACTATCATCATGTCTTGCTTTGTTCTTGCCAGGATCAGTGTAATCCGGACGAGCCAAAGCACCAAATAATCTCCTGTTAGGTGGCTTCTCACTATCAGGCACACCTTTGTAACCCTTCATCCTCATCAAAGTTCTAATGTTCATATGATCTTGACCTAGGATCATAGTCGGATCCTTTTTCAGCATAGGATACTTATAGTCAAAGATCATCATCAGAAATCTCGGATATAACATGAACTTCTTGTTCTTCATTCCCTTCAGCATCTCCAGCATATGATCAAGAATCATCCCAGAAACATTAAATGGTTTGTTAAGTGTCAACGCAACCATTAATGAACTCAAACTCCTTCTCATGACATCATAACCACCACTCACACATCCAAAAACATGAATAAGAACATGTGCAAAATACTTGTACTGCACTCCCAGCTTCCCCTTATACATAGATCCGTCAGTGATTGGACCTTTGTATTTCATTCGTAAGAAACACGCCTTCTGTTCTGTCCAAGACAACTCCCTGGGATCTTCGCTATCTTCAAACTTAATCTGTAAAGCTTCCCGAATATCAGCTTCAGTCAAGAACATATCCATATCCTGTATCTTGCTCTTGATGATCGTTTGATTCTCCCAGTAGTCATACTTCGCATTCTGATAAAAATCTTCAATGATGTCTTTGTATATGATGGTTGGTGTGGCTAAAGCATGAACAATCCTGCTCCTCTTCAGAAACTCTATAATCCCAGTAAACTCCGTATTTTTCTCAACATCTCCGAGATAAGCGCAACAGTTGTGCGATCTTTCAAACGGCCAACTGCTTGGAACAGACGTTTCAGCTTCTGGCACTGGATCTGGAACTGTAATCTCTGCTGGAGTTTCAACATTGACTGCTGGTGTTTCAACGTTCTCGGGTTGATCAGCCATCTGCACATAAAAATCAATGAAACACGTCAAAATACAAAAACGACAAAATTATAAAAAAAATTCTGGTCAAAATAATCTGCACATTCGCCCGTTTTGAAATGGCCGAATGTGAGAATATTTGGTCGAATGTGAAATTATATGGTCGAATATGAAAAAGTTCTGATTAAAAGTCACATTCGTCCAGTTTGAATGTACATTCGCCCAATCTGATTCACTTTCGCCCGTTTATATCAACCGAATGTGAAACAGTTTTCCCCCAAAATTTAAATTTTTGCCATTGTTGGTTTTATCTTGTAATTTTGATTCTAATATGTGCTAACAAGTCCGACTAACACTTGTTTATTAACAATTTTGACAATTAATCAGTTTTCATTGGTTTTAAAGTAGAATTAGGGTTCAACTGTGTTCCAACGATCAAAACTAACATCTAAATGTGTTATTAACCTAATTCCTTCTACATTCTCCCCCTAAAACCTATGAGAACTGATCGGTAATCAAAAACAAGCATCAATAATCATCATAAACCCAGAAAATTGAAACCCTAGGTCCTGTGCTTAAAACGATCAAAACTGATCTGAAATGACGTCCATTACCTGCAATTAAAGTCTTAAAATGATCAGTAATGGTCAGGGAACAAATCAATGAATCATAAGAAACACGAGCAACAAGGTCTGGTATTGAAGAAAGTTTGAAAAATTTTTGAATGTGAAGACTCGAATGTGAAAGGCTTATATATAGAAAGCCACGTTCGCCCGTTTGTTGTGGACGAATATGGGTTAAGTCCACATTCGCCCCAAGTGAATGGCACGAGTGTGAAAAAATTCCACCTTCGCCCCTAATTAAAGACCCGAAGGTGAAATATATACCCGAATGTGAAATGGATACCCGGAAGTGAAAAAATCCACATTCGCCCAAAATCAAAACGGTCGAAGGTGATGATTTTTCCACATTCGACCCATTTAAGGGGCGAATGTGAAATGGAAAAATCTGAAAATTTCGCCAAATCACGAATTTGAATCCCGTTCAACATTTTTCAATCCGTTAAACTCCCAAAACTCAAATTTTCACATTTTGAATGTTACAAAGTCCAGATGGTGTTATCAAATCTCAGAAATTAACCATCAAGCATCCCCGGTTATCAAAAATAAAGCAGAAATGCAAATCTTTTGGATTTTCTGAAATTTTTATCAATACACACCTAAAATCTTTTTGGATTTTGTATCTTTTTGACAATAAAAGTAAAATGCGACAAAGTAAAATGCATCAAAGTAAATGAAAGCAGTAAACATTTTGTGATTTCCGGTAAGAAGATCATATCAGTTATCTGAGAAATCTGAACACAGCGTTGATCTAGGTTAATATTATCATTAGAAACAATATGTGACACGGCAATTGCTGATATTGTTGTCCACATAAGCTCACATGCAGACAATTACGCAATGCTTTAAAATGATACGAATTAGATGTATTAGACTAACACATTGTGGTTCCCACACACACGACATACTCCCGTATCAAGAAGTAATTTGCACAAAGACTCATTGTAAAGCGTGATTATGCTTTCGTCGTCTGTAATTGTACAAGATATAATGCATAGAGGTATACAGGTCAGCAAATTAATGCAGCAAAGCAACATATGCACTATACCAGGTTGAGGACTGATATTAATCATGATTTGCATCAATGATCAATACGATATTATAGATAATCTTTGATCATCATATAACATGGAAAGTTCCTCAATTCGGTAACTTTAGGATTTGGCATATAGCTCTTTTATAAAGACATCCTGTCTGATCTAGGTCCGTAATGACTTACAGCAGAAGATCAGATAGGCTATCCCCAGACAACTAATAACATAACGACCCTAAACCTCCGAGTTTTGTACAAACACCCTATCAAACGAAATTACGGTACTAAGACCATATGCCCATGAGGTGTTCAGCCACAAACGCGTAGTTTGTTATGTTTGTATCACTAATGCACGCAATATTTAGTCTACGAAGCCTATCAGCATATCACACGTAATCAACATACGTCACATAAAACTATACAATTCTTTAGCCTGTGTCAGATCCCCACTGATGTACTATCATTTCCTCTTTTTATCCAGGAAATCATTTTGGGTTTTTCTAATTTTTTTTAGGTATTTTGAAAATTTTTCAATGTTTTTGGTTTTTCTGATAAAATGACTCCCCCTAAAATAAAGAACATATTTTTTGGGTTTTTAATTTTTCTGAAAAACAAAACAAAAATTTGAAAGAAACAATCCACTTGAAAGCATCAACTTCTTTGAGGATTAAACAACCCCCTCGAAAGCATCAACTTCTTTGAGGATTATGATAGTAAAGAGAAATTCCCAATTAGCAAAGAGAAATTCCCAATTAGCAAAAATTTAAAACTAAAACTAAAAACTAAAAATGATAAACCGAGGAGCCGATTAGTTCTGTTTTTCCTTTATATTGTTTACTTTCAAAAGATATTCAAAGCGGGATCTGTCAAAAGCTTTTGTAAACAAATCTGCACGTTGGTAGTCAGTATGGATTTTGACCATGTCAATCAATTCCTTAGCGTAACAATCACGGATAAAATGATATTTAATCCGGATATGTTTCGCTTTAGAATGATTTTCAGTATTTTTAGTTAATGCAATTGCAGCTTCGTTGTCACAGTGTATAGGGGTTTTAAGAAACTGCAAACCGTAATCGACCATCTGTTGTTGGATCCAGAGCACTTGCGAACAGCAACTCGAGGCTGAAATGTACTCGGCTTCACATGTAGACAGTGCGACGGAAGTCTGTTTCTTGCATTGCCAGGTAATTAACCTGCTCCCTAAAAACTGGCAACCGGCTGTGGTTGATTTGCTGTCTTTGTCACAGCCGCCCCAATCTGCATCACTAAATGCAATAAAATCAAAATCATCATCATTAGGGTACCAAAGTCCTTTTGATGGACAACCCTTCAGATATCGAAGGATACGCTTGACCGCCGTCAGATGACTTTGTTTCGGCTTCGATTGATAGCGAGCACAGAGACACGTTGCATACATAATATCTGGTCGAGACGCTGTCAAATACATCAGAGATCCGATGATTGCTCTGTATGTAAATGGATCTGTCAGCTCCCCCTTAGCGTCCACTCCAATCCCGTGATTGGGTTGAATCGGGGTATCCATCGGCTTAGAGTCCTCCATCTGGAATCGGCTCAAGATGTCGGCTACGTATTTCGTCTGGTGAATGAAGATCCCGTCGGGTCTTTGATCCACCTGTAAGCCGAGGAAAAACTGCATTTCCCCCATAGCGCTCATTTCGAACTTCTCCTGCATAATAGTTTCAAATTCCCTGCACAAAAGTTCGTTAGTTGAACCAAATATAATATCATCAACGTAAATCTGTACTAGAAGCAAGTCATCTCCCGTCTTCTTCGTAAAGAGGGTGCAATCGACGAGGCCGCGCTTGAATCCTTTAGAGATGAGGTATGTACTTAGCTCCTCGTACCACTGTCTTGGAGCCTGGTGCAAACCATATAAAGCTTTGTTCAGCACGTAGACCTTGTCCCGGTGGATTGGGTCCTCAAAGCCTGGTGGCTGCCCGACATAAACCTCCTCCTTGACTTTACCGTACAAAAATGCGCTCTTGACGTCCATTTGATAGACTTTGAATTTCTTGTACGAAGCAAACGCAAGGAACATCCGAATAGCTTCAATTCTTGCTACTGGTGCATAGATTTCATTGTAATCAATTCCTTCGATTTGATGGAAACCCTGCACAACCAATCTGGCTTTGTTGCGTACAATAACTCCACGATCATCCTTTTTGCACTTAAACACCCACTTAGTGCCTATTTTCTTTCTTCCTGGCGGCAAGTCTGTGAGCGTCCAGACTCCCAATTTCTGGAATTGCAATAACTCCTCCTGCATTGCCTCAACCCAGGCATCTTCATTCAAAGCGTCTTTGTATGTCCTTGGCTCTACCTGCGACACATAACATGCAAACGACCAATCATTTTGACTACCAGATTTCTGAATTTTGGCATACAATGCTAAAGCACCAAAACTCTCTGGCGAATTAACGCTTTTTAGCTGCCCTCTGGTCATCACACCACTTCCAGGATCACCGATAACTTGCTCCAGCGGATGAATACGATGAATCCGAGATTCCGGATTAACAGGTACAAACACTCCCGTCTGAGCAGTCAAGTTCTCTACAGCATCCTGATCATGACCCGTGTTAGACGATGAAGCAACATCTGGATTTGGAGTTGGGTTCACAGTTTGCTCTTCTAAGTCTTCTGCATATTCAAGAACGGCTTCTTCAAATTGTTCATCTTCAGATTCTGAAGTGTCTAATGAAGTTGAAGCTTCTTGAAACATCTCTTCTTCTTGTATAGGATGTGACACCCGGCATGTTCGGCTTAAACATAATAGTAACATCTAAGTCTACCTTAGCGAGAAACGTTTATAAACAAACTTAACTGGGTTAGTTGAGTCGGGTCAGATTAGGATTGTCCAGGGTTCAATGATCGGGAGGATCATTGGGAGTCATTTTGGGGAATACACTAGTACCGGGTTCCGTTGTTGGTGACATTACATGAACTAATTAAGTATATGTGTAGATTATGGGTCGTGTGGTGGATTGTATACTTATACTTGCTTAAACGATGTACAAATGATTATACGTGCCTAAATATGCTAAACATAGACTATGGGTGCATGCTTATGTGTTAAGATGTGTTAGAATGCGTTAAACACGACAAACTGGGAAAAGGTTAACATGTGTTAAAAAGTGCTGTTGACATGTGTTAAAAAGGTGCTGATGACCTGAATGTGGAAATAGTGGGCGAACGTGGAAATGGAACTTGAAAAATGGGCGAACGTAGAAACAAAGTGGGCGAATGTGGAAAAGTTCCACATTCGACCATTACAAATGGGCGAATGTGGAAAAGTTCCACATTCGACCACATAAAAGGGGCGAACCTGGACTGGGTATAAATACCATCCTTAGCCATTTTTCACCATTTCACAAACCCTAAACGCCTCCAAACACTCTCTATCAGCTATTATCATTGGGGAAGGAGTTTTTGAGCTTGTTTTTCATAACCTAACTCTCTAAATCATTACAAGTGAAAATCTAAGGTGTGTTCTTCATTTCAAATCCTTTTTAAACAATTTTAACTTGTTTTCATCTAAACCCCAAGGGTCCAGATCTGATATCAACATGTTTTATGGGTAAAAACCTTCCTAATATCTTTCTAAATAAAACCTATTCATAAACAATGAGTTTTCATACAATTTAACATGTGTTTATGTGGTATTAAGCATTGTTTGATGATTACTTGCTATGTAGATGACATGACTACAACCTAGGGCTGTTATTAATAGAGAGTTATGATTGAAACATGTTACAATTGATTGTTGATGGTGTTTTGTCGATTAAAGGGGTTTTTAGTTAGATTTAGGGCTTGTTTTTGGATGGTAATGATAGAGTTATGATAGGGGTTTCTTGTTCATAATGATTTAAGTATGATGAGCTAATGATTGATTAAATTCAGAAAGTTTCCTAATTGGGTAATAATTTCATGCATGATGATGTGACATCTCCATAATTTACTATTTTAGGAAACTTGTAAAAAACGGATAGATTTTGGGGTAAAATCGGTAGGGTTTCGTAGGAATATGTTAATGATGCTTGACTGCTGTAGTTCATGATGTTTCGTGATGTTTTCGGATGTTTTCGACGCGTTTTTGGGAAAATCTAACAGCAGGGGCGAACCTGGAATACCTTCGACCAATCTAACGGTCGAAGGTGGACTTCCAAGGGTCGAACCTGGAACTGAGGGGGCGAAGGTGGAAGAAAAGGGGCGAAGGTGGGAGTTTAAAGCCACCTTCGACCACTCAAAGCCACGTTCGGCCCTACGTTAACATAAATGAGATTTTTGATACGAACTAAGTGTTTTATGCTTGAAACTTATGTGTTAAACTTATGTGCATGACTAATTGATGTAATGGGTCACCAACGGGATGTCGGGTCGGCCTGGGATGTCCGGTTAACGTTTAAACACACTTTTTAACATACGTAGTCAAGATCTGGACAATCGGGGACTAGTTAGCCTTCGGGTTAATAGTCATTACACTTATGTAAACTCATTGATAGGTTGTCAGTAGTTGGGATTATCATTCACGTGTTGGAATTCTAGTTACCAGAGGACGCACTTTAAGGTGAGTTTCACGGCCCCACTCTTTTACTGGTTTTACAATTTCGGGGGAGAAAACATGCTGTGTTCTTTAAACGTGTGTCAAATGTGTTTTTCCTAAAAGGCGTGACAACTATGTTTTGGGTACTCATGTATTCACTACGTTTTGGGAATGTTCATTTGGGTTCAAGGTATTCATTTATGTTCCGTATTATATGGCCTATGTTGTGGCAGTTCGTTAGCCGTGGTGCGGTAGTTCGTTAGCCTCTATGTGGTAGTTCGTTAGCTATGTTATAGTAGTTCGTTGGCCATGGGATGGTAGTTCGTTAGCTATGGTAAAGCAGTTCGTTGACCATGGGATGGTAGTTCGTTATCTTCGGTGGGCGATAGTTCGTTTGGGAGGTTCGTTATGAAGTTCAAACATTTAACGAGTGTTTTCATCGGTCGGTAGTATCATGATGGTCTTTCAAAAGTTCGTGAAACGTTTTACTTAAAAACCTGTGAACTCACCGGCATTATTTGCTGACGTTTTTAGCATGTTTGTCTCAGGTCGCTAAGGTAGCAGTTGTCGATAGGCGCACGGAGTTTCACGGCGTCTAGGAATCATATGCACGTTTTGTTAAACATTTCAGACTTTATATTTCATTTTGAGTTGTAATACATATTATGCTTCCGCTGTGTTGGAACAGTTTGAACCTTAATGGTTTACTTATGTCAGTTTTACGTATCATATAGTGTTGTTTATTGTGACCGTTGACTTGGATCCTGGTGTGTCACGCGCCTCGCGGTAAAACTCCGCAGTGGTAATTTGAGGGTGTGACAGATTGGTATCAGAGCCAATGGTTATAGTGAACTAGGACTGCATGTAGAGTCTAGTCTATAGCCGAGTATCACACACGTTAGACGGTCACACATAGTTACGAGTCGTGTCGTTTGGTAACCATACTAGCTTGTCGGGGTGTCGGTGTCCTCATCACACAGTATCGCGTTATTTTAGGAATGTGTGTATCGGGTGATTTGAAGTTCTAGCTAGGAGCACGCCTAGAGGACCATGTAGAGCGATTTGTTATTTCGGGTGCACACGAAATCATAAATCGAAATGCATGAAAATCTTGGTGGACTTCGTGTTCGGACTAATGGTCATGCTGGAACCATGTTCTAAATTCGTTTGGGTCACTTGTAGCTCGATCTGTTGGTGATTTTGAGTGTCTTGTCTCATGTTTGGCAGAACATGTCTGGTCGCGCGGGTGGACGTGCTGGTGGACGCCGTGGTGGCGGTGGGGGTCGCAATGGCGGTGGACGAGGTGGTGGGAACATCACCATGACTCAGGCAGAGTTGGAGCACATGTTACAGCAACAGTTGAACGTTGCGTTGGCCGCTTTCCAGGCTGCTCAGCAGACCCTGGGAAACACTAATCAGGGACATTCTGGGTGCACCTACAAGAAGTTTATGGACTGTAAGCCCCATTTCTTCAATGGGACTGAAGGAGCGGTGGGACTACTTAGGTGGTTGGAGAAGATTGAGTCGGTGTTTGCTATGTGTAACTGTCCCGACGCTGATCGCGTCAAGTATGCGTCTGCTACACTGGAGGGACATGCGTTGACCTGGTGGAACTCCACCACCGCGAACCTTGGTCTGGGTGAGGCCAATGCTATGCCATGGACCGAGTTTGTTCAGATGTTGAGGGCAGAGTATTGCCCAAGAGACGAGATTATGAAGTTGGAGCATGAGTTTTGGAATCTGAAGATGGTTGGGTCGGAGATCGAGGAGTTTACTGCTAGGCACAACGAGTTGGCTGTGATGTGCCCCGGTTTGGCTACACCGGAGTACCGAAGGATTGAGCACTACGTTGCTGGGTTAGTGCCGGAGGTTGCTGGACTTGTTGCCGCTGCTGATCACACTACTATGTTGGCCACTGTTCGGGCAGCTCACAAGCTGACCAACATGAAGGTTGCTGAGGGCGTTCTACCTCCAAGGGGTGCTGCTGTGAAAGCCCCTGCGGACAACAAGCGAAAGTGGGATGGTGCTGGGAAGAGTGCAAGTGCGGGTCAACCACAACAACAGGCGAGGAAGACTGAGGCTTTGGGATCGTCTTCGGGTCAGAGGCAAGACGGGTACACGGGGAAACTGCCGGAGTGCAATCAATGTGGGTTCCATCATTATGGCAGCTGTGAGAAGTTTCGTTGCAACCGCTGTAAGCGTGTGGGCCATGTTGCTAAAAACTGTAGAGTCAATCTACAGACAGTTCCAGGCCAAGCGGTTGTCCCTGCCCCTGTCCCTCAGGGGAACCAAGGGTGTTATAACTGTGGGGAGACTGGGCACTTCAAACGTGATTGTCCTAAGCTGAACCAAGGGACTGCAGGTGGTGCAGGGAACGAAGGTGGTGGCCGAACTACTCGTGGTCATGTTTATGTCATTGGCGCTAGGGAGAACCAGGAGGATCCTAATACTGTTACTGGTGAGTATTCTTTTCTTGATTTTCGTTATGCTAGTACTCATTCTCATTCACGTTGTTTGGCGATTCGTATTCATTGTGTGCATTCAGTCTGGTATTTGGTTATCGTTTTGCATTCATGGGTCTGATGTGGGTCCTTTGGAGATGCTACTTGGACGGTACCGGTGTGTCATTTATACCGATCACAGTAGTCTCTAGTAGGCCTTCGATCAGGAGGATTCATTGTTTTGTATTCACTTTGGGGAGGGCGGTTCCCCGGCATAGAGTATTCGTTGATATCATCTTTCGTTCGTGGTTATCATTTCGTTTGTGTTCTAGGAAACGTTACTTGGGTTAGGTCGACACTCATTACTGTCGAAGAGTGAATCTCGGGGCGAGATTCCTTTCAACAGGGGGATGATGTGACGACCGGGAAAATTTTTCTTTTTATCGCTTCGTTCTCTTTGACTTCGGGAAATTTTCGGGACGAAAATTCTTTCAACGTGGGGATGATGTGACACCCGGCATGTTCGGCTTAAACATAATAGTAACATCTAAGTCTACCTTAGCGAGAAACGTTTATAAACAAACTTAACTGGGTTAGTTGAGTCGGGTCAGATTAGGATTGTCCAGGGTTCAATGATCGGGAGGATCATTGGGAGTCATTTTGGGGAATACACTAGTACCGGGTTCCGTTGTTGGTGACATTACATGAACTAATTAAGTATATGTGTAGATTATGGGTCGTGTGGTGGATTGTATACTTATACTTGCTTAAACGATGTACAAATGATTATACGTGCCTAAATATGCTAAACATAGACTATGGGTGCATGCTTATGTGTTAAGATGTGTTAGAATGCGTTAAACACGACAAACTGGGAAAAGGTTAACATGTGTTAAAAAGTGCTGTTGACATGTGTTAAAAAGGTGCTGATGACCTGAATGTGGAAATAGTGGGCGAACGTGGAAATGGAACTTGAAAAATGGGCGAACGTAGAAACAAAGTGGGCGAATGTGGAAAAGTTCCACATTCGACCATTACAAATGGGCGAATGTGGAAAAGTTCCACATTCGACCACATAAAAGGGGCGAACCTGGACTGAGTATAAATACCATCCTTAGCCATTTTTCACCATTTCACAAACCCTAAACGCCTCCAAACACTCTCTATCAGCTATTATCATTGGGGAAGGAGTTTTTGAGCTTATTTTTCATAACCTAACTCTCTAAATCATTACAAGTGAAAATCTGACGTGTGCGTAACTATACATATTTTACAATGGATTTTAACACACGTTTTGCTTTAATATTTATAAAAATGGCTTAGACCTTAATATTAAAACACACACAATAGGGCAAGTGTACCCTGTCATATATGTAGTAACGTACAGATAAGAACCAGATATCGATCCATGGACGCGCGCGGAGCAATTGTACTAAAACTCTGTCCCCGATTTACCAGTAGGAAAAGATAAGTTTGAGTTTTGTTTAAGACTAAATTAATTCTAAAACATGTAAATAACTTAACTACGACTCCAAATAGAAAATATAACTATATAAGCTGTAATACGCCAATCCTAGCATGTCATCTATATAAGAAATAAAGGCGTGATCAACATTCCCATTTTCCGACAGTTAGTGTCCCTTTCGGGCATCCTAACATGACAACCATATGGAAAGCTAACGCGAATACACACGTTAGCCACCTCAAGTCGTTTATTAGCGCGCAGCTGATATGATCTCATGAGAATCTTTAAAGAAGGGTTAGTATCACCTTTCGGGAGTCCTCAACCGCACTAGCAAAGGAAAGCAATATCGAATACACAATACGACCACCGAGACTAGCATAAAGTAGAGCATTTCACAACCTATTCCATTTTACTAACTTTGAACACAAATCTACTAAGATCGCTATTTCTACCAAAATAACTAGCAAAGATCATTAACCGCGTCAAAGATTAGTAACAACACCATTAAGCTTTTTAAACTCTTTTACGTGCCGGTAAACATTAACCGTGTCAAAGATTAATAACAACACCATTAAGCTTTTTAAACTCTTTTACGTGCCGGTAAACATTTATAATCATTATCCGAGTGACTTTAACCAAACCAATACCCGGTTACAGTTTCATGGTGTAAACTTTATTAACAAGTTAACTAGTTTACTACCGGACGATTAAACGGACGGTTTTCTCAACAAGTAATCCGCCTAACAAATTCGATAATCATCAAAGTCATCCGAACACAACTACAAATCTATCAACAACGAAACAAGGTTGCATTATGATCATCAAGATTCAAACATGAAAAACGCCAAATTTATACAAAACTTGATTTCACGCAAATGATTGTTTTAACTACTAACTACTACTAATGTTCTTGCCCGTAGGCGTACGATTAACTAAAATAACATCAATGTAGCAAACAAAATCAGATTTGGATCTAAGAAAGCTTAAAGGATCAAACCATAAGATTGCTAAAGAGATGGATTGGATGATGAAGGATGGAACGGATGGATTCCCGAGCTTGTTCCACGCCTATGCAGCACTTCGTTAGCCCTGAAAATCGCCAGAAATCGCCCCCCAAAGATCCAATATTTGATCAGTGGGTTCTGCTCTGTTTTTATAGAAAGTTTGATTTTTGGCACGGCCGTGCGCATAAAGTGCACGGCCGTGCACTCGATCAACTTGATTTGACGTGCAAGTGGGCAAGTGGGCAAGTGGCTGTTCCTGGAAATATCTAGATATTCCGCACGGCCGTGCACCTAAGGTGCACGGGCGTGCGGGTCTGGTTGTGGCCGAGTGCTGATGGTGCACTGCCTGGTGCACTGGCAGTGCACCCGGGAACTTGAGTCGCACGGGCACCCGCACGGCAGTGCTGATCAGGGTGCCCGAGAACAACAGCTGCACGCCAGGTCGCACTGGCAGTGCAGCTCCTCTGTGTCCGGGTAGACTGAGTCCGCACGGGCGTGCACCTGGGGTGCACGGCCGTGCACTATTTCCAGACTTGGCTGATTTTGCAGAAACTTTCCGTCTTGTCCGTTTTTCACCCGGTTTCTTCGACTTTGTTCGTGGGACGTCATTTAAGACCTGAAATAAAATATGAAGCGGTTAAGTACCGAATTCGTGCAATTATGGTCGAAAACGCGTAATTTGGGAGTTTAATCGGGGATTTAAATATGTATATTTTAACGTATATCAAACCTCCCCACACTTGAACTTTGCTTGTCCTCAAGCAAATATTTAAACAGAAATAAACGAAACACTCGCCAAATGGCAACAAAGACAAAATATAGCCTGTACAGACGATAATAGATAAGCCAACAAAGATATATAATACAGGTGATAAGATAACTAAAAAGCAACGACTTACTTCCGATCTACAAGCACGCAAACCCGTACACGACTCACAATGTTCACACACACTCGGTTTTATTTATGATACATACGTGTAATGTGTATGTGTAAATCGCTCCATTGCCAAGACAATGAATCGTGCAATATCATAAGCTTGTCAAAAGATCTAGTCTTCACCAACTAACGTGTGAAAAAGCACAAATCAAGAGGTCTTGTAAGGGTTGTAATGTTAGGCAAAGGTAGGGCTGTGGAATGGACATTTAAAGTGACAAATCGGCTAAAACCCGGCGGTTATGTCTAACTAATAGCAACAACTACAACTGTACAATAAGAATTCTACTATAAGCGAATTTTCCTTTGAAACGGGCTAAACACAAACTTTTAACTTTTAAAGCTCTAAAAACTGCTCGAATCACTGCTAATTCACCCTATTTTAGGGTGTTCTATTTTTTCTGGATTTTTTTTTTTTTAATATATATATCTATGATATATATATACTAAACAGAAACTGAAATATAATCAACAAACGGGTTCTAAATATATATACCCGAAATGAACTATTTACAACGTAAAAACTAGTCAAACAATAACCTAAACCGAGCTTTAACACAAAAAAGGTTTAAAAGAAAAAGGCTATTTGGTTTAGTGGTGAAATGGTGTGGTAAATAAGAAAAACACGGGAATAGGTTCAACATGGTTTACTAGTGGATAATATATAGGTGTGGGAAATAGACAAAACGAAAAGAAAAGGCTAAATCAAAAGGGTATCCTAAATGCCTCAATCATGTTCGTACAATCTCACACGTATCTGGTCTAAACAAGTATACTAGTGACAAGTTCTAAACTGCACAAAACATCCGGCACACTCGCAAGCATGTCAAAGAAATGTTATCTATTCTAAGGCTCGAACGCTCACGTAACCGGAAGGAAATGGGTGCAAGTGTACGAATATAACATGCTCGTATCTCATCTGTTTGTCGCGCCTCGAGTTATCTTTGTCAAAACTTAGTTAGGCTTGATGTTTATATGAGAATATATACATATATGTACTTTTAAAGGTTTTTTTTTTTTTTTTTTTTTTTTTAACATATATATATATATACAAGAGGACAAACACGATTATAATCCCTCCCCACACTTGAACTTCACATTGTCCCCAATGTGACAATAGAAAGCGTTTATGAATTAGCTATCTATAGTGGGAAAAAGGAGAATAATACTCCCCTTTAGTCGATAACTCGAAAAGTACGGTGATCGCATTGAGCATCCATTCCGGTGCTCGCCGTTTCCTGCACTATCACCATTCTTGACAAAACCAAAAGATATCAAACACATCCGTACATCATCACAATTATTCAAACACAGCAAATATACTGAAAATTAAAGTGCAGAAAAGTAAATAGTTCAAATGCAAAAACTAAAAAAGTCATGGGTACGCAGACCCGAATACGAACTGCAAAAATGAATAAAAAGTACTAACACATGCATGCAATAGATTGCCGTGGCTACTGGTCGTCGTCGTGGTGCTGACCGGAGCTACCTGGCTGGTCGCCAGGAGCACCATAAGGGAATGAGGGAGGGTTACTGAAATAACCCGGATGCACCTGCTCTAACCCAGCGAAAAGGTACTCGAAACTGTGCCTCACATCCTGCTGTACACGATCCATAGTGGACCGCATGTACTGCTGGTCCTGCCTGATCTCCACCTGGTTTGCACCGATGTTGTGCATATTCAGCTCCATTGCCTGGAACCGCTGGTAGAACTCAGGGTATGTCGGGATGCCTGGAGGCCACTGCTGGTCCTGGGGCTGGAAGTGCTGAGGAGAGTGGTGTGGAATGTCGTGGTGCTCGTCACCACCGCCTCCTGCATGCTGCTCCTGCATCTCCTCATCCTCCTCGTCGGCCTGTGGTGGCACGGGGTCCCATATAATATCCTGACTAATAAGTCGTGGACCCCCGTCCGTGTCAGCTAGCAAGTTCTGAGACCTGAGTGATCTAAAGTCCAGCATAACCCCATTAGTTACCCATGTCAGCGTGGCCCTGACCTCGTCGGTCAGAACTCCCAGTGCCATCGCAATCTGGGTGACGTACTCCCCGCCGTGGATCTCACTCCCGTCCTTGGTGCCCCCAGCAGTGAGAAAGAACTCGGCCATTCGTGCGGCCAAGTTCAGCGGGGCACCCTCATAGAAATGATACATATAGAGAAGATCGGGAGTGGGACAGTTCCCCGAACTGTCCTTTCGGCCACAGATCGTGTGGCTGAACACATGGTGTAAGAGGCGGAGTAGCGGGTCCTTAATCCTAGTGGCCTTGGCAGACCTCGGATTATAAGGTCCACCAGTGGCAATGGATGCCCAAAATGCGGCCCGCTCGTCATTATCCACGAAGCTGTGGATCCCGCAAAAATCCTCAGAGTCAGTCTCTAAATGCTCATATATCCCCAGCTTCCTTCCCAGTCTCGCAACCGACCAATGATACCATTTTTTACAAAGCCTAAACCGAATGTCTTTCGAATGGAAGTCCTTATACACCCCCTCCTTTGGTTTTTTGTAGGAGAAGGATGACAAGAACTCGATCGTGATTTCTCTGTAAACAGGCTGGTTTATGCTAAGTAGTTTCGCCATCTGGGGCGAGACAAATCCATCATATCGTTCACGCTGATTCAGCGCGGTGAGTAGGTCTAAGTTAAGCCGAATAGGAACACCGAATGAGTTCCTCCTACCCCAGAGCTTCATGAACTTTTCAATACATGGCGCCTCCTTTTTGTCACGGTTGTCAAAGCCGAGGAAATCATGAGCCATCTGCATGCAAAAATTTATATACAGCTGTTAGTACACAAAAAACGTAGGTCCCGGATGCCCAAAACGGACCTGCGCGCATTCTGACCTGAATCTGTTACTGGTGCACGGCCGTGCACCTATGGTGCACGGGCGTGCAGGCTTGGTTTTTAGGCCAGAATGCTGCACGCCGGGTTGCACTGGCAGTGCAGCATGATTTTTGGGCCGCACGGTCATGCGCACGACCGTGCAGCTGACCGTGCACAGTCCAGATTTTTGAAAAATTACTCAACAACACCCAAATCTCTCTAAGGTTGCAAATAAACTCATAATATCAGTGATTTTGGGCCTGGATGTGCACGGTTTTAACATCAACAACAAAAACTATCTACATTAAACTAAAACAAACCAAAATTAGTGGGTTTATTAAACTTTATGAAGAAAACCCACAAATCTTGCCCTAAAAATCAAAAGTACGACAGATCTAAACTAGAAATACATAAAATAGGTGCAATATTATGAAGGGGTTCATACCTTAGTTGATTTGGAAGGAAAAGATTGAAGATTTAGGCCTAAAGAGATGATTAATCGGGGTGTTTGGCTGCTTGGAACGCGGGTGCAGATTGGGAGTGCAAGTCTTTAGGGTTTTGAAGTTTAAGATGCTTAAATAGCCACGAATTTGGGCCGGGCTTTTGGGCCCGCACGGTCGTGCGCCTGAGTCGCACGGCCGTGTAGTGTCCTTGCACTCCCCCTTGCACACCTGTGCTGATCAGGCTTGCTGGTCAGCCAGGCTCGCACGGCCGTGCCTATTTTTGGCACGGCCGTGCACAGTCTGCAGACTTGCAGAAATGCAGCCTGCAGCTGCGCAGCCACCCTGTTTTGTCCGAAAACATCATTTTAAACCATTTAAACCTGTTTGTCAACTGTTCACGCTCCATTGCTCCTTCCCGCTTTGTTCAAAACCGGTACGAACCTGCACATTACTCGAAACAACGTTAAACTAAAAAAATTAAAATGAAGCAAGATATATATACACTAATTACATATTTACCCTTTGGCGCGCCCATACGCGCCGTGCTATATTTATTAACGAGTCGCTAGCTAGACTCACTTCCCCGCACTTTATGAGGCGTGTGGGGCGTAGATATCGATTTCATCTACGGTTTGGTCAATCGGTCCTTCAACATAGACTTTTAGGCGATGACCGTTGACTTTGAAAGTCAAACCCACAGAATCTGCGATTGCGACAGCACCGTATGGATATATTTCCTTAACAGTGTACGGTCCTGTCCAGCGGGATTTCAACTTTCCAGGAAAGAGGCGCAGGCGAGAATTATAAAGCAAAACTAAATCGCCCACCTGAAAATCTTTCTGGCTTTTCAGGCGACTGTCGTGCAGTCTCTTTGTGCGCTCTTTATATAATATCGAGCTCTCATAGGCCTGCTGCCTAAGCTCCTCCAGCTCATGAATCTGTAAGAAACGGGTCTCACCGCCGGTCTTAATATCCAAATTTGCCGTTTTAAGAGCCCAGAATGCCCTATGCTCCAGCTCGACTGGGAGATGACACGCTTTGCCATAGACCAGCCGAAAGGGAGTCGTCCCAATAGGCGTCTTGTAGGCAGTTCGAAAGGCCCACAGCGCGTCATCAAGCTTGTCAGCCCAATCCTTGCGGTTTTGATTAACCGACCGCTCAAGGATTCGCTTCAATCCACGGTTCGTGACCTCCACCTGTCCACTTGTCTGTGGATGATACGGGGTGGATAACCTGTGCTGGACGCCATAACGTGCTAATGCGCGATCAAGCTGCGCATTGCAGAAATGCGTGCCACGGTCACTTATCAGTGCCTTTGGGGCACCAAACCGCGAGAACAAGCCTCTAACAAACCTCACTACTACTCGGGCATCATTTGTGGGTAAGGCTTGCGCCTCCACCCACTTTGACACATAGTCAACCGCCACAAGTATATATTTATTACCCCGTGAGGAGGGGAATGGTCCCATGAAGTCTATGCCCCAAATGTCAAAGACCTCACAAACTTGGATGGGATTTTGCGGCATTTGGTCGTGTGCCGATATGTTCGTCGCCCTCTGGCACGAATCACATGCACCGACCAGTATCTGAGCGTCACGGAAAAGTGTGGGCCAATAAAACCCGGAGTCTAACACTTTTTTGGCAGTGTAATTCGCTCCGTGGTGACCTCCGGTAGGCCCCTCGTGACAGTCGCGCAAGATCTGCGCCGCCTCAACCCCGAACACGCAACGGTGAATCAGCTGATCCGCCCCGACCCGGAACAAAAATGGGTCATCCCAGAAGTAATGCTTTAGGTCCGCGAAAAACTTCCTCTTTTGCTGGTGCGACAATCCTTTGATGAGGATCCCGCACGCGAGGTAGTTCGCAAAATCCGCGAACCATGGTGACACATCTTCCACCGACTCGACGTTCATCAAGAACTCGTGGGGAAAGTTGTCATTAATGGTATCCCACGCGCAGTTCTCGGCATCATCATGCTCGAGTCTGGACAGATGATCAGCAGCAACATTCAGGGCACCCTTCTTGTCCTGAATCTCTATATCGAACTCTTGCAGCAGCAAAATCCACCTAATCAGGCGCGGTTTCGCGTCCTGTTTGCTGAATAGGTATCGGATCGCTGCATGGTCCGTATAGACAATGGTCTTCGACAGCACCAAATATGATCTAAACTTGTCGAATGCAAATACTACAGCAAGAAGCTCCTTTTCAGTCGTGGTGTAATGCTCCTGAGCATCATGTAGAGTCTTACTTGCGTAGTAGATCGGGTGGAAGTGCTTGTCCTTCCGCTGTCCCAAGACCACCCCAATCGCGAAGTCACTTGCGTCGCACATAATCTCGAATGGCAGCCCCCAGTCGGGTGCCACCAATATAGGGGCCTCAACAAGCAACTGCTTCAGAAGGCCAAATGCCTTCACACACTCTGCACCAAACACAAACGGTGCATCCTTTTCCAACAAACGGGTCATCGGTCGGGCGATCTTTGAAAAGTCTTTGATAAATCGCCTGTAAAATCCCGCATGACCCAAAAAGCTTCGGATCGCTTTGACAGAGGAGGGTGGAGGGAGTCTAGAAATGATATCTACCTTGGCAGGATCAACCTCCAACCCACTTTGGGAGACCTTATGCCCCAGGACTATTCCTTCCTTCACCATGAAGTGGCATTTTTCCCAGTTTAGCACAAGACTGGTCTCCTCACACCTCTGAAGCATCCGCTCCAGGTTCCCCAGACACTGATCGAACGAACTCCCAAAAACGGAAAAATCATCCATGAACACCTCCATGGAGTCCTCGATCATGTCATGAAAAATGGCAACCATGCAACGCTGGAAGGTCGCCGGCGCATTGCACAGCCCAAATGGCATACGCCTGTAGGCGAATGTGCCAAAAGGGCATGTGAAGGTCGTCTTATCCTGGTCCACAGGATCGATAGGGATTTGAAAATATCCAGAGAAACCATCAAGGAAACAGTAATATAACTTCCCCGACAGTCGTTCCAACATCTGATCGATGAATGGAAGCGGGAAGTGATCCTTGCGGGTGGCGTCATTGAGCTTGCGATAGTCAATGCAAACTCTCCACCCCGTGACGGTCCTCGTAGGAATTAACTCATTCCTATCATTTGTGACCACCGTCATGCCACCCTTCTTGGGCACGACGTGCACAGGACTAACCCAAACAGAATCTGAGATGGGATATATCAATCCAGCATCAAGCAGTTTAATCACCTCTGTTTTAACAACATCTTGCATGTTCGGGTTCAGACGCCTCTGGTGCTGCGCACAAGGCTTGTAGACATCCTCCATCAAGATTTTATGAGTACAGAAAGAGGGATTAATCCCCTTGATGTCTACGATCTTCCAGGCAATTGCCCGTTTATGAAGTTTTAGTACCCTCAACAACTCGCTCTTTTCTTCCACAGTCAATGAAGACGATATGATCACCGGTAGACGCCCCTCCTCATCCAGAAATGCATACTCGAGATGCGGTGGGAGCTCCTTCAGCTCTAGAGACGGTGGATCCTCAACAGACGGCTTCGCCTTCTCCTCTTCCTCTCGCTCAATTTCCACAAAACGCTCCGGACTTTGGGAACCATCATCACCGATCTGATAGACCGGCTGCTCATCTATATGGCCCTCCTGCATAATGCCATCTAGGCTCCCACACAACAGATGTGTGTCCGAAACATCTCTCTCCCAAGCACCTCTGACATGAGAGCTAACACACTGGTCTACTATATCGAGATAGTATAGTGTATCGTCTTGGCTCTCAGGATGGCGCATCGACCTCTGAATATCAAAAGTCACGTGCTCATCATTGACTCGGAGTGTGATCTGGCCCGCAGCCACGTCAACAATCGTCCTTGCCGTGTTAAGGAAAGGACGTCCGAGAATCAAAGGGACTTTAGAGTCCTCATCCATGTCTAGGATAACAAAGTCCACAGGGAAAACGAATTTGTCAATCTTGACAAGCATATTTTCTACAAACCCCCGTGGATACTTGATCGAACGATCAGCGAGGCGAATACTCATCCTGGTGGGTGAAGGTTCACCCAGATCCAACTTCTCGAAAACCTTATAAGGCATAAGGTTTATGCTGGCCCCCAAGTCTGCGAGTGCATTACTGACAGTCATATCACCTATCAAACAAGGGATGGTAAAGCTACCAGGATCGCCCATTTTCATGGGCAGTCTATTCTGCAGAATTGCAGAGCAGTTCTCGTTCAACAGAACGCAGGACAGGTCCTCAAGTTTTTGTTTATTTGTGAGGATGTCCTTCAAGAATTTGGCATACTTAGGCATCTGTGCTAAGGCCTCAACAAACGGGATGTTTATATGTAGCTGCTTGAACAGCTCGAGAAATTTCCCGTATTGCGCCTCGTCTTTCTGCTTCCTAAGTCTACCAGGATATGGAACAGGAGGAGTGTAGTCTGTGACTGGCTTCGGTAGCTGTGCTGTACTTGCTGGGACTCGCCTAGCGTGCACCTCGTCCGAAGACTCAGTCTGGACCGTCTCAGTGATCGGTGGTGAGCCCGATGTGTCTGGTCCCGTGGTTTTACCACTCCTCGTCATAATGGCATTCACATGCCCTCTTGGGTTTGGCTCAGTGTTGCCTGGGAGACCACCTTGCTGTCTCTCAGACATCATCTTTGCCATCTGGCCAACCTGGTTCTCTATGGCCTGCATCGACGCCTTTTGTCCCCTCATTTCTCCCTCATAATTCGTGAAGCGCTCCTCATGCTGCTGGTAGCGCTGCTCAGCGATCTGATTTGTATTAGAGGTGTTGGTAAGGAGCTGAGACATCATTTCCTCCAGCTTAGACATACCATGAGGGGCGTGCTGCTGGGAGCTGCTCCCGGCGCCCTGGTTCTGGTATTGGTTCGGTCTCTGCTGGGACGATTGACCACGAGCCTGGTATGGCTGTTGGTTGGACTGGTAAGGTTGTTGGGATTGGTAGGACTGTTGTGGTGCGGCGGCTCTCTGCTGGAATCCGAGAGGGTTCTGATTGGAAGTACCAGATCTCCACCCGAAGTTCGGGTGATTTCTCCAACCCGGATTATAAGTGTTGCTGTAAGGGTTATTCTGGGGTCTCGTTTGATTACCCATGTAGTTCACTTCCTCGTGGCCTGTATACATTACCCCCTGAGCACACGAGCCAGGCTCGTGAGATACCCCGCACTCCACACACAAACAATCGGACTGCGCTACGTGTTGCTGAGAGTTATCGAGTCTCGTAGCCAGAGCCGCTATCTGTGCCGAAATCGCCGTATAGTTATCCACGGCATGCACACCAGCCTTGGCAGATGAAGACCTAGATCTATCATTCTGCCGGGATTTAGATTTTAGGGACGCCTTCTCAATAATGCTCCACGCTTCCCTAGGAGACTTTGTTCCGATGTCTCCCCCTGCGTATACATCAAGGCGTTCCTGAGACGCATACCCGAGTCCCTGATAAAAAGTTTGCACCAAATGCCTTTTCGAAAGCTCATGGTGCGGGCAACTCAAGAGTAGGTCTTTAAACCTTTCCCAGGCTGTGTATAATGATTCATCGTCATCTTGACGAAATGTCATGATGCGATTCCTCAGTTTTTGTGTCTTTTCAGGAGGAAAATACTGCTGCATGAATTGTTGTGACAACTCTGCCCAAGTCGTGATCGACCCTGCGGGTTGTGACAGAAGCCAAGTCCGGGCTTTGTCCCGCAGTGAGAATGGGAAGAGTCGGAGATGGATAGCATCATCAAAGATGCCCGTCATCTTAAAGGTGGCTAAAACCTCTAGGAATGCAGCAATATGTCGGCCTGGATCCTCATGCTCCAGTCCACCGAATTGCACCGAGTTTTGTATCATATTCACGATACTAGATTTGATCTCGAAATGGTCCGCCAAAATAGCCGGACGGACAATACTCGGCGCGAGTCCATCTCCTCCTGGACGACCACTATCATTCAGCGGAATGTCGTCATCCGCCATGATAATGTCGCTGTGGGCGTCCGACCCGTTGTCGTCGGCCAGATCGTGCCTCGCCTCCTCAATTGGGACCTCAACAATAGGAGCAGCAATAAGAATATCAGAAACAAGACGCAATTTATGAAGTCTAATCCGCTCGCTTCTCCTCAGGCGCCTTAGCTCCTCGTCAGAAAGATCACCAGAAGACCCAGGGTTTGTGGACATCAACCTGCATGTAAGAATGATACAGTTGCAACAGGCGAATATATGACAAACCCAAAAAGGCGATAAAAGACAGAAAAATAAATAAATGAAATAAAGAATCAATAAATTCATGCGATAATAACTGAGCGCAAATTTATTCAAGCAAATCAAATATAAACAAATAGAATCAATAAAATGAACAGAAATAAGCAGACTAAGCCTAAAACCATACAAAGAATGAAATTAATAATTAGTCCAAATACGAACAAATAAATCTAATTAATCAAATAACGAACAAATCAAATTCATAGACAAACCAATTAATCCAATATTCAATAAATTAAATCTATCAACATCCTAATGAACGAAAAATCAAATCAAACAATCCTATAAGCAGATAAATGAACGAATCTATATGCAACCTATAAACCAATCTAAAATTAATCCAATATATCAACAGACAGATAAATCTAATAAAAATTCAAATAATCATATGTGCAAATAAATCAATGAAATAACGAATCAAAGAAGTATAAACAAGTATTCACAAGCATGTACACTGGTAAAAAGTTGACTCGGTTCGTTCCTAAAGCTCGTCGCGTCCCCGGCAGCGGCGCCAAAAACTTGACGTGTGCGTAACTATACATATTTTACAATGGATTTTAACACACGTTTTGCTTTAATATTTATAAAAATGGCTTAGACCTTAATATTAAAACACACACAATAGGGCAAGTGTACCCTGTCATATATGTAGTAACGTACAGATAAGAACCAGATATCGATCCATGGACGCGCGCGGAGCAATTGTACTAAAACTCTGTCCCCGATTTACCAGTAGGAAAAGATAAGTTTGAGTTTTGTTTAAGACTAAATTAATTCTAAAACATGTAAATAACTTAACTACGACTCCAAATAGAAAATATAACTATATAAGCTGTAATACGCCAATCCTAGCATGTCATCTATATAAGAAATAAAGGCGTGATCAACATTCCCATTTTCCGACAGTTAGTGTCCCTTTCGGGCATCCTAACATGACAACCATATGGAAAGCTAACGCGAATACACACGTTAGCCACCTCAAGTCGTTTATTAGCGCGCAGCTGATATGATCTCATGAGAATCTTTAAAGAAGGGTTAGTATCACCTTTCGGGAGTCCTCAACCGCACTAGCAAAGGAAAGCAATATCGAATACACAATACGACCACCGAGACTAGCATAAAGTAGAGCATTTCACAACCTATTCCATTTTACTAACTTTGAACACAAATCTACTAAGATCGCTATTTCTACCAAAATAACTAGCAAAGATCATTAACCGCGTCAAAGATTAGTAACAACACCATTAAGCTTTTTAAACTCTTTTACGTGCCGGTAAACATTAACCGTGTCAAAGATTAATAACAACACCATTAAGCTTTTTAAACTCTTTTACGTGCCGGTAAACATTTATAATCATTATCCGAGTGACTTTAACCAAACCAATACCCGGTTACAGTTTCATGGTGTAAACTTTATTAACAAGTTAACTAGTTTACTACCGGACGATTAAACGGACGGTTTTCTCAACAAGTAATCCGCCTAACAAATTCGATAATCATCAAAGTCATCCGAACACAACTACAAATCTATCAACAACGAAACAAGGTTGCATTATGATCATCAAGATTCAAACATGAAAAACGCCAAATTTATACAAAACTTGATTTCACGCAAATGATTGTTTTAACTACTAACTACTACTAATGTTCTTGCCCGTAGGCGTACGATTAACTAAAATAACATCAATGTAGCAAACAAAATCAGATTTGGATCTAAGAAAGCTTAAAGGATCAAACCATAAGATTGCTAAAGAGATGGATTGGATGATGAAGGATGGAACGGATGGATTCCCGAGCTTGTTCCACGCCTATGCAGCACTTCGTTAGCCCTGAAAATCGCCAGAAATCGCCCCCCAAAGATCCAATATTTGATCAGTGGGTTCTGCTCTGTTTTTATAGAAAGTTTGATTTTTGGCACGGCCGTGCGCATAAAGTGCACGGCCGTGCACTCGATCAACTTGATTTGACGTGCAAGTGGGCAAGTGGGCAAGTGGCTGTTCCTGGAAATATCTAGATATTCCGCACGGCCGTGCACCTAAGGTGCACGGGCGTGCGGGTCTGGTTGTGGCCGAGTGCTGATGGTGCACTGCCTGGTGCACTGGCAGTGCACCCGGGAACTTGAGTCGCACGGGCACCCGCACGGCAGTGCTGATCAGGGTGCCCGAGAACAACAGCTGCACGCCAGGTCGCACTGGCAGTGCAGCTCCTCTGTGTCCGGGTAGACTGAGTCCGCACGGGCGTGCACCTGGGGTGCACGGCCGTGCACTATTTCCAGACTTGGCTGATTTTGCAGAAACTTTCCGTCTTGTCCGTTTTTCACCCGGTTTCTTCGACTTTGTTCGTGGGACGTCATTTAAGACCTGAAATAAAATATGAAGCGGTTAAGTACCGAATTCGTGCAATTATGGTCGAAAACGCGTAATTTGGGAGTTTAATCGGGGATTTAAATATGTATATTTTAACGTATATCAAAATCTAAGGTGTGTTCTTCATTTCAAATCCTTTTTAAACAATTTTAACTTGTTTTCATCTAAACCCCAAGGGTCCAGATCTGATATCAACATGTTTTATGGGTAAAAACCTTCCTAATATCTTTCTAAATAAAACCTATTCATAAACAATGAGTTTTCATACAATTTAACATGTGTTTATGTGGTATTAAGCATTGTTTGATGATTACTTGCTATGTAGATGACATGACTACAACCTAGGGCTGTTATTAATAGAGAGTTATGATTGAAACATGTTACAATTGATTGTTGATGGTGTTTTGTCGATTAAAGGGGTTTTTAGTTAGATTTAGGGCTTGTTTTTGGATGGTAATGATAGAGTTATGATAGGGGTTTCTTGTTCATAATGATTTAAGTATGATGAGCTAATGATTGATTAAATTCAGAAAGTTTCCTAATTGGGTAATAATTTCATGCATGATGATGTGACATCTCCATAATTTACTATTTTAGGAAACTTGTAAAAAACGGATAGATTTTGGGGTAAAATCGGTAGGGTTTCGTAGGAATATGTTAATGATGCTTGACTGCTGTAGTTCATGATGTTTCGTGATGTTTTCGGATGTTTTCGACGCGTTTTTGGGAAAATCTAACAGCAGGGGCGAACCTGGAATACCTTCGACCAATCTAACGGTCGAAGGTGGACTTCCAAGGGTCGAACCTGGAACTGAGGGGGCGAAGGTGGAAGAAAAGGGGCGAAGGTGGGAGTTTAAAGCCACCTTCGACCACTCAAAGCCACGTTCGGCCCTACGTTAACATAAATGAGATTTTTGATACGAACTAAGTGTTTTATGCTTGAAACTTATGTGTTAAACTTATGTGCATGACTAATTGATGTAATGGGTCACCAACGGGATGTCGGGTCGGCCTGGGATGTCCGGTTAACGTTTAAACACACTTTTTAACATACGTAGTCAAGATCTGGACAATCGGGGACTAGTTAGCCTTCGGGTTAATAGTCATTACACTTATGTAAACTCATTGATAGGTTGTCAGTAGTTGGGATTATCATTCACGTGTTGGAATTCTAGTTACCAGAGGACGCACTTTAAGGTGAGTTTCACGGCCCCACTCTTTTACTGGTTTTACAATTTCGGGGGAGAAAACATGCTGTGTTCTTTAAACGTGTATCAAATGTGTTTTTCCTAAAAGGCGTGACAACTATGTTTTGGGTACTCATGTATTCACTACGTTTTGGGAATGTTCATTTGGGTTCAAGGTATTCATTTATGTTCCGTATTATATGGCCTATGTTGTGGCAGTTCGTTAGCCGTGGTGCGGTAGTTCGTTAGCCTCTATGTGGTAGTTCGTTAGCTATGTTATAGTAGTTCGTTGGCCATGGGATGGTAGTTCGTTAGCTATGGTAAAGCAGTTCGTTGACCATGGGATGGTAGTTCGTTATCTTCGGTGGGCGATAGTTCGTTTGGGAGGTTCGTTATGAAGTTCAAACATTTAACGAGTGTTTTCATCGGTCGGTAGTATCATGATGGTCTTTCAAAAGTTCGTGAAACGTTTTACTTAAAAACCTGTGAACTCACCGGCATTATTTGCTGACGTTTTTAGCATGTTTGTCTCAGGTCGCTAAGGTAGCAGCTGTCGATAGGCGCACGGAGTTTCACGGCGTCTAGGAATCATATGCACGTTTTGTTAAACATTTCAGACTTTATATTTCATTTTGAGTTGTAATACATATTATGCTTCCGCTGTGTTGGAACAGTTTGAACCTTAATGGTTTACTTATGTCAGTTTTACGTATCATATAGTGTTGTTTATTGTGACCGTTGACTTGGATCCTGGTGTGTCACGCGCCTCGCGGTAAAACTCCGCAGTGGTAATTTGAGGGTGTGACATAGGAGCACTGGTATCATTAGAAGCTGGTGGGGGGTTTACGGTGATTGGACGCATCAACGGTGAAGTCGCCGCGTTTTCACACTCGTAAAGTAATCTAATAACAGCTTCTTCAACTAGGCTATCTAGGTTGAATGATTCAAAGAAATCTTTGTAATCAAACATCCAATCAGGGCCCGTGCCTTGCAAATTTTGTGTGTATCGTTGAACTTCCACGTTAGCCCAATCCTCCACTGGACGAGTTCGCTTGTTGAATACCCGTTTGAGCGGGGTTGCATAACCAACAAAATATCCCTCCTCAGCTTTAGGACTAAACTTCTCGCTTGGATTCAACATCGTGCATGGCGCCCCAAAAGGTTCTAGATACTCTAAATTGGGCTTTCGTCGGTGTAACAGTTCATAAGATGTTTTTCCAAACTTCTTCACTGTTATAACCCGATTTAATGTGTAATTTGCTGCATAAATCGCCTCATTCCAGAACATTACCGGAAGATTTGAATCAGCGAGCATTGTTCGAGCCGCCTCAATTAGAGTCCTATTCTTTCTTTCAGCAACACCGTTCTGTTGCGGGGTATACGGAGCCGAATATTCATGATGTATCCCTTTGCTTTCACAAAGTTCATCCATCTTGGCGTTTTTGAACTCCGTCCCGTTGTCACTCCTGATCCTTTTTATCTTCAAATTGTAGATATTGTCCAGTCGAGTGAACAGAACTTGTAGGTTGGTAAAGGTGTCGCTTTTGTTCTTCAAACACATCACCCATGAGAATCGTGAATAGTCATCAGTGACGACTAAACAATAAAGCTCTCCAAGATGACTTTTGCGCTTGACCGGTCCAAAAAGGTCCATGTGCAATCGCTCAAGCGGCATCTCAACAGAGTTAACTTTCTTCACTTTATGGGACTGTTTGTGTTGTTTTCCTTTCATGCAGCTTACACACTTGTCGTTCAGATGGAAATGTTTCACGTTTACTCCATCGACAAGTCCATTTCTCACTAACTGATTCATTTTCCTCAGATGAATGTGCCCCATTCTGCGGTGCCACATTATCGATTCTTTTTCGGTCGCCTTGGATAGAAAGCATGTTATCTGTCCCTGTGATGTCATCGCCTTGGACATATCAAGAATATAAAGATTGTTGACTCGAGGTGCCATCAACATAACCCACTCCTTTGGAATTTTGAAGCCCGGTTTGAGAATATAGCAGGATTTGTCATCAAAATGCACAGAAAATTGTTTATCGCATATTTGACTGACGCTCAACAGATTATAGTCTATCTGCTTGACATAAGAAATCCGCTCGAAAGTCACAATCCCATTACTCACGCTTCCTTCCATCGTAATATATCCTCCTTTATTACCCGCGAACGCGACATACCCTCCATTAATATTCTTCACATCAAACAGCAACGCCAAATCCCCCGTCATGTGGCCTGAAGCTCCACTATCAACAATCCAGAGACTGCTAATAGGGCCAGCTGAAGCTCCCTGCACACAAAAATTAAACATTTAGTTCTTTCGGGGGACCCAAGCCTGAGTCTTGGGCCTTTGAACTTTGGCTTTCAAAGAAACATCTTCAACAACCTTTTCAACAACTTTCTGTTTTGGATCAATCTTTTTCTGATTGTTCAAAACAGTTTCATTTTTCTCACTTACCTTCGAAGTAGAAGCTCCTGGAGTACCATTAGGTGTCCAAGATTGTTCAGACCTTTTGAGAATACGAATTTGAGATTTTGGTTTTTCAATTGGTTTCTGAACATTGTTACCAAAAGTAACTTTCTTGGCAACCTTATCTGAGTTAACAGACTTAGGTCCAACATTTGACTTGACAATTGGTTTTTGTGGAACCTTTTGTCTATCAGCTGTTGTGTTCACCACAGATTTTCTCCAAGATTGTTCCATTGCAATCCGATTCCTTTGATCATATTGAAATGGACGGTTATTCCTCATTTGAAAATTGTTTTGATTATAAAATTGTTGTTGTTGAGGAACAACTCGTCTATGTGGTGGGACATAATGATCAATCGGCTTTCTTATGGAATTCCTAACTTCAACCTCATGTCTTTTATGCCTTACATATGGACACTGAGCAAGTAAATGCCCGCGTTCTCCACATTTAAAGCATTTTCTATATTCCTCAAACACATAATGAGCATTTGGTGAAGCAAATGATCTAACAGGAAATTGATCATTATACTGTTGATTCCTCAAACTATCAGGAAGTGGTCCTTTCGAGTAAGAGGGTTCATGAAAACCATTTGCTTTATCATTTGGTCGAATAAACTCGGTGACATGGACCTTTGGTTCTTGAGGGACTTCCGAAAACAATTTCTTTAAGATTTCTGGTGGAATTTCATTGGTTCTCTCATGTTTTGGAAACCATATTGTGCTTTCTTGCCAGATTTTATCAAGTTTAGAATAGTTAACGTTTTTGATCGGAAATTCCTCATCAGAAATGATCTTATCGGATCCTTCCATCCGATAAAACACTTTAACAGGTTTGTCACCTTGTTCATTCAGCTCATTCAAGTTAACCACATTCTTAACATCATTATCTTTCTTAACATCAATCATTTCAGACTTTTTATCACGATTAGCATTTGCCATCGGATGAACATGATCAGATGGTGACACTGGTTCAGTAGTAATGATGTGATTTTCTTTTGGAATCTCACATTCATTAACAGTTTGATCACTACCAGTATCATCATTCTCTGAGTCTGAATTCTCACTCTCAGCATAAACACCCTCATTGTTCAAGCCCAAAATCGGTCTCACATCGGAATATGGATCACCAATACTCGAGGTATTAGATTCCATTTCTGATGATGAGTCTGATTTTACCGAACTCTCCGGTATAACTTGGTGATAGTTATGATTTTCAAAAAGAACCGGAGATGGTACAGACTTGTAATTGGTGGTGTTATCATCAATGATATGATCTACCACATAAGCAACATTCTTATAACTTTCCAGCTTTTTGTTCACCTTTTCAGCAAAGCATTTTATGGCTGCCATTTCCAACTTGGTGTTTTCAATTTCATTGATATAGTTATTTATTGCCAATTGTTTCAATGACAAAGTGTTTTTCAAGTCGGAAATGTCCTTTTTATAGCCATCTAATACTTTGTTAAAAGCGTTCAACTCTTTGCGAGTATATTGACAGTTCAAGATAGCACTATCTCGTGAAATTCGGAGTTGTTTATTCTCCTCAGTCAATCTATCACATGTTCCACAATATTTATCACTCATAACATCAGTGCTAGATTCAGAACTTACAGGTTTTGGCGGTTCAGTCATGGCCATCAACGCAAAATGAGCTTCCTTTCCAGTGAAAAACTTGGAGTAGTCAATCTTGGTGAAAGCATCATCAGCGATACACGACTTCCTTGTCATCAAAAAGTCAGCTTCTGCCAGCAACTGATCAATATCATCATCTAAAGAATCAACACTTGCCTCTGTGTCTGATTCGCTCTCAGAATCTGAATAAACTGATCTACACTCTTCGGGAACATCAGAAACTGAATCAATCACCATTCCAGAACTCTTTTCCTCAGCCTTAACCTCAACAGGTTCACTCTCCACTTCCATCTCAGTCTCAGAATCATCACTTTCACACTCCTCAGTTTCTTTCTTCTCATCAACTGCCACCGACTCTTCCGTATCAACCTGATAAGCAACACATGCCACATTCCCACCAGTAGTCACTTCCTCAACTCCTATTTGCATACCCGACCAGTCAAACCTCTCATCCTGTTGAGTCACCAAAGCTTGGTTCTGACTCGCATTCTGTTGAGTCTCATTAGGTGTAGTAATAGGTACAACTGTTCGGTTTGTGTGGTTAGGAGATTGGTTTTGAATCTGGTTTTGAGTGTTTGGTTGTCTGTTTTGGTGGTTAAAGTTTCGGTTTTGGTAGTTGTTGTTATTTTGGTAAGAAACTTGGTTTTGTTGTTGGCGATTCTGGTAATTTGCATTGAAAGGGTTTCGATTACCTTGTTTAGGTGGCTGGGTGCATTCCCTTTTGAAGTGTCCTTTTTCTCCACAATTAAAACACGTAACCTTCTCCTTGTTGAATCCATAGGTTGTGTTGGGAGAAGTTGCCAAATCAGTCCTCCCTGTTTTCTCGATGAACTCTGTTGCTCTTCTCATTATACTCGCAAAAGCCCATTGAATGTCAATGAGTTCCATCTCTTCCTTATCTATCTGTGCGTAGTCTTCGTTGGTTAAGTTGTTGTTCCCAATCTGACTAGCAACCAACCCATTGTAGGATGAAACCATTGCTGAGACTAATGCAATGTGTTGCTGAGCAACCTCCACAGTCACATTTCCCAAGTTAGATGTATCCAAAACCACCGGTTGTTGTTTATGTTGAGTAACTTGGTTTACTGGTTGTTGTGATTGGTTAGCGGTGTAAAAACTTGCTTGTTGCATTGGATAGATTGGTGAAATGTAGGAATTATATTGTGGTGGTGTATATGATGGTTGTGAGTAGGAATTGTATTGTGGTGGTGTGTAGTTGGTGGTTGGTTTTGATGATTCCATGACATTAGAAATACATGCAACATGTGGTGCAATACTTCCTGAGCTCGAGTTTCCAGCTGGAACTGAAGTGCCTCCAAAATACAAACTGGGATTCTGAGGAATCTGTGACCTTCTAGCTTTCCTCCTATCCTCCAACTCTTTGTTCTCCAGCTTTTCGATAAACTCTGAAATGGTCCAGAATTGATAAGCATCCTTCTCCCTCAGTACTTCCACATGTTGATCCCATTGTGGTGGTAAAGCATCTGCAAACTTATCCACCTGCTTAGTCATTGGAATCTGTACACCATAACTAGACAATTCAGACAACAAATGCATATATCTAGGAGTTAGTTCTTTTAAAGTTTCATTATTAATAAAAGAAAAATTCTCAAACTCTTTGACCAATTCCTCCATTCTCAGACTCCTGGTCTTCTCATTACCATCATGCTTCCTCTTAAGCTTATCCCAAAGCTGCTTTGATGTAGTACATGTCCCAAACTGATGCAACAGGTCACTTGTGATTGCCTGTGTCAGTTGAGAAAACGCCTTCTTCTCCACCACATATTTCTTCTTTTCGTCCTCAGTTAAGCTTTCCAAAGGAATCATCTCACCTGTATTCTCCAGAATTGGTGCTGTGTATCCTTTAACAATCATGCTCCATGCCTCAGCTCCTTCAACTCCCATGCCTTCCAAATGGATCTTGAACATGGTGTGCCACTGATTATACTCTTGCATATCCATGAGCTTCGGTGGCCGAGTTCCACTACCTGTAGACAAATCCTTAATCAAAGTAGAAATAGCATTAGTGGTTTGAGTATTTACCGCCGCAGCTGCTACTCCCCAGTAATCAGATTGTAGTGCCGGATGTGCTACACTTTGAGGCATCGTGCTCGTCGTTGTCATGTAGTTAAGTGGTTGTGAAGACTGTGTGTTCGTCTTTTGCGCTGCCACTGTCCATGGGTCCATCGTCTGCTGTTGTGGTTGTGTTGTTGCTGATCCCGGAGTAGTTTGAAAACGCCACATGATTTCAATCTGAAAATCTCAACACTTAGAAAAATTTTCAACAAAAACCCTAGGTTCGTCCGAAAAATTCTAAGTTCGCCCAATCAATCCTTTGTTCGTCCAAATTTTAACACTCTCGACCCTTCTGGTTCTACTCTCGTCCAAACAGGAACAACCGAATGTAGACTTGACCAGAATGTAAACACAGACTAACACTATTCCACTTTCGCCCAAAACAGAAACGGTCGAATGTGGAAATTCTACCCGAAAGTGAAAAATTCAACAAGAAAATTCCAGGTTCGTCCACTCAATACTCAGGTTCGCCCACTTTTCAGCACGTTCGACCACAACACTCAAGTCAGGTTCCAGGTTCGCCCAAAACAGTCAGATCTCATTTTTGAAAAACGGTTATTGTTTGAAAAACGGTTATTCTGATCTCAGATTTTCAAAAGTTCATGGATTTGAATGATCTCAATCAGGTTATGTTTCGGAATTGATTTGGAACAACTTTAAGTCTTGGAAAACTTGAATTCGACCACAAATTCACCTTTAAATCGATCAAAAACTCTTAGAAACAATGTTTATGTAAAAACAGATGATTTTATGTCAAAAACATGTCCAAATCAGCTCTGATTTTATCAAATTTGTTGTTGTATGATCCTCTATGCTCTGATACCACTTTGTGAGCGTTGGATTTTAGCTAAAACAGGATTATACGATCATACAAGTCACAAAACCAGGTGCGGAAACCCTAGTTCTGAACAAATTGATAAAACACAAATCACGACACAATCAAGATCATTTTCAATATCATTTCATAGATTAACTTCATTCAAATAATCCTTTACAATCAGTTTATGTTAATCTAGAACACACACACTATTTCTCAAAAACACCTCTGAACCTGATCTGAACCTGGACACAAATGACAACTCTCTTTTCATTATCAAAATCACAAAAACTATATATAGGCACTGCACATTCGCCCATTGCAACTGGTCGAATGTGAGCTTTTTCCACATTCGCCCACTTCAGGTGGTCGAATGTATCTTCTAGTCAAGTCCAGTCTACCTTCGTCCCTTTATCATCTTCCTTCGCCCGGTCTTTTCTACCTTCGCCCATTCTAAACTACCTTCGGCCAATTACTAACATGTGTTAATTATGTATATCCAATCCTTAGTCGCAAAACGCATCAACAGTATTAACAACCGGGTCCCAATTTGAAATACGATTCATATTAGCGTCAACCTTAACTCCCAAATATAAAAACGGGAAATCGCCATCTTTACAACTTAGGGAATCTGCAACCCTTTTAACTTCATCATTAGACACACCAACTCCAAATAAGACAGAGTTGTGCAGGTTAATACGAAGGCTAGAACATAAATAGAATATCCAAATAATTCTTCTTATATTTGAAAAGTTAAATTCAGACCATTCCCCCATTAACATAGCATCATCGGCGTATAACAAATGAGAAAACATCAACCCATCATTACCCAACCGAACCTCATCAAACGCCCCGACACTACCGTCTCTAGATACCAAACCAGAAAATGCCTCCATCACTAAAATAAACAGGAAGGGAGATAAAGGACCACCTTGTCGAATCCCTTTCTGACAGTCGAACTCGGAGGTGGGCGACCCATTTACTAGAACCGAAGATATAGCCGAAATCAAAACACCTCTAATCCATTGACACCATTTAGGAGGAAAACCCATCTGATCAAGAACTGAAATCAAGAACTCCCAATTCACATTTTCATACACCTTGTCAAAATCTATCTTAAACATAAATAACTTCTTCCCGCCTTTTCTAGCCCATGATAACACCTCATTAACCATGAACGGACCATCTAGAATATACCTGTCAGTCAAGAAAGCCATCTATGATTCCGACACAATCTTACCCATGACCACTATAAATCTAGTCGCCAACACCTTGGACACCACCTTGCTTATGATCCCAATTAAATTAATAGGTCTAAAATCTCCAAGATCTGTAGGGTCCCCTTTCTTTGGTATCAGCGTAATAAACGACAAACCCGCACCCATACTTAACGTCCCGTACTCGTGATAGTGCTGCAAGATACCAACAAAATCGAGCTCAAAATCCTCCCAAAAATGCTTACCAAATATAATTTTGAGAAGTAACGCGTATAGAAGTTGTAATTTGGATGGCAAGGGGACAAGATTAGTAATTAAATATGACAAGGGACATTCCATGGACTATACAACCCCCACAATGGCTTTCAATGTCTCATTTTCTACCAACATTTAGAATCGTGTTTCTAGCGGAGTAGCGGTGAAGATTCATGTTATTTTATTATCTTTATTATATATTTCATATTATTGGGTCCTACATAATAAGTCATATACATTAAATAAAACATTGTTGTATTGTGTTGTCATAAATAACTAATATTTATTAAAACTGTGTAATTAAACTATTCTTGTGTCACACCTTACGATAAAAACAAGATATAGATTAGAGTAAATTGCCAAATTTGTCCCTAACATTTGACCAGATTTGCTAGATCCATCCAAAACAAGTTTTTTTCTCACATGTACTCTTCAGATTAATGTTTAAATGTCAAATCAATCCAAAAAGTAAACTCAGTTAAATTGGGGTTAATATGGTCGTTTTGCTTGTTAAATGAAGGGCAAATTGGTAAATTTACTAACTTTACTTTATTTTGGTTTTTTTAATCCACTATATTTGCCCCCCCCCCCCTTTGATTGAAATCAATCCCATATAATGTAACGCCCCAAAAACCCAAACTTTAATTAATTAGTATGTTTTAAAGTATTATGGCATGAGGTAAAATACCTAAGCACCTAACTTAGTTAGAATATATATATATAACATCTAGAAAGAAAAGAAGGTTTAAGTCAAGAGAGGATATATACCAAACATGGAGGGCTAAAGTTATTAAAATTGATAGTTCAATTGGTGGATGAAAAAGGGGGATCGACATATTCCCCTAGTTATTGTTAATGGTCTCATGCAAAAGAGGACTCATCCTCTCAAGAACAAGTTCAACACTTTAGCCCAAATCATGATCAAAGCTAAGGTTAATTACTTGCATGTTTGAAGATTTCAAGCAATCTAGTGGTAACAATCATGAGGTATGTTGAGTGGGTTCACTTGATGATAGGTTCTTGGCTAGGGATTTGTTGTATGTTATCATATTAAGGTTCACACATAGTTGATATGTGAATCCTTGTAGAAATTAGTTGTAACTAATGAATTGAAACTTGTATGTGTTATTTTATCAAAATTGAGTGAATTGAAGGGTATCTCATAAAGTTGGAAATGGGTGTTGATCTTGATGTAACCCAAGATCATTCTTAGTTAAATTATTGAATATATTGGAAAGTGATGTGCTCAAAGTGGTTTAATAAAAACTAACTAAATTAACCTAAACTAGACACTCTAAGCTTTAAATTTATAACCTAAGACTCTCTAAACCTAAACCACACAACCGGCAAGTGTAACGGTCAGTGCAGTACAGCTAAAGTAAGTCCGAGTATCGAACCCACGAGACTCTACTGGAAAACGTAAATTAGACTCGATTACTTATCTACAAACTGACTTAATAATGTTTTATTGCTTAAAGGGGGGGTTTCTAACAAACTAATGCAAATAAATAAAATAAAACTTAAATAAACTATAGACACAAACTGAAAACCGCAACTGAGATCAGATGATGGGAAGGCACTACCTAGGCTAGAATCCTACACCTGAATGACAAACTTCTAATGGCCATGGAACTGGTTTGGAACCGGGATCTTAAAATACTAAACTTACAGGATAAACTAGAGGACCCTCGACCCTTCTCAAGGAGAAACCTAAGGTTACCTATAAGCCGTTAAACCACCGGTTGAGAGGTTACCCTTACAGGCTTACCTACTCGAATCTTAAAGTACCCGCTAGACAGTCTACCTCACAGCGCGAAAGTCACAATACACCCGGAAGTGCAAGGGGGTAACTACAATATTTCTGAAAAGACTTGGCCTACAAGGAATGCTAGGGAAACTAGGAAGATCTTCTCACAAAGCCTCTAGAACTAGCAATTTAACACCCTAGACAGACCAACAATCTCGCACCTTACAGCTATTGAGAATTCGTAGAACACTTAGAATTACCTAACTAATAATTATAACTCCTATGGATAACCCGCAGAAATTAACCATAAACTAGCTGCTAACACCCAGTCCGCAACCTAACCCGCATTCATACATGAAAGACATTCACAAAAACGCAAGTGGAGTTTATAAAAATTAATTAAACAAAACTAAATATGCATACACATCAAACCAGAAAATAAAGAGTTTTTTACTTAAAAATTCACCCACAACCAAAAGTTCCAAAGCCAAATAGAAAATAAATCAAACAAGCGTATTAATCATCGCCTAGGTAGTTTTATGATCTAGCCAATAATTGTCATGACAAAATCAAAACAATAAAAGCAAGACAAATTCATGGTGTTCACAACGGGTTTGAATAAATTAATAATAAATAATTGAAATAGAATCGACCCGTGCTCGCACCTAGGCTTCAACCCTTGACCTTCACCTCCCTTTCACTTTATTCTTTCTCTTCGAAAAATAATATTGCTCCTCACCAAATTTGCTGCTCGATGTTGACCCTCCTGAATAGAATATGTGCGGCCGCTTTTCCTCTTGATATAATTGTCGTCCCTTTGAAAAAATAGGGATTAGGGCTTTGGGCCTTGCTTAACTAAGGTCACGAAGTTTTTTTTTTAGTTTGTTTTTTTTCTTTTAATATTATTATTATTATTATTAATATACTATTTACTATATATAGTATTATAACCCCGTGCTTTAGACTCGGGTGTTCTTGACTTGACCAAAGTTGCTCGTTTACGCTCCAACGTCCATGAACACCTACAAAATAGAAAATAAATACATAAATACTAAAAATGACCAAAAGCTAACAAAAATCTATAAAAACCTATAATAAATAAAATAGACCGGTACAAACCTAAAACTAATAAAAGTACTATCTAAATGACTTGAAAACTATACAAACTTTACACTGGAAATAGATGTATTTTACAATACATCAGAAAGAAATTGATAATTTGATATGTTTGATATCTATTGAATAAAGGGTATGTGATGTAGGTAAATAATATGATGATTGATGTTATGAGCTATGGAAGTAGGCATGAAATACTTGTACATTGTGATTTAAATGTTGTATGCACACCAAGTATTTGATGAAATGTCTAGATGAGTATAATGTGTGAATTTGTATGCAAGACTCGACAAGTATGAAAGTAATGTGATAATTGGTGCAATCGATAGTGGGTTAACATGAGGATTGCGTCTTAGAGAGTAATCATGTGGGGATTTAGTTGATTGTAGGATTTGGTAAGAAGTATGCATTAGTAGTGTGTACACTATGCTTAAATATTATGATGCACACCATGTGTTGATTAATTGGCGTGATGAATGATCTTGTATCTTAATGAGATGTGAATATGATGTTTATCGTGAATCTTATATGATCTAGTACATCAATATGGACATATGTTTCTAAGTAGGATGTTGGTATAGTTGGAAGTTGACTTTCTGGAAAGTCAACAATGTTAAAATAACATGGTTATGCTTAAAGTGTGATTGCTTAAAGTGTGAACAATGTGATTGTATTGGGGATATCATGTGATACATGTTCTATGGTTTATGTGACATATACAATGATAAGTGGGATTGCTTAAAGTGTAAACAATGTGATTGTAAATCTATGTCTTATGTATGTTGAAAATTGACCTATGCAAGTTAATGTGATATATGAGTTTGATATGATTGGTTTATGAATGAACATGTATGCTAACAATGATGTGAACATGATGATATGAAAGAATAGGAGTGATGGCCTCAAGCATGGGAAGCTAACGGGTCGAGATGAGGCAAATAAATAAGCATGAACTTGGAGGACTTGAGGTAAGTGATTCTTCTTCCATTTAGGATAATGAATCTTAACATGTATATGTGTGTGTGTAAGTAGGAAGGGAATCGTGAAATGATGGAACGTTAATAACGATGCTAAGGCATGTCTTGGAGTTTATAATGGGTAAAACGCGGCTTCGGATAGACCGGCGTGGGATGGTGCAAGAAAGGTTGGAAAGAAGAAACAAAAGAGGGAAAATTAGGGTCCACCGTAAGCTACGGTGCCACCGTAACTTACAGTGGCTCCTGGGCATTCTTTTCCACCGTAAGCCAGTAAAGCCCCACCATGGGCTATGTGAGGTCCACTGTAACTTACGATGGCCACCGTAAGTTGCGGTGGAGGCTGAAGTCAAATGTTAATTTTCATCGTATTTTGGTATTTTGCTTACGTGTGCAACCCGTATTTGCGTTTAATGCATAGAATAACATCGTTGGACCTTGTGAATGTTGAGTATGGGTATAGCAAGTAATAGGAATGTCGGATTTACAAATATGATTCTAGTACGGGATGATACACGTGCATGTAGCTTAATTGACACGTTGTTTGATGGTATCAAATACGGTAAGTAGATTGTCATGCTCATGTAGATTGAAAATGTGATGTATATATGGTTGGTAATTATGTGTAGATTGAGTATAGGATTGGAAACGTCATATTGCCTTAGAGAATAGCGAAAAAAGAGTAACATGATGGGTCAAAGTAAGTTATATGAGGGAATTGTATGCTTGAATGAATTGTGGGGTTATATGAGGGAATTGTATGCTTGTATGAATTGTGGGGTATGAGGAAATTGTATGCTTGTTTGAAATTGTGGGGTTATTAACCTTTGTTATGAGAATGGTAATGAAGGTGCAGGTATGAAAATATGAATGCATGAGACTTGCAGGTTCGGTTCGGGGTACCACACCCGAACTTGCAAAAAGGCGTTGGAACGAGATCATGGAGTATCAATGGATATTATTTCCGCATTATGAGTAATGTGCACTAAGTCACTAAATGAACTAACGAAACGGTTACTTGGTGATCGCAGGTTGTCTTGTATACTTAATAGAGTAAGGAAAGGATGGAGGTCGAGCGAGGAGGCGGATTATACGTGGACACGGCCACATAACTTATTAAATATGAGACATGTTGAATGTAGAGAGATACACTAAAAAGATGTTACACTAAAAATATATCTTATATATGTTTTCCAAGCATTTGAGAATGACCTATAAAGCAAGAACTTTTCTAGTCCGTATTTTCCGCTGCATGTTTTCTGAAATTGGCTTAGGGTCTTATAGACAACCACACTGAACTTTTTTAATCACCCTCTCTTGATCTATAAATAACAAATTAAAAAATTGGAGCTAAGTTTGATGAATGATGAAACAGGGACGAAGTTGCCCTTCATTGATTTCTGTAACTCGGTTATGAAGAAACACAGGCTAAGTTAACCAGATCAAAGTCAGAGATTGAAGGATTAAGACAAGAAATCTTGAAACTTGAGAACGAGTTAGAATTATAAAGTTCAAATCTTGATGATCTGAATGCAGAATGAAATTCTTTAAGTGAAGAAAAAGACCTTATTTTCAGGAACTTAGAATCTATAAAAATGAGTACAAGGAGATGAAGAATTCTTCAGAAAAGCAAGCAGAATTTGATGCTAAGCGTTTGGAAGAAAGTGGAAAGAAAATTGAAGACCTTAAAGAAAAACTTAAGTTTTACTTTGACTGAAGTGGTAAAAAATGAAGAATTAGTCAATTTGTTGACCATTGAAGGAAACAGTTTAAGGAAGACTCTTGATATTGAATTTGGAAAAGGTAAAAGCCTTGAAAATGGTCTTCAGATCTTACAAAAAACATTAGAAGAGACTAGAAATAAGGTTGTTGAGTTGGACGTACGTCTTGAGCGTTTAAAGAATGTCTGTGAAAGTCTTGAGGAAGAACTTTCTGGAGTCCAAACCAAATATTCTGAATCTAAAACCGAGTTACAGAAAAACATTGATTTCGATTAAAATTGGGGCAAATATAGTGGATTAAAAAAACCAAAATAAATTAAATTTAGTAAATTTACCAATTTGCCCTTCATTTAACAAGAAAAATGACCATATTTGTGACAACCTGCACCCTTCACTTTTCATAAATGTGCATAATTGGTTCCTCAACTATTTCAAAATTTTCATTATTAACCCTCATATTTTAATAGGACCAAAATTCAAAATTTAATAAAACTTATAATTTTTATAAGTAAAGTATGAACGTTTTATACTCACATCTACACCCGAGCACGTATGTTTCAGACCTTGATACTCAAAGGCCTTAATTTTCGGTCCTAAAACAACTTAGAAAGAGAAGGAAACAAGTCTATAACTTAAAATTGATTAAATTAGAAAAATTATTTTTTTAGCCCTCGCGGTCCGCTAAGACAGTCAAACAGTCAAAGTCCTAGTCAAAGTCTCAGTCAAAATCCTAGTCAAAGTCCTAGTCAAATAGTCAATTCATCTTAAAACCTTACTTTATTGTGTTGACCAATTTTAAAGCCTAATTGAATCCAAAACTAGTATAAAAACCCACCTATGACCCATTACACTTTGCACCTCTAAATCGATTGTTTCAATTCGATTAAACTCTCCCTAATACCTTTCTTCTATAGTATATTACTTCTACATTTGAAGCTTTGATTATAAGCTCTCGTAATTGGCGAATTGGAAGCTGGATATTTTTCTTATTCGGTTTCTTTTCTTCTAAATTGGACTAGTTTCGTTTTCGAGTCTTTGGATTGGTCGCATTTTCATGCTCGCTTAGTCATCTAGTCATTTGGCGAAAGTGAGTATTTCCTACCCCCTTTTTGCTTTTATTCACTCTTGGGGTGTTACATGTACACTTATACAAATTACATATACAAGTTTACATGTTTACAATACAATTCTAGTACTATGTGCATTTGCTTACAAACGTGCTTTATGCTTAGACATTACATGTAGAATACATTTGTACTTAGTGAAATCATTAACCATGTACAAGCCGACCTTAACATTGGATAGCGCTATTGGATTGACAACCCGCCTAGGTTGATTCTCCCCCTTTTTCATCGGAGAATCAATGGTCATTGTTAAGTTATTATCCATTTATTGGATAAGTACACCGCCGTTCATTTAGTACATTATAGAGTCACAAGATTGATTTCGCTCATTTGCATGTTACATAGTTTACATAATTGCACTGTAGCTTTGAACTTGAATAGCATAACATTTTCTAACTTACTATATGTATTAAATCTAGGAATGCTCACCAACATTTCATATATTGACAAAACTTATTTTGTACATGTTTCAGGTGCAGTTTGATCTTAGTACTATAGCATTGGACTTTAGTGCTTGCTTTTAATAAGTTATTTCAATTTTCATGTTTCGTTCAGACTTTTGTATTTTTCCCATTTCATCTATGTAAGACAATTTAAATTATTCAATAATATATTTACATTTTAGTACCATGTGCTTTTGAACAATCGTCACTACGTGACACCTCGATGATTCCGCCATCGGTTGGGGTGTTACAGATATTAGCCCCCATTTAACTGATCAACTTAACTGGATTTACTTTTTGGATTGATTTGGCATTTAAACGTTAACCTGAAGGGTCCATGCGAGAAAAAAACTTGTTTTGGATGGATCTAGAAAATCTAGTTAAACGTCAGGGACTATTAATATTAAGTCATTATTCATATAGATACATATACATATATATATATATATATATTAGTGGTAGGATGTCGTCTCTCGTACTATTAATGTATCTGCATTGCTCATAGAAGCTTACAGATTTGTTATTTGTTGCTCAGATAAAGGCTTTCTAAAAGATCACTCATCATGATATTACTTTTATCTAAGTACGCTTAACTGTGAATTTTCCTATCATCAACTAACATTAAGCCCAACACGTTTTAGGGATTTAAAAGGCAAAACATTCATTCTAAATCAAGAATCTCCCATGTCCTGTCATGTCCACGGCAGATTGAAATTTGCGTATGGTGTTACAATCACCCCGGTTGGACTCTTCATCCGCGATAAGTTTTTCTCCACCATCCCAATCATGGATGTGGGATTTCTCTAAGATATCCCCCTAAACACCATCGATGACTCAACCATCATCGCTAAGGTTTGCTCCACTTTCCCGAACGACACGTGAGTGGCTCTCATACTATTTGCAATGCTTTGCTTCTCGTACCATAGATGCTATCTGCTTTGTCCACGAAGAGGTCGTGGTTTGATTTTTGTTGCCCAGACGGACACTTCCAAGAGGTCGCTTAGCCTGATGGTACTCTTATCTGAGCACATTTAAAATACATGACATTCCTTATGAACCAGGAATCTCTTTTGCCCACGACCGATTTGAAATGTGTCTAGGATATTACATTAGTAATTTAGTATTATTATTTAAAGAATATTTTTGTAGTAAGGCAAATGTTAGTACTACTCTACTTTACACACATTATTCTAAACTACTCCATTGCCAATATTTAAACATGGGGCCTCCGTTATAAAATGCATATGCCACTTCCAAGCAAACTAACCCCATACTTAGTGAAAACTACACAACCACGTAATGGTTACAGATTTGTCGATATCGAATGTATTTTTTTAAGCAATAATGTATTTATATTTTATTTTCCTAAACTCGACCAAAACGATGACTAGAATTTTGAATGGTGGTGTTACCACAACCTTTTAAGCAATTTCTTCGTAACCAAACCATACATTTTACCTGTCTACTACTCTAACGGGCGGTGGCGAATCCAGGAATGATTCCCTTCATTTCGTAGATTTTCACTAATTTTTCAACTTTTTACACCAAATTTTAATATTTTTTTTCCAAATCGATGGGATTCCTAGGAACCCCCTCTGGATCCGCCAGTACTGACGGGTTTTATGATTGATACTGTTACACACACACACACACACACACACACACACACACACACACACACACACATATATATATATATATATAGAGAGAGAGAGAGAGAGAGAGAGGAAGGTTATATTGGAACCCCATGGTAAAGTGAAAACTATATAATACCCTTTGAAACGAACTTATTTTTTTATGAGATTTTATGTCATCTAATATAAATGATTTTAAGCATTTTGAGCGGAAAAAAAAAAATCAAAAAACGTCAAGCGTTTTTTTTTTTTTTTTAATAAGTTTTTTTTGTGTAACACATGTTATTTTTGTGTACCATGTGTTACACGAGAACTTATTTATTTATTTTTTAGAAAAAAAAACTGATCGACACTTTTTTTATTTTTTTTTATTTAAAATGCTTAAAATCATGTATATTACATATCCTAAAATTTTTATAAAAAATGTTAAGAAAATAGGAGTTTTCAGGGTTTTTCATTATAAAATATGTTGTATTTCCGACAACTTACCAAGCTAGTAAATTAATAAAAAGGTTAGGTAAGGAAGTCAAGTTCAGCAAGGGCACAGCTAGGGTTAGGCAATTTTAATTGGGAAAATGGTCAAAATAGCTTGTTGACCGTGTGTTTTGTAAGAATAACCCTCTTCCTCCTCTTTGGAGAGACGGGATACGGCTCCCAACGAGCCTGAACCGTCTCCGAGAGCCTTTGGTTTTAGATCCAATGGCCAACCAACACGTGGCGTCTCTCATCCCGAGGCTGTACCGTCTCTCTCCAGACGGGTCAGAATTCAACCGTCTCTCTCCCAAACGGGTCAGAACCCCCAAGTCGTCTCAAGCCGTTTTGGGCTACCGTCTGAACCGTCTCACGAGTGTATATAAATACCCCAATTCACTTAACAAAATTTGCACCCACCGCCCTCCCCAAACCTTTCATCTTCCAAACCAATGACGTTTTTTGCTTTCCCAACCGAAGCCTACCGACTTACGAAAATATTGTCCGATTACTTGGATTGTTGTTTCATCTGCGTACGCCTACTTGGATTGTTGTTGCATCTGCGCGTAGGGTAACCCGTGAAATTTGCATCTACAATGTGGTAGTCTATTTTATTTGCAAGAAGAGTTCTTTATCTATGTAGAGCACATACTCCATTCAAACAAAGTTCTTAGTTCTTAGCAAGTAAATTTAGGAAGTTTGTTGTAATAGTATAGTTTGTTTATTGTTGTTGTAATAGTATAGTTTGTTTAATGAAATATTTACTTTTATATAAAAAAAACATAAATAAACATTCATTGCATTAATAAAATTACTTCGATTACAAAGGTTTTATAAACTAAAAGTTAAGACGATCCCTCATCATTTGCCAGGCAGACACATGTTTAAATTCTTTGCGCTCCCTGGTTTGATACTGTCTTTTTGTGTATCTAATTGCCGCGTCTTCGGGCATGTCAGAGGGTACCACCTGAAGTGTCCGGTTGTGGTACCCGTTGAAGATTTGACACTTCGTGGTCAAATCGGTCAACTTCCGACTAAGAGACTCGGTTGTTCGGTCTGACCCTCTAACCAGCCGATTGTACTCGTGCAATATACAGAACCATTTGTTGGTTTGGTGGGTGCTTTCTTCGACATGGCGCCATGCTGCAATCAGTGCAATTTCCTGTTCTTCGGTCCATCGTTGCGGTGCCATTTGGATGAATTAGACTGTGGTGGTGGACGGTGGTGGTGGTGGTGGTGTGGTGTTGGTGATAGTGTTAGACGGTGGTGGGGTGATAGTCTGACGGGAATGGGACAGAGTTTGTGACTGAGAACGGTATTTATAGGGCTGAGCTGGACAACCGAAGCGTCGGACTAAATCATCGGGACTCACCGGAGACTACGATACCCGAGACGTCTCGGGAGACGGCGAGTCCTCATGGGGAAATGTGACCCGTCTTGAGAGACCGTTGAACCGAAGGCCAGCCAGCATGGGGAAATGTGCCCCGTCTGGGAGAGAGACGGTTGAATTCTGACCCGTCTGGAGAGAGACGGTACAGCCTCGGGATGAGAGACGCCACGTGTTGGTTGGCCATTGGATCTAAAACCAAAGGCTCTTGGAGACGGTTCTGGCTGGTTGGGAGCTGTGTCCCGTCTCTCCAAAGAGGGGGGAGGGTTATTCTTGCAAAACACACGGTCAACGGCTATTTTGACCATTTTCCCATTTTAATTTACTCATAACTAGATTTCTAGCTGCAGGACGCTTAGAAACTAAAAGAATATGAAATTTGTCCTAAAAGAATATGACATTAGAGTTAGATGTGACCTACAACCATGTCCTAAAACTAATGACGACATTTTTCCATGTTGAATTAAACCACTATAATTATTAATATTGCTACATGTTTGTGTCTAGCTGGTTTGCTTCATATCCATGGCTTGCACCTGGCCATGCCTATTGCTTTGCACTTCTAGACGTTGTGTCAGGTTTCCATCAAGATACATGGCTCCATTTCATTAGTTCTGATAAGATTGTGACATCGATCTATTTTGGATGACAAATAAACATTTCGTTTTCTACAATTGAGTGATTTAATTTGCTTATAAAAGAACCCTATTAAACATTTTAATAGCAAAAAGATGATTAATATATAAAAATGCAATAGATGTAAAATTACGTAACCCTTGACACACATTTTTGTGTACTTATTCAACCTAATTTCTCTGATGAAATATGTAATACAGGCTAAATTCTTCTATAGGTAGACACCTTTTATTATAATTTTGGTAGTAATTACCAAGCAACAATATTTCTATTATACAAGCATGTTACGTGATTACATAATTATATTTAGTGATAACTTAACTCATTATTATGACCCTTAATTATGAGCATATAATTGCCTGTTAATGAGTTATATTAGCATAGACTAAGTTATATTATGTATTGACACCACATGTAAAACTTTTAAATGTATATTATCACATATAATATAATTTAAAATCGTAAAAAAATCTTTCTTATAATCTATATCTCTATCTATACTACATTATAAAGGGAGAGATATGGGCAAATATGTCTAAATTATATATATATATATATATATATATATATATATATATATATATATATATATATATATATATATATAGTATAAGTATCTAGAGAAAACCCAAGTTATTTGGTAAACTCTAGAAACCCTTATTGTGGTTATTATTCAGCCACATCACCCCAACCAAAATTGATTTTATTATTAGTATGGGGGTAGTAAAGTAATTTTATTCTCCAATCAACTCAATTTGTCACACACTTTCAAGTACAAGTACCTCCTTTTTATTCCCCCCATGCTTGCTTTTTCATGATTAGACAAGTTATCTCCAACTCTTTTTACCAACCTTTACCATCATCATTTTCAATCTTTGAAAAAAAACCATTATCATACCATTAAACCTCCAAAAAAAACCACCATTTGATACAGCTTCTTCAACATTCGAAATCGTGAAAGAGTTCTTTAAAACAGAAGATTTCAACAAAATCGTGTTAATGGTCGTAGGATTTGGGGAGGGGAGTGTTTTTTTAGTTTTCTAGTGTTGTAAGAGAAAATGTTGTAGGTGTTAATGGTCGTCGGAGCCGGAACTTGTCGGAGAAGATGACCGGAGTTAAAAACATTTCCAGATCTCACCTTCCTTTTCAGGTACATTTCCAGATCTAAACCACCTTTCTCTATAATCATGTATATTAGACTAAAATATTAGGGTTATATTTGCTTAGATTATTAATTGATCTACAAAAATGTTATGTTTTTCTTGTTTTGAAAATTTATAATCATATATTCTTGGAAAATTAAAAATTTTCCACAAGTTAGAAACAAGTCTTGGTGTTTTAATTTAATAAGATAATATGAACACCTAATCTTTGGCTTTAGTCAAATGAGGTTGTAACACATGTTAAGACATTACATAGAATGGGTGTTTTCTTTTCGGTATAATTTTGGTATTTTACACCCCGTTAAACAAAACAACGTATGTTTTTTTTTTGTACCACAATTGTGTTTGTTAACACATGTTCACATTTGGGCCCCGAGTAACATGTGTTACTCCTATTTTTGTATGTTAGATGATGAGTTGGTCACACCGATTAATATCTCATCTATTGTTTTGCAGTTGATAACGAAGACCCCCACTGGTTAACATATGTTAACAAACGAAGTCAAAGGAAGCCGAGAAAAATATGTAGAAAAACTTTTTAATAACGTTTTCTTTTTTGTACTCAATGTATAGAGTTACTAGATTTAGTTTGTTTAAGTGGTTAATAGTTTGTAATGATACTTTGTAATAACGTGTGTTAATAGTTTGTTAATACAAAAAGGGTAACACTTGTTATCACACCTTACAAACACACCTAGTATTACCCTTTTTTGTTGGTAGGGGTTTAAAGGTTTTTACCAGGTTAACACATGTTACCATATTTGCATACACAAGGATAACACATGTTATCACACATCTCAAACAGATATAGTTTTTACTCTTTTGTTTAACTTAACACATGTTAGCTTACAACCACAGCAATAACACGTGTTAACAGAAATTATAACGGTGTTTTTTGTGTTGATTCCTATAGGTTAAGTTTAACGGAAGTGATAACACAGCTGTTTGTTCTTGTATGGCTTTCATATGAATTGGGTATCTATGTCGTCATGTTTTTTTGCGTCTAGCGGTTACTTAGTGCGTATGATCTTTTGAAAACCTTTATTATGTATAAGTTAAAATATGCGACGCCCATGGTGTCCCTTTTGGTATCTAGGTTGTATGTGGTTGCGTAAATCGCTGCTTTGTATTATCTTGTTAATAGTTGTTAGTCATTGCCAAAACTGACAAGAACTTATTCCTCGACTGCCAACTTTGTCAACTTATGCCTCAACCATGGTTTTATATATAACACATGTTATTCATAAGTTAACAGTTGTTAGTCAATTCGTAAAAATGACAATGCTCGTGCAATCCACTTGTCAACGTAGTCAACGTGGTTAACACGTGTTAGTCTATTCCACCATAAACAACTGTTAATACATGTCTAACTCTAATCCACGTGCCAACATAGTCAACAAGGTTAACACGTGTTAATACATATATCAAGCACTACCACCTGTTAATACACGTCTCACTCTAAACACCATAAACGTGGTTTAAAGGTTTTTACCAGGTTAACACATGTTACCATATTTGCATACACAAGGATAACACATGTGATCACACATCTCAAACTGACATAGTATTTTACTCTTTTGTTAAACTTAACACATGTTAGCTTACAACCATAACAATAACGCGTGTTAAAAGAAATTATAACAGTGTTTTTTGTGCTGATTCCCACAGGTTCAGACCAAACATTAAGGACATAACTACAAAGAACATCTATAAAAAATAACACATGTTACATATTCTGACAAATAACTTACACATTAAGGACACAACTACAAAGAACTTGTTTAAGGACACAACCACAAAGAACACCTTCAACCCCTTCTTTTCTGTACACACTGGACATCCTCTCTGACCGTCTCCGGTCACCTTCTAACACCGCGGATGAATATCTTCACAATCAAAGCAAAACCCACTTCAATTTTCTTATATAAAAATAATAAAACTGAATAAATGAAAAAAAAACCCAAAAAAAAAAACTGGGTTATCACCCAACAAAAATCCAAATCATGAACACATACATACCTGTTAAAATTAAAGATCATCACCAATGTCGTCGGATCTAAACATTTAAAGTCGTGGGAGGGAGGGAATGATAGAGGAGAAGGGAGATGGAACCACCACTCACCACCACTATTGCTACCATTCAACAACAACGATAGAGAAATGCAAAGAAAAAAATAGACTTGAGAGAAAAAGTTACGCCAAGAGAGAGAGGGGTCGGACCGGTCTTCTCCGGCGGATCTATCTTCTCCGGCCACACCTCCGACCACCGGAAACCAACAACTTTAACACTAGCAAAAAAAATCACTAAAAAATACACATAACAAAAAAAGAGACTTGAGAGAGAGAGAGAGAGGGAGAGTTATGGCAAGAGAGAGAAGAAAGAAGATGAAGAAGATAAAGAGCACTAAGAAGATGAAGATGAGAAAGTGGTGTTTTGAAAAGAAATATGAGAGAGGAGAGAGGAGAGATGAGAGAGAATGTTATTATGATAAAGTTGAAAAGAAAGGGGAGAGAGGAGAGAGGATAGTCAATATTCTTCTACCCATACTACCCTTTATTTTGTCTTTTTGTTTGAAAGAAATCAATTAAATAAAATGAAAAAAAACACATTTAATCACAACCATTGATATAGGTTGATCAAGGGTTAAGAAAGGGTTTCCAAGGTTTTCTCTCTAAGGGTGGGTTTCCATAATATCCCTTCCCTATATATATATATATATATATATATATATATATATATATATATATATATATATATATAGGGTGTGGATAATATGGAAACCCTATCTTTTGGAAAAACCTTGCAAACTCTCTTATGACCATTGATCAAGCTTGATCAATGGTCCATGATTATTTGAATATAATAATCATAAAGCATGTGGGCCAATCTAATAAAAAATGTAATTAAGGGCACTAAGGTAATTTTAAACATGAGATTTGACACTTCTGAATCCTAGGTTTTAAAAGGTTGATTTGACACTTGTCAAGTCACCTCTCTCATACTTTATGGCACTTTTTCCAGCACCAATATTAACATACGTTAGTGATGTGATACAAAATTCTGACCTCGTGTGAGACATCGCTAACATGTGTTACCAGGCATATACTAAAAGAACATATTAAAAGAACACATAAAATGTGTATTTATTTAAGAAATGATAAAAACGATCATAACAATAAACACTAAAACATATCAAAAACCGTTTAATACAAACATAATTATTTGTGAATTTTCAAAAAAAGAAACTATAATAACAACATAGAAAAAATCTAGCTATGCTTCGTTCTTGATCCTCATCATCATCTTTAACTCAAAAACTTCTCTTCACCTACAAAAAAAGTAACACGTGTTAGCTGGGCTCTACAAAACGCATAATGGGACATCAATGACATGTGTTAGTGTATTCTAAAACACATGTTTTACTGAAATAACGTATGTCATGTGAACGCTAACACATGTTAGTTGGGCACATACTAACGTATGTCATATGAACCCTAACACCTGTTAGTTAGGCATATACTAGCATGTGTTAGCATCACTAACATGTGTATAAACAACACCAAAAATCTGCAATTAGTTGGGCACATACTAACGTATGTCATGTGAACGCTAACACATGTTAGTTGGGCATATACTAGCATGTGTTAGCATCACTAACATGTGTATAAAACAACACCAAAAATCTGCAATTAGTTGGGCACATACTAACGTATGTCATGTGAACGCTAACACATGTTAGTTGGGCACATACTAACGTATGTCATATGAACCCTAACATCTGTTAGTTAGGCATATACTAGCATGTGTTAGCATCACTAACGTGTGTGAGCATACAAGACCCGGACCGCAAAAAAAATAGACATATACCCTATACGAGTTCATAACAATTTCACTTGCCAAAAATTTATTAAATAGAATACAAAAATTATTTAAACACCCTATTCACCAAAAGATTAAAAAATCTATAATCTTTATAAAAAAACATCACTTACCACAGCCACATCATCAACGCCGCCTTCTTCCAATAGCCTACTCATGTAAACCATCACTGAAACAGATACACATGTTAGTTTGGGATCCTCAAACACATAATGGGGCATCACTAACATGTGTTAGCATATACTAACATAAAAAGACTACAAATTTATTCATCAATCACATGTGATCCATCAACCTCATGTCCACAATCAAATAAAAATCTAACATAAACAAAATAATAATAATAAAAAATAAAAAAGGTTAACATAAGTGTTTTTTTTTTCATTCAAGCATTTGATCGAACACTTGGTGTGCGACCAAAACCTATCCCCAAAACTGTTACTATTATTTTTCTAACAAAACCCAAAACCTAACAAAATCAAAACGTAACACAAAACTCACAAATCAAAATGTAACAACTTATTATTATTATTCTAAAAAAAATCAAAACATAATATCTTAAAAAAAACAATGATAACAGCGAAAAAATTTAAAAAAATAAAAAAAATATTTGAACCAATAATATTCTGTGTTTAAGCTTCACATGATCCAGTAATTCAATTCCTCAACTTATATTATTATTATTATATTAATATTAATATAAAGAGGGGACACACACAGAGAGATCTAAGCCGCGTGAGTTGCTGCTGCATTTCAACAACACCCACACCAGCAATGAACAAGATGATTCATTCAGGTATCTATCTAATTCTCTCTTATTATAATTATTATTACAAATCTGATCTCCTACCAACAATCACAACCAGTAAACACCAAAAATATCCAGATCTAGAGAGAGAGAGAGAGAGAGAGTACCAGGATTGATTCTGATTTGATCCCCTGTTTGATGGGTTCCTGCTATGATGGTTCAAAGTCATGTTCGTGTTCAAGATAAGGATGAAGTTATGGAACATTTAAGGTATGAATACATATTAGAACAGCAAACCGGCTCTAAAACTCTGTTCTTATGAATAAGAAAATGGAGGTTGAAGCTGGATCTGGAGTTACGAACATAAGATCTGATGAAGCTTCTAGGCGAAATAGCGTGGTTTTGGAAGAAGAAAAAAATAGTGGTTGTGGCTTGGGTGGTGCGACTGGATATGGTGGTGGTGGAGGTCGACAACCGGAGGTGATGTCGGTGGTTGTGGCTGGTGGTGCTGGTGGTTTCATCTACTAGAGAAGAGAGAGGAGGAGGGAACATGGATGATCTGAATTTTATTTTGAAAAACAAATGAAGAGAGAGAAGAGGGAAAACATATATATAGGAAGAGAGAGAAGGGGATAGTGAAATTGACTAGATTGCCCTTTTGAATATTATAACATACTAGGTGATGTGGCTTAATATGGACCAAGGGTTGAGTTTCTTGGGGTTTTTCCATTTGGGGGGGTTTTCGCTCTATACTTCCCCTATATATATATATATATATATATATATATATATATATATATAAGAAAACGTATATGCTGACGTGACGTGTAATGGAGGCCTCAACCTCTCATTGAGAGTGTCACGTGACATCATAATTGAAAGATTTTAGTGTTTTTGAACTATTTCCTTTTGTAATTAAAAAATAAACATAAAATCTTAAATTAAATTGAGTTATTTTAGGAAAAAAAGAATTTAAAATAAATTAAAAATTTTCTCTCTCATGTTTCCTCCCATAATTTTTAAACGTTTATATCTTTTATATACGAGATTTTTTAAAGAAAAAAATTACACCAAATTAACGAGCGTTTTATTATCTTTCCACCGAGTACCATAGTCCTATATAAAAAACGGAGAAAAATCGACTATTTTTTTGTGGGGTTTCGTTCATACAAGAAAAAAACACACAAAGTGTTCATGTTATTCATTAATCATGTTTTTTTTTTTTTTAAACCAGGTTCTTATCTACGATGTGGAAAATCAGCCCAATCGCCATGTTATCATTGGAATTTTACTAGGTATAATTCATCAAGAGAAGTTAGGAGAAAGAATCGCGCAACACTACAATACATGGTGTCACCTTATAGCAAGGTTATTTTTTTATTTATTTAATTACAAGGGTAATAATTATTACTATTAGTATTAGTATTATTAGAATGGTTATATTTTTCAACCCCGGGACGCTCTCTGAAAGAATTGATAGTTGTTGATGTGACGTTCAATGGTGGCCTCAACCATCTCTTGATTATGTCACGTGGCATAATGAGATGCAATGATTACAACTTCCAACTTAAGTGTTTGTTTAGTTGATTAGGTTAGGAATTATAAGAGCCATTAGAATGTGAGAAATTAGAGAGATGTGATGAGTTTTTTAATAGTTGCAGCTTACACAAGTGATTCTTTAGATGATTACTGATTAGGTTTTAGATTAGGGAATATGAGTTATTACTGATTAGAATACTATGAACATGCAATGATTGAGAGATTTTGTGGTTAGTTAACTTGAGCCATTTGCAATAGGTTATCACGTAAAATTAGATTTTTCAACCCCGGGACCCTCCCGGGGTAATCAACTAGTAATATATATATATATATATATATATATATATATATATATATATGTATATATATATATGTATGTATATATATATATATAGGTAGAGGATCCGGTAGGAAAATTGTTTTGTGTAGGAAATGTAGGAAGTATTTTCAACCATTATATCAAATCTGATTAAATCTTTAGATGAAGGGCATTATAGACTTTTTATCCATATTTTATTTATTATAAACCCACTAAATTAGCAACTAACATCTAGATATTTATTAAGATTAATCATCCTAAATTAACTAATTATTCATTATTTTTTATAAGAATCATAAGATATTCATATCAAATAAGTTGATCAATACCCAAAAACTTGTTCGATTCTTCAAACATATAACCCATCTCTATCACTTGTTCGATTAATCTAGTCATGGCAGAAGGTTAACATCAGGAGTGTTTTACAATAACGTCAGGGGTGTTTTATAATGAAAGAGAAACTAGTATGCATTAATAAGGAGTGTTTTATAATATCATCAAAAGTGTTTTATAACAGTATAACATCAAGAGTGTTTTATAACTGGAGGTGTTTTATAACAAACAAAATACCGTTGAAATGTTTTAATCCACAACAACAACTACACCTAATATACATAAACATTTTATAAAACACTTCATATGTTTATCCATATAGAATAATCAACTAACAAAAGCCATATATATAACACTTCTGATGTTACGATTTTATAACAAGTAAAAACATTGTTACGTGTTTCTTACACATAAGATGAAGATGAATGTTGAAGATGGGTGCACAATTGATTTTGTTTTATGAAAATAAATGTTTGAGTCTTGAATGATATTAATGAAAATACTAATTAGGAGAGAAGAGGGGGGGGGGGGGGGGGAGATACCATAAATGTAGAAAGCATTCAAACAGTTTCTAAAAATATTGATATAAAATGACCTTGACACCCTTATTTAAAACACATGTTAACGATCATACCCTTGTATTCTTTAATATAATAATTAGATTTTAAACACCATCCGTCTTTTAATCTCAACCATCTATCTTTAAATCTAATGGTTGAAAACACTTCCTACACTTCCTACACAAAACTATTTTCTTATAGGAACCATACCCTATATATATATATATATATATATATATATAGGGGAATTATAACTAAGAAACCCTCTTGAGTTAAAGAAACTCAAGAAACCCAATGAAAGGCTTAGAATCTGCCACATGTGTAACATTTATCTCTCCTAGAAGGGCACTTTCGGTATACATACCTCTCTCTCTCTCTCTCTCTCTCTCTCTCTCTCTCTCTCGTGTTATAGACATTGCAGACCTGACACATCTTACATCTTTTTTCAATTTCTCTATCTTTTATATCCTCAATCTCTCTCTTCCATTTCATTTCTACACCACCTAAATCCACACCAAATCCTCCCAAACCTGATTATTGTTTTCAAATCCATCAACAACCACCACTTTAGCCTTAAATCTCCACCACATCCATCAAAAGAGAGTTCCACCTCACGGTTTTCAACATTTTCACCTAGTGGGAACGATGACTACAAGTAGATAACGAAGATCTGAAGGTACAGATCTGGATTCGCAGGAACGGTATTGGTTTGCAAGTGCTGGTGGTGTTAAGCGGAGTTGTTTTCCGGTCAAGATCTTGAATTTTGTGACAACAATTGGTTTTTCCAGCGAAACATCTTAAATCGGGCGATTGGGTTAAAGATCTGGATCAGATGGATTGGTTATGGAGTATGTACTACAAAAATGGGCTGATTGTGCATGAGATCTAGATTTGGTACGACAAAGTCTGGTTCTAGTTAATCCATTTGTTTTATTGTTCTTTGATTTGTAAAAGTGGATTACAACCATCTTTTGGTTTTATGTGTATATATTTCGTTAAAGATTTCTTATAGATAAATGTGTCTTGATAAAAGGAATTTTAATTTATTTTAATATCACTGATAGTTTTTCATCCAAGAAGGTAGATATTTTGCTTGCATAAAAGGAATTTAAAAAGCTCCATTTTTTGCAAGTTTTTGCATACTGTTTTCATAATTTTTTTTTAGATATATCATTTTCATTCTTATTTTAAATTATATGTTTTTTTGTAACTTTCTCGTAATCTTTTGTTACAAATTAATAATGTTTGTAATTTCGTTTGACGATGTACCCATCCATTATAGTTATAGTTCTTTTTGTAATACTGTTACAATTTATATAACATCATTTGTTAGATAATTGTTATTGTTAAAGTTATTTTGCTTGATATCAAAATGTAACATTTTTAAGTTACACAAAATAATGTGGATTTTTTTAGTTATTATGTTTTTTTGAAAGATCTTATTGTTTGTTACGTAAGTGACCTGGTTTGTTATAGAAAATAAAGTAGATATTTGACTATCAAAAATGTAAGTTGGCTTGTTACAGGAACAACTAGCAAAAATGATGTTACATATTTAACTTAGCTGTTACAAATGTGAATTTTTTTTTTTTTTTTTATAAAAGCGAATAGTATTGTGTAACATTGTAGATCTGTAATGTTGTAGACAGGTAATACATTAGAAATGGTTGTTTTTACAATTACATAAATACATACAATATGCTTGTAACATAATTTGAAACATGGAAAGTTACAATGTACCATATTTATTATGTTTGTTACACATTTTCTATAATTTGTAAAATATGTATTTCTTGTAGTGGGGGATAATTAAAAAATATTAAATGTCTTGTAAGAGAGAGAAAAGGTACATTTAAAAAAGAAAAAAATGAAAGAGAATGATGAGATGTTGGAAATGTAAAAAGTTGTCAGGAAAAGGAAATCTCAATTGCCATTTTTACCCTTATAGTCCTTTTTGTTATTATTTTTATTGAAAAATATAAATTAAAAAAGCAGAATAAACATGGGCCATTGATCAAGGTGTTTGAATGGCTAAGATTGAGTTTTCAGGGTTTCTTTAACTGGAGAGGGTTTTCAGAATATCCTCCCCCTATATATATATATATATATATATTGCAAAGCTAATAATCCTACATATCATAATATTATGCAATCTCTCCTTTGAGAGATGCCACATATGATGTGATGTGGCAACTCTAGACCAATTAAAAAAGGAATAAATATGGTTTAAATATGGTTTAACCTAATCTACTAAATACCTAATCTACTAAATGTAAATATTAAACGTTTATTATTTTCTCTCTCATGTTTCCTTCCATAACTTTTAAACGTTAATATCTTTTATATACGAGATTTTTTAAAGAAAAAAATTACACCAATTTAACGAGCGTTTTATTATCTTTCTAACGAGTACCATAGTGCTATATGAAAAACGGAGAAAAGAAAAACGATAATTTTTTTGTAATCCGACAGGTATTGTGTCAGATTTGGGATTAGTTTAAAATTTTTTTTGTAGGTTTGGGTCGGGCCTGGGATTAGGTGATACCCGACCCAATTACCCGAAACCACATAACCAAATACCCGAACTATATACCCGATCACATACCTATGAATTTTTTTAACGCATCACATAACCCTTAGACTAATGCGTTCGATATTTTAATAAATAACTTTTTTTCCTTATTTCATGTTAGTTCTTTTTAGAATGTTCGATTACAAACTTCTGAATTCATTTGACATTATATAATATTTTGTAATGGCACTAGATTTATACCCCGGCGCAGAGATTCATTTTTTTTTATATTAGAATATGATAACTTATGGTAGAGATTTGTTTAAAATAAATAATAATAATAATAATAATAATAATAATAATATTCATTAATCATATATTGACAAGTCATTAATTATGTTGTCATATTAGATATTTTATTATGTCATATTAGATATTTCAACTCGGGACGCTCCCGGGATAAAAACTAGTGTCATATAAATCTTTCTCAAATTATCCCTTGATGCATTGTTACTTGTACATTCATTGCCTTCACTCTTCACATATCATTTTACATGTGCGAATTTTTTATTGGCTTAAATTATATCAAATTTACCATTCGTTAAATCTTTAACAAGGCTTGAACTTTAATTTCAACGGAAGTAACACCTAAACTCCGGTGGATTTACCAATGCAACTCTTAACCCCACCCATAGATGTGATTCGAGTTTTATATGGTTATTTTCCACATAAATATTTATTGAAACAGTCCATGCTCATTATCAATTTAGTTTTACCATTGACTTTCTAGGAAAAAAAATGTGATTCGGCTAAAATCATTTAGATGTAAAATCATTCATTATTGTATTTATTAATTCTAAACATAAGGACAAGTAGTATAGTTTAAGATCTTAGGTTTGAGCACTATGTTTTTTAGTTATTCTTGCTCTATTTATTCTTTTACATTTCTTCATTCATGCCTTTTTTTTTGTTTTTCCTTTTAATCTTCCCTTTCTCACATTATAGTAGTGTTACTTACTACTTTAGTATATTATTACATGAGTTCTTTGAGTCGTTTCCCTAACTTATTCAATATTGTGATGTTTTTTATACTAATGCGACATGCTATATTTTATATCATTTTTATGTATATCACGAGTATTTTTTTTGTTTTCTCTTTTGATTGCCATATTAAGTATGACATCGTAACGAAATGAACTTAATTAACCGATACCAACCAAATCCCGCCACGTAGTGCGGGGTATCTCACTATATACCCAAAAAAGATAGATATGTTTTGATTTGAAACAATACTTCTAAAGAAACGAATCATATAAAAAATTAGCCCCGCCGCAACGCGCGGGTTCCCCACTAGTTTAATTAAGAAAGTACTTCAAAATTCATACATTATATACTAAATAAATAACTTGCATGTAGGTATGGCGTTTGAAAATCTCCCGCGGGTGGCAACTTTAGAGTAGTGAAGATGGTACCTGAGGAGTTCATGATTGTTGTCATATGGTTGGATTTGGCTTCGCTAATGATTACTTCTGTTGATTTGGTGTTTTCCAAGGCCTTAGATAAAGGCTACAGTGGTAACTCAAACATGGTAGTTCAATTATATTAGCTTTTTGTTTGGTGTGTTTTCATATTCTAGTTAGGAAAATAGACTTGAGTTTATAAGTTATTCATAACATTATTTGTAGCTCTATACCCATGTTTCCTTTCTTACATCTTATATGCAATCTGTTTGATGTTAACATTTGTTTGTTTGCTTTTTTAAAGATGTGTATTTATTCCACAGAAGCAACCCGCCACACCACTTACAATGATTAAAGGTAAAATTAATATGCCCAAGTCATAGTTTCGGTAATTATCAACATGTTTTTTTGGTCTGCCATTGAAGATTTACGTATTATTAACGAAGCACGTCATCTTTAGACACAACAGTTCAAACACACCTGCCTGTCACTCTTGAGGCGCCTCTACCTGATAAACAATTGACAAATCAATCAAGCATAATACAAACAAATACCGAAAACTATTTACGTGATTGCCACACATTATAACCTATAAATGTACACTCGCTTCAATATGCTATGCAGATCGGCTTCAACTGAGCTCAACAATGGCAACATACACCTACCTCTACCCAGAATCACCGGAAGTCACAGCCTTATGAAACGAAACAGGTACAAAACTCATAACAACATTTCTCATAGACATACACCACCATCTAATGTTAGGCGATGGCGAAGGGTTTTGAAGCGTATTTATTCGGTATGTCTTTTCACAAACTTAAATGCAGGTTCGCGGGGCAATGCTTGTGGATCAAATACTAGTGGAAAAGAAAGCACGAATATTTTACTGTATTTAACAAGTCAACAAAGATAAAATCCATAAAATGAACATAAATTCTGTAGTTTAATTTTTCAAACTTAAAAGAACAAAATATTTATTCACCCATATACTAAAAGAAAAAAAAAAGCATAATTTATTAAAAACACGATGTGATATTTTTTATTTTTTACAACTATCTATATCTAGGGGTGTTTATCGGTTCGGTTTACGGTTTATTTGGTTTATTCGATTTGGTTTTTTCGGTTTTCAAAATTTTGTACCTCAAACCAAAAACCAAACCAAACCAAATTAGAAATATGAAAACCAAACCAAATTCAACCAAATTGAATTCGGTTCGGTTTGGGTTTAAAACCAAATAAACCAAATTCAACCAAACAAACCAAATTGAAACAAAGTTTTTTTTTCTCTAACTTATATACCTGTATGTTTCAAAATCCGAAAGGAAAATTTGCAATAAATATAAACCAAAACATCAAACCACGCAAACAGAAATATACCTGGTGTATACTTGGTGAATATTATGGTACAGTACACTGGGTTTGTATCATTAATTTGAATATACACTGATGTATATTTTTTGAAATATCACTATACACTGACGTATAATTGTTTCGAATATAAGGATACATAACAATGTTCTACAGAAACAAATAGGACTTTACACTGATGTATATTGTATGTCTCCAAAAATTTATACAATGATGCATAACTTTAGTCTTGACTTGATATTATGTGTATTCAGGCGCTTCGAACGTTTCTGGTAAACCAAACGTTGAGTTGACGACGACCCAATTGTGTCGGGAGGAGGCAGATATTGTTGACTATGTTATTAGAAGTGGTGATATTGATTTCGTCGACGCTCCAGTAGCCCCAAAAAGAATCGACGACATTCCGTCGTTTAGTCTTGGTCTAACTCAGGAATTCGCAGTAGCTCAGGAATGGGCTGAAAGGATAAAAAAAGACGCCATACCAGGGAAGGAACCCAAGCCGTACGTAAGGAGGGGTAAAAGAAAGACAAAACCATCGGTGCCTGGTTGCAGTCCATACTACATACGCGCGGTTGATGTTGAAAAAAATTTAAATAGTAATGAAAAGATGTTATGGAACTACCTACTGGCAGGTGCTGTTGACAAGGGGTAAGTTAATTATTGGTGCCAAGTTTGGTTTTTTTTTTTTTTTTTTTTTTTAAATTACTAACAATTATGTTTGTTTTGAAGGCTTCAAATAAAAGGAAAGGAAGGGGAATCCAGTGAGAATGCTGTTGGTAACAAGTAAGTTGAACATTTTGTTGGTAAAAGATATATACACTGGTGTATAATAAAGATATACACTGATGTATATCCATGTATGTGTGCGTTAATTCTAGCTCATTTATTTGTTTTTAGGAGTGTACAAAGCAAAGGAAAAAGGACTGCATAGGACGCCAAAAAAGCTGCAATGGACATCAATACTAACCGAACTATCTCGTATGTGATGTGTTTTTTTTCAATTGTTTAAAATACATTCAAAAAGTCTTTATGTGTAATCGTTATGTCTTGTTATAGGGGAAACATTTTCCAGAGGACTGGCGCAGCTTCGCTTCCGCATCAGTTACTAATTGACATTACTCCAGGACAAGAACTAAATCAAGCGATCATAGATTGTTTTGCTTGTGTGTTGAATGCTGATGAAAATAAACGTACTCCTGGGACTTTGGCGCGACTCTTTTGCAGTACTGATGTGTTTGTAAGTATACATTGTGATATTATAATTGCTATTTATCAAAATACAACTATGTATATATATACATATTTGATTTGATGTTTAATTCGAAATAAAAAATTTTTTGCAGTCCGGGGATGTTTTGAATAATGTGAATTACAGAGATGATGAACGAGTGTCAAAGTTTAGAGAAAATCTACTAGTATCACTCGAAGGGAACGAAGAGGGGTTATTGCTAAATGAATACGGTGTCGTATTGTTTCCTATACTAGAGTATAATCATTTCTATCTAATTGGTGTGGACTTGGTTAACGTGGCAATTGTCGTGATCGACAACATGGACCCGAGTGTTAGCCCAATCACCCTCACTGATCATGATAATTTCTTCAGTAAAACCACTCCCTACAAAGCGGTAAACAATTTAATTCTATATTATGCTTACTCGTGTGTATTCACAGGTGTATATTTCAAAAACTAACTTATAGATTAACTTTTTTTTTTTTTTTTTTTTTTTTTTTTTTTTTTTTTTACAGAAGGACATCTTGGCTAAGTACTTAATAACTATTGAGCATCCAAAAAGAAATCAGATTGCTGCCACCATACCATATAGGCTAGAGCTTACCTATGCTACGGTGGATAACGTCAAAGATTGTGGAGTGTTCTTGATGCGCCACATGGAAACATGGATGGGTATAACAGCTGAGCGTTGGCATAGCGGCTTACCCGATGAAAAGAAAAAACTATCTTCGAAATTGGCAACGCTTAGGAAGAAGTATGCAGCGAGGATTATGTCGTCGGAAGCAAATGAACTGCGAGATCGTATTATTGAGGAGGCGAATGAGCTTGCACGCTTGAAAAAGCAGAAGTTGATTTGAATATTATTACAAATCTTTATGATGTTTTTAAATTGTTTACTGTTTTTTGGATATTTTTCTAAAACCTTTATCATAACTAGATCTTTTGAATGATATGCCTAGTTCAGTTATGTTTTTTGATCATTCAAAAAACGTATTGTCGTATGAATTACGTGTGTATCTTGTATACATCAACGTATCGTTAAACAAAAATCCTACAAATAATAATTTAGGCTATAAAATTGTAAAACAGAATATACATCATTGTATAATATATGTAAAAAAAATGTATATACAAAGTATATACATCATTCAACCAAAAAATACAACAACGTATATAACACTAAAACATCGTTTAAGACTTTCATTGTTCAAAAACATGTATATACACTTATGTATATAGATGTTTGTTATATTGACTGGTGTATTTATAAAACATCATTGTATAATATGTGTAAAAAAAATGTATATACAAAGTATATACATCATTCAACAAAAAAAATACAACAACGTATATAACACTAAAACATCGTTTAAGACTTTCATTGTTAAAAAACATGTATATACACTTATGTATATAGATGTTTGTTATATTGACTGGTGTATTTATAAAACATCGTTTGAGACTTTCATTAGTCAAAAACATGTATATACACTTATGTATATAGATGTTTGATATTATACAACGGTGTATGTTGTATATTATATATATTAAAGCTACTATAAAATAAGTATAATTGTTATACGTTTGTGTATACGTTGGCTCTTTCTAGGTATACATTGTTGTATAAAATTTTGAACCTGTAAATTACTATGTATGCAGTAAAAACACCCAAATCGTGTTTCCAAAATTCTATACTAAAAAAAGGGAAATGGTAAAAAACACACGTTTTGAAAAAAAAAAGGAATCTAATTGACGAAATATGTAAAACCTATTCTTCGTTCTCGTCAGATGATGCTTCTTCCAAGTCGTCCTCATCGGTTGTTGACTCCGCCACCACTTCTTTTCCCTTCTTGAGCGGACAATTTCTAGTGTCATGTCCCCTAACCATCATGTCACAATAATTACAATGTCTTTTGGGTTTCTTATATTGTTTCTTGACCTTTTCAACCGCTCCTATTTTTCTTTTATAAGTACCACAACCTTTGTTCCGAATACCTTTGGGTGCAGAACAAGAAACCACTTCTGGTTGTTTGTATGAGATGATTTCTGGAATGACAACTTTCTTTTTGTTGTGCTCGGATTGATTAGTGACTAAAGCGAAGATATTATCCTTTATAGCTTGCATTTGCATGTCTAACTCCTTTAGCATTTCAGGATCACCCCTTGCACGGTCTACGCACATGTCAAAGTTGTTAGTGATGCGCTGCAATACGCCACTACTCTCCGTTTGGTTTGACAAATATCGATGGCTGGTGTCATGAACAAAAGAAGGCAATGCATCTCGGCGCCACCGATTCTGAACATACTTTAGAGGGATTTGATTGATGTTGTGATGTCTGAACACACAGAAAACGTGACAACATAGATATCCAATACGAATGAACCCCATGCACTCACACGAGACTGATAGGTTGGTCTTATCTAGAGTAACCTGAAAAGGGGAAAAAAGGTTGTGTAACATAAATGATATGTGTTGTATACAGCAGTGTATAATTTTCTGTATACCAGCATTAGTGCCAACGGTATCCGTTGGAGTATACCTGTTTATGTAGTATACATCAATGTATACTATGCACTTGTGTATAAGCATTTCAAAGTGTATATCAGTTCAATGGTTTTGTCTTTTAAAAAATTTATGTCATATACACCAACGTATTATAGAATTTCCAGATTATTCGAGACTAACCTTGAACTCATGTGTGTAATCTGGAACATTCTCCTCATTTATGAAATTTGATGTATAACCTTGATGAGCAACCTTAAATGAACTCTCCAATATATTCCTCTCTACAATCATGCAATACATATGGGACTTGTATATCTCCTTTGACACCTTTCTAAAAATTCGCCTTGTATAAATTTGGTTTGCATGGCGTTCAATTTGATGCGGTGTTCTATAATCGGGGTTCGTGGTTGCGGTTGAGTGGTCGAGAATACGTTGCTGTTTGCGGAGTCCGTCAATAACAGTATCATAACACATCATAAACTGAACTAACGTGTTCGACGCACTAGATATGGATTTAAACATGTGATTTGCGCTCTCGCAATGAGAGGTAGTTTTCACTAGACAACACATCGGTGTTTCTCTGAAATACGATGGAGCCCACTGTTCCCTTATCTCAAACATATCTGACAACCATTTATTGTCATTCAACTTGTACTCTGCCATCAGCGAATGCCATTTCTCTTCAAAAGTTGCCGGTTCCAAATAAACGTCCCAAACAAGCTTGTGAAAGTCCCTTTTAATATTTGTGTTGTTGATCATGTCTCCGTCGATCTAAGAAATACATAAAAAGACATACATAGAAATATTCAGCAATGCATTAAACCAAATATACTATAATGTATATTTTTGAATTTAAAAGAAATTAAAGTTATACCTTTAACGGGAGTTTGTCAGTCACATGCCACATACATAATCGGTGGATTGAATTGTTAAAAACTGACTTCACAGCTTGTTTCATCGCAGCATCTTGGTCGGTTAGAACAAGAGCCGGTTGCTTTCCATGAGCTTTCAGAAACATTTGTAAAAGCCATATGTAAGACTCAATAGTTTCATTGTGTAGCATACCAGCTCCAAACACGGTAACTTTTTTATGATGGTCGAGACCGATAAAATTAACCATAATCATGTCGTACCTATAAAAAAAACAATAAAAAAAAATATCCAACAAAAAGAATAGTTAAGATTATATATACACAGTATGATTTAAAGTGTGTAATATACACTAATGTATAGATATATATACACTGGTGTACAGATAGGATTATGGTTACTGTATATTAACAGTATGATTTACAGGTTATACTCTCTTTTTGTACATTATTATTATACACCATTGTATAATGTAAACGCCTGTCATTCTGTTAGTTATTTTAGTTTTTTTTTTAAAAAAAAGAGAGTATTTTTACTTACATGTTGCTATGGTATGTTGCATCGAAAGCTATCACATCTCCAAAAACCTGGTAATTGATTTTTGAAACCTTGTCGGCCCAAAAAAACGACTGAAGTTCAGTTCCGATAATTCGGGTTTCAAAGGTATAATCATCGTAATTTTTAGATCGCTCTGTAAGTTTATCAACCAACATTTGAGCGTCACCATCTGCAACATACTCACGTATATCCCGTCCCCAATTCTTGTAATCTGTAACAGTACCATGTACGTTCTGAGGACCACCTTTTAACACCACATGCAGCTTATGTGCTTTAGTAGGGCCGATATTCATGGTCCGACAGTTTGCAATAAACTGGCGTGTGTTGTAGTCTATCTGTCTTTTTTTTCTAGTCAAATCGATGTTGTTAGTGGGTACACAACCATGGTTGTGAACCTCTATGAATTTATAAATCTCATAATTTGTTGAATTCTTTACACGCCTAATTCTTACACACGCGTTGCATCCAGTTGATTTAATATTAGAGCAACGAGATCTTTCGGCCTTTTGCTCAACATTTTGGTCACCTTCAAGCGATGTTGTTGTCTTTGCATTTGAACACAAAATGTACCTATTTACAGTCACACCATCTACTTGTTTTCGTGTAGACAACCGAGTTCCAAATCCGGCTGCCTCTCCATAATTTTCATACATTATGATTGCTTCGTCCAACGTTCTAAACTTGGCACCTACAAATGGTTTAACATTGTCTGGTACAACAGGCGTCCAATATCTCGTCCCACCAGGAGACTCGTATACTTTGCTGGACGAGGAACCTACAATAACCAAATGCACATTAGAACCTACCTCATATATTACATCAGTGTATAGATGAATAAACATTAAACAAATGTTCATGACAAAAAACATTAAACTAAATATACATCAGTGTACATTGTACATCAATGTATAGATGAATAAAACATTGAACTAATATACATCAGTATTCATGACAAAAAACAGTAAACTAATATACATCAGTGTTCTTTGTACATCAATGTATAGATGAATAAAACATTGAACTAATATACATCAGTGTTCATGACAAAAAAACATTAAACTAAATATACATCAGTGTTCAGTGTACATCAATGTATAGATGAATAAAACATTGAACTGATATACATCAGTGTTCAGTGTACATCGACGTACTTAACAAAAATGTAACATGATCTGAAAACTGATATATTTGAATTATACATCGGTGTACTTATGATCTGAAAAATTGACGTACATAAAAATAACTGCTGGGTCTATAATACAAACATACAGTTTCGCAAAAAAAATGAAACCCTAATTGCGAACAAAAAAGAAATTAAAAAACTAAAAAAACATTACACAAATACCTTGATTCTCAACACTATTTTGCAAAGAAGGTTGTGATTGTGTATTATGATCCTCAATATCGTGAGAAAATGATTGAATGTTTTCATGTATATGATTATTATCCATCACTTGGTTATCTTTAAAGAGATTGATGATGATCGAATGAAGCGTGCAAGATAAACAATCGATTGAGGCTGGTTGAAAGAAGCGTACGCGATATATCAGAGATGGATCGAAATTTTTGGAAGTTATGAATGCAAATGAGTGATATTAGGATATTTGAATGATACGTGATATTGTTTCCATGTTTACAATTTTTTTTTTTAATTAAAATATAAAACATAATTGTTTAATTACCATCCTACCCCTAGATCAAGATTAAAAGATGAATGGCTCAGATTGGTTCCTAAGTTCCTAACTAGTACCTTGGTTTCTAAATGATCTTTTTCCTATATATATATATATATATCAATCAATAGTACTCAATGGAACCATACCCATAGTCAAACTAGGGTGCTTTATATATGCATAATTTAAATTTTCTTATGAGAAAAAGTTGTATCAATTCGAATCAATTTTGAATGATGAAAGAATCATCATGATTTTGAGTGTTTTTGATTGGGTAAGAACTGCTAAGATGACCACGAATCATTATTTCTATTAGCATTATATTAGACATGTGAATCTTTGTAAAAAAATGTGATTAGTTGTTAGTGATTCCATAAAAAAATTTTTATTAAAGAAATCAAAAGCCAACACATATTGGGACTTGCATGTGCTGCTAAGTTCTAACCACCAATATCACATACTACTTTATTTCATCTCTATACATAAAACGAGGATTGTGTTTAATAAAAATATTTGGAGCTACAATTTACAACTATTAGATAAGAGTGTACTTGTGGATATGGGTAGAGGTTAATTATGTAAGTATTAGATGTAGTATTATGTAAATATTTGTTCTATAAATAAATAGTCATTTCTTGTATTATATCTCATTTCATACAACATTTAAATACAAATCATAATTACACACACTTAATGATGTTTTACTTGGTATACTAGCCAAGCCACCATCACAGCATCGTCGGGCACAATCCCAGGTGACATAGGCGACACTTTCAGTGTTAGCGATACTCGTAGCACAGACAACAGTGAGCTACGATCGAACTATGGTTTTTTAAGTCTTTTAAAACCATTAAGGTTTGAAAAACGACAAGACGTGATTGATGTTTAAACTGGATTGATACTTTTGATCAAACATATATGAAATTAAAACTTTCGATTCAAAAATAAACTTAAAAAAGCCTTTTGTTTTAAGATGTTTATAAAATATATTTTTGGTATTTTAATTTATTTTATTTATTTAAAAGAAAAAAATTCATACCTAATTCATCATCATGACACACATATTATATACCCAAGTGACATAGAAGTTGCAGTTTAATTACATAAAAGTTCATCATTGTACATGAAATGAAGGGTTTATTCTTCAAGTTTAAATTCTATTTTTTTCTCTAAAAGGAGCCTTAGGTTTTTTAAACTATGACACACTCATTGGCCGGTACGAATTGGTTAATTTGGCGTATACACTTTCATATGAACAAACATGATGTCAAGCACGTCATGTTTATAATCATTTTTGTGTAAATCTCAACAGAAAAATTATTCGTTTTTTGATATCGGTTTACATAAAAAGTTCCAATTGGATGGATTTATTCATACAGAAATTTAAGAACTCACACAATCTGACCAACACAAATATGGGTGTACAAAATGCTCGCTACTCGCAACTTGCTCGAAAAATGCTCGAAAAATGCTCGTTTTGTTATCGAGCCGAGCCGACTTGATTTATAAGCGAGCCGAGCTCGAGCTAGGGGTCTCGGCTCGTGGCTCAACTCGATGGCTCGGCTCGGTGGCTCGATAAACATCTTTTATATACTTAATAATACTTTGAATTAATCAATAAAATATGAAAAATAATAGAATAAAAACACAAATTATACAAATAATATTTTTCGTATGCATTTCATTTATCAAAATATTAGAAAAATAAAAAAATATACATGTATATGTGTAATTTTATTTTTATTTTTTTTTGCTTTTTATTTTATAAATATTTTTAAAAAAATAACAAGCTGGCTCGAACCAGCTCGATCTCGGCTCGAACATTTACGAGCCGAGTTTGAGCTCGGCTTTACAGCTCGACCAAAAAAATGAGCCAAGCGAAGCTAGCTCGTTTAAGTTCGAGCTCGAGTTTAGCCCGGCTCGGCTCGACTCGATTACACCCCTAAACACAAACACGAAATTTATACAAATTTTTTGTACATTGGCGGCTCTAAGAAACGGAAGAAGGTATTTAATGCGATTTGCTTGACAACGATTTGGTGCATTTGGAAACATAGGAATGAATCGGTTTTCAACAACAAACAAGTCCAACTCTCAAATGTTCTCGGTGATATTAAATCCCTTAGCTTCTTTTGGTTAAAGTCAAGGGCGAAACTTTCTTTATTGGATTGGGACATTTGGCGTAGCTTTAATCTCTCTAGAATTGGGTGGTGATTTGTATAATTTATTGGTGTTTTATGTGATGTAACTTGGTGTGAATTGTATTGCTACCTTCCCGCTAGCATTTGGTGAAATAAAATTTTCGTTGATCGTTCAAAAAAAAAAAAGAATTTGAAGCTAAAATGTTAGGTACGCGTTCCTTCATTTCAACAATGAAACAAAATTATAAATTAAGCATTCTTTAATATTTATATATAACAAATTCTCTTAGGCTATAGGGTGTGGAGACATGAGAAATGTCATGTCTCCATGCCACCTAGGCAAGGTGATGTCTCACTATGCTTGAGACATGGGTGGGGTGTGGAGACATGAGAAACCCATGTCTCAAGCATTTATTATTATTATTATTTTATGAATATTAATTTTAACTAGTTTTATAAAACTAACAAATAAACAAAATAAAATTCAAATAAATAGTAGATTTAAAATAAAAATTACAAACCATCCTAAAAATAAAAAAAAATTACAAATCATCCTAAAAATTAAAAAAAATATATAACAAACCATCCTAAAAATTAAGTAGCAAAATACTAATCGTCGATTCCGTTGTTCCATATATATTCGATCAAGTCGGCTTGTAGATGATGATGGATGTGTTCGTTACGTAACGCGAAATCGTTTAACTCTTGTTGCGCTTCGTCATCCGGAATAGTATTCTCCTCCACGGCATTTTCATCGAACTCATAAATAGCTCGGCCTTCGTCTTCGATGATCATGTTATGCAACAAGATACAAGCATACATACAATAACGAAGTTTTTTGGTGTGAAAGCACGTGCCGGGTTTGTGATGATGTGCCATTTCGCTTGTAGAACCCCATAAGTTCGTTCGATATCCTTTCGCGCCGCTTCTTGAAACTTTGCAAATTTCTTTCTTTTATCGTCGTGAGGGTGCTTAATACTTTTTACAATTGTGGAATAGGTTGGGTATATTAGATCCGCAAGATAATACCCGTGCTTGTACTCCACCCCCGAAACTGTGAATTTTGAATCCGGACCGGTTCCCTTTCTAACATCGTCAAACACCAATGATTGGTTAAGAACATTAAGGTCGTTATTGGAACCGGGAACACCAAAAAAGGCATGCCAAATCCACAAGTCTTGTGACGCGGCAGCCTCTAAGATAATAGTCGGGTGACCCTGATCGCCTCGATAAAACATGCCACGCCACGCATTAGGGCAATTTTTCCACGGCCAATGCATGCAATCAATGCTTCCAAGCATCCCTGGAAAACCATGCCTTTTGTGATGGAACTCATACAATTTCTGGATATCGTTCGAGTTTGGTTTTCTCAAATATTTTTTGCTGTAGATCTTGACAACGCGCTTGGAAAACTTATACAAGCAATCACGTGCCGTTCTTTCGGACATCCGTAAATACTCATCCCATGAGTCGGATGCCGTCCCGTAAGCTAGTTGCCGCAATGCCGCCGTGCATTTTTGATAAGTTGTGAACCCTCGTTTGCCTCTAGCATCGTGCCGTAATGTAAAATACGGGTCACAACTCGCCAAATCATCGGCAATACGTACGAACAATCGACGGCTCATCCGGAACCGCCGCCTAAACATCTTGTCCGTATACACCGGTTGGTCGGCAAAGTAATCACTGATTAATCGCTCGTGTGCACCTACATATATATTTGAAGAAAAATTACACTTTCTAAAAAATAAAGTATCTAAATATATATATTTGAAGATAAATTATAAACTTACCCTCCCGGTCTCTGTTTATGGCCGCTTGCCTAGGTCGCGGTTGCGAGCTCACCTCGTCTTCCTCCGCCACGATTAGTTGTGCCGATTCCCAAACCGCGTTCACAAAAACCCGGTTTTCTTCGCTCGACGAAGATGAGGAATCAATCATTGGTAGGATGACATTGTTGGGTATTTTTTTAAAGAAAGTAGAAGAGTTTTATGTTGGTTTTGGTTGATTTATGTGGGTTTATTTGGATGGTGGGGTTTATATATTTGGTTTTGGTTTAAAAAAAATAAAAAAAATTAAAAAATAGCCATTACCTCAAACTAGCCGTTGGATTTAAAAAAAAAAAAGAAAAAACCTCATTGGTCAGGCTTCTTCGTTCTCAGAGGGACGTGGGGGACGGGGGATTAGTGGGACGGGACAGGGGGCGGTGTGGAAGTGGGGGACAGGGCAAAAAGTGAGGGACGGGGGATGTGGCGTCTACATACCTCACAGCCTTAAATTGTTCTAAAAATACATACTATAGATCATCACTAATTCAGAGTAACTGAGTAATAACATCTACTGAAAAGCATATTAATTGGTCATAATACCCATGAAATTATTTTCTAAATTATTGCTCTTTTTTATTAAATATAGAAATAAAAATAAGTAAATGGTCATGGATGAGTAGCTCCATAATTCCATAGACATGCACATGCATTTGTTCCCTCCCTACCACTTGGGGCAGGCTATTTATTATTATTATAAAGCCATGCTTCACTAATAATAATCGTTGATTAAATGTTCATTTTATTTAATGTAAGAAAAATAGTATTATGTACATACATGAAACTAGATCTATCGACAGAAATTACATAAAATCAACGGTGCAGTATGCTTGTACGGGATTATGAAAACATGAACAATTGACAATTTATGACGATGTGAACGACCATTTATGACATGGACAACAATTAAATACACTATAAACAACAACTTTTGGAAACATGAACAACACGTAAAAGATTAAAATTAAATATTGTTTTTTATCCATTACAAATGTCCCAATTCATCTTTCGACAAATTCTATATTCTATAAAACTTAATTAAGTTCTTAATTTTCTTAAAATAAACAAAAATGAAAAGAAAAAATCCAAACACATTAACATTTAGCTTGATCCATCTATGTTCTTTAATGATACTGAATTTGCCATGAACTTGAATCAAGATTCGGGTTTGCTTTAAACATGAGTTTAGCACCTGTTCTTGCATTTGGCCATCGCTCTCGGTGCTGAAAATTATATGTATTAATTAGGATTTACATCAAGTTTAACATGTTTCCAAGTTTAGGTTTAATAATTCACTAATGGAAAATAACTGGTTTTGTAAATATGAGCTAATTGCTTAATATTACCTAGTCCAATTGCATCTGATCCCTTCATGATTCGAAGTCGCTTGCAAGATTCAACAAACATTCTGGACAAAAAACATGAGTTGAGAATGATGATAATCCTTGTTTAATTTGTTAAAACGAATTTCAATTAGTGATGAAGATCATCACTTACTGCCATGGGACGTCGCCAACGAGCATCCAATCACCATCCTTATCTTCATAACTTGGAACATACTCAGAACTGTTAAGAAGATCCATCAACTTGCTCTCATTCATAAAATCTATCATCCCTTGAGATCCATAATCTCCTGCAAGGTTAATCACAAGAATTTTATAAAAACATATCATAATAAGGTGTATATATAACTTAATTTTATGTATAATATTAACCTTACAAGTTAAAACTCATAAAGTTATAATTTCAAAATTTTATAAGATGACACCCCCTTTTTGGGAGGTTAAAAATTAAAATATTTAGCACATCAACATTTTTTTTTTCCTTTACCACTAAATGAGACCTAAAACTTACCCTAATATGTGTATGGAGAAAGTGAAAATATTGTTCCATCGTTTTGATTATTTACTATTAATTTATGAGGCAAAACATAATTGCAATTGTTGGTATTAATTGTTAAAATTAAATTTCAGCTACTTGAACAATTTTAGTTATTGAACAAGTAATAACTAAAAAAAAAACGTACCCATGGTGAATGAACTAAACATCTTGCCCAAAGCATCAGAAAGTTGTTGATAACTCTCATACAATTTGAGGTCCACCTTGCGAAGATAAGGTGCTCCATCCATGGAAACCTTCACAAATGCGGCCGCGCTGCCTCCACCAGCGGTGGCTGTCACTGCCTTCTCACTTTCCTCATTGTTGCTCTTTTGAGCCATTACATTCTTGCGATAGTTTCGCACCGGTGGCCACCCTACCACCTGTGCTCTATTAATCCAAATATTAAAAAACAAGAATAAATTAAAGAGTTCATAATACTCAGTTTATTAATAATTACATTAATATGTATTAAATGAAAATGAAATTCACGTTCCTTTAATCTCATACATATGTTTGAAAGTTTAAAGATCTTATCATCTCACATAAATAACATCACATATCAAATCTTTGATATGTATTATATTTATACGTATAAATATAAAGGATATACACGCAAAAACAAATCTTTGATTGACACACATATACTTGTATGTAGTATGTTTTTCAAAAACAACAATTCCTAGATTTTTTTTAGCAAAAATACACACAACATGAAAACCTGCACCTGCAGGATTTAAACTCTCAACCTTTTAGTTGTGGAGTATACGACTTAACCACCATGATATCTCTTGCGGACTTGTATGTAACGATATAATATTCAGTTTGCTAAATTATAGGTAAATATGAATCTTTCCTGAAAAAGCAGCTTACTTGGCTGGTGGTTTCAAGGAATTTTCGTTGTTCTTAGTTGAATTTTGCAACTTGTTATCATTGAGATCAGTTGAAGAGGACTGGTCATTCCTTTGAAGATTGAGCATAAGATCAACGGTCTGCGAGTAGCCACGTTTTCCGGTGACCTTTAAAGCTGTATCCGCCTCACAGCCTCTACCAGGCATGCCAAGACATAACTCAGTTTCCTTGAGGTGCATCATGCTACTTTTCTTTCCAATTTATGAATCAAAAGTTTCTTTACGTACTTCTTAATTGTACTATCAATTCTTTCTTATGAGAGAGAGAGAGAGAGAGAGAGAGAGAGAGAGATACGCAATAAGAGAGAGGGAGAAGTAGAAAAGAGGTTAATGTGCATATATAAAGAATGAGTTACATCTTGTGCATAATGAACTGATGGGTCATATGTAAACACGTTTATGCATTTGGTGAGTAAATCATCTAGGATCCAGAGCATATTTTTGTGATTTATGTGGTTTATAAAATAATTCAAGTGTCACAAGTTCTAATAATTATTACTAGTTTATTACATTCTTTCTTTTATAAAACAATATATATTTAGGTCTCATAATTTCATATTAGTTCAAATGATTGATCGAGGTTGAGTTAAAATAACCTAAAAATATTAAATTTGAAAGCGTACGAAATATAGATATTAAATAATCAAAATTCGGCATTCTTTTACTAAAAGTTATAGAATCCTTTGCATAACCAGGTTAGTTATGATTTTAAAAAGCGAGATTGGTAGGCATGTTGGGAAAGAAGCAACAATGGTGATGTCTCCAAATGGTTTAGCGACATCTCCCTCCTCCTTACAACCCCATCATTTGAATTCTGAAATGTGTAAGAGAATGTTTGTGATGTCTCCAACCACTCCTACTCAAACCACTCCTCCTCTCCCAGCAGATGATGAGTTCACTGTAGATGAGTTGGTCTGGGTTGTGGATTATGCCATGGCTTTAAGGGATTTGGACCGTTTGAGGTTATCAGCACCCACCCCTCGGATGCAAGATAGTACACAGGTCCCCCAAAACCAGGGTCCAGCCCCCCCCCCCCCCCCCACCAGCAGGCTACAGCAACCCCAAACCCTCCTCCTCGGGATCCATATAAGGAGGAGTACCAAGTAATTTAGGATTATATTATGTGTTTATGTAAGCTTTAATTAAGTAATTTAGGATTAGGATTTATGTATTATGTGTTTATGTATTATGTGTTTGTGTATTAATGTGTTTATGCACTTTTTTAAATTTGTCTGGGAGGCCCAAAAATGGTAGCTTGGGCCGTTTTCAACATAGTGAGTTTTTTGAAAAATGACCAAACCTTTATGAGGCTTCATCTAGATGCCGCCAAACCAATAACGAGGCTTCATGTAGATGCCGCCAAAGCATTATGAGGCTTCATCTACAAGCCGCCTTCATGTAGAAGCCGCCAAACCATTATGAGGCTTCATGTTGATGTCGCTGTCCCATTGTGAGGCATCAATGCCGCTGTCCCATTACGAGGCTTCATGTAGATGCCGCCAAACCATTACGAGGCTTCACCTCTTCAAAAGCAGTTGATTCACAAACATGACTCACTCAACTTCTTTCTCTCTTACCCACTCGTATTTGAAATCTCTAAAAATGGAAAACAATGGGGAAGGCTTTTACCGTTCACAACCAGCTCCTAAAACGGTAAAATCGACCGAGCAAATATGGAGGCGTTTACGCAAGCCATCAACAACATTCACGGCTGGTTCGTCTTCAAGTAACCCACAAGTAAAACCAGCCGAAAACGAACAAGACAAGCCCAAAGAAAACCCACAAGAAAACCAACAATGCAGAAACAACTGGTCTGCTGATGTTGCCGGATTGCCAACTGGGACCGGTGCTACACTCGGATTGCCAAAAAATGCAACGGTACGCCCCGAATACCATTGCATATAACCGGGCTCTGTGGAACTCATCCTTATGGGATCAGACCTGTAAACCGTGTTACGACGGTTATTCCATGCATTGATGTAGGCTTCGTGCCTACGCATCCAGTCCACCCCGTTGTGTCCTTGCCGCCCCAAAGCATGCAATCTTTCAAGCTCAGCCATGGGTACTGTTAGGTTTATTTGCAGAGGTATGTACTGGAGCATGTTGAATTGCTTCATAACCCGTTGAGGGTAATGATGCTCAACGATCTCAAAGCATATAAGCGGACAACAGCTCGTCCAGCTTTCGATCCCACTTGAACATATAGCCGGTAGTCGATCCAAAACCGAGGTGTAAGGGGTGCAGTTGAACTAAAAACATAAAAACAAACACTTAAGTCAGTTACAAAACACAATAAATGCATACTTAATACAAAAAACTAAAAATAATTACTAACACGGGATTAATAAACATACCATGTTCTCGTTCAACGATTGTAGCTGTGAACGATATGCCCTGAGGCAGTGTGTGGATACCTCCTTGAAGTTTAAGTTGCGGTCTCGCCACCTACAAAATTAACATTTTAAAAAACGTGTTCAGTAAAAAAAAATACAAAGGGATGCCATGCAGACACATTATATTTGCTTGGGCTTTGCGATATATACCGAGCCGCTAGCGGACAAGTATAATCAAACCGGTTTGAGGGTGGTCGTGGTGCGAGACACCGAATCCTCTCCCATGCCCATATTTGAAGGAGCATTATGGGCCCGGTCACGGCTTTCCTATCTGGCTGGGTGGCATCACAAAGCCGCCTGTAAAGACAACCGAGAACCGCACTGCCCCAACTATAAGATCCTGTTCGGCTTAGGTCTCGTAAAAATCTTAAATAAAAAACATTTAGTCTATTATTGTTATTATCAGGGAACAAAGTGGAACCGATCAAATAAAAAATGATTAAACGAGCACGGATAATGCACGCTTCATTCGTAGCCTCAACTTCAACAAACGACGCGGTTATTTGATTAATAATAACACTACCCAAAACGGATTTGCCGGACATTTGGTTCTCTGCAGGCGTAACACCTAACCATCGTCGGCATAACCCTATTGCCTCGGCAGTTGTCATTGCATCATCTGCTCCAGACACAACACCTCCCTCGATAGGTAACCCCCACAAGACGTTAACATCTTGTAAGGTGACAGTAGCTTCACCAAATGGTAGGTGGAACGTGTGAGTTTCGGGCCTCCATCGTTCCACCAAAGCTGTTATTAAGGAGTGGTCAACGTATCGATAACCACAATCTATAAGGCCACCAAACCCTGCGGCATCGACAAGGTTACGAACCCGTCCTACAACAGGGTTGTCACGAAGTGCCCGCCATATGCTTCTATCGCTACGTTTTACCATAAGGGGCTCATTGAAGTTTTCATCGTTTACGAAAATGTGAAAGGAACGATGTCGATCACGTAGATACAACACATTGTTGCTTAAGGGACCAGGGTGTAAGTTTATGTTTGGATTCATGGTGGTAGGAATTTTTTTGGTATGATTTTTTTATAAATTTCAAAGGTTTCTGGTTGAGATTGTAATGGTGATGGTTATGGTGTGGAAATGGATGTGGGTGGTGCTCCTTCTTCACCTCACCCTCCATTTTATAACCCCCAAGGATTCACTCTTGCACTCTCAAAGACACTATTTGCCTATCAAATCACCTGCAAAACACAAGACCATTGCATGCAATGCTAGAGTCTTTTGTGAGTGTTTATAGTCTGCAAAAAATGCAAGCCCCCATTGCATAAAACCGCTACACCATTTGGCGGCATCAATGCCTCAATCTGGATTGGTGGGGTCTTGACGGCAACAATGGAGAAGCCGCTACACCAATTAGCGGTATCAAGTGACTACACAATCTCGATTGGCGGTATCAATGGACTATCATTAAAGTGTGGATCTCGATTAGCGGTATCAAAGATGAAGACAACATATGGTTTGGCGGCATCAATGACTACCTAAATTGGTTCGGCGGCATCACTGCATTGTGTCAGAATCCTTCTTTGATACCGCCAAATCAAATCAAGGCATCCCCATTTTTAGTTTTTTTCCCCAATGCCCCCAAATGTAATTTGTAAAATGATATCTCTACCATTTATGCAAATGATTCTTTTTTTACAGTTCGATTACATGCTTTAAAGCTTTTACACTATTAGAAAAATACCCATATCTTGACGCGCATTGCGCGTCATAAAAGAGTGTTTATGACACACAGCAAAGTGTCAAGGAAGAACATGTCATTAAATTTTTATGACATGCAAACGCGTGTCATCTTTTAATGACACGCGTTTATGACACTCCTTTATGACACGCTTTTTTGACACGCATTTATGACACACTCTTTAATGACACTCTTTCATGACATGCATTTACGACACACCTTTATGACACTAATTTTGCGTGTCATGTTTTTTTTTTTACCTAAAAAAAATTCTGCAAGATAACTAATAAATCTGGATTTATATTTATATTTATAATAACAAAATCAATAAATTTCAAAATAAAATTGCATATATTATATATACCATAAAAAAATTACAATTAGCATTTGTCGAATCCTACCACTAGTTACAAAAAATATTGTGTCAATACATTACATTAGTCTAGACTAAACGTACGGATAACTTTTTCCATCATTTCCTTTTTTTATTAATTCTTGGAGCACAAGACCCACAATTGTCTCCTAATGTACAGCAAGGCAATTCATTGCCCTTTACTATATTTCCTTTTATTTGTCCTTGTAATGACTAGTTAAAGTCTTGTACGTGAGATGTAAAAGACACACAATTATATACAATACAATCTTTTCTCATTCTCTTTTTCTATTCATCTTTGATTATCATGTTTAACAATCACCACCAGACTCACTGTCTTCCGATCTTGGTTTTGAGACGATTCACAATGCCGGAGTACCGGCAGCCCCGCCGTGGTTCTTGGCCGGAACAATGTCATCGTCTCTTTGTCTCTCTTGAATATGTGTGCGAAAAATGAAAAGAGTAAAGTTTAATGGTCTGGTGGCTTTAATCGATAACATGTGGCAGGGAAAAAGAGCCAAGGTTTGTTACCACAAATTCTTCCATATAACCACTAAATCAATGTTGATATACCTGTAGAGCAGGACCCATTTCCTAAGAACTGGAAGTACAACATAAAGAGCAGGTATTGTGGCTTTTTATCCGCTCGAATCAGTGCACCAAATTTGAATGAATTCCTGACGAAACACCAAAAATAAGTTTATAAATAGAAAAACTGCAGGTACGAATAGAGTTTAATGGATAGAAAGTAATACAACCTTGACAACTGTAACATCACGATTTTCCCCGTGTTTATTTTTTTTTTAAATAAAAAAAAATATATTAGTGATAATTATAAAATTTATAATTATTTTAACTTATTAAAGTTTTATATATATATAAAAAAATGTATCTTATGTAAATCATTTACAAAAATATACGATCTAACATTTAGAAAATACACTTTCATGTATTTGTGATTTCAAAAGTTACATATGGGTGCTTATAAAGTAATAGACAAAATAAATCCAACCTTATGAATATTATGAAGTTATAAGGTTTAAATAATTAGTTTAGTGTTTAAAAAAAAAAAGTCATATGTGTAAAGATTCACACATGAAGGGCCTGTTTTGCCAAATGTGTAAAGTTTTTAAAACCCAAACCTTTCCCCCCGTTCCCCCACTCCTGTTAACTCAATGAAGTTTTTTTTCCGGAAATTGCGGATTCATATTTAAAACCAAATCAATCAACATTGACCGGTAACTCGTTTCTAAAACATTCCAACTATACAAACGCGTTAATCCATCAATCAATGGCTAATTTTGACCCGTAAGTTACGGCAACAAACCTGCAATCTATAACGGCATTATAGTATAAAATTTCGATCATCTTTTGGACAATGGAGCCTTGGCCATCTTCACCACACCTTCGACCATACAACATCTCGCCACCATCGTTTTGTTTCGTGTTTCACCACCTTATCATCCTCCGAACCATCCTCCGAAAGAAACCAACCGAACATCTCCGCCCCATTCTTCGTCACCATCCACCTTTACCCCTGAACGCCACCGTTTGACCACCACCGTCGCCTCAAACGTTCGAACCACTGCTACGTCCGTCAACTGATCGAAACATGAGCCCATTTGTTTTGCACCCCCCCCCCCCCCTCTGCTGCAGGTACCTCTTTCTTGAAGCTCTAGTTAGAGTGTTTGGGTGGGGATCGTTGTGAGTTCTGTGTGTTTGTGGGTTGTTGGTTTGGTTATGGAAATAAATGCTAAGGTACTTTAGTGTTTGTGGGTAGGAGTGTTTTGTCTGAATGTGACTAAAAGGAAGGTTTGATTATGATTGTTTGACTTTTGAGTCAAAAGAAAGGGTTTTACCAAACATTTAGTTGTAAACTTTCATAAAAAAATAATAATAATAATAATTTGAATCTTACGTATATGTTTTGGGGGGCACGTGGGTAGTGGTGATCACAACATAACAAATTTTGGTTTATCAAGTGTTTTCTTTTCTCTATATATATATATATATTTTTTAACTTGCTTAATAAAAAAAAACACACATACATATTTTGTCTTTTTATCATCTATGTTAATTTATTAATTTATGAGGCAAATAGGCATATGTGTTTCTAAAAAAAAAAACAAATACTATACAATTTATAGTTAGATATATGAATATTAAACTACCTGACTTTTATAGTATACAAAGAATTAGTGTGTAATCACTAATTAAATTTTGCTCGAAGAAATATATCTCACATATTAAAGCATGATTTATTAAACTAAGGATTCATGTATATATATATATATAATGTTTTCTTTTGGAAATTTAGATCATATTAAAGTTGCAATAATATTTTAGGGACTCCTGACGCGTAATTCAAGCTTTAGGAATTATGTCGGTCTTTGTTATTTCGTTACACATTCGTCATTACAATCAAGGTGAGTTTACATAGCCCCTTTTTTCTATTTTACATTTTTGGGGTGAAACATGTTATAACATTATCATTGCAATTCAATCATCAATGTGTCTATGTGTTTTCTATGTTGCATTATGTCTTGAGCATGATTAGAGTAAGCACCATTCTAGCATAATCATTAACATTGATCAGCCGACGGTATACATTGATAGATCTATTGGACTGACAATCCCACCCGGATACGTGCCTCCTACAAAGGTTACGTGGGTGTTTGTTATCGCATAACATATTCATTTGGACCATGAGCGTATGGTATGTATCATATTATAACAGTCATCAGGGTTGATTATGCACTCGATTTATTTCTAGTATGTTCTCACATATGGGCTAGATTGACATAACACATGAATTGCACAACATTTTTATTCATTTTATTATCAAAAACCTATGTAATTCTCACCAACTTATGTTGACCCAAAATACTTTCAAAATTAACATGTTTCAGGTAACAATGAAGCTGAGGCTTGAGTTGGCATGAGGATTTAACATGAAGTTTTATTTGAAGTTATTAAAGTTTTGTTATTTGATATCATGTATTGAATTTCTAGACATCATTTTACATTTGGATATTATGTTTGAATAAATTATTTAAAATTTATATTATACCATGTGCTACTGAAACAATTATCAATACGTGGCACCCCGATGTTTCCGCCATCGGTTGGGGTGTTACAGATTGGTATCAGAGCCATGGTTATAGGGAATTAGGTTATTAGAAAAATAATCTAGTCTATAACCATAGTATTTAACCAGTACTTGCTTCTTTTACTTGCTATTCTCTATATCACTCCTACTTCTTATCCCTACTTTCATCCTTACAAGAAGGTTGCTCTGTATCACTGGATCTACTCTTGGACTAACAGGACAAAATCCTCAGGTTTAACCTGAACCCCCTTGAGATCTCGTCGAAGTTCTAGATTTTAATAACGAACACGTGCAATCTGGAAGGGTGAACGCCTGTATTCCGAGTCTTCTGTCTAGGCTGGCATTGCGCATATATCCCAATCAGACGAGGGACCCGGATGCCTACCTGGGAATTCTCGGGATAAGTGTTCACTTATAGGCTAAAGCATGTCTTCACTATGTTATTAGAATCTAGAATCTTTGATAAGTCAACGTTTTCGTTTATTCATTTTAATTAATGGATAAATGATTGCATTCCTTATATTACCTCATTGTCCTTCATTCAACCCATATCTTATTGAACATTCATTACCCAAATCACTTCCGTAACCGATGCCCTAAACTAAACAGAGATCAAGACCCTCCAGCTACCTAACCGCAAGGCTCACCATTTGACTATTGGTTGCTTTTATTTTATATTGACGCTATTTGATTCAAGCAATAAATTCTAGTATTGAAGTTTTGTCTGAGAGTTGTTACATGGTGCATGCTTGTTTTGAATGTGAACTAATTACTATATCTATATTTAAATCATACTCATTATACATGCTTACTTGTACAGCAGTTAGTTAGCTACCAAATAACCTACTCAACGATTGGAAGAGGTCATCATGTCTTTCAACAGTCGGGAAAGGCCCTACAACCTGCTCGACGACTGGTGAAGGCTATCGAACCTGCTCAACAATCGGTAGAGTCATAGAAGGACACAAAACCTTAATGTAAGGTAAATTGGTGATTGCGGTCCGGAACGTAATCATGAATTTACAGGTACGTTAAGGTAGTGTAAAATTCTATCAAGGTGTTCGGTAGATAACAAATTTTAAACTCTAGTTACCTGGTAGTTCACATTTAGTCTTTCTATAGTCAATCAACTCATGCATTCCTTTAGGATTCTTAAAACTTAGGTTTGGTGTTAGACGCTTATTCTTCCACGCTATTTTAGACCAACGTAATCCAACTATGATAACTGATACATATCATTCCGTCATTTGAAACACTTTATCCTAGTACCCGTACAATTTTGCCAAACTAGATGATAGACGTCTAAACATTTACCCAACCACCCTCGACCCTGTGTTTTTTTTAACAACTTCGGGACGAAGTTCCAAAAGTAGGGGAGACTGTAACATCACGATTTTCCCCGTGTTTATTTTTTTTTTAAATAAAAAAAAATATATTAGTGATAATTATAAAATTTATAATTATTTTAACTTATTAAAGTTTTATATATATATAAAAAAATGTATCTTATGTAAATCATTTACAAAAATATACGATCTAACATTTAGAAAATACACTTTCATGTATTTGTGATTTCAAAAGTTACATATGGGTGCTTATAAAGTAATAGACAAAATAAATCCAACCTTATGAATATTATGAAGTTATAAGGTTTAAATAATTAGTTTAGTGTTTAAAAAAAAAAAGTCATATGTGTAAAGATTCACACATGAAGGGCCTGTTTTGCCAAATGTGTAAAGTTTTTAAAACCCAAACCTTTCCCCCCGTTCCCCCACTCCTGTTAACTCAATGAAGTTTTTTTTCCGGAAATTGCGGATTCATATTTAAAACCAAATCAATCAACATTGACCGGTAACTCGTTTCTAAAACATTCCAACTATACAAACGCGTTAATCCATCAATCAATGGCTAATTTTGACCCGTAAGTTACGGCAACAAACCTGCAATCTATAACGGCATTATAGTATAAAATTTCGATCATCTTTTGGACAATGGAGCCTTGGCCATCTTCACCACACCTTCGACCATACAACATCTCGCCACCATCGTTTTGTTTCGTGTTTCACCACCTTATCATCCTCCGAACCATCCTCCGAAAGAAACCAACCGAACATCTCCGCCCCATTCTTCGTCACCATCCACCTTTACCCCTGAACGCCACCGTTTGACCACCACCGTCGCCTCAAACGTTCGAACCACTGCTACGTCCGTCAACTGATCGAAACATGAGCCCATTTGTTTTGCACCCCCCCCCCCCCCTCTGCTGCAGGTACCTCTTTCTTGAAGCTCTAGTTAGAGTGTTTGGGTGGGGATCGTTGTGAGTTCTGTGTGTTTGTGGGTTGTTGGTTTGGTTATGGAAATAAATGCTAAGGTACTTTAGTGTTTGTGGGTAGGAGTGTTTTGTCTGAATGTGACTAAAAGGAAGGTTTGATTATGATTGTTTGACTTTTGAGTCAAAAGAAAGGGTTTTACCAAACATTTAGTTGTAAACTTTCATAAAAAAATAATAATAATAATAATTTGAATCTTACGTATATGTTTTGGGGGGCACGTGGGTAGTGGTGATCACAACATAACAAATTTTGGTTTATCAAGTGTTTTCTTTTCTCTATATATATATATATATTTTTTAACTTGCTTAATAAAAAAAAACACACATACATATTTTGTCTTTTTATCATCTATGTTAATTTATTAATTTATGAGGCAAATAGGCATATGTGTTTCTAAAAAAAAAAACAAATACTATACAATTTATAGTTAGATATATGAATATTAAACTACCTGACTTTTATAGTATACAAAGAATTAGTGTGTAATCACTAATTAAATTTTGCTCGAAGAAATATATCTCACATATTAAAGCATGATTTATTAAACTAAGGATTCATGTATATATATATATATAATGTTTTCTTTTGGAAATTTAGATCATATTAAAGTTGCAATAATATTTTAGGGACTCCTGACGCGTAATTCAAGCTTTAGGAATTATGTCGGTCTTTGTTATTTCGTTACACATTCGTCATTACAATCAAGGTGAGTTTACATAGCCCCTTTTTTCTATTTTACATTTTTGGGGTGAAACATGTTATAACATTATCATTGCAATTCAATCATCAATGTGTCTATGTGTTTTCTATGTTGCATTATGTCTTGAGCATGATTAGAGTAAGCACCATTCTAGCATAATCATTAACATTGATCAGCCGACGGTATACATTGATAGATCTATTGGACTGACAATCCCACCCGGATACGTGCCTCCTACAAAGGTTACGTGGGTGTTTGTTATCGCATAACATATTCATTTGGACCATGAGCGTATGGTATGTATCATATTATAACAGTCATCAGGGTTGATTATGCACTCGATTTATTTCTAGTATGTTCTCACATATGGGCTAGATTGACATAACACATGAATTGCACAACATTTTTATTCATTTTATTATCAAAAACCTATGTAATTCTCACCAACTTATGTTGACCCAAAATACTTTCAAAATTAACATGTTTCAGGTAACAATGAAGCTGAGGCTTGAGTTGGCATGAGGATTTAACATGAAGTTTTATTTGAAGTTATTAAAGTTTTGTTATTTGATATCATGTATTGAATTTCTAGACATCATTTTACATTTGGATATTATGTTTGAATAAATTATTTAAAATTTATATTATACCATGTGCTACTGAAACAATTATCAATACGTGGCACCCCGATGTTTCCGCCATCGGTTGGGGTGTTACAACAACCCCCAAAGTAGGAAGAAGAAACGACTTGCCGAAACCGAAGAGGATTTACTAGATACGGGATTAAGGACGCGAAATATCACCCCTACCACTATCTGATCCTTCGTGCTTATCACCAAAACAAACTATAAAATTGAAGTCTGCAAATAAACGCACGGAACCAAAATTCGAATTTCAGCCCCAATTTGAAACCCTAAAATCATATTATGAAAATCATATAAGATACCTGCTTCTTGTTGTGCCCATCTACTATCCGGATTGATGCGTCTTGTTGCGCTCATCAACGAAGTATTGAAAGCGGGGTAAGGCAAGGCCACCGGCACCACCATCGCTGCTAAGGGAGTTAACCTGTAAAACCAAAGATGAAGGAACAAAAGAAACAAATAGATAAGAAAGCAAAAAGGGCAAGACAAAGCCAGGACACGTGTCGGGAGAAAATCGCAAAGGCGGGATGAGTCACAACGTCACCGACGTTTATATTTTTAAGGTATATATAAATATAAATTTAACACCAGACATGACACTCAATTCTTATAGTGTCATGTTTTTTAAAATCTTGACATTAGATTGTTGACACGCAAAAAAGAGTGTCATTGTTTGACCATTTTTTTTAAAAGACGACGATTTTTTAATGACACGCGCTTTTGCGTGTCATGAATTCTCGCGTGTCATTAAATGTGTATCAAGATAGGGGTATTTTTCTAGTAGTATTACGACTTTCAATAATGTCAATTGTATATCATTCCGGTATTTTAATATGTGAGTGTCGCACTTAGAACTACTTGTATACGTACAGTATCAACTGGATACAAGTTGAACAAACAAAATAATATAAATATTCGTGATAATGATGATTGATAGATCTAAGACTCAAGTTCTTCCCCCTTTGAAGTTTCTGACCACCATCCCCTTCTCCAAAATGTTGACTTTCTTAAGGAAACACATTAATTCTTGAAACCACAATTAACGCTTTCCCATGTTCTTCTTCGATCAACATGCAATATGAACAAGATATTGAGCATTCGATTATACGAACCCTATAATGTGCTTATCCCTTCAGGTATATTTTTTATTCTTTTTATTCTTGTTGAAGTGTAGATGTAAGGGTTTTATATATGGTTGTTTTTTTGAAACCTGTCGGAGAGGAGAGGAGAGTCGACATGGGGTGAAGAAAGATTAAGTAGGGTTTTTAATTTGAGAGTAGATAAAACAATATATATGATGGTATATCCGGAAAAGTTGTGTGTGTGTGTGTGTGTGTGGGGGGGGGGGGGGTAGAGGAGTCGGATGAAGGAGGGGCGGTGGTTGAGAGAGAGAGAGAGAGAGAGAGAGAGAGAGAGAGAGAGAGAGAGAGAGAGAGAGAGAGAGAGAGAGAGAGAGAGAGAGAGAGAGAGAGAGAGAGAGCGGCGGGGGGGGGGGGGGGGGTGAGGAGTGATTGAGATTTTAAGGTTTAATACGGTGGAGAAAGGTTTTAAAAAGAGATGATTTTTTTAATTCATAGTGCCACATGACACGAAGGTTGGCCTCTTTGAGTGTCATTTTGAATTTTAAGCTTTAAAATATTAATATATATATATATATATATACTAGCAGGGTGCCCGCGCGATGCAGCGGGGAACACAGACACCTCTAGAGCTATGTATGGTTCGGTTCGGTTAAATTCGGTTATTAGCCTCAATCGAAACTGAAACCGAAGTCATTAGATAGTCGGTTTTTAGTCCGGATTAGTTAATTTTGGTTAATAACATAAACCGAACTTTGGCTAAAAACTTTTGTATATTAGTACATGAAATAGAGGTACAAAAGCTAAAAATATATGAATGGTTCAGTTTTCGTTTGGTTGATTTCGGTGAACTAAGTGTACAAAAAACGATAACTACTGATTTTAAGTTAATTCGGTTTTTGTTAATTCAGTTTTCAATTGATTTCGGTTTAGCTTCTTCTGTTTTTTTATTCGGTTTTGACTAAATGTTTAATTATTGCTCACCCCTAGATATTTATAATATATATATATATATATATATATATATATATAATATTTGATAAGGGCATTTTAGGATATTCAAACGTTAAAGATTTTTTTAAAAATGTAATGCATAATATATAACTCTCATCTTAATTACACTTTAATTAATTCAAGTTTACTCAACTTCTGTTTATTTAAAAAATAGTTACACCTTTTCCCTTTATTTTAAGCCAATAGGTAACTACTCCCACGAATTATAAACGATTATAATTTTTCATACGTTAATACTTAAAAAACTATATCATAAAAATGAGGCTTTTATTGTTTATAATTTGAGTAAGCACTGCAAATCCTTTAATTAAAATTTGTGTTATGTGATTAACAATATCTAGGAGTGAACAATAACTAAACCCTTAACCGAAATTGACAAAAAATTGACGAAACCGAACCGAAATCAATCAAAAACTGAATTACCCAAAACCAAATTAACTTAATGTCGCTTTTTTACCCTTAGTTGTACAAAATTACCAAACGAAAACTAAATAATTCGTATATTCATATATTTTTAGCGTTTATACCTTCATTTTATGTACTAATAAGCAATAATTTTAGCCAAAGTTGATTTTTGGTTATTAACTAAATTAACTAAACTAAACCAAACTGGAAAGGATAATCAAAACAAATAAACCAAACCAATTAACTTGTTGGTTAATAAGATCGTACTGATAACTTTGGTTTTTGTTTCGATTGTGGCTGATAAGCAAACCGAACCGAACCCAACCCAACCATACATTATTAGAAGTGTTTGTATTTGATGCATCGCTCGGGCATTTTGCTATGAATATATGAATGATTCTGTTTTAGTTTGGCTGATTTCAGTTAACTAAGGGCACAAAGAAAAAATCTGATAAACGATTTTAAGTTAATTCATGTTTTGGTTAATTTAGTTTTTGATTGATTTGGTTTAGTTTCGTATGTTTTTTTGTTCGACTTCGGTTCACAGTCAACTGTCGCTCACCCATAGATATCGGTAATCATGTCGTACATAAAAAATTTTAAATACAAAAATAACAATATTATACTCAAATTAAAGAGAATTAAATGCTCGTTTTTATGATATATTTTTTTTAAGAAAAAAATTAACGTATGAAAAAAATATGGTCGTTCAAAAAATCGTAGAGGTAGTTTGCTTAAAATAAGGGGGAGAAGTTTAATTAGTTTTTAAGTAAGCAAAAGTTGGGTAAAATATAGGGGATTAAAATGTAATTAAGATTAGGGGATTAAAGTGTAATTAGTGCTTAAAAGTCTAATTTACCCTCATTTTAGGGTTGTACTTTATGCATTAAAGGAAAAAAAGTTCTTAATTTTTGGGTATCTTAAACTACCCTTCACTCATACATTATATATAGTATAGATATATAGATATATATAGATATAGATAGGGGTGTTCAGAAAAACCGCTAACCAAATAAAAACAGAAAACCGAACCGTAACTGAAAAAACCAAACCGAACAACGAATTTGGTGTTTGGTGTGGTTTTAACAGAAACCGAATTGCTTATTCGGTGTTTGGTTTGGTTTTTGGTTTTACATTTTTTTTATTTGGTTTATTTGGATAACCGAATAAACCGGTAAAATAATTAATTATTAAATAAAATTAATAATATTTAATAACTCAAATATAATATATAAGCCCAAAATATTAAACCCAACCCAAAATAAATAAAGCCCGCCAATTTATAGAAGTAATAAACTGAGTATAAACTAGTAAAGTAGGGTTCATTTTACTATTTTTAATTTTTATAATATTTCTGTTTGCGTGGTTTGATGTTTTGGTTTATATTTATTGCAAATTTTCCTTTCGGATTTTGAAACATACAGGTATATAAGTTAGAGAAAAAAAAACTTTGTTTCAATTTGGTTTGTTTGGTTGAATTTGGTTTATTTGGTTTTAAACCCAAACCGAACCGAATTCAATTTGGTTGAATTTGGTTTGGTTTTCATATTTCTAATTTGGTTTGGTTTGGTTTTTGGTTTGAGGTACAAAATTTTGAAAACCGAAAAAACCAAATCGAATAAACCAAATAAACCGTAAACCGAACCGATAAACACCCCTAGATATAGATAGTTGTAAAAAATAAAAAATATCACATCGTGTTTTTAATAAATTATGCTTTTTTTTTTCTTTTAGTATATGGGTGAATAAATATTTTGTTCTTTTAAGTTTGAAAAATTAAACTACAGAATTTATGTTCATTTTATGGATTTTATCTTTGTTGACTTGTTAAATACAGTAAAATATTCGTGCTTTCTTTTCCACTAGTATTTGATCCACAAGCATTGCCCCGCGAACCTGCATTTAAGTTTGTGAAAAGACATACCGAATAAATACGCTTCAAAACCCTTCGCCATCGCCTAACATTAGATGGTGGTGTATGTCTATGAGAAATGTTGTTATGAGTTTTGTACCTGTTTCGTTTCATAAGGCTGTGACTTCCGGTGATTCTGGGTAGAGGTAGGTGTATGTTGCCATTGTTGAGCTCAGTTGAAGCCGATCTGCATAGCATATTGAAGCGAGTGTACATTTATAGGTTATAATGTGTGGCAATCACGTAAATAGTTTTCGGTATTTGTTTGTATTATGCTTGATTGATTTGTCAATTGTTTATCAGGTAGAGGCGCCTCAAGAGTGACAGGCAGGTGTGTTTGAACTGTTGTGTCTAAAGATGACGTGCTTCGTTAATAATACGTAAATCTTCAATGGCAGACCAAAAAAACATGTTGATAATTACCGAAACTATGACTTGGGCATATTAATTTTACCTTTAATCATTGTAAGTGGTGTGGCGGGTTGCTTCTGTGGAATAAATACACATCTTTAAAAAAGCAAACAAACAAATGTTAACATCAAACAGATTGCATATAAGATGTAAGAAAGGAAACATGGGTATAGAGCTACAAATAATGTTATGAATAACTTATAAACTCAAGTCTATTTTCCTAACTAGAATATGAAAACACACCAAACAAAAAGCTAATATAATTGAACTACCATGTTTGAGTTACCACTGTAGCCTTTATCTAAGGCCTTGGAAAACACCAAATCAACAGAAGTAATCATTAGCGAAGCCAAATCCAACCATATGACAACAATCATGAACTCCTCAGGTACCATCTTCACTACTCTAAAGTTGCCACCCGCGGGAGATTTTCAAACGCCATACCTACATGCAAGTTATTTATTTAGTATATAATGTATGAATTTTGAAGTACTTTCTTAATTAAACTAGTGGGGAACCCGCGCGTTGCGGCGGGGCTAATTTTTTATATGATTCGTTTCTTTAGAAGTATTGTTTCAAATCAAAACATATCTATCTTTTTTGGGTATATAGTGAGATACCCCGCACTACGTGGCGGGATTTGGTTGGTATCGGTTAATTAAGTTCATTTCGTTACGATGTCATACTTAATATGGCAATCAAAAGAGAAAACAAAAAAAATACTCGTGATATACATAAAAATGATATAAAATATAGCATGTCGCATTAGTATAAAAAACATCACAATATTGAATAAGTTAGGGAAACGACTCAAAGAACTCATGTAATAATATACTAAAGTAGTAAGTAACACTACTATAATGTGAGAAAGGGAAGATTAAAAGGAAAAACAAAAAAAAAGGCATGAATGAAGAAATGTAAAAGAATAAATAGAGCAAGAATAACTAAAAAACATAGTGCTCAAACCTAAGATCTTAAACTATACTACTTGTCCTTATGTTTAGAATTAATAAATACAATAATGAATGATTTTACATCTAAATGATTTTAGCCGAATCACATTTTTTTTCCTAGAAAGTCAATGGTAAAACTAAATTGATAATGAGCATGGACTGTTTCAATAAATATTTATGTGGAAAATAACCATATAAAACTCGAATCACATCTATGGGTGGGGTTAAGAGTTGCATTGGTAAATCCACCGGAGTTTAGGTGTTACTTCCGTTGAAATTAAAGTTCAAGCCTTGTTAAAGATTTAACGAATGGTAAATTTGATATAATTTAAGCCAATAAAAAATTCGCACATGTAAAATGATATGTGAAGAGTGAAGGCAATGAATGTACAAGTAACAATGCATCAAGGGATAATTTGAGAAAGATTTATATGACACTAGTTTTTATCCCGGGAGCGTCCCGAGTTGAAATATCTAATATGACATAATAAAATATCTAATATGACAACATAATTAATGACTTGTCAATATATGATTAATGAATATTATTATTATTATTATTATTATTTATTTTAAACAAATCTCTACCATAAGTTATCATATTCTAATATAAAAAAAAAATGAATCTCTGCGCCGGGGTATAAATCTAGTGCCATTACAAAATATTATATAATGTCAAATGAATTCAGAAGTTTGTAATCGAACATTCTAAAAAGAACTAACATGAAATAAGGAAAAAAAGTTATTTATTAAAATATCGAACGCATTAGTCTAAGGGTTATGTGATGCGTTAAAAAAATTCATAGGTATGTGATCGGGTATATAGTTCGGGTATTTGGTTATGTGGTTTCGGGTAATTGGGTCGGGTATCACCTAATCCCAGGCCCGACCCAAACCTACAAAAAAAATTTTAAACTAATCCCAAATCTGACACAATACCTGTCGGATTACAAAAAAATTATCGTTTTTTTTCTCCGTTTTTCATATAGCACTATGGTACTCGTTAGAAAGATAATAAAACGCTCGTTAAATTGGTGTAATTTTTTTCTTTAAAAAATCTCGTATATAAAAGATATTAACGTTTAAAAGTTATGGAAGGAAACATGAGAGAGAAAATAATAAACGTTTAATATTTACATTTAGTAGATTAGGTATTTAGTAGATTAGGTTAAACCATATTTAAACCATATTTATTCCTTTTTTAATTGGTCTAGAGTTGCCACATCACATCATATGTGGCATCTCTCAAAGGAGAGATTGCATAATATTATGATATGTAGGATTATTAGCTTTGCAATATATATATATATATATATATATATATATATATATATATATAGGGGGAGGATATTCTGAAAACCCTCTCCAGTTAAAGAAACCCTGAAAACTCAATCTTAGCCATTCAAACACCTTGATCAATGGCCCATGTTTATTCTGCTTTTTTAATTTATATTTTTCAATAAAAATAATAACAAAAAGGACTATAAGGGTAAAAATGGCAATTGAGATTTCCTTTTCCTGACAACTTTTTACATTTCCAACATCTCATCATTCTCTTTCATTTTTTTCTTTTTTAAATGTACCTTTTCTCTCTCTTACAAGACATTTAATATTTTTTAATTATCCCCCACTACAAGAAATACATATTTTACAAATTATAGAAAATGTGTAACAAACATAATAAATATGGTACATTGTAACTTTCCATGTTTCAAATTATGTTACAAGCATATTGTATGTATTTATGTAATTGTAAAAACAACCATTTCTAATGTATTACCTGTCTACAACATTACAGATCTACAATGTTACACAATACTATTCGCTTTTATAAAAAAAAAAAAAAAAATTCACATTTGTAACAGCTAAGTTAAATATGTAACATCATTTTTGCTAGTTGTTCCTGTAACAAGCCAACTTACATTTTTGATAGTCAAATATCTACTTTATTTTCTATAACAAACCAGGTCACTTACGTAACAAACAATAAGATCTTTCAAAAAAACATAATAACTAAAAAAATCCACATTATTTTGTGTAACTTAAAAATGTTACATTTTGATATCAAGCAAAATAACTTTAACAATAACAATTATCTAACAAATGATGTTATATAAATTGTAACAGTATTACAAAAAGAACTATAACTATAATGGATGGGTACATCGTCAAACGAAATTACAAACATTATTAATTTGTAACAAAAGATTACGAGAAAGTTACAAAAAAACATATAATTTAAAATAAGAATGAAAATGATATATCTAAAAAAAATTATGAAAACAGTATGCAAAAACTTGCAAAAAATGGAGCTTTTTAAATTCCTTTTATGCAAGCAAAATATCTACCTTCTTGGATGAAAAACTATCAGTGATATTAAAATAAATTAAAATTCCTTTTATCAAGACACATTTATCTATAAGAAATCTTTAACGAAATATATACACATAAAACCAAAAGATGGTTGTAATCCACTTTTACAAATCAAAGAACAATAAAACAAATGGATTAACTAGAACCAGACTTTGTCGTACCAAATCTAGATCTCATGCACAATCAGCCCATTTTTGTAGTACATACTCCATAACCAATCCATCCGATCCAGATCTTTAACCCAATCGCCCGATTTAAGATGTTTCGCTGGAAAAACCAATTGTTGTCACAAAATTCAAGATCTTGACCGGAAAACAACTCCGCTTAACACCACCAGCACTTGCAAACCAATACCGTTCCTGCGAATCCAGATCTGTACCTTCTGATCTTCGTTATCTACTTGTAGTCATCGTTCCCACTAGGTGAAAATGTTGAAAACCGTGAGGTGGAACTCTCTTTTGATGGATGTGGTGGAGATTTAAGGCTAAAGTGGTGGTTGTTGATGGATTTGAAAACAATAATCAGGTTTGGGAGGATTTGGTGTGGATTTAGGTGGTGTAGAAATGAAATGGAAGAGAGAGATTGAGGATATAAAAGATAGAGAAATTGAAAAAAGATGTAAGATGTGTCAGGTCTGCAATGTCTATAACACGAGAGAGAGAGAGAGAGAGAGAGAGAGAGAGAGAGGGTATGTATACCGAAAGTGCCCTTCTAGGAGAGATAAATGTTACACATGTGGCAGATTCTAAGCCTTTCATTGGGTTTCTTGAGTTTCTTTAACTCAAGAGGGTTTCTTAGTTATAATTCCCCTATATATATATATATATATATATATATATATATATATACACCTTATGGTATCAGAGCCATGGTTTTAAAGGGGAAGTATATGTCGTATGGTTCAATACTCTTAATTTCACATGATTAACATGTTTAGAAAGAAAAATACTGTTAAAAACAGTAAAACTGAGGAATATGATATACCTCAGAATCTTGATTTACTTAATAAATGGACAATTCCTCATATAAGTCCAAAGGTTATATACCAAATTGGAAGCTTTGACAGTTTATTAAATTGGAGACAAGTTGTTAAAACAACTGAAGAATCAGCCTCAATAAAGGATGAAGAAATGATAATCAAACTATTAAATTTTTCTGATATAAGTAAATATCAACAGGATTATAATTTTATGCATATTGGATTAGTCCAAGTTGCTTTTAAGCCTTTGACTCTAAAAGGCTTACCGGAAAGTTTTGTAGCCGTTTTACGAGATGCTCGTAATTTAAACTGGAAACAATCTTTAATGGGCATAGTAGAAACTAGTTTGGCTCATGGCCCAGTATATTTTGATGTCTATCCAGACTTACATTTATCTTTATCAGATCAAAATATTGATGATGCTTTAACATTATATGTTAAAACACATGGTTACAACTATGCTCATGGATCCGAAATAATATGTATCTGTTATAGGATTTATTTTAGATTACTAACTACCATGAATGCTAGATGCAAAAGAATCAATAAACCTAATGATGAAACCATTTTAATTGAAACAAACTATGGAAAGTCAAACATTTCCATAAGAAGACCTGTCAAATGGGAAGAAATAGCTTTCCCTGAAAATTGGGTCATAAAAAAGGCAGTCAATATTCAACCTCAAATAAATCATAAAGTTAGGAGACTTATAGAAACTCCTGAAGGAAACATAGAAATAGAATTTGAAGAGGAAAGAAAAGATAGAACTCTTTTAAGATCATATTCAACAAAATCTTATATCTCGCCCATAGATTACAAAGTTGATATCCCAGAATCCTCCAGAGCTTCTACTTCCCAAATAAGAAATAGAGTAGCAAACCTAAATATAAATACTGATAATCTGGTCACAGGAGCTTACCATCCTGTAGGAGAAGATGATACAATCTCCCAAATGAGTTTTAATTTATGATGATAAGTAAAAAATTAGATTTTAGTCCAGGATCTACTATTAGAAATCAAATAGTAGAAAATTATAGACAACCCAAATGGTTGCCTTTTAGAAATTGGTTTAATAAATTTTACCCTAAAGATGAAAAACATAGATTAGGACAAGAATTTTATAAGGATTTAGAACTTGTCCAGGAGATTATAGAATTTCCAGTATGGTTTATAAATAAGTATTCTTACAAATATATCTCCATGATAGAAAAAGATTATAGACTTAATAATGGTGAAATTATAAAATCTGTTTTTCCTCCTTCAAAAGATTTTAAAATAAATAGAGATCACGAGGAATACATTTCTCTGCTTTCAAAAAAGCTATAAAAGATGAATCTATCCAGGCTACTATGGCTCAGGTGAATCAAATTATTCAACAAAATAATTACACTAATTTAGGCATTAGAATTATTTCTAAAATGCTTCAAGATACCAATAACAAAATTGATAGTTTAATAAAAGAAAAAGGGAGAAACTAGTAATACGAAGAAGGAAGAAGACTTAGCTATGAGTATAAAATCTTCAATCCAACCTCCTCCCGAAATAAAAGATTATAAATTAAAACCTATGAATGACTTAATGGAAGTAATCAAAGAAAAATTATCTAATATTCAAATTAATACTTTGGAAGAAGAAAATATGGATGATGAAACATTTGAAGCTTATGTTACTGATTCCATCAATAGATTAGATTAGATAAGGGTAAAGGAGCTTATAGTTCACAATATGTTGATAAACCTAGACAAAGGATGTATTATTATCCTAGACCAACTCCTCAGGATGTTCTTAATGAAGAACAAGAATATGTAATTAATAATTCTTATAGTGGAAAATCTATTTATGAATGGAATTTAGATGGTTATACTGATAGATAGGTTTTTATGATGACACATCGAATGATGATGTATGCTACTATAGCAAAGAACAATCAAAATACTGATACTGCAGTTTGTAAAATGATAACTTCAGGATTTACTGGTCAGTTAAAAGGCTGGTGGGATAATTATATTGGACAAAACCAGAAACAAATTTATCAACATGTTAAAACGGAAAATGGCGCTAATATTTCTGATGCTGTTTACACATTAATTCTTACAATTATAGAACATTTCACTGGTAGATGGTCAGATAACACTGAAACAATAAGGACCCTTTTAAATGGTCTTAAATGTCATACTCTAACATCTTTTAGGTGGTACAAAGATGTCTTTTTAAGCAGAGTTTATGAACTCCCATAAAATAATAGTCCTCATTGGAAATCGAAATTTATAGATGGTCTCCCTTCATTATTTGCTGAAAGAGTAAGAAAAACTCTTAGAGGAAATGATATCCAAATTAATTATAATAATTATACTTATGGCAGATTAATAGGAATCTGTGTCCAGGAAGGTTTAGCTTTATGCAATGAACTTAAACTAAATCAACAAATCAAAAAACACAATTTAACAGGAAAAAAAAAAGACAACTTGGTCATTTTTGTGATCAATTTGGTTTGGAATGTAATAAAGAGGGGAAAAGGGAAAAATATTCCCAGAAAAATTATAGAGAATCGTCTTCTAAAGAAAAATATTTCCAAAAAAGAAAGGAAAAAAGGAAATTTAGAAAGGAACAAAGAGAAAAGAAATGGATTCCTACTTGCTGGACATGCAAGAAAAAAGGGCATACAGCAAATAATTGTCGTCAAAGAAAGATAGTAAAAAATAAAATTAATAATCTTGAAATAGAAGAAGATATAAAAAATGAGTTAAACAAAATATTTGATTCTGAAGACTCTTCAGATTATGATTCAGAATATAGCCAGAGCTCTGAAGATTGCAAAGATTGTTGTAATAAAGCAGAATCTGATAATGACATGATCTATAGACTTATATCTCAATTTCAAGATAACGATCTTGAAGAACATGATATTAAATTAATAGATAGCAATATGCTTGAAAACATTCTTAATAAAATCAAACATCCAGAAGAAAAATTAAAAATCCTTAACATACTATATCAGGCCGAGGAAAAAGATACTACTAATAAAAAAGAACCTGAAGGACCGTATTCAACGAAATATAATCAAGATACCCTTAATATAAAGAAAGAAAATCCTTCTACTTCTGAAGATTTAAAGTTTGAAATCATAAAATTAAAAGGGGAAATAACAAGCCTAAAAAACCAAAGTAATAACTTTGAGAAAAGGATTTCTAATCTTGAAAATAAAAATATACATTTAGGAGAAGCTTCAACTTCCAAGACTTATAGTCAAATTCTTAAAAATGAAGATTTTCCTCCCCTTAATAAAGATGGCGAATTTATCCAAACAATTGAAAAAATAACTTCCCAAAAATGGTTAGTAAAAATAACTCTACTCATAAATAACTCTTTTAAAAAAGAATTAATTGCTCTTATAGACTTAGGCGCAGATCTAAACTGTATAAGAGAAGGTCTTATTCCAACTAAATATTTTGAAAAAACCACTCAGGTTCTAAAAGCTGCAAATAGAGAAGATATGGGAGTTAAATATAAACTTCCGAATGCAAAAATTTGTTGTAATAAGGAGTGTATTCCAACTTCATTTGTTCTTCTAAAAAATCTTTCAAATGAAGTGATTTTGGGAACCCCTTTTCTATCAAAAACTTTCCCTTTAATGAAGGTAAATAAAGAAGGGTTTTATGGCACTTATAAAGGTAAAAGTTTATATTTTGAGTTTATAACTCAACCCATTGATAAATTAATAAATGAGATATTAATTCAGGCAAAAATTTGTCAAATAAACTTCCTAAAAGAAGAAATTAATATTAATAATATTGAAGAAAGTTTAGCTAATCCTAAGCTCATATCAAAAATCACTTTAATAAAAAAACAATTTATAAATGAGATATGTAATGATCATCCTAATGCTTTTTGGGATAGAAAACAACATATTGTTTCCCTTCCTTATAAAGAAAATTTCCAAGAGAAGGATATTCCAACAAAAGCTAGACCTTGTCAAATGAATTCAGAATATCTAGAATTATGTAAAAAGGAAATTGAATCACTTCAACAAAAACGATTAATAAACCCTTCTAAATCTCCTTGGTCATGTACAGCCTTTACGTTAACAAACATTCAGAACAAGAGAGAGGGGTCCCAAGACTTGTTATAAATTATAAACCTCTTAACAAAGTATTACAATGGATAAGATATCCAATCCCTAATAAGAAAGATTTATTAGATAGATTATATAATTCAATAGTCTTTTCCAAATTTGACTTAAAATATGGATATTGGCAAATTCAGATTAATCAAAAGGACAAATATAAAACAGCTTTTAATGTCCCTTTTGGTCAATATGAATGGAATGTAATGCCTTTTAGGCTCAAGAATGCCCCTTTAGAATTTCAAAAAATTATGAATGATATATTCATTCCATTTTCAGACTTTGTAATAGTCTATATTGATGATATTTTAGTATTTTCAAAAGATATTGAAACTCATTTTAAACACCTTGATTTATTCAAGAAAGATTATTATTAAAAATGGTTTGGTTATTTCTAGTCCAAAAATGATGCTTTTTCAAACAAAGGTCAGATTTCTAGGTCACATAATAGAAAAAGGAAAAATTATTCCCATTAGCAGAAGCATAGACTTTGCTAGTAGGTTTCCTGATAAAATTACTGAGAAAACCCAATTACAAAGGTTTTTAGGAAGCCTTAATTACATAGCCCCTTATTATCAAGATATATATAAATATTCTTCTCTATTATATGACAGATTAAAAAAGAATCCAAAGCCTTGGAGTGATAGTCATACTGAGGCAGTTAAAAAAATAAAGCAAAGGTTTCAAACCTACCATGTTTAACTCTTGCTAATCCTAATTGGGAAAAGGTGGTTGAAACAGATGCCTCAGAAATAGGGTATGAGGGAATATTGAAACAAATTTCCCCTAAAATTAAACAAGAATATCTTGTAAGATTTCATTCTGGAAAATGGCTCAAGAGTCAAAAGAATTATGCTACAATAGCAAAAGAAATTTTAGCAATTCTAAAATGTGTTTTGAAATTTCAAGATGATTTATATAATCAAAAGTTTATTATAAAAACTGACTGCCAAGCAGCTAAATTCATGTTCAATAAAGATTTTAAACATGATGTTTCTAAACAAATGTTTGCCAGATGGCAATCACAATTAGCTCCATTTGATTTTGAAATCGTTTATAAAAAAAGGGATTGATAATAGTCTTCCTGATTTTCTCACAATAGAGTATTTAGAAAAAGAATAATATTCATTTATTTTTTCACAGGTGGAATGAGGAAGATCAAAGGTCCGTTAAAATGTATATTTAATAATATCAATATGGAAAAAGATGATCTTGAAGTAGTCATACAAATCAGGATGCCAAGCAGCTAAATTCATGTTCAATAAAGATTTTAAACATGATGTTTCTAAACAAATGTTTGCTAGATGGCAATCACAATTAGCTCCATTTGATTTTGAAATCGTTTATAAAAAAGGGACTGATAATAGTCTTCCTGATTTTCTCACAAGAGAGTATTTAGAAAAAGAATAATATTCATTTATTTTTTCACAGGTGGAATGAGGAAGATCAAAGGTCCGTTAAAATGTATATTTGATAATATCAATATGGAAAAAGATGATCTTGAAGTAGTCATACAAATCAGGATGAGGCAAATTCATAATATTATAAATGATTATAGCATGCATCCTATGCAAAAACTTATTGAATTAAAAGAACATTACACGGTTTTAAATTGGTTCAAGAGCCAATTAAAAGATCTTAAAGAAAAAGAGAAAATAATCTCTTCTGCTTGATTTTCAGGAATGATACCCCATGATAGAGGAAAACAGTTATTCTCCTCTTATAGAGGAAGAGGCAGAGGTAGAGGCCGAGGCCAAAATCATAATATGGTCTTAGCCCAAATGGGAAATACAAGACTTATAGCTGCAAACATAGCTGGAAGCAGCTCAAGTGTTACTCATAGTAACACAAATACTGGTATTCAAATCAGTCCAAATGATCCCTCATATGAAAAGGTCATGGCTATTCTACAAGCCCAAAAAGAAGAAGAAGCCTTAAAGGCTCCCACTTATGCTAATATAGCACAGGATGATGATGATTCATGGGTCATATCCCAAAAACAAAGAAAAATAATTCTCTTGGATCAGGATGATATAAAATTCTTTGATGATCCTTAGGTATTAATGCAAAAATACCTAGAACCAGCAGCGTATGCTGCAACCTCATATAAACCTCGTAGGTACTACGAAAATATTATACAAGTTTCAGATTCTGCAGAGATAAAACATTTTTATCTAGCAGAGAGAGATAAAGGCACTTATAATTTTAGTAAGATCTTCATAAAAAAGATCTTATCACCCCAGAAATGGGGATTAAATACCTTAAATGAAAAGGAATTCATATATCCAGATGCTAATAATAGACAAACGTTTCGATATAATTATGGGGATTATATTGATAGCTTTGAAAAATGTCTATTCTATGAGAATCCTAATAGGAAGCACTCATGGTTCATAAAAGTCAGTAGTGATATTCATAAACAAGGCATACCTTGTTGGTTTAAAAAATGGTTCACACTATATGGACCATCGGGACCATCGGTTCAAATCCTCCCAGAACCATTCAAAGGATTATATCATGAATGGGTTACTGTTTCTCCAGATCTCATAGAGGCAGAATATAATAAAACATGGTTTGAAGGAATAGCTTCAATGTATTTTTTTTATAGAATTCTCTATTCCATGGTTATGGAGATGGCCCCAACTGCAGGTTACACCCTAAGAGACAACTTTACATGTCTAAAGAGAACTTGTTATACCAAGTTTTGGGCAAAAATGACAAGAGTTAATAACTCTACCAAAGAACTCGAGTCTATTGACACCATCAAGTTAATAACGGAAAAAAATTGACCATTATAAAATCCAGATTGAGAAAAGGCAGCAAAGGCAGCTCCCTAGTCCTTTTGAGCAAATTTCTAGAAGACTAAAAAATACTCAAGAAATTTCAAAGTCGGAATTAATAAAGACTTATATGGAGGAAATGAAAAAGGAATTAAGGAGACAATTTACTCAAGAATCATCCTCAACGAAAAATATGTCAATCTCATCAAATGATCATGAAGAAGAGAATCAATTCTCTTATCTACCGGGAGAATCTCAAGATCCAAATGAAGACCTTGAAGATGAAGAACTTAAAAAATATCTAGAAGAACTACAAGAGGAATTTGGACCTCTACAAAATGAAGATCATGATAATCTCCAGGAAGAATCTTCCAAGAAAACAAAAGACAAGGGAAAAGAAAAGATCAAATGAGAATTAGACCCCACTCATAGATGAGAGTCTTTGAAGAATATTGCCATGAGGCATACCATGAGGAATAAATCAGGCATAAGTCAGAAGCATCTTTGAATATGGCAACCTAGAGTCTTGTCATAAGAGCCTTATAGGCTCCCTGTATGTTATGTTTTATTTTGTTTGGTTGTGTTTGGTTTTCCTATATATAGATGTAAAATATGTAGTAGGAGGCACACCTAACTTTGGCCCCTCTCTTCTTTCTCTAAATTATGTACTTGAAACATAACTAAATAAATAAAGCATTGGAGTTTGAAGATCAAAAAGATTTGGAGTTAAGTTAGTAAGTAATTTAAATTTTCATTTATTGATTATTAAAAAAATCATGATGGGCTAAGCCCATAAGAGTATTGAATCATGGCATCATAATCCCCTTTTAGACACATGGTCCTAATATTATGAGTGTTGGGATTTCTACAAGTTAAAACATAAACTGGCAGGGTTAAAATCTTTAAACTGGCAATAAGTGATCTAAGGGAACCGTTGGTCCATTTTGGTATCCCAATTTAAAAAGATTAAGGGAGTTTTACTTGAGACCAATAATGGTTTTAATTTACCTTATAAGCTAATTAGACGGTTTAGGATTTTGTAAAAATCTATCCTATTAGTTGACGGTCTATGTTTTGTAATATAGTTATATCTTTAGTAAAAGCTCATACCTTATGGTATCAGAGCCATGGTTTTAAAGGGGAAGTATATGTCGTATGGTTCAATACTCTTAATTCCACATGATTAACATGTTTAGAAAGAAAAATACTGTTAGGATTTGGATCATTTGAGAGCCACCATTTAGGGAGAGAACCAAAGAACCAAGTGTGAACATGTGGCATTTTTGTAAATATGTTGTAAGGTGGCATTTTTGTAAATATGATGTATACCTTTAAAAAAAACATCAGCTTGCTTTTACGTGAACCATCTTCATCTTCTCCAAATCTCTTGCAAAACCCCAGTTTACTCCATAACCACCATCGTTCAATCCTACCCATGATACCACCTTAACATCACCGAACAACCACCTCAACACCACCATATCAGTGTCACACCATCAATTAACCATAATATCAACTCGTTTCACCACTAAACCAACTTCGAGTTACATCAATGGCATCGTCTGATTCTTCACGTGTTGATCCTAATCCATCTATCAATGATAATGCAAATCAAACGTTTGGTAAAAACCCTATGTCTACTTCATCTGGAAATCAACACATTGTTCATGTCTTCGAATCTATGTCTACATATTCCATGTCTACAGCATCCATTGTTGGTGTTTCTACAGAATCTGTTACATACGATGAAAGCTCACCGTCTAACGCACCAACGTCCATACCGGCTGATAAAGGGTTGCAATTCGTACGATCTGAAACTAAAGGTATAATACTATCCTTTTCCATTATAGTGTATCCATACATGTGCGTATATGACTCTGATTACATATCGATTACAACATAACATTTATTTTACATATACTTCACAAATGCACATGTGCATAAATTACTGTTTTTACATCTATTCTACTATTATACATGAGTTTGACTGATAACCGTATAAACTTTGCGGAATACTTGATATGTATGTACACCTAGTTATTTAGATATATATGATTAATATTTGTTTTGTACATATTTGTGATTGATCCATGTATAAAGTTCATTTTTTAATGATGTCCTACTTATCAATTTCACGCAATCAATATATTTTTAACAATACAAATTAATTAATGTTCTGTTATTGTTATAATATTATAATATGAATACAAAAATAACATTCATTTTACAAACACATTATACATGCACATGTGCATCACGCAATGTTTGTTATATTTTACATCAATTTCATACCACCCAATATAAATTGTTTACTAATCATCCATTGTCCACTTTTTTTTTAAATATATATATATATATATATATATATATATATATATATACAAGAACAATAATGACTTCTGTGTATGCAACGCCTGATGGCACCTCGTACTGGATACCCGATGTTGATGATGCATACACGCCTGTCTTACATAGTACATTCGAACATTGGGAGGACATTGTGATTATGTACAACACCTATGCGACAAAATCCGGGTTTTCTACCCGTCTCGGCACAACAAAACGAAAAAAAACAAAAACGATCCTTCCAACAAACAACTCACACATCGATACATACTTTGTTCCAAAGCAGGCAAACCAAAATTCAAAGATTTTGATCCTTCTTACCCTCCCAAAAAAAACACCGTCGAAGCCGTTTTACCGTTTCCAAATGTCGTGCACGACTAACAGTACGATATGACAATGATACAAATCTGTTTGAAATATATGGTTTCAATCCAGTACACAACCATTGTATGGTTAGTAGTGACAATTCTGACCTAATGAAACAGAACAGACAACTTGGATTTAAAGAACAACAATTCATACACAGAGTTAGTCTCAACAAGATTGGCCCGCATGTTGCACATAACATCCAAGTGTCTTTGAAAGTCGGACCTCATAATGTTCGTGGCACCAAAAATGACTTTAAAATTGCACTCGCGACATACGTTTGTTTATTGGTGAACGTGATGCGCAACTCATATTGGACACAATGAATGCCAGAACCAGAAATCTGAAAGAGTTTTATTTCGATTATGTTGTAGTTGACAATGAACTACGATCATTCTTTTGGGTTGATTTCGTGTCCTTGCGCAATTATGAATCCTTCGGTGATGTTTGTGCATTTGATGCCACTTATGACACCAACAAGTGAGTATTTACTATTCACTTTAAATATTCTTTACTGTTCATATTATGCATCATTTTTTATTCATAACTTACAATTACAACATACTAACCTGATGCACATGTGCAATCACTATAAATTCCAGGTACAAAATGATCTTTGTACCGTTCACTAGTGTTGATCATCACAAAAAATGTGTTACATTTGGTGTTGGCATGTTGTATGATGAGACGATTGAATCATACACGTGGCTACTCAACACCTTCTTGACTGCTCACAAACATCGGTAACCAACATTCATACTCACGGATCAAGATGCCGCCATGAAGCAAGCCGTATCAACTGTATTCACCAAATCTATCCATCGTGTGTGTATGTGGCACATTTTGCGGAAACTTCCGTCCAAGGTACATCATGTATTATTTCATATTAACAATACAACATTACCTTTAAACATATTAGTAATACTCTATGACTAAACTGACCAATGCTTATATTATGTTTAGATTTCAAAAGACATCTTAGACAACACAACTCTTCGCTCTTCCATTCATAAATTAGTATGGAACTTATTCATTACTCCTGACACGTTTGAATCGAGATGGCATCTATTAATGGAGGAGTACCAAATGACTAGTCACCCTTGGTTGTGTGAAATGTTTGACATTCGACATGATTGGGTCCCATGCTATTTCAGAGAAATTTCCATGTCGTGCTTAATGAAAACCACCTCAAGGTGTGAGAGCTCAAATGCGCGTTTCAAGGTTAACTCCAAGTCCACAAACACATTGGTACAATTCCTTATGTGTTTTGACACATCCATTGATGATCAACGCCACACCCAACGCAAAATGGAATTTGAAAGTGATACTGCAACTCCCCGACTAAGTACAGGCCTCCGTATAGAATCACACGCCGTCGAAATATACACGTGGTCTATGTTCACTGAGGTCAGAAAAGAAATATATATGGGCATGATGCACTGTCTGCCTATTGAAAGGCCAACCGACGGATCTTCGAACATCAAACACTATACTATCCGGCATTGCAAAACAAACATGGACTATGTGAATGAATTTGAGGTACCTTTTTCAATATTAATACTTTATTGGTTAATATAAAAAAAACTGCCAAAATACCATTATTGCACATGTGCAACATCCATACTCATCATTTTACCAACATTCATCAACCACCTTAAACATTTATATGCAACACATATATGTATTACTACATGTTTGTATCATTAACTTTGTGCCATTCCCTCCAAACACATCAATATGCACATGTGCATACTTTCAATAATCATGTATTTCATATTATAACACTCACATACATGCAGGTTGCCCTTAATGTTTCTGATAAAACCGTAAGCTGTACATGCATGGGTTTCATCCGTCTTGGTTACCTATGTCGTCATGCATTCTGCGCATTTCGATACAATCAAATCGACCGTATTCCTGCACGTTACATTCAGCCAAGATGGAGATGGGATGCTCTTCCAGCAGTAGTTCACAACATATCCAACATGTACTCATCTGACACCAATGAGGTTGCTGTTTTAAGGAATGAAATATCAAGAAATTGTTTCACAATGCATGACCCGACTTAGACGCAATCTTGAAAATCTACGTGCCTTATCGACAGAATTCAAACAAATCAGAAATCGTATATTCAAATCATTCCCTGATGAACCCCAATGCAACCAAAAAACAGCCAACATCAGTGACATACTTAACCTACCTGCTACTTCCGATGTCAATGTTCATCCTCCACAAGGTATAACAAACAAAGGGTGTGGTACGAAGAAACAACGGATCGGCCCGGGACAAAAGGTTAAAGACAAAAGAAAAAAAGCTGCCCGTCATTGCAATAAATGTAACAAATATGTTTACGACCATGATTCACGCAACTGTGAAAAAGTACGGGCTGCAAAACTTGCACAACAATCAGAAAAGCGTGCTACCGCATCAGCTAAAGGCCTTTATGTTCCCATCGACACTGATGAAGACGACGATTTCGATGACAATTATGATGATAATACTAGTGACAATGATGTTAATGAAGGATCTTCAGGTGTTGATGCCCACGGAAATACTACTAATGTTACTGAAGGAACTTCAGGTGTTACTACTCATGAACAGCCACTTAGACGTTCGTCTAGGCCTCGTAATGCACCTGGACGTTTTTGACTTTTTCAAATTATATTGTTTTAACTATATTGATATTTTGTTTTTGTTTTTTTATTTCAATATGTTTCAACATTATGCTTACATTATTTACATACTATACATTTATTAAATGTATGCAATTATTAATCCAAACATATTACATATGTTAATGCACATTCACACTACTCCAACAACATACTGTTTATGCACATGTGCACAATACAACATTTTTACAACACATCAATTTCCAACATCTAAAAATCATAACTAATACATTTGTAATACAATACACACAACATGTATTGTTATGCACATGTGCATAATGCAAAATTTTATAACACATCAACTTTCGACATCCATATAATGTGTTTTTTATATCAAAACTTAAAAACAAATTATTTATGTTATCCGTCATACAACCATTACACCATTTCATATTACTAATACATAACTCATACACATTAATTCGACATATATTTACAACTTATGCACATGTGCACTTTCACACATTTATATATTTCATATTCTCATATGCACATGTGCATTCGCCATACATTCATATATTCCCAATTCATCCAACAAAATCATATTACAATACTTCATACGATCATGTGGTATACCTGTCATGCGTACTCATACACACATGCACATGTGCATATGACTACATTCTTAATATAACGATAATACCTACCATATGAAAATGATCACAACATAACTCACCCGAAAAAAACCATATACTACTGATCAACATATTAATATCCATACACCATATTTCAAAATATAAAACTTTAGTTTCTTACCAAGTATTTTCACTAATCTAATAAACCAAACATACCCATCCTAACCACCAACCTTTTTACGACCTACCACATGCTAATCCTTACGTTCTTTTTGTTCATCTTCCTCCCACTTCTTTAACTTCTTGCAACACTCACAATACCTCTTCATTTCATCATCTATCATCTTCCTTGTAGCTTCGTCCTTCAACATAAACATTGTTTCTTTTGCCGTATTTTCCACAGACTCCTTATAAACATTTACTTCTGATAACAACAATGTTGCTGCGATTTTCATCCTCATATTCAGAATTTGACATGTTTGTATTTCTTTATCCTTACTGAATCCGCACTCAAACTGAGATACATCTCCATATGCCTCATAGCAAATATCCCACAATCTGTGACATTATCAGACGTCGCCCACTCCAACTTCATTCTTGTCAACTTCGCTTTGGCCATGCGTTCCGCCTTAGGATGATTAACCGTCCTCAAATAGTCAACCAACTATTTTTCTGCAGTTACATAAACATACACACTATTATACATAATTGTAAATAATAATATCTATTTTTTCTACTTAATTAATTTAAATTATAAACATACCACTTTACATGGAGAGCCAATATCACTAAACTTTGTTCCCACTCTCATGGTGTACAACCCTTTGTTTGATACCATGTTATCAATCACCTCCACCTTTTCATTTTCCAAATCAAAACATATCAGATAATAATGTATGTTCTCCAACATTGGGATTATTATAATGTTGAATGCCTTCAAATCCATTAGTTTGTCATCACATTCCAACACTTCCCTCAAACGTGACTTCATTGTTCCGAAAGCCTTTTCCTTTGTTTGACGCTTATCCAACATAAATCCCGGCTGTTATTTCACATAGACATATTACCAACATTTATTAATAATCAAACATATATATGTTCAGCAGTTTGTTTATAACCAACAAAAAAAATACAATAACAATCACTACTTATTATTGTTGTTGCGTAACAACATAAACGTCTCTTCCCTTCTGCTTTTAATTTCCTCTCATTAAAGTTAAGCATTGTTGCCCAACAATCTATCACATTTGCTTCCACCTCTTTCCCTTCCCTCAAAGATGTAATCAGATAGGTCATTGTTGTCAACCCATGTTCAGTTTCAAATATATTTTTCCTACAACATTAAACAATTCACATAATTCAATTATAAATAAACATCCATAATTATCATAATCATTGTGCACATGTGCATTTACACATGTAACCGACTTTCCACATATGTATCTACACATGCAGCCCATTATGCACATGTGCATTTACATCTATAAACCATTATGCACATGTGCATTCACACCTATAAACCATTATGCACATGTGCATTTACACATCTATGTATAATGTAACTTTCTTAAATGTAAAATTTGCACTATCTTTACTGACTTACATAAATGACATCGCAACCTCTTCCTTCTCCACAGCAATATCAATAGATTCATTAGCATCCTTCTTCATATCCACCCTACATCATTATCATTGTACATTATTACCACAAAACAAAACATTAAAAAATACAAAACATTAACCTAGCATTACCCACATATACGATAAAATATTTAACAAGTAAGTTTACCTTTCTTTATCAACAACTGTTGTCAACAAAAATTGCCATACCAATTTTTCCTCATCATCTAATGGCCTGCATAAATTGACCTCTTTAACACCCATTTCGTCATCCTCTGTATCTGATTCAACCGAGCTTTGTGACAACAATTTAAAGCTTGGCACTGTATTATCAACCACCTTTGTTCTTTTTGATCTTCTCCTTTAACTATCTCAGCCTCAGTGTTTACAATCACATCCTTTATAACATCATCCACATTTCCATCATTTATCACTTTCCCTTCATCACCTTTATTCCTACTTGTCCTAATATAAACATTCTTTCCTCTAAGAAACCCAATACGCACCTTTCCCGTGTCTACATTATCAGACTGTTCAACATTTTCTACACCATCTGAATTTTTAGTATCCATCATGTCTACCATTGTATTAACCTTACTACTTTCCTTACTACTTTCTGGCACAACCACATTATTATCCACACCACACTGCCCTTTGTTTCCCTCGGATGAACTTACATTCGTCTTTATCCCGAACAAGCAATCATATGTTTCAACTAAACCAGCCGCCTTGACATCATCAGGAAATTTCGAGCATGCTTCAACTATATACGTGTCCAACACGTCCTTTTTCTCAGCAATCCAATCTATCAAACTCTCAATTTTCTTGATGTGCCCCTAATTAACAACAACAAAAAATAAAAATATCATTAATATCAATTCAATAATATACGACAAAACAATATATATCATAATGCACATGTGCATTATACCGCATTTATTTCTTTACAAATCTGAACATCAATATACAATTATTGTTCTCTATATATCTTCAAATACATTTCATTAAATACTTTATTAAACACATATGAATGAAAAATCCAACAGAATGCACATGTGCATCAACTTATGCTTTATATTATGCACACGTGCATCATTTAAACATCATTTCTAACCATATCACAATCATACATTATGCACATGTGCAAATATCTCAAAATTACCAATACAATTAACAATACAATACATACCTCGACAGTGTCTGCCTTTCCATCTTCCTTCGTTTTTATTACATCATCTTCATAACCGTCCCCATCTTCCAAGTCGACATAAGCATCCCTTACTTCCCATCGTCCGAATCCACCATTTTTAATCTCAATTTTTTCTCTTTTGCTTAACATTTCTTTAGTCCAGAACTCAATCGGGTGCATTCTTCGTACGCTATTCATGTCCCCACACACCGTCCTGTCAACATACAATAACTGCACATGTGTAATAATACGATAATAGTTAAATTATAACAATCAATACATTCCATAACAAACAATCACAATGATTTTTTTAAATATACAATAATAAAAATAATATCATACCACTAATATTGTCAACGCCCCGTTGAAATATTTTATGTTATTTAGCCGATCCCAATTGTTCTTGCTTTCTCTCATTACCCCACACACATAAGAACACCAATTCACATCCTCTACTTTCAACTCATCATTCAAGTATGACAAAAAATCAGTTTTGCAACTCCCGCTCTTATCTATTTCAACCATCGTGTTCATAAACAATGTTATGAAATCATATTCAAAAAATATTCCACCATCATTTGGGGTTTCCTCGATTCTTTGAACAATTTTACTTGGAGTTAATAAAAACCCTTTATATAGATCCAACCATTCTCTAACTAACGTAGAGACTACCACTTCATCACCATCATCATTCATCTTTTGACCTTTTTTCAACACTATTCCATTGTTTTTTAACCCCAACAATTTGCTCACCGATTCTTCATTTACGTCTATCACGCCATTTTTTGTTTTTATCACCATTTGTTTACCATTAAAGTTATCTACAACGTAGTGTGATAACTTTGCCGGTAAACCATCTGTATTAAGTTGCAAAATCCTACCAAACCCCATTTTTACAACCGCCTCTCTTTGTTTGCTTGATAATGCTCTTATTCCCAAGCAAAGCTGGCGTGGTGTGACGTGTGTTCTTATCGAACGCCAATTCGTTTTTTTCACGACAATCCTTTGATCTGACTTCGATGATACCGTTTTACCACGCTTTGTCTTGATTTTCTTTTTTTTCATCTGCATATGCACACACATTTGTCATACAACACATTATATCATGTTCACACATAATGATGCACATGTGCATAATCAACAACATGTGTTTAATATTGCGCATAACAACGTACCATCACTATTTGCCGCTTCAATGTGCTTCCGTTTGTTTGCTCTGGTTTGCATTTTTCTTTTTAATCCTTTACCTGCATATAATATATTTTGTGTGAAAACATTCAACATTTAATATTTCATAATATAAATGCATATATGCACATGTGCATTCTATATATATGAACTAACTAAAATACTTACAACCTTTATCATCTTTCTGATAAACAATCATAGCATCACCAACTTCTGATTCTGCACGTTAAAAACGGAACTTACTTAGTTTATGCTATATATCAAATAAATAACATAACAAATAAAAAGTGAATATTGATTACATCAACACTAAATAAATGATGCCAACCTGTATCAGCGTTTTGACCAACATTTGTTTCAATGTCTTCCCTTGCATCCAGTAATTTATTTGTACCTTTCTCCCTTGATTGTAACACAAATCTTACTTTTTTCCTTGTTTTCCCCATCTATTAATTACAAAGATTAAGGAACGTATAAGAAAATCGATATTTCAATCTGAATGCATATGTGCAACAATATTACTTTGATAATTACAACAAAACAACTTCACATGTGCAATATTATGAACTACTTAGTTATATCAATTTGTTACTTAACATTACTTTTAACATTATAAACCACACTTTGCACTTATGCATTCACAGACTTAATGCACATGTGCATTCATAACATACTTCATTCATAACAAAACGATTTCACATCTGCATTAACCTGTTCGGCATGTCCAAATTACAATGTAAAACACAAATTATCTTCAAATATGATTCATTAAGCACAAAACTAAAAAACACACAATAAATAGATGTATAGAACCAAAAGCCACAACTTAAATAACAAATTCCCAATCGACAACATAAAAAAACCGTATCCGTCAAACTACAAAAATAAACTTGTTGCTCTCTGTTGCAAACTGGAATGAATTTATTGAGAAAAACAAACACCTGTTTAAGTGTGAGAAAAAAAACTGATTAACCCAACTTGTCACACCCTCAAATTTTCACTGCGGGGTTTATACCGCGAGGCGCGTGACATACCAGGATCCCATAGCCATAAGTCACAGGAACGAACTCTAAATGCCCAAACCATTTAGTTCGTTTTCAAAAACCAAGTTTAGTTAAGCTGCGGAAGCGTAAACCAAATTTAAACCTTTTAAAACCATGCGCAAAACAACGCACCCAAATTAAAACCATACGAAAGCATAATATATAATTTATGTGTATGCCCGAGAGCCCAAATGCAGTGAAGTGTACAGTGCTTTCTAATCCTGGCACCGGAAGCTAACTACCTGCAAAAGCATGTAAATCGTGGGTCAACAAACAATGTTGGTGAGTTCACTGAGTAAAGTAGGTGAGTAAGTAAAAGCGTAGGTTTCCCAAACCATGTAACCAAATGAAAACGTCGGTCTCCCAGACCACATAACAGTACGTAAGAACGTCGGCCTCCATGGCCACAAGTAAATAGCTAATTCATATGCCAGGGGTAGCTAGCCCACTCATGATAACTAAAACCGGCGAATACCGAACTACTAATGAACAAGTTCCCATAACCGGGATAAGGATGCCTTGCATCATTGTCCATCGACAATGATTATGTTTGAAGCTAATAGTTCACATCCGTGCTCCCAGCACGATGTGAGGTTTGTTAGACCTAATAGCGCTATCAACTAATTAACCCGCTTGCCCAACCGGCAATTGATTCGGTATTTTGAAGGACTTAAAAGATGTGTTTGGTTTAGTTCATCAAGGACATATATATGAATTAGTAAAAATAGATTCACCACGTGAACCATGCACCCCAAAACCCGGGATGTGTAAAAGTAGTCCTAACCCGGACTAGAAACGTTACGTAAGTTGTCTCAACCCGAGACGCATGCTTTTGAGAAAGAGTAGTGGAACTCACCTTAGGTCGCAAGTGAAAATCCAAATTCCCCGAATAGTAAAGTGCTACCGACTCCCTATTACAAATGTCACTAGGTGAGTATACGTGCGTAACCAACACACCATGTAACTCGTTTATCCAAGACTTTTAAAAGTTCAAAACCGTGTGGTGACACCTAATGACTCTACATGCTCAAGTATGTCCTACGTATCCCGTTGGTGATCATAGCAATTATTATCAGTTTAATGCATCAAATACATCTCATACAAGTTTCCACACAAGTACATGTCAATTACACACCACATAGAACTCCAAATAATCACTTAAAGACCCCGTACACAATCTGTGTTTTTAGGACAGATTGTGCGCTGTGGAAAACAATTTATTTAAAATACTTAACGAATGAATTAGAGTCCCAAATTTTTACTGAATTTTATTTGGGATTCCCTCGACAATACCTATTTTTTTTTTGTCTTAATTCCAAACACAAAAATTATAAAAATTCGTACAACACAGCAGTGTTCAGAAAATTTCCTCAACAGGTCAGTTTAGTAGGAAAATTCTTAAAAATTGTGTATTCATCCAAACAAGATGAATCCACTTGGAAAAGCTCTATTTTTCCAGTATTGACCTACTGTAAAAATTTCATAACCTAACTCCTTGTAAATCTCAAGTTATGACCATTTAAAGTTAGCCCAATTTACAAATCCGAAAATCTGATATGACCCCTAATCAATTAAAATTCCAAAAACGACTCAAACGATGTCCAAATTCGATGGTTTTGCCCATTATGAAAAGCTAAGACCTTGTACATTACAATCATGCAAAGAATCGATCAAACCAATTATTTTCAAGCCACGAAACAGACCCTACAAGTCGACATTCAGAATCTGTCCAGATTCTAATCATGCAATATTATCAATTATATCAAACCCTAATTGCATATTATCAATCAATAACACCTAATAATCATCATACAACTTTAGTAAGAACCACATCTGATCAAAACCCTAATTATACATCACAACCATCATTATTCACAAACCCTAGAAGTCTAAAACATCAAGAACATGCATAATCATGCAAAACATATAACATTCATTATGTAACAATGTGGTTGACCCTTTTAATCTTTGTAATCATCATGTTTTAACTTTTATAAAATACTTTCAGACCTGGACAAACTTGTTATATGATTTTTATAGTAAAAACATAAGGTAAAAGCGTAAGAAATCATAAGTTATACCCTTAGCTCTTCAAATCAATCAATCGCGCGCCTTGGAGCCTCCCAATTGATGATCTTGAGCCTTAGCAGGAGTTTTTGGAGTGAAATATTCGTGTGGGGCAGTAAGGGGGCGATTAGGGTTGAGTATGGGGGTTGCATGGGGGTTTAGGATGCTTAAATATGAGTTTGAGGCGGTTTAGACCCGTCAGGGATGTTCGAGCGGCCGCTCGGAGCCTGTGAGCGGCCGCTCACAGGTCCGAGGCGCGCGCTTTTGCTTCGTTTCGCCTCCCGACGCGTTATCCATCGACGTTTTCGTTATTTCGGACCGTAACAAGTGTAACCCCATGCGTTAAGACCCTAATCAACCTCATGCTCCACTTTTAATGATTTTTATTAAAGTGTTCGGTTTAGGTTCACATAATCACGTATGGTTTTCACATAAGTTTATTATTCACCAACGTTCGGGATACAGGACTCATGTGTGTGTTAAACAATACTTATCCTATTTAACACATATGTTAATAACCTCTAACATGTGTTAGGCCTACTTAACTACCCCTAGTTAAGTATCTAGCCATGTATGAACATGTAAGTTAACTAGAGTTCAGTAAAAGTATTTAACCTGAAAATGCGGGGTGTCACACAACTGAAACTGGTTTTAGCTTCAATTAAACACGCTTGTATCGCCTAACCTAAAAACGATTACCTATTACCAGTTGTGATGGAATCCAGATCAAATACTCTTCAAATCTATTTAAAACATCTACTAGTATAATATATAAAAACATTACTACAAAATCATCAATAAACTGGTTTTAGCTTCATTTCACCTAATCTAACCTAAAAACGATCAACTATTAACATCTGGACGACTAATTAATTAAATCAGAGATCGCTCAGTGTGATGAAACAAACAGTAATCATGTAAAATAGCAACAGTCGTCGATTAATTAACTAAATTAACATGAAAAACTAAAAGCACACAATAACGAGCAAAAAAAAGACGAATAGCTAACCGTGAATAGTGGACGACTGACGGTTGGACAGGGTGGACGGACAGTTGGACAGCAGCAGACGGTGGACAGAAGGTGGACGGCGGGATAACGGCGGTGGCACAGCAGTGGCACGACGGTCGCACAGTAGTGGGTTGTTTGGTGGAAATAAGTTTGTGGGTCTAGGGTTTTTTTGAAAGAACTATGTGATGGATTTGTCGATTTCTTTTCTGATGTACCCGTATATCATTATTTCCGGGTCAAATAAAACCCGGTTATCCATCTACATATGACTTACGGGTTGTTTTAAAATTATCATATGTATTTACAACAATGCCCTCAGTTCACACTGGTTTTCTGGTTCTCTTCTTAAAGTTGGTTCTCGTATGATCCCTACCCTATATATATATATATATATATATATATATATATATATATATATATATATATATATATAGTGAAAGTATATAGAGAAAACCCTTGTTATATGGTAAACTCTGGAAACTCTAACTTCCCGACTTTTTTTTATGAAAATTTTAGGGTATATAATATACATTTTTTTAAGCATTTTGAGCCAAAAAATCGAAAAAGCGCCGAACAGTTTTTTTTTAAAAAAAAAAAAAACGTCTACTGTTAACATATAATTAACAGATGGTTAACACCTGTTATTATCGCTTAACATGTGTTAGTCAAAATTTTATTTTAAAAAAAAAAAAATACTCGGCGCTTTTTTAATTTTTTTGGCCCAAAATGCTTAAAATCATGTATATTACTTGCTCTATTTTTTTCAAAAAAAAAAAAATGGGAAGTCAGAGTTTCCAGGGTTTACCAAATAAGGATGGGTTTCCAAAATATCCATACCCTATATCTATCTATATATATAAAAGAAAACGCATATGCTGACGTGGCGTGCAATGGATGTCTCAACCTTCCCTTGAGAGTGTCACGTGGCATCATAATGGAGAGTTTTTTGTGTTTTTGAATTGTTTCATTTTTTAATAATTAAATTGAGTTATTTTAGGAAAAAAGAATTTAAAAATAAATTTAAAATTTTCTCTCTCATATTTCATCCCATAATTTTTAAACGTTTATATCTTTTATATACGAGATTTTTTAAAGAAAAAAATTACACCAAATTAACGAGCATTTTATTATCTTTCCAACGAGTACCACGGTGCTATATAAAAAATGGAGAAAAAATCGACTATTTTTTGTGGGGTTTCATTTACACCGGAAAAAAACACACAAAGTGTTCATGTTATCACGTAAAATTAGATTTTGTGGAGAATATGAGTTATTACTGATTAGAATACTATGAACATGCAATGATTGAGAGATTTTGTGGTTAGTTAACTTGAGCCATTTGCAATAGGTTATCACGTAAAATTAGATTTTTCAACCCCGGGACCCTCCCGGGGTAATCAGCTAGTATATATATATATATATATATATATATATATACACACACATAATAAACCAAAGCCATTTTAATGACATGGCATTCAAAGAGAGTATTCTCTTCATTGAGTGTGACATGTGTCATCCCATGTGGCAAGGGTTTATTTTAGGAAAATAATAATTTAAAATTTAAAAACAAAATTAGATTTTTATCTTTAATCATTCCTCCTATAACTTTTAAACGTAAATATCTTTTATATACGAGATTTTTTAAATAAAAAAATTACACCAAATTAACGAGCGTTTTATTATCTTTACAACGGGTACCATAGTGCTATATAAAAAAACGGAGAAAAAAATGTCTATTTTTTGTGTGGTTTTGTTCGTACAAGAAAAAAACACAAAGTGTTCAGGTTATCCATTAATCATGTATAGGCAAGTCATTAATTATGTTCAAACCAGTAAATATGAATTTTATTTACATCATGTGTTAACATTGGAGTTGTACATTGTTTTAGATTAGGTTTTAATATTAGAGTTATACATTGTTTAAAGTTATGCACTAACATTGGAGATACATTTTTAATTGTTTTAGGTTAAGTGCTACCCGAAGCTTTCCTGCATGTAACTGTAAAACGCATCAGTCTATTTCAGATGTAAAATTGATATTTCAAATTAGAATTCTCAACCCGGGACGCTCCCGGGATATAATCTAGTATATATATATATATATATATATATATAGGAAAAAGATCAAATAGGAACCAAGAGCCTAGTTAGGAACTTAGGAACCAATCTGAGCCATTCATCTTTGATCTTGATCTAGGGGGTAGTTATGTAATTAAACAATTAAATATTATATTTTAATTAAATTAAAAGTTTTATATATGGCAGTTAATTATCTTCTTGCAATTAATATGCAAGTTTTTTTTTTTTTTTTGACTTTCCTTAAATCTCTCAACCTATTATCATCTCTAATCCCAAATAAAAAAAATCACGTTTGATTGAATTCGATTGAATCGAAATAACTTCCAGTCGAATTCAGAAGATTTAAATTGATTGAATTGAAAAAACTTTCGATTTAAAAGAATCTAAAATCGGCCAACGATTCAGACGATGTTAAACCATTTGTAGGTGCCAAGTTTAGAACGTTGGATGAAGCTATCATAATGTATGAAAATTATGAATTTCTTATCATAATGTATATCTGTGTTGATGATGTTGAATGAAAAGAAAAAAAAATGATATACATCAATGTATAACTGATGTACACCGTTGTATATATGTGTTTGATGATGATGAATGAACAAAAAAAACTGATATACACCAATGTACACTTCAAAAATGAATATACACCAATGTATATCTGTGTTGATGATGAATGAAAAAACGAATATACACCAATGTATATCTGTGTTGATGATAATGAATGAAAAAACCAATATACACCAATGTATATCTGTTATGATGATGTTGAATGATGATGAATAAAAAACCGAATATACACCAATGTATATCTTGTGTTGGTGATGATGATGAATGAAAAAACGAATATACACCAATGTACACTGTTGTATGTATACCGAGATATAATTTTAATAGTATATACAACAAATACGTTTGGGTATACCATAAACACTAATTTGTTGTTTCCAAATATACATGAGTTTCTTATTAATTACCTAATAAATGATATTGAACAAAAGACATTAATACCCTTTTATTAAAATAACAATTAATTAAAGTTTTACTTATTTACAATCATGTCATTGAAGATGGATGGCTCAGATTGGTTCCTATAATTCCTACTTAAGGGTTGGTTCCTATTTGAACCCTACCCTATATATATATATATATATATATATATATATATATATATATATATAGGCTAAAGGGATTATGGAAACCTTCTAAAACGAGAAAACTCCCGAAAACCCAACTAGTGTACCACATTGCTCCACATCACCCTCTATTATTTTAATTAATAAGGGTAAAATAGTATTTTTACCCCTTCCCCCTCTTTTCTAATTTGAATTTTCTCTCCCCCCTCCTATATAAACAACTCTCTCTTTCTCTCTCTTCATCTCTCTTCCACCATCTTCAAGATTAAACCCACCACCACCACCCCCACCGCCACCGCCACTGCCACCGCCACCATCACCACCACCACCTCACGAGGTTTCCATCTGTTTCGAGTGCAAAAGCGGTTTCGTCGAGTCCATCACGGCTACTAGTAACGAAGAGACGCCTGTTTCGAGTGTAAAAGCGGTTTCGTCGAGTCCATCACAGGTACTTCGTCTCAGATGATGCTTTAGTTTTTTTTTTTTTTTAATTCAAATAATCACTATCCGTCATGATAAATATGTGTATAGTTGGGATGAAATCTATGTGCTTTCTTTTTTTAATTAAAATAATCACTATCATAATAAATATGTGCTTTCTTTTTTTAATGAAAACCCTCACTATCATAATAACGAGTCTGTGCAATACGTCATGATAAATATGTGCTTTCTTTTTTTAATTAAAATAATCACTATCATAATAAATATGTGTATATTAACAGAGAAGTTGTTATTTAATTGATGCTTTAGTTTTGCTTTCTTTTTTTTAATTAAAATAATCACTATCCGTCATGAATGTTGTTTATTAATGATTTGTATTTGAACTGGGACTAACTGTTGGTGTGGTGTTTGGGGAAATGGTTTTTGGTAAATGGTGATCACCAAGTTTTGATTTTTAATATGATTTTGAAAGGGGTTAGAAAACATTTAATGGTTAGAGTTTGAATTTGAGCTAATTAGTGTTTGATAATAAGAAGTTGTTTGTGATAGTTTTGAAAATGTATGTTTGATAATAAGAAGTTGTTTGATTTTTAATATGATTTTAACCTTTTTTATATGTTATTATTATTAATATGTTTTTTTAATCAAAATTGGTGAATTTTAATATCTCTTAACATATGCAACAATATGTCTGATTTGTTTTTTTACCAGTATGTGCATGTTTGTATGAGTATTATAATGTGGGCGGAATGTATGTTTTGCATCTGTTTCCTATATTTGCATCTGTTTCGTATGTAACAACAGAACTAAGTTGGTATAAATTAGTTACCGATTTTTTACCAGATAGAAAAGTTTGATTTTTTAACTTTTCATGAGGTACACATGTTTTACTTTCAATAGCAGTTGCATATGTTAATAAAAAAAAGTCACTTATCAGGAATGTAATATTGCATATGTCTCTTAACATATGCAACAATATGTCTGATTTGTTTTTTGCCAGTTACTAGCATCTCTTATTTTTGGGTGACTTATTATGTTAAACATCGAAAATGATTTTTCGTTTTGTGTTTTTATGTTTGTAGTATCTTGTTGTTTAGTTAGGGTGTTTTTATCGTCTATATTTTCGTATAATCTTTGTGTTATGTTAGACTGTTTACGTGTGTAGCATATATGTTTTTTGCAGTCAGATTATGTTCTATGCAACAATATGTCTGCTTTTGTTTAATATGTTTTTTTAATCAAAATTGGTGAATTTTAATGTCTGTTAACATATGCAACAATATGTCTGCTTTTGTTTTTTACCAGTATGTGCATGTTTGTATGAGTATTATAATGTGTGGAATGTATGTTTGCATCTGTTTCCTATATTTTTGCACATGTTTCGTATGTAACAACAAAACTATGGTATAAATTAGTTTCTGTTTCGTATGTAACAGCAGAACTAAGTTGGTATAAATTAGCTTCTGATTTTTTTACCATATATTGATTAAAACAAAAGTCACTAATCATTGGATCAAATCTATGTTTGCGTCTGTTTCGTATGTAACAGCAGAACTAAGTTGCTATCAGTTTCGTATGTTTGATAATCTTTGATAACTAAATGTATAAAACAATGTTTTTTTGTATCAGTTTCGTATGTTTTTTTGTAATCCAGTTGGTTAACATACGTTAAGCGGGGGGGGGGGGGGTCTTTTACATGTAAATTGATGATTTTTGTTTTATTTTTGCATGTGAGCATATTTTTGCATTAAAGATGAAGATGATTATCAAGAATGAAGTGTAGACATTATTTTTATTTATGATACTTTTTTTAGCATTTGTTGATTTGTAATGACCGTTTTGTTTGTTTTTTAGCATTTTGTAAGAAACAATTCTTGTGTACATTTGAATATTTTTTGATCAATAAAGTTTTTAGCACTTTGTAATGACCGTTTTGTTTGGTTTTAGCACTTTGTAAGTAACAAAATGCCTATAACCATATTAATTCTCGTTACGTATGCAACAATTCTGGTGCTGGTACAATAAAACGAAAAAAAAATGGTATAATAAAAAAAAATCAGCATTTTTTAAAAAATATACACTGGCAACTCAGTTTTAACCTACGTAACACAACACATGTTACATATGTAACACGGGCATCTGGCAGATTTAGGACAATGATCACAAAAGTATGAGAGAGATGATGTGACATGTGTCAGGTCAACTTGTCATAGATGCTTTTTCAGAAAATGCCATTTGACCCTTTTGCCCTTTTTTTTGTCATCTAGTCTATTAAATTAAATTAAAAAGCATGAATTAAATGTGGACCATTGATCTACTTTGATCAATGGCTAGAAATGAGTTTACATGGTTTACTCATTTTGGAGGGTTTTTATTATAACCATCCCCTATATATATATATATATATATATATATAAAGCACCCTAGTTTAACTAAAGAACTATAGAGTAAATACGTCAATAAAATATGGTAGTAAAACGGGTTCTTAGGTTGTATCTTTTTATAATGGCTAGTGTCAACAGATGAAGGTGGTTCCAGAGGCAGCAAAGTTTGTGGCACGGTGACATCAGCAGTCGTGGTGTCGCAAGGCGGTGGCGGCAGTTGCGGTGTTGTTGGTGATAGCAACGATAAGGTAGTAAAGACGGCGACATTGGTGGAGTCCTGGACTTCAATAGGGGGCATATATGGGAAGTAGCAAGTATTGGCGTGGGAACAACAACAATGACAGGATGGTGGGAGTGGTTGATGGGCGCACTCGTGGTGAAAGAGGTGGTGGTGGTCGCAGTGTAGAGCCAATTGTGTTTGTGGAGGTTGTGGGGTATATCGAGCGTAATTGTGTTGAACATTTAGCTACTTCAAATCAATTTGCTAAAAGTTCATGTCAGCCTAAATAAGCTCGAACCCAAGCGTGAGCATAAATCATAGCATATTTAGTGACGGAATTACATGCTTAAGCTCGAGTTCATTAAGCTCAAAAGCAAAAATCAACCTATTATTTAAATAAATATATGAAATTTTGCATTTATATGGTAAAAATATAATTGAATATTATTTTCTGATTGCAATGACTAAATAATTTGGTTTACAAATTTGTAATTTGAAGTGTGTGTTGTCTGCAGGTTGAGCTGAACTAAAGCTTGAAATTTATTTACCTGTCAAGTTCGAGCTTAAGCAACCTTGGTCCCGGCTCGGCTTGTTTACATACTTATGGGTAGTGTTAACCTATTTTGACTTGTTTTAAATTTGCAATTTTATTATGTTGCCTGTTTTTTTTTTCGTGTAATTTGAGTAAATTCAAATTGTTACTTATATAATTTGAGTGTACCAAAACAAACCCATATGTAAAAATAAAAAATAAATAAAATTTACTCAATTCAACACATTCTTATAAGAATCGGTCATGATTGTTACCCTAATTGTAGTGTCACTAGTGTGGTTACTTGCAGTCTTGTTACAAAATTATGAGAGTTGTTCCATCTACATACAAGTGGCATCCTCACAGTCTCATACACCATTCAACATGGTTATTGCGAACTTTTCATGTCCATTTTATAAGGTTTTGGGTCAAGCATGTCTATTTTGGTAATTTTTCCAAATATAAAATTACAGTTTTGATTTCTAATTAATAAAAAAAATGGAATTATAAGCCAAGGTACAGGTTGTGAAACCCGTTTTTAGCATAAGAGAATGTAAATGGCCGTAGATGGTTTAAAATTTAAATTGGATAGTTAATGGGATAAATGTTAAAAAAAATAAAAAAATAAAAGAACATTAACCGGTTACTTCTCAATCGGTTATTAACCTGTTATGATTTTGGGTTTTTTAATTTTGGTTATTTTACCTGTAGAATAGTGAAGACATAATAGAAATGGGCTGCTAAATTATTATTCACCTGGAAATAAATTATAAAGTCAAGTGGGCTTCAGATAAAAACAAGTTTTGGAGTTGGACTAGTGAGCTAATTGGGCCTGAGTTGAAGTCTGGCGACTCGCGACGCGAGTTGCAAATACAAAATGGGCTTTTCATTGGTGTTTTAAGTTTTAACACTTAAATAGTTGTATAAATCTAATAAAATCGTGCCGTGAACGGTGAAACTTAAGGGTGAAAATGCTATGAAAATAATAATCAAATTTGAGAATGCACAAAACGTGGAAACCAACAACCTAAAATTTAATAATGAATCTAATTTTGATATAAGTTACCCTAAAAAGTAAAATAAATGCGAATGGTAAAAATGATACGAAACAGCAATATTAAGGATAAAATGCACAATAAAGCGAAAAAAAAAAAAAAAAAGACAGAACATCGATAATAAAATATAACAAAAAGAAACTGTCAAACAAAAAGACACAGTAATTTAGCAAAAATTCTAAAATTTGAAAGTTAAAAATTCAAAATTAAAAGCCTAAAATTTAAGATCATAGAGATATATGAAACGGTTCGCATGTCAATTTAATAAAACCATATGTAGTGGGGGGGGGGGGGGGAGAAATTTAAGGCCCTCTTCCTGATTGGTCCATGTAACAGCTGAGTTAGCATTGCGCTTTAAAATGAAATGGGATGTAGTGGGGGAGAAAAAAATTAATGCCCATTTTTTAACTCATTGAAACAATATTCAAACAAAGGGGTGATGTGGCAACATACTATTGGGGGAAGAATTTGCATTCCAGCGCTAAAAATAAAACGCCCCAACCCTTTTTTAACAATTTGCGCCCCTACACGCTCCTACATAATGGTGTAGGGGCGCGAGAATGAAGATAACACTGAACATAGCGCTCCATTACGGAGGGCCTAAATTCATTGAAAGTTTGTTTCATGGTTCCAGTAGGGATGAGCAAATGGTACTTGGTACCGGTACCAAATTCCCGGTACCGAATCAATTTCGGTGTCGTTACCGATACCCACATTTTTTGTTTTTTGGTACTGATGCTACCGATGCCGGTTCAGTACTATACCAGTATTTATTGATTTTTACATTTAAATACCAATACCGTAGCGTGCCAATTATTTATGATACCGGTACCATTTTTTAGGAATTTCGGTACCGAGGCGGTACCCAGCAACCCTAGTTTTACCACCTATGTATTTAAAATAAAGACTTTATATTGTTGACTTAAAAGAGTCATTGTCACATTAAACTTTATTTTTATTTTCCTACCACCAGACGACCTGACTGTACCACCACTGTCGACGGAACAACCCATGACCACGACGGAGAAAACACTGGTCTAGTCATCTTCTCTTTATTTTCATCTCTCATCACCATAACCTCACCTATTATTATTATTATTATTATTATTATTATTATTATTATTATTCAACCACCAAACCCTAACCCCCATCATGACACCATCATCGACGGCAGACACCACCAACACCTACACCGGCAGCGGCGAGATCCGCCACTCAATCCGCCCATGGTTCTCCTCCTTCCTCTCTCTCTCCTCCTTCTCTCTCCCTCTCTCCCTCCCCGACCTCTCTCTCCGCTTCAACAATAACCTCTACACCTTCCGTGGCAATTACGCCATCATCTCCCTCCTTATTTTCATCCTAACCCTAATTTTCCGTCCTATCACTGCAATCATCTTCCTTATCCTCATCGTTGCCTGGATCTATCTCCTTGTTGCTAGAGACGCCCCGCTCATGGTTTTCGATTTCGAAATTGGTGACCGTATGATTCTGATTGCATTGAGTTTGATTACTTTACTTGCGGTTGCTGTCGCAGGTGTTTGGCGGAATATCTTCGTATCGGTTGTGATATCAGCTCTTGTTATAAGCCTGCACGCGATATTGATGACTCCTGATGATTCTGAATCGCCTTATGGAGCTTTGCTTTCGGTTGTTGATGAAGACGGTCCTTCGCAAGGATCCTACATGCCGGTTTGATGCTTGAATTGTTGAATGAAATCGATTTGGTTTGATTTACAGTTTTAGAACAGTCAAATTATCATTGCTAGTAGTATTATAATGTGTTAATCGAGATTGATTTTATGGATTATAATCATGTTAACTTGATATTGCTCTTCAGATGATTTCATCTTTGTCTAAATTGTGTTTCTGTTTCTGTTACGGACCGGAACTATTGCAAGCTGTATTGGAATCAAATGTCAGGTTTATAGTCCAAATGCGCTTTCTCGCCCACCAAACTAATCTTTTAGGTTAGAGTTTTTTTCTGATTGCGAGTAACAATTTCAGTTTTGATTCAATATGCATAGTAAATTAATGATATGGAATTCTAAATTGATATAGATTTGGTTTTGGTGTTTCTAAATTATTAAACTTTGCAGTGTATGTTAAGTTTGTGTTCGGTCCCAACCTGATGGACACCCTTGTGTAGTTGTGTGCAAGTGATAATAAGTTGAAAATGAACAAGTTTTAAAACAGACAGCATTTTTTGTTGTGGCCTGCATATGCATGTGCTACTGGATACAAATGACAACTTGATAGAAAATATTCCCTAAAAGATTTCAAACAATTAAAAGTAATATGCCAAAACAGATTGTGGGTTCTACAATCATGAGCTAGACCTAAACTGTCACAGCCGACAGTTTTGTTAACGTTTTGCATGATCCTATTGAGTCGTTGGCAGTCAGGTTATGCGCGTCTAAGGAAATAGAAACTACCAGAAAATAACGTTGAAACATAAGGAACTAGAAACTGCCAGAAACAAACGGAACAAGCCAGTTACCAGATACTGGAATTACCACATCAAAATGTCGTGGCCTTTATACATTAACAGAACACTAAAGTCGATCCAACTTTGCAGAATTACTAGTCATAAGAAGTCAAACCGTTAGAACCATGTGAAATCGATACTAAACTGGGCCAAGGTAATGTCCCTCCAAGCCAACGACAGCCTGGAACTCCTTCTGAGCCTCCATGTACTTGACCCCAATCACAACGCACCTTAAAGTCACATCCTTCTCAATTCTGGATCCGGTCTTTACGTTCAGAAAACATGGGTTTTCTGCAATCTGATATTGGTAATCAGTCATTTTTTGATTAGATAGATAAAGGTTCTCAATCGGTCCACACCTCAGGAAAACGCCGTGTTTTAAAATCTTGTGAACAACTCCTTCTATGACTTCGCCCCTGAATACCTTAAAGCTCAAGCAGGTGAAGTTAACTGGAAATAAAACATCACCAGTGTGTTCTCTTACTTTCCCTTCTCCAATTTTGTCCAAAGTGGTCAATGCTAAAAGGTATCCAAGATCTTTGGTTGCTTTCTTGGCAGAGAAATCATCCAACAAACGAACCAGAATCGCCTTCTGTAACATCAACCCTTTGATGTCGAGATTTTCGGCTGGTATAACCACATTCCAGTTCAACTGTACCTTGAGAAACATTTGTCAATCTTACCCCGCCTGTCATAGCGACAAGAGATCAGTATTAAAACTTATTTGGATTTTAGTCCGACTTCAAATCATTAAAGAGACATGTACAGAAGACAGTGATACTAAATACAGAGGGAGGGCCGCAGGTATCTTTTATGTCACTGAAAAAAAATAAAGGGCATTAACAATTGACAGCAAAGCGCCCTTCCCTTGACTAAGGTCTTTTATCAATTCAAGGTAGTGGGTGCATTTGTGTTTGGGGTAGGGGCTGTTTTTATTACTGAAATGACCAAAGCTGAGACCAAATACTGAAGCTTCATCTAAATAAGAAGAGGGGGGACTGCAAGTTGGAATCTATGGCAACAAAGGGGGGCCAGTTGATCAACATTTGATGGAAATAAACCACAAGGGACATAAAGAATATTGATTGGAAGTTAGGTATGCTTAAATCAATGGTGCTTAACTGCCTGTAGCCTTAGAGAGTGCATGATGACAGGTTGTAACCTTTTACGATTAGAAATTAGAAAGAGTCGTTTCAAGTGCGGGTCAAAACAGATTGAGATGGTTGGGTTGACTGAAAACATCTTTTTGTACCCCCTACCCAAAATATAGCTATAAATGAGGATTTTATATGAGTTTACCGACATGTACAAGCCTGAAAAACCAAGGTACAACCAATGAGATATATATAAAAAATTATATAACTGTCTTGCACCTCAGTTTTAGACCTCGTCGCTTTTGTGCGCGTTACGCTTTTTAAAACCAATATACTATTATGTTAAAAGAATACGATTCAGCAGGTTGTATGAATTGAAGATACACTTAAGAGCTAGGATGACTGAACATGTTTGATCCGTTTGACCTATTAACCCAAACAGAGTAATAGAGTCAGTCATTCACTCATTCATAATTATGCAAGCTGCATCACCCTCTGATATGCCGAATAACTACACTCGCGTGACAATGGAATAACTAATGCACAACATCAATTTATAACATCTATACTTATCAAATTAGAAGTCAGGCAGATAACCATTAACAATAACATGAACAATGGATGGTGATATTAAATGCTCAAGTTTCTTTTCATGTGATTCCATTCCTTGTACCATCTGCAAGTTGCAGTGTGTTTTATACCCAATGTGACAAGCAAAAACACATTTTGCACGCCTTGACAGTTTTAGGATTTTCATTACTTTAAACTTTCAACAGAACATTAATGAAACATATAACAAACCAGTAATAAAAAAACCAAGTTATGATTACATAAACAGAAGATGAATGCAGATATTGTATGTAAAACATATGAACAGGAAATAACTTGAATTAGGTAATGAATTAATAAGAGATTAAAGTATTTTTGCCCTAATTTGACAAGTAGCGAATAGTCACAAAGAATTGTGGAAAAATAGTAAATAAAAGGAACGAATAGAGAAATGAAAGGAACGAACTGTAGGTCTGCTTGACGGAGTCGTCTGATTGGGTTGTAGCCGTTATGGTAGGGTTTTTCAGCCAGTCACGGACAGTAGTGTGTTTTGATTATGGGTTTATCAGTGTACTCATCAGCACTGCACTGCACTTTCTTATTTATTGATGATGATGTACTAAACAGTATTTTAATTTATTGATGATGATAATATAACCGTTCAGAAAAAAAAAAATTAAATAAATATAAACTTTCCCTTTTCTATTTTTGAAAAAATAAAAAAACTTTCCCCTTAACTATTTTTAATGATCTAACATTTTTTTTGAATGGCAAATTACTTCATTTCATCACCAATATTTACAAAGTCATCTAATAGCAAGATGCTATGAAGATGTAATATCTTTATAAAACCCAACCCTCATTACAATTCACCCAAGATGATCGATGATACAAGTTATATGTCAAAAGAACACCATTTGTTCCAATCCTTTGAGAGGCCGATTGATCTACTAGTTATCCAAAGGTGCGATTGAGCCTTGATCTCACTTAATAGTTCGTCCAAATTGATTCTTTTGCCTTGAAAGACCTTCTTGTTTCTCCCATTCCAGATTACCCAACATGTTGTAAGAATAATTGCATATATCGCTTCTTTCTTTGATCTTTTGAGTCCATTGACGTTCCCTGCTTCAAAAAGTTCTCTGAAGTTGAATGCAAAGATCGGTGGTATTTTGCACCAATCCGCAACCTTCTGCCAAATATGCGCAACCACGTAGCAATGAATTAAAAGATGTGCAGCGTTTTCCTGATAGTCACCACATACGCAGCACATAGGAGATGAGTTTAAGATCTTGCGCTTCACTAGGCCTTCCATGGTTGAGATACGATCTTGTTCTGCACGCCACGCGAAGATATTAACCTTTTTTGGCACCAGCTTTGACCATTTGAACGGGAAAAAAGGAACAGCCGATTCTGATAGCAGTCTGCGACATGCAGCAGCAGAGTAGCAGCCAGACGAGTCTCCTGCCCAGCTCCAGGAGTCCGGTTCAGCCTTGAAAACAGCAGCCAGCAGTAGTTGTTGACAGCAGCTGAGCTCTTCTCTTTCGATATCTAGCAAAGGTTGCCGCTTCCAAACCCAACCCACCACCCGAGAGGTCCCCTGCAAAACCAAACGGGCTGCCACAGAGCAGCCCTTTTCAGATTCTAAAGCAAATAAATTGGGGAATTTGTACCTGAGCGGGGTGCTTCCGAGCCAGCAGTCGAGCCAAAACCGAATGCGCAACCCATTACCAAGTATACCTTTGTAAAATCCTCAACCATAATGTTCCTACTTTCAAAATCTTTCCCTACCTTTATAATTGAGTTCCAAACCCCGGATATGGTCGATTTGATAGGTAAAAAGGCCCAAGAACGCTCATTGTGGTGGATGGATTGTATTACTTGTTTCCATAGGCTTGAATTTTCCGTTTTAAAACGCCACCACCATTTGAGGAGGAGACTTATATTCATGTGCTGGAGCGAACCTAAGCCTATTCCCCCTTTATCTTTAGGACCGATTATTCGTTCCCAAGAAATCCATGCCGTTTTGTTCTTCTCATCCGTGCCTCCCCAAAAGAATCGTCTTCTTAGTTTCTCAAGATGATCAATAACACATTTCGGCGCCCGGAAAAGAGAAAAACGGTATATTGGAAGACTATCCAGAACGGACTTAAGTAAAACCGTACGACCCCCAAAAGAAAGTGTCTTGGCTTTCCACTTGGACAGCCGTGAATTGCAAGTGTCGATGACATCTTTCCAGTACTTTGCTTGATTCATGTTAGCGCCAATAGGGACCCCAAGATACTTGAAAGGGAAGCTACCTTTTGAGACATTAATATTGTGAGCGACTCCCTCCACTGTTGATTCTGCCACTGAGATGCCGAAAAGACTTGACTTCTGAAGATTTATTTTCAGCCCCGAGATTAAGTGGAAGCACCGAAAAAGTCGTACGACATTGGCAATTTTGTTCGGGTCCCATTCACCAATCGCCACCACATCGTCCGCATACATAAGATGTGAGATAGAAGTGTCCATATTGGGGAGGGAGATGCCCTTTATGAGATTAAGTGATTCGGCTTTTAGGAAAAAACAAGATAAGGCCTCCATTGCGATGATAAATAGGAAGGGCGAGAGAGGATCACCCTGCCTTACACCTCGGTGGCATTGAAATTCCCATGTAGGCGATCCGTTAATGAGTACCGAGGCTCTAGCCGAGCTAAGGATCCCTTTGACCCACATTCTCCATCTACTAGAGAAGCCCATTTGTGCCAAGACTTGAAGTATAAACTCCCAATTCACTGTGTCAAATGCTTTTTCCAAATCAATTTTGAGAAAATAAATAGAGAGCTTGAGTTTTTTCGCCCACGAATGGATCTCATTAATAATGAGTGGGCCGTCCAAGATGTTACAATGTGAGAGAAAGCCCGATTGGTTAACCGAAATAATACTCTTCATGAACGGTTTGATTCTATTGGCGAGAACTTTTGAGATGATCTTGGCGATGCTTCCAATAAGACTAATGGGACGGTACTCATTGAGGGACAACGGGTCGATGCATTTAGGGATGAGTACCAGAAACGAGGATGCACAACCTTGACTAATTTCCCCTGTTTCATAGAAATCGTCAAGTACCTTAACAATGTCGTCTTGTAAAAGTTCCCAAAAGTGTTTGAAGAAGCCAAAGTTGAAACCATCGGGTCCGGGCGCCTTGTCGCTATCACAATCCCAAATAGCCGACTTAATTTCTTGAAGAGTAAAACGTTGGGAAATAAGATCATCGGCTGATGGGTCAATTTGTTTGATATTAGGACAAGTGAACGAAGGCCGATTGTGTACGAACTCACTGTACTTGGCTGCAAAAAATCTCCTCGCTTCCCATTTCATTTTGGTCGGATCATTAAGCCACTCCCCGTTTTCCAGAAACCCATTTATCCGCTTGCTATTGTTATTAAAGTTCACCATGCCATGGAAGAATGAGGTGTTTTCATCCCCGTCTATCGCCCACTTTGTCCTAGATTTTTGCTTTAGGTCATGAGATTCACTTGCCATTAGACTTGCCCATTCCAACTTTGCGTCGCCCAGCTCTTTTTGTTCTAAATCTGAAAGCAGCCTTTGTTCCGCGATCTTGTCGAGTTCATACATCTTTTTTTCGCAAACAGAGTGTTTCAACTTTTTCTTCTTCCTCTCTTCGATCAGCCACTTTTTGATAGCCTCTTTAATGCATTTAAGCTTGGCTGCCAAAATAATATCACTTTTACCTGTGAAATTCTGTCCTGCAATAGCCGAATGTACAAGGTCTTCAAACCCGGGAGCGTTGAGCCATGAGTTGAAGAAGCGGAACGGGGTGGGACCAAAAGTTATTGCCTCCAAGGATAAAGTAAGTGGGCTGTGATCCGAATCCTTTCTCGGGTGAGCCACAAGGGTTGCATTTGGCCATTTGTCCCAAAAATCTTGGGAGACAAATATTCGGTCGATTTTGCTAAACTTGTTACCCGCCATCCTAGTGAATTTACGACCCCCCATTGGATACTCAAGCAATCCATTATCATCAATAAATTCATTAAATGCATCGGCACAGGCTATGTTGAAATTGGAGTTTAGGCGTTCGTCTTTAATGATCTAACTTATAATCATCGCTAAGACTTAGGGGTGTGGTGGTCTGGGAAGGGATCGGTGTGTGCCACCTCACCCGTCTACCGACAAGACCCCCCCCCCCTCCCCGATTTGATTTCGGTGGGAACGGGGTTTTATCCCCTCCCTCCTCATCCAACTTTCTTTGTCTTTTTCCCTTAATAGGAGAAGAGAGAATTAACGTGACGCTGATGTAGACAAGGGAAATAAAGGGGAAAGGGGAACCACACCACTTAGCCTAAACATATACAACAACAATCCATTAACTTTTTGATGTCCGGCTTAATTTGCTCACGATGAAACTCACATGAAGACTAGAAATGGTATGGCCTAATTGAGACCTCATCATGTTAGGCGAAAGATTAGACATGAATAATTGAATATTATATACCCAAGCTTGATGCTTGAGATCTCTAGACGTACTATTTATTTTGGTATCAAGCCTAGCTACCACCTTCGTGTTAAATGGTTTCAAGCCTCAACATTTGAGCACCAAGTGTTATGCTTACAAGTCTCACTGCTTGGGTGCCTATGTTTAGTCATGTGTTCAGGGCCGGCTCAACCATTTTGGTGGCCTAAAGCGAAGCAAAGATTTGGGGCTTTAATACCCAACTACTTGGGCCCCAAGCCAATTCCTATTATATATATAGAAAAAAAATAACCCTAACCCTACTACTCCTTTGCGCCGTGAACAAGGAACCCACCCCCACTCTCTCTCAATTTCAATCAAACAACAAATCCTCTTGATTAATCAAAGTGGTGTTGGGAGGGATCTCTAAACCTTGAGGATTTCTTGCATTGAAAGGTATAATTTTTATAAGTTTTATGATAATTGTTAATGTTTTGAAAAGCTTTTAAACCCTAGAAACTCTATGAGTATGAATCGCATGTGTATGTGTTTGTGTAAAATTTTAGATGTTTTGCATGGAGGTTTATGAGAATTGATGTACGTGATTATAATTAGGGTTTAGGAATGTGAAAAATACAGATTTTAACATGATTGTATATGAGGATTTCATTGAATATGTGATTATGGATGATTAGGGTTTATGAATAACTTGGGGTGCAAGTTTCAGTTTTCTGACAGATTCGTTAGGGTGTTTTGTAGGGTCTGTATTGTGATGATAAATTGATTGTTTTGATCGATTCTTTGCATGAATGGATTTTACATGGTTTTAGCTTTTTAAAATGGGCAAAATCATCTGATTTGGATGTCGTTTGATATGTTTTTGGAATTTTATTTGATTAAAGGTCATATCAGATTTTCGGAATTATAAATTGGGTCAACTTTAAACGGGTATAGATCGAGTTTTACAAAGAATTAAGTTATGAAATTTGGACAGCAGGTCAATATTGGAAAAACTTGGCTTTTCCAAGTGGATTCACCTCGTTTGGGTGAATACACGAGTTTTGGGAATGTTTCCACTAAACTGACCTGTTGTGGAAATTTTCTGGACATAGCTGTGTTGTACGAATTTTAATAATTTTTGTGTTTAGTTTTGAGACAAAAAAAAATATGGTTTATTAAATGAATCCCAAAGAATATTCAGTAAAACTTTGGGAGTTTAATTAATTGATTAAGTATTTTAAATAAATTAATTTTCGTGGCGCATAATCTGTCCTAAAACCGCAGATTGTGTATTATGTGTTTATGTGACTATTTGGAGTCTTATATGATATGTATTTGACATGAACTTATATGAATACTTATAGGAGATGTGTATAAGGTATAAAACTGATAATAATCATTATGATCACCAACGGGATACGTAGGACTTACTTGTGCATGTAGAGTCACTAGGTGTCACTACACGATTTGAACTTTTGAAGTTTTGGACAAACGAGTTACATGATGTGTTGGTTATGCACGTTGATATGTGCAAAATTAAACATTAATTTTACCCATATGTATTTCCCTTTTGTTGCATTTTGGTTATATTTTCATTGGTCTCGATACTTAGTTATTGTTTTTGTGAAAATTTAGCCCGGAGCAACTCGCCTGAAGAAAACAAAGGAATTTGGAGCTTTCGAAGAAAAATTGGTGAAATCTTGGAAGTTGCATGGTAGTGCAAGTGCAACTGCACTACCATGCATGTTACCAAAGAGAGCTGAAATAAACCCAAGTATCAGATCATGCACTACCATGCAGATTCACTTGCATGGTCATGCAGATCACCTCGGGGACAGAATTCGAGGCTTTTGCCAAAATTGGAAGTGGCGTGAATCAGTCTTAAAAAGAAAACACTGTAGTTACTACATGCACGACCGTGCAACTCACTTTGCATGGTCATGCACTTTGTCAGATTCTATATAAACAACTCCCATTTGCTCTATTTGTTTGTTGGGTCTTGGGGGTTCAACCACACTTCTCTCCAGCCGATTTTCACCATTCTAAAGGAGCTTTGAAGGCCATTGAAGTACCAAGGAACATCAACCAACCAACCTACATACCTTGCTTGCTTATGGTTTGAATTCCTTAATCTTAACCATGAATTTTGGTAGTTTAGCAAGTATGTTTGTAGTTGTTGTAAGCCTTATGGGCTAAACACCTTTAGTTATCTAAACTATGATGAAGCTTTTGATTATGTAACGTGATAATTGTAAGACATGATGGTATTTAGTTTATGTTAATCTTGATGATGAATTTTTAGTATTGTTCTTGGAATTTTCGTACATGTTTAAAGTTCATAATCCATGTTAGTTTGGTGAATGTTTGCTCATGAATGTTGGAAAACCCATGTGTAGATGTTTATTATTGAATCTTGTTAGTAATAATTAGGTTCATAACATAAAACTAGGAATGGTAATTGTTAACTAACTTGAGATGAAGAACTTGAACATGTGTGAAATCTTGCACTTAGATTTGGAAAAATCATAAGGGTGTTGTGTTAGATTCTAAGGTTGATAAAAATTGTAAGTTAGTAGTTTAGGCCAAAATTATTGTCTTACAAGTTTTAAACCTTAGATTTGTCACTTGAACAATATAAATATTTATCTACATAAAAACAACTTTAGGTGATTAAATTGTTGGTTCAACTTAATTTTCCTTAAGTTGTCGAGTTAGGAATTTTGACAAATGAATAACTCGTATTTAAAGATTAACTTAAACATTACAAAACGGGCTTCAAAGAATAATTCTAGGTGATTAAAGTGTTTTTGTCATTTTAATTTTCCAAAGAATTATATAATTAAGAGACCTTGATTGGAACTTAATTATTAGAGAGTTTTGTCGTACCATCATTTCTTACTCTAGGAACATTACATGTCTTTAGTGGAATCTTAGTTTAGATGGCTTTTAATTAATATTGTTTTTAAATCTGTTTATTTTTAGTGTTATTTAATATTTAGTAACTTTAATTTAGAAAACTTAACTCAACTCTCGAAAAGGCTCTACAGTAACAAAAATTTAGTATTGAGAAACCGCGTCCACGGATTGATATCCGGTTCTTACCATTTAAATTATATTACTTTTCGATAGGTACACTTGCCTTTCGTGTGTGTAGTTTAATTTAGGGTAAAAACTATTTTAAAACTAGAAATTGTGTGAACAAATATCTTCATAAAAATATATATACTTCACACACCATCACACGTATACTCACCTAGTGACACTTGTAATAGGGAGTCGGTAGCTCGTTACTGTTTGAGGGATTTGGATCATTTACGTGCAACCTAAGGTGAGTTTCACTACTTTTTCTCAAAAGCATGCGTCTCAGGTTTGAGACAACTTTGGTAAACGTTTTCTAGTCCGGTTTGGGACTACTTTTACATCTCGGGTTTACGACTCCTTGTGTGGGTCGGGTTTTGACTCCTTGTGTGGGTCGGGTTTACGATTCCTTGTGTGGATCGGGTTTTTGATCAGTTTAAAACTTATTGGTCCTTTGTGAACTAAACACTCTATCATTTGGAAAGTACTTGCATATTATTGGGTTAATCGCTGGAGGCGAACGGGGTATTAGTTGATAGCGCTATTAGGTTGTGCAGCAACCTCATGCCTGAGGTGCTTGAGGCACGGGCATGAACTTCTGACCACATTTGAGAACTGGTGTTGATAGACACCAGTTATTGAGGCAAATTATTATGTTACTGAAGGTGTCCCAATAATACTGTTTAGTTGCAATGAGTGGGTTAGCTACCCCTGACACGCTTAAACTGATGATACTTGAATATTTTGGTCTGGAGGACCTACGCTTTTACTTGGTTACGTGGTTTTGGAAACCAGCGCATTTACTTACTCATTTTCTTTACTTAGTGAACTCACCAACATTGTTTGTTGACCCACGATATACATGCTTTTGCAGGTAGTTAGCTTCCGGTGCCACGATTAGAAAGCACTGCACACTTCACTGCATTTGGGGTTTTGGGCATACACTTAAATTATATATCATGCTTTTACATTTTCTTTCGTATGGTTTTAATTTGGGCGCGTTGTTTTGCGCATGGTTTTAAAATGTTTAAATTTGGTTTACGCTTCCGCAGCTTAACTAAACTTGGTTTTTGAAAACGAACTAAATGGTTTGAGCATTTAGAGTTCGTTCATATGACTTATGGCTATGGGATCCTGGTATGTCATGCGCCTCGCGGTATAAACCCGTAGTGGAAATTTGAGGGTGTGACAATAACTAATTCACTATTCTCTAGTTTCTTAATTGTCTAATTGAAATCTGTGTTTTGTTGAGTGTATTCAGTGATTCTATTCTGCCATAGAGTTTGCTATTTGTGATAGATTTATAATGTCAAATAGATATCGTAAATATGAATCAGGTCATTCTAAAAGGCAAAAGAAACGAAAACAAGAAGCTGAAATGGAATCACTAAGGGGTTCCTTACTCAAATTTGTAAAACCTATACATGTTGATGAACCTTTAAATGTTAATGAATCTATTAATGTTGAAATAGACGAACCTGTTGATGTTGATGTTGATGTTAATGAACCTGTTAATGTTGGTGAGTCTATACATGTTCATGAGCCTATAAATGTTAATGAATCTATACATGTTGATGAGCCTAAAAATGTTGATGAATCTATACATGTTGATGTTGACGAACCTACAAATGTTGATGAACATGAACCTGTAAATGTTGATAAACCTCTAAATATTTATGATCCTAGTCAATGGACTACCATTGACTCTAATTTAAGAGATTTACTTGTAGAAAAAGGTCCAGTTAAGATTTATGACTATGATTTCCCTAAAGATCAGTTTTCAAGGTGCTTTAGTCCTACTCTTTATGTACAAAAAATGGCAAATGGTGAAAAATATGAAAGAAAATGGCTGATTTACTCTATTGAGTTAGATAAAGTATTTTGTTTTTGTTGTAAGTTATTTGATGTTAATTCATGTAAAAGTAACTTAGCAAAACAAGGTGTTAACGATTGGAGAAATATTTATGCTAAATTAACACAACATGAAGTAAGGAACATATATTTAATATGAGGACATGGATTGAGTTAGAAACGAGGTTAGCGAAAAATAATACAACTGATAAAGAAACTCAAGATCGTATAAATAAAGATAGGGAACATTGGAAAGGTGTGCTTATAAGAATAATCGCCCTAGTAAAAACTTTTGGCGTGAACAACATACCATTTCGTGGAGATAATGAAAAAGTTTATGAAAAAAACAATGGTAACTTTTTAGCTTTTGCACAGATGATTGCAGAATTTGATCCTATAATGCGAGAACATCTTAGACGTATAACAAACAAAGAAATCTACAATCATTATCTTGGCCATAATAAGCAAAATGAACTAATTAGTTTATTAGCATGTGAGATTAAAAATAAAATTGTTGAAAAGGTTAAGGAAGCTAAATATTTTTCAATTATACTTGATTGCACACCTGATACTAGCCGTAAAGAACAAATGTCAATAATTTTATGATGCGTAGACATCTCATCAACTCCCGTAGAAGTTAAAGAATACTTCTTTGAATTTATAGTAGTAGATGATACAACCGGTAAAGGCCTATTTGATGCTATTGTTGAAGAAATTAGTAACATAGGACTTGATTTAAGTAATGTTAGAGGACAAGGCTATGACAATGGTTCAAACATGAAAGGAAAGCATCAAGGTGTACAAAGAAGATTGTTAGATATTAATCCTAGAGCTTTTTATACTCCATGTGGTTGCCATAGTTTAAATTTAGTTCTTTGTGATATGGCTACTTCTTGTTTAAAAGCTCGTGAGTTTTTTGGAGTTATACAACGTATTTATACTGTTTTCGCCTCATCACCGAAAAGGTGGAAGGTACTACAAGATTATTTACCAAAATTAACTCTTAAACCTTTATCACAAACACGTTGGGAAAGTAGGGTAGAAAGTGTTAAGGCAATCATAAATCAAGCACCAATAATAAGAAAGGCACTTATGGAATTATATATTCATGGTGATGATCCAAAAATTCAAAGTGAGGCTAAAGCCTTGGCAAAATTTGAATTCGATGACTTTGAAAATTTATTAGGAATAGTTATTTGGTATGAAATTTTGTCTACTGTTAATTATGTAAGCAAGAGCTTACAAGAAAAAGATATGTGTATCGATGATGCTATAAAAAATTACATGGGCTTTTGTGTTACTTTGAGAATTATAGAGAAAATGGATTTGAAAAGGCTATTATTGAAGCAGAAAAGATGGCTTTAGAGTTGAATGTAGAACCTATGTTTTCTGAAAAACGTATCATCCATAGAAATCGTCGATATGATGAAAATGTTGCTAATGAAACTACTAAAACTCCTATTGAATTATTTAAAACTGATTACTTTTTATATATAGTAGATCAAAGCTATTTCTTCGATCAAAAGTAGATTTGAACAATTTAAATTGTTTGAAAGTATTTTTGGGTTTCTATTTAGTATAAAAAAGTTGAAATCTTTTGATGATGATAGTTTAAAAGAGCATTGTATTAATCTTGAAAGTTCTTTAAAACATGATGCGAGTCTCGATATTAATGGTTTGGGCTTATTTGAAGAACTAAAGCTTCTAAGACATATGATAGACATAGAATGTGACACCCTTATTAGTATACTAAACTATATTAAAAAATTTAACTCTTTTCCAAATGCGTTTGTTGCTTATAGAATTATCTTAACTATTCCCGTAACTGTTGCGTCGGCCGAAAGAAGCTTTTCTAAATTAAAATTGTTAAAAAATTATCTAAGATCTACAATGTCACAAGAAAGATTGAATGGATTAGCTATTTTGTCTATTGAAAACGAGTTGTTGGAAGAAACTAATTATGAAAATTTTATTAAAAAATTTGCATCTGCTAAGGCTAGGAAAGTAATTTTTTTCTAAACATATGTCTACACATAAAAAAAGATACAAAAAAAATTTTTTTAACTCCGCCAACAATAAACTTTTTAGTTTATTTTGCCGGTCCCAAGCCCGGGTAAAGGAGGAGGGTTTTTATCAAATGGTCTTTTCCTTTTCTAATTGCAGAATTGAATTTTGAGTTTTGGATAGGCTAAAGGCTTTTTATGGAACTTATGCTTATGAAGTTGCTGCAACAGGTAGGTTTGTCTTGTGTTTTTTTTTTTTTTTTAAGGCCCCAAATCTTTGCTTCGCTTTAGGCCACCAAAATGGTTGAGCCGGCCCTGATAATAGGTTATTAAGGCTCAACAAGCCCATTTATCATATTTAAACTAAAAAAAATGGGGGCCCTATAGAATTGAGGGCCCAAAGCCCTAGCCTCAAAATAATTGGCGTTGGGCCGGCCCTGCATGTGTTATATACATTTGGACTCTGACCCAAGCCATTGCCTTCGGATGGAATGGCCTTTAAGACTTACGGGTCTTCGGGTAAATATTACACTTCAGGCTTTATCTTTAAACAAATGTTATGTACATTTGGGCTCTGGCCTAAACGACCACATCCAAGTTAAACAAATTTTAAGTCTAATAACATAAGCATGTCTCCAGACATGTGTCATGCTTCCAAGCATTGTTTTGAAAACCGGACCGGACCGGCCGGTCGGACCGGTCGGACCGGGCTCCGGGGCCTGGACCGGTCTGGTTCGGGTAGTCGGACCGTTTTTGCAGCGAACCGGGGTTGAACCGGTGAACCGGCCGGTCGGACCGGAAACCGGACCGGTCGGACCGGATTTTTAAATTTTTTTTTATTTTTTTTTTGTTTTTTGGGCCGGTTCGTCGGACCGGTCGAACCGGTGAACCGGCCGGGGGTCCGGTTCGACGTCCGGTCCGGTTATGAAAACCTTTCCAAGTCTCATAACTTAACCGCTCTCTCAAGAGATTCGCTTCTTTCAAATGTCACCCGTAGAATTAGCTCCATACAAACTACATCGCGTTACAAGCGTACCATAATCCATTATGGCGATTTTAAACATGAATCGTCTTAACCTTTTTCACTTCTTCATCACACGTTTTTGTAACACATGTATAACTATTCAAATATAAAAAACCAAAAAAGCAATTGTAGCCCTTATAAGTCTACTAGTGAAAAGTACTAACTATTTAAAATGTTAAACTTACAAATATGTACCACGAACACAATAAAAGAAAAAACTAGCCATGGCATAAATACCGATCCATTAATGACGACATCAACTTAGTATATCATTTAATAAAAGTTTCAAAATACATAAAGCGGTAAATATTTATTTAAAATAAATCAAGTAATAATTCAAAATAGCAATCCAAATTCTTGTACATCCATCACAAATTATCCCATACAAATATTAATTCATGAATCATGAGTATTCTTATGTTGTTTATAGATTATACATTTTAATAAAGTAATAAATCATGTATTCGTCAATGCCATTACAATAAAGTGGTAGAGAAATTGGTAGGCAATGATAGAAGACTTGGGATGATCTTGGGTTCGATTTTTGAGCCAGACAGGTTTTACTGGTAATTTCATCGTCGTCCCTACAGGCAGGTGGGTTACCAGGTTTTTCTCCGGAATTGATGTTTAACAGCTCGGATACTCTCAGAGTACGTGAATTTATCGAAAATGTGTCCAATAATATTCAGGTTTGATTTATTGAGTGTAAAAAAATAAAGGGTTCTAGGTTTTATACACCATGTGACATCACATTCTGAGATATGTGACAACCTCATATTGATATGTGATGTGAATCAAGGTGTATGTTTCCTAGGGGTATATGATTCATAAATATCAAAATAAATCATGTATTCACGTAGTTTCAAAACAATAACATTATTATATATATTGAGATCTGGAATTTAGTTAGTTTCCAAAATAAAAATTGTGGCTGTCCGTTACTAATTTTAACCAAACAGACAAACGCTCTCTTTAACATCATACCCCCCTCTGTTCCCCCCTTCCTCCTCACTTCACCGGACCTAAAATGCAGCCTTTTTCCGGCCACATTTTCCGGCAACTCTTCACCCTTTTCCTAACCCTCCATCTCTCCATTCCCTCCACAACCCAACAACAACTAACCCTCTCCGATCTCAATGCACTTCACCAAATCATGTACTCACTCACCGACGTAAAAACCGGTAACTTTTTCTCCACTTGGAACTTCTCCTCGCCGGAAAACGCATGTTATTCTTTTTCCGGCGTCACTTGCGCCGTTGTTAATAACCAGTTACGCGTTGTCGCTCTTTACCTCGGTACTGGTCTCTCCGACTCACCTGGACTCGCTGGAACCATTTCTGCTTCTGGGCTATACCAACTCACCGAGTTAACTCAGCTTATTCTCTACCCTGGTATCGTCACCGGATTTATCCCGTCGGAAATCGGTCACCGGATTAAAAACTTAAGAGTAATATCACTCACCGACAACCGTCTCACCGGAACTATCCCGGAATCAATCTTTGAGCTCCAAAACCTTCACACATTAGACCTGAGTCATAACAGGCTCACCGGCGTAATCCCGGCGACGCTGACGTCATCCTCACCGGAGCTAAGAGTAGTTGTGTTATCATACAACAATCTCGCCGGAGAAATCCCGGACTTCCCCGACGAATCAGAGCTTATTCACTTGGATTTAAGGAATAATATGTTAACCGGAACGTTACCGGAAAATATTCCGGCGAGGCTTCGTTACTTGTCGTTATCGAGTAACGGTCTGTGGGGCCCAGTAAATTATAAACCGTCATCATATTTAGTGTATCTCGATTTAAGCATGAACACATTAAGTGGGCCCATAAAGAGCTCATTGTTTGTATCTTCTCTCTCATCAATGTACCTCCAACGGAACAATTTCTCCGGCGAGCTACCACCGTCGTTGACCGTCGTGCCTTACGGTCCAGGGTCAACCGTTGACCTGAGCCATAACCATCTATCCGGGGAAATACCAAACTATTTAGAAGGGGTTGAAACGTTGTTTTTGAATAATAATAATTTTGTTGGGAAGGTACCTGAGAGCTATGTTAGTAATGTGTTTGATGGGACGATGAGGACGTTGTATTTGCAGCATAATTATATAACGGTGTTTCCGATAGGGAATGGCGGTGGTGACATGGTGTTGCCGGACGGTGTGGCGTTGTGTTTGAGTTATAATTGTATGGTGCCACCGCCGGTCGGGTTAATGACGTGTCCGGCTAGTGCTGGTGGACCGGTTTCTAGACCGTTTAGACAGTGTTCTGTGTTTAGTAGTGGGGGTACGTTGGGGTAGTTTAATTATGTGTTCGTGCTTATACAGTAATACATAGGTATAATTGAAAGTTAATGATGTATGCAATATATATAGTGTATAATTTTGTTTCTTTGATACATGTTTGGTTGTTATTAAGGCTTTGGCTTTTTATTGTTAAGTTGTTTAAGAAGTTTGTTTTGTAACTTTGTTGGTTATTTTTTGTGGAACAAATATAACTTTTATTCTTTGGCTTGTTAATCTAAGTTGTTTATATGGTAGTGATCTGATTTCTTAAGTAAATTATGAGTCGATTGTTTTTGTTAAGTTTGTTTAAGGGGTTACTTAGTGGGTGATTTGAAAGTGTAGGAATGAAGAGATTTTTTCGTGTAACAGGAAGGGATTTGTTGTTTGATAACGTTGTTCATGTTTCTTTTCTTTGGTTTCCATTCAGAAATAGATGTAAGATTTCGTGGATAGTGTTTTTACAAAAACATTCTGTATTATTCATGTAACTTTTTTTTATTTGGTCCTCTAGTTTCTTGTTGGTTATTTTTTGTGGAACAAATATAACTTTTATTCTTTGTCGTTCAATTTGAACAGTTTAAGGAGTTACTTGCATTTGCATGTACACTTGACAAAATGTACGACTACACATTTACTATACCGATTTGACGTAACACTTGATAATATGATATATTTTTGTAAAAGTTGATCGTGCATTGGTCATTGACATTTTAACTAGAATGATCTCAAGATATTATTTACACTAAGATTGTTGTAAAAAGTAGTTCAAACAAGATTTTATCTCCAAAGAGGTTGGAACTATAATTGGTGTCAAAATAAAAAGGTGGATGCTTGCTACTTATCGTTGGGAAGTGGGGACAAGATTAAAACTTACGATAAAAGTTTAAATCAGTACATGATGTTCAATAAACGTGTATTTCACGATAGTAAATAAAAAGTTAAATAAAAGAAAGAAAAAGAGATACACGGCAGTGGATATTAAAAGAGAGACAAACATGGTGAAAAAACCAATTACAACCTCTTAAATTTTAACACCAGAATAATGAAACAATTTTTTTTTATAAAATTTACTACGTGTTTGAACTGGGGGAAACTTAAGAAGGGTCCGGGGTGCCCGGTCCCAACCGTTTTTAGGCTATGCAGTGTAAAATTCCACGTTTTTGTCCGAAAATTTTGTATATATTAAGTTTGACCCCACCAATTTGATTTGATTTTACGTAAATTTGGCTTTCGTAACTTTCGACCCCACCATCTTAAAGTTCAAGTTCCTCCAATTTAGGGATGGGCATACAAGGCCGAATACCGATCTCGTCCCGTCCCGATCCCGATACCGTACCGAACCGATACCGAACCGAGGGGTTTCGGGATTGGTATCGGTACCCATATTTATGAATTTTCGGTTTCGGTATTATCGGTATCGGTACGAGATCGGTATGGTATCGGTATTTTAAGGTAAAATACCGATACCATACCGGTACCGTACCGTACCGTACCGTATGTGTTCGGTATCGGTATCGGTATTGATTTTTTAAACTTTTCGGGATCGGTTTTGTCGGGATCAGTATCGGCAATGATACCGTTCCAAGCTCATCCCTACTGTATTTGAAAACAATTTAAAAACTGTAGTTTTCATTGTCTGTGAACCAATAATCCAATATGATGTATTCTGACACATGTGACTAAGGAGTACGTGGGAAAATGATATGGCCAAAATTAAATTTTAATTTTTAAAACTATTAAAAACACTCATTACACGGCCCACGGGGAATGGGCACGGCCCTCTGCCTTCTTGCTTAATGCTTACTTATCTACTTTGACTGGTTGTCTTTAGATTTGTTTTGAAAACTATATATTTATAATTTATATATACAACTTTGTTTAGAAAACTATATATTTTATAATTTATATATACAACATTATTTCTAGTAATTTGTTTGGATGCAGCTACTTTGAAAATCATCGACCAAATTGATATTTAAAGGGAGGGAAAATAATTGATCATTGATTTTGTTAAAATGTCAGTCTGACCAAAATTTAAGCATCTAATCTTTTAACATCTCAACATGATAATAATAACCAATGGCGTTTGAATATCGGCTGTTGTTCGCCGATCAAAAAAAAAAAGGTTTAACAAATGGTGTATAAAGGCAGTGGCGGATCCAAAAAAAAATTTCCAGTGGATTCAATAATTTAAATGCTCCAATTTCATGGATGTTTTATATTCGGACCGGTTTGATAATTCGAGTCAGATAAGGTTAATATGTAGATCCGCCCATGTATAAAGGTCTGCTTGTTCCTAAATTCCTAAGACACTGTGAAAGTGTAGATGGTGAAAAAAACAAGTTACAAGATTTGGTTAACCTCTAACTATCAAACACAAAGATGCAATTTCCTTATATCATAAAGTAATCAATACTAGCTAACAGTGGTGGACTTACCATGGGAAGAGGGGTGTTTAATACTATCAAACTTTACTCCTAAAATTTTGGTCTAGATCCGTCAATGCTAGCTAATATCATAAAATTTACACAATATTAGATAATATGTTGAATTTATATGCATTAACTAGTATCTCGGGTAACTAATGTGATATTAGCTAATATTGAGTATTTTATAGGGGCGGCAATTATTGACACGACCCGAAAACCGACCCGAACCCGACACGAAAAAAAATAGATTTGGGTCAACTAACACGACCCGTTTAAAAAAACGGGTTGGGTTCGGGTCAACTAACATGACCCGTTTAAAAAAATGGGTCGGATTCGGGTTGACACATATATAAAATAGGTTGACCCGTTAACCCGTTTAAGTATTTAGAAAAAATATATATTATATTTTTGTTTTTCCTTTTCCATTTCTATATACATGGTTAGTTATAATTGTGTTATTTTTGACACACTGTATTATTTATTTGTCACACTTATATACTCACCATTAAACATTTTATTGATAACCCGCTTACAACCCAACAACCCGCTTATAACTCATGAACATGTATTACTCATTTAAAAATATGGGTTAAACGGGTCGTCTTTGGGTTGACCCGGATTTTATGTGGGTTGGATTAGGGTTGAAATATTTGACACGAATAATAATATGGGTCGGGTTCGGGTTGCACATTTCAACCCATCAACCCGCCAACCCGCAACCCATCAACCCGCCAACCCATCAACCCGACACGATTGACACCCCTAGTATTTTACATGGTTTTGAAAATTGAAAATGCAAGATTTTGATACGTTTCATTTTTTCATTGTTTTCTAGTTTCTATGCAAAGTACATACTTTTTTATTTAGTAAAGGATTAAAATTGGAGGGTAAACTTTAGAGGTGACCACGGAAATATCAACACGACAATATGTCCGTTGAAAGAGTTTCAACTTTCATGTGTCATTGTTATTTGCAATGACACTATCTTTTGAAACAGAAATGACATATTTTTTTAACATTTTGACAATATGGATATGATAATTAAAAAAAATATAAAATAGCGAAAACTTCGGATATATTTAATATTATTTATAACATTTTGACAATGGATATGTAGAGAACTTGTGGATGTACATACAAACTTGATGGCATGGCATACAAGTGGCTTCTGTGTGGATAATTTTCTTTAACAATTGCTAGAATTTGTAAGATAACTCTATCGTACCTGCATTCTTCAGGTTTTGAACTTCCACATTTTGGTTTTATTAGAGGAGAACTTGACAGAACCTCCATTCGTGAAAACAACGTCGGAAGTTCTTGGCCTGGTACATTTTTCAATGACAGAAGCCACTTTAATACATAATTTGGTACATGATAGTGTATATACAACAATTTAGAACATAATTTGTTGCGAAAGACACTAAAAACAATAATAATTTATAGCTAAGATAGTAAATTATAGCTAAATAGAAAACACTATTCGCTTCAATTGATCAACTGTCAACGTACCGGCAAAACCGTTAGACCAAGTGCTTACATCAACTTGGACACAATATTTCGTGCTAGCCAAGGCGGTAAGGCCCAAACGACTCAACCACCACATCAACGCTCCAGCAACTCAAATATTTCATTTACCATTGCGAAAATGGGGCCTACGTTAATGGTCATCATATATACTAATTGATGACGTGGGTCCTAAAACGACCACGTCTAAACCCTTGTCAAGAAAATAAAGCAAAGTAAAAAGTATTAAGGTTTGTTGGACTTCTTGGAGCTGAACAGCTAACATAAGGCAGCATGGCTGCCATACGGTAGGCGGTAGCTATGCAGCAGAAAGTGAACAGTAAAAACATTGGAAATATAAAAAGGTGCTTTGGCTTGTTACTATTGGCATAAAACAAAACATCACACAGCTCCAAGCCTGCCTAGGAAATAGTAAAAGCTGAAAATGCACTAAAAGGGCAAAGTCTCACTGCTGGCAGCATAAAGAGAGTCAACCATAACTAGGTATAGTAAGGATGCTACCATTAGGGAGCTCCTGGGCAGATTTCCATTGCCTATATAAGGAGACCCTTGGGTATGCATTCCACACACACTTCTCACTACTCCTTTTACTCTCATACCCTCTACTTTATCACTCCCAAAGAATACATACTTATTCTCACGCCGGAGTCCAAACGCAGGAGACCCCCTCCTGCGTTAAGGCTAACGGTGTCTGTTACCTTGTGCAGGTCCATTCCAGGAGCTAGAGGATCCCCTAAATCATAACCTTAACCTAACATACCTTTAACATATAAACCTAAACATCTCATAACCTAATCCCGGTCATTTTCCTTGTTGTAGCAACAAGTGGCGCCCACCGTGGGGCTGTCGCTACTTTGAACAAAGCTGTTGAAAGTTCTCCAGTCCCATTTGTTCCTAAGTAACCTTCTTTTGTGATGACCGGTGGAGATAACCACCAAGACGTGGGTCTTCAAGAAACTCCGGCCAGCAGTCACACCTCCGGTGACGTTGCAGGCCATGAAACACCTGGAACGGACGGACCACACGTCGAACCGTCTCTAGGAGATATGCTCAATTATCAAACTCCACCAGCCTCAAGGGCTGTTTATTCATCTCCTAGAGATGACGTGTTATTACCTATTGAACGAATGGACATCACCCTGGAGGGAGTACGAAGAAACTTCTTGCAACTCCGAGACCTCTTAAATGGTTATGTGCGGGAGGAAAGGTCCATGGGTGTGAAAGTCAGGTTGTCTTACGACGAAAAACCTACCGTTACCCTCTCACCATCTCCTCCACTATGGGGTACCACTACCTCCCCAATAACCCAACGTATTGACACGAATCCTCACCCCTATTTGGATAGTCACGGAGGTATTCTTTTAGGGGAGGGTCCTAGCAGAACCATACTCTCTCCCGGGGTCCAAGAACACACGACAAGACAGTTGCTAGAAGCCACACAAATGTCTTTGTCATCCTCAACACCTCTCTCCTTTGCGGAAGCTCTGAGGTCCCTGCCCTTGTGAAGCAGTGCAGTTGCTGCCTTTATGGCGGGAGCCGGATGCTACGTTGGGGGACCAGTTACTTCTTCAGCAGCAATGTACCTCAACTACTCCCAACCTCAGCACGCACCTTATATACCGCCATATTTCCCTACATGGCACGGAGGGTACCCATGGCAGTACCCACTTCCGTTAAACCATGTACCAGCAACGTCTCTTCCCGGAGGTCAGGGGACAGGTATTCCCCAACCCCTGGGTCAAACCTCCACAATAGACACCCGAACTGAGGCTACCCCTTCCGAGCCATACCGTCCCAAGTCGTTAGAATGTTTCGCCGAACACATAGCACATTTTGACTTCCCCAACAAGATCAAGATGCCAGCTAACGTGAAGACATACGACGGGACCGAGGATCCCGACGACCATCTGAACGTTTTTGTTTTTTCTGGAGCAGCCACTGTGAAAAAATGGAACAACGCCTAGTGTTGCCACATGTTTATGCAAACATTGGTAGGTCCGGCCAGCTTATGGTTTTGTGGCCTCCCTGCCCGTAGCATCTCCTCCTTTGATGACCTAAGGAGAAGTTTCACCTCGAACTTCAATCCCCTGAGAAAATGCACTAAAGATGCTGCTATACTGTACCAAATCCAACAGGGGGAACATGAGGATCTCCGCAGTTTCATTGAGAGATACAAAAGGGAAGGTTTGCAATATAGCGGAGCCACAGAAAAGATCCGAGTTTCGGAATTCATGGGGGCCATCCGCCCTAAAAAGTTGTTGAGAAGGTTTCATGAAGACGTTCCCCAAACCATGGAAGAAGCCTTTGAGAGAGCAGAAGCCTTCCTTCGGGGAGAAGAAGCTCTGACTCGGCAGGATACCAGAAAACAGGATCGGGGAAGTTGGAGAGACAGCTCGACAAGCTCCCGAAAAGCCAACTTCCAACCCTACAACGAGAGACGATCTGGGAGACCATTCGAGTCAAGAAGGAATGAGGAAAGACGACAGTCTCCCAGGCCTGGAAGATATCAAGAGAAAGAAAGGCACGTATTCACAGTCCTAACTAAGACCCCTCAGGAAATACTCTCCACTAAGGAGGTCAAGTATACATTCCGACCTCCCAGACCCTTGTCCAAACCCGCCAACAAGAGGGACGCCAGCAAACACTGTGCTTTCCACAACGACATCGAACACCACACAAACGACTGTTACCAGCTGAAAAAGAGGATAGAAGAAGCCGTTAAGTCCGGAGAATTGGCTCACCTGATCAAGGACATTAAGGGGAGGAAAGATGAGGGGAGGAAGGACAAAGAGGTCAACATGATCAGATACGAGGGAGCCCAGCAGATCAAGAGAGCTCGGATCGAGCCCTGGAACAAGCAATACATCAGCCTCCCCCTGCTCCAGATGAATTAATCATTACCCCTGTAATAGTGGAAGCCGAACTGGATGGTTTCCCTATAGACTGAGTGTATATGGACGGAGGTGCCTCATCAGAAGTAATGTACGAACGATGTTTCGAGTCACTAAGCCCAGAAATCAAGTCCAAACTCAAACCGTCAGATGCTTCCCTCGTGGGTTTCTCAGGGGAACGTGTACATCCCTTAGGGAAGCTCACCCTAAACGTCTGTTTCAGAGATGGGGACTTATCCAGGACGGAGGAGCTGTCCTTTTCTGTAATCAGGTACCCGTCAAGCTACAAAGTTTTAACTGGCAGGATGGGCATTGCAACCTTTGATGCGGTGGTTTCAACAACGCATGGCCTTATGAAGCTTCCAACGCCCAATGGGATCGCAACCTTGAAGCCATCAGCTGAAGCCCTTTTAAAAGCTTCTGTAGAAGAGACACAAGCTCCCAGAGAGATGAAAGCACTAGCCAGTGGTCCCGTCAGGGAAGTCAGCATAAACCCTGCCTATCCGGAGCAGACCATAAAAGTAAATAATCTGCTCCCTGATAAGGTTATGCTTGAACTAATCAATCTTTTGCAGGACAGCCGAGACGTGTTTGCTTGGTGTCCCGGAGACATGACTGGGGTCCCAAGAAGCTTGGCAGAACACTCCCTCAACATAGCTCCCTCCTACAAACCTGTCGTTCAAAAGAAGAGGAGCCTGGCACCTGCCCGGAGCCAGGCTGCTTGCCAGGAGGTAGAAAAATTGGTAGATGCAGGGATTTTAAGGGAGGTACAGTACCACTCATGGGTGGCTAACCCAGTCATGGTGGCCAAACAAGATGGTTCCTGGAGGATGTGCGTAGATTTCAAAGATCTCAACAAAGCTTGTCCCAAAGACTGCTACCCACTACCCGAGATCGATTGGAAGGTCGACTCCCTCACTGGCTTCCAATACAAGTGCTTCCTGGACGCCTACAAGGGGTATCACCAGATTCAAATGAAGCAGGAAGACGAGGAGAAGACAGCCTTCCACACAGATAAAGGGATCTTTTGCTACCGAAAGATGCCCTTTGGCCTGAAAAACGCAGAAGCTACCTACCAAAGGTTAGTAGATCAGGCCTTCTCGAAACAAATTGGGAGGAATATGGAAGCCTATTTAGATGATCTGGTCATCAAAATCGAGTCAGGGAGAGCAATGATAAAAGACATCCGTGAGACCTTTGATAGCCTCCGGGGCATAAACATGAAACTCAATCCAGTCAAGTGCTCCTTTGGTTTCGAGGAAGGAAAGTTCCTTGGTCACATAGTTGGGAAACAAAGCATCAAAGCAAACTCAAGCAAGATCCAGGCTGTCCTAGAGATGAAGTCACCCTCCACGAAAAAGGAAGTGCAGAGCCTCAATGGTAAGATCGCGGCCTTGAAACGTTTCTTACCTAAGTCTGCGGAAAAGTCCTTAACTTTCTTTAAAACACTCAAGAATTGTATTGACAAGAAGGACTTCCGTTGGACTAAAGAGGCAGAGGCTGCCTTCCTTGAACTTAAAAAACACATAGCTTCCCTTCCAGAGATGGCAGCTCCTGAAAAGGGGGAAGTAATAACAGTTTACTTGTCTGCAGGATCTGAAGCAGTTAGCTCGGTCCTCCTTGTTGATAGAGGAAAGGAGCAGATACCCGTCTATTTCGTCAGCAGAGCCCTCAAAGATGCTGAGATCAATTATGCTCCCATGGAGAAGCTTGTACTAGCACTTGTGCACACTGCTAAGAGGCTAAGACGATACTTTCAAGCTCACCCGATGAAGGTAATCACTGACCAACCCCTACGGTCCATCCTTGAAAAGCCGGAAGATTCGGGGAGGCTGGCCAAATGGGCTGTTGGCCTTGGGGAGCACAAGATAGAGTACGTACCTAGGAGGGCTTACAAAGGATAGGTGTTTGCTGACTTTTTAACCGAGCTACCCGTCCTGCAGACGGAAGAAGAGATGAATGAGATCAAGGAAGAACAACCTGACCTCCAAGGGAAGTGGTGCCTTTTCACTGATGAAGCCTCAAGTGTAGAAGGTTCCGGGGCTGGTCTCGTCATTAGAGACCCCCACGGAATCGAATACACTTATGCCCTCCGTTTAGACTTCCCCTGCACCAATAATGTTGCTGAATATGAAGCCCTGCTGGCCGGTTTAAGGTTGGCAAGAAACATGAAAGTACAAGAGTTGAAGGTGTTTGTTGACTCAAACCTGGTAGTCAAGCAAGTGAATGGAGGATACACCGCTAAGGAACCTTCAATGGTCAAGTACAAGGACAAGGTCAAAGAACTCGTCAAGGAGTTCAAAACCTTTACACTAGAGCAAGTATCGAGAACCAAGAACAAGCAAGCAGATGCCTTGAGCAAGCTAGCTTCCTTAACGTTTGCTCACTTGACAAAGAAAGTTCTGGTTGAGGTACTTAGAGAACCCTCCATCGATGACAAAGAGGTCCAAGATATAGTCACAGAAACAGAATCCACATGGATGACCCCAATAGTGTCCTACCTAAAAGAAGGGAAGCTGTAAGATAACGAGCAAGAAGCAAAACGGTTGGTTATCAAGGCAAAGCAATACGTGATCGAAGATGGCAAGCTCTACAAGAAGGGATACTTGTGTCGGACCCAATCAAAGTGACTATCTCATCAGGGAGGTACACAAGGGAATATGTGGCATGCATGCTGGGCCCCGCTCCGTGGTGTCGAAACTTATGAATCTCGGTTACTATTGGCCAACCATGCACAAAGATGCTTTTGAAACAATCCGAAAATGTGAAGCGTGTCAATTGCAAACACCGGTGAAGACCAACTCGAAGCATGATCTTGTACCCATCATCTCTGCCTGGCCCTTCTATAAGTGGGGTATGGACATAGTGGGTCCTTTCCCACCGGCCCCGGGAAGACTGAAGTTCCTTTTGGTAGTTGTTGACTATTTCACCAAGTGGCCGGAGGTCAGGCCCTTGGCCACAATATCGGGAAAGCATGTGGTGAATTTCGTATAGGAGCAGATAATCTGTAGATATGGACTACAAGGAGAAATTGTAACAGACAATGGGAAGCAGTTTGCCAACAAGCCGTTCAACAGCTGGTGTACCGAGCTGGGCATCAAACAAGTCTTCAGCTCAATAGCTTACCCCCAGTCCAATGGACAAGTTGAACGTATGAACAGGAGCATTGTAGAGGGTATCAAAGCGAGGTTGGGAAGGCATGGCAAGAAGTGGGTGGACGAGCTCCCAAGTGTTCTCTGGGCTATCCGGACCATGGAGAAAACAAGTAACCAGAAGACACCCTACAGCCTCGTCTTTGGAAGTGAAGCCGTCATACCAGCTGAAATTGGGGTAAGCTCAAGAAGAAGCACACGGCGAGATGCACAGCACAATGATAAGGAGGTCCTGCTCAACCTGGACCTCCTCGAAGAATCAAGAGATCAAGCCTCTATCAGAGAAGCTAGATACAAAAAGAAACTCGAAGCCTACTACAATACGAGGGTTAGAAAGGAAGTCTTCAGGCCAGGAGACCTCGTGTTGAGATGTAATGAAGCTAGCAGGCAGCAAAGTGTAGGGAAGCTAGGTCCCCGATGGGAGGGTCCTTATGTCATCAAGGAAGCCCACAAAGGGGGATCCTACAAGCTAGCTGATCCAAACCGCAACATGGTCCCAAGGCACTGGAACGACAAACATTTGAAACTATTCTATGTTTAATGGTTGTAATGCTACTATGTATCCCACATGAAACAGCTAATGAATGAATGAACTTTCTTTTAAAAATCATAGTTCACTTGTCACTTATCTTATCAAAGGGTGAGCCCCTCCTAACCAGGCTCCATAGGATCCGGCGCTATACCTACCCATGAAACGGGGATGAGCTCCTAAGCCACAACTGCTCAACAGGCAACAAGGATAATGACCTTCCTGTATACAGGGTGAGTTCCTAATACAATCCACAACTCCATGGGACAAGTTCTTTAGATGGAATACCTAAACCCATGAAAGAGGGTGAGCTCCTCACACTAAGACAACTCATACATGTTCATAACAGGTTACAAGCAAGCTGATAGGATAAGCATTGCATCGGTTCTCTAGCCTAGTAGCCTGGAATCAAAACGAACATTTCATATAGGTAACCATTGAGAAAGGTTACAAACAAGCTGATAGGATAAGCATTGCATCGGTTCTCTAGCTTAGTAGCCTGGGATGGGTGACTGCAGCATCCACCTCACCTCATGGCAAAAGGTTAAAGACATTGCAAACACTATAAACGGCAAGCACAAATATTCAACACAACCAAACATTAAACATAAAAGGCATCACCCCTACAGGGGGAGCATTTCTATTAATTTAAAAGCCCTAAGGCTGAATACATTAGAGTTTCACTACAAAGGCTGCCCAAAACATAACACAAAAAAACTAAAACATGATGGAATCACGGGGTAATGGAATCTTCAGCTTCATTGGTGGTATCGCCTTCACCGGTGAAAGTCAGAGCTCGGTTCCCAACATCTCCATAAAGATCCTCGGTGTCAAGGCCAGCAAACGGATCATGCTCACCAACAGGAGGGACGAAGTCAATCTTCAAAGCTTGAAGGGGAGAGGGACTTTCAAATACCTGCTCTAAACCAGAAACATTAGACGAATCGGCAGGCTTTAAACGCTTTGAGCTACCCTCCCCACCATCAGCACCCTCCAACATGATCCTAAGGGGCCTCTTTGACACATAAGCATTGAAGACTTCGTCGGCCACCTCCTTCTTCAAACCTTCCGGCTCCAGACCTTGCAGAAAAGAGATAGGTTGTTGGGAGGCCTTGGCAATATTTGCAATATAAGGATAGGTGGAAACCTCCATCGCCTTCACTGCACTCACAAACTCATCCCCAGAGGAAGGCTTAAAAGAAGGGAGCTCTTCGATCTTCTGACCCTCCATGGCTGCCTTAAAACCAGCTTGTATTCCCCCGTGACGTCCAAAGGCTATGGCTTTGGCATAAATGTCAGCCAACGGAGCATTAAACTCCTGGGAATGAAGCAAGTTGGTAACAAAACGAGCAACCCCCTTTGAAATCAGCCAATCCTTCTCTCCGGTCAGATGATCCACCTGAGCCCTTAGCTCCACACCAACCTTCTCCACAGCAAATAGCTCTTGCTTAACCGCCTCCCTGGCCCTAGCCAGACCTTCCCTCTCCTCAGCCACCTTCGCTTTCTCATCATTCAAACCCTTGAACATCTTGTCGAACTTCTCCTTCTCCAAACCTAGCTGAGTCCTAGACACGGCCAACTCATGCACCAAATCCTTCTCCCGTGCAACATATTTAGTTAACTCCTCCTTCGCCTTTAGCAGCTCCCCCTCATGTTTCGCATAAGCTCCTTCCACCTGCTCACTCCGAACTAATAAACCACCCCACCTAGCCATACCTTCTGGAAACAATGATAAAAACTGTCCAAAATGAAAGAACATCTTCTTCATCAAATCTTTGTCCGCCCACTCCCGGTGCATAGCCCTTTCGGCATCAGGGATGCAATGATCAATCAAATCTCGACAAACAGAAGCCCTCTTCAACAGGTCAGAACTTTTAATATCCCACTTTGGTACATACACCTCTTCACTTTGACGCTGCTGAACAGGGGTATCAACACCAACACTGGTAACCGGCCTTGAACTCTCACCTCCTTCGGCTCCTGACAACAACAACTTTTGATCCCCACACTTGATTACCACATCCTTAGGCTTTTTGAACAAAGCATCATCCTTCTTAAGGGAAGACAAGGTTAGCTTACCCTTCCCAGAGGCAGGCACACCTCCCATGGCGGATGCTATCAGCGGAGAGTGTAACACCCCGCCCCTCTCATCACCAATATTGTCCGCTTTGCCCATCCAGAGCTCACGGATTTGTTTTTGGTTGCCCAAGTGGAGACTTCCCAGGAGGTCACCCATCCTGAAATTTCTCCCACCTGAGCACGCTTAACTGTGGAGTTCTCCTCTCATCCACTAACATTAAGCCCCAAAACGCGTTGGTGATTTAAGAGGCAAGACATTACTTATGAACCAAGGATCTCTCCTGGCCACGGCCGATGTGGGATTTTCCTGGGATGTCACATTCACCCCCCGTTAGAGTCTCATTGTCCCTGATGAGGTTAGAGTCTCATCGTCCCTGATGAGGTATGCACCCACCATCCCGAACGGCACAGGAGTGGCTCTGATACCATCTGTAACACCCCGCCCCTCTCATCACCAATATTGTCCGCTTTGCCCATCCAGAGCTCACGGATTTGTTTTTGGTTGCCCAAGTGGAGACTTCCCAGGAGGTCACCCATCCTGAAATTTCTCCCACCTGAGCACGCTTAACTGTGGAGTTCTCCTCTCATCCACTAACATTAAGCCCCAAAACGCGTTGGTGATTTAAGAGGCAAGACATTACTTATGAACCAAGGATCTCTCCTGGCCACGGCCGATGTGGTGATTTAAGAGGCAAGACACCTTGGCCCGGAGAGATTACAAAAATTGATTAATATAGACTTGTCACAGAGAGTCTTCATCCTCCTCCTCAATGACAAGAGGAACAGCACGAATGTTCCCTGGCCCGGAGGAAACACCTTGAAGCCGCTTGCTGGAGCGACGAACACTAATAGACTTCCTCACTGAAGGCTTCGCGGCAGTAAATGGAGATGAGGTAATGCTAGTGTACTCCCCTTGGAAACGGACATGCTCAGTCCTAACAACCACATTCTTCCCCTCAGCCGAGGCCCGGACCATGAACTTGACATCAGCAATATCATCCAAAGCAAGGAAATCAAGGGTACTCTTTTCCGCGAAAAAAGAAAAAAGACATCAGATGCAACAAATGAACAAAAGAAGACAAAAAGAAATGAGCCTCAACAACACATACCCTCCCCACCATGATAAATCACAGGTTCAGTCTCCGGATCATCCCAATTAACACTGAGACCCATCATAACCAAAAAATCTTCAGGAAAGGTGCGGAGACGGGTAGGACAAGTTCGAAGCTTTTCCAACAACTCCTGATCAAGGGTGTCAGGATCAGGCCCCTTCTCATTAAGAGGAGTATCAGGAGACCTCCTCGGAGCAGTGAAGGGTAGGAAACCAAATGTAACATCACACAATTTTATATATATATATATATATATATAGAACTTCCTCGTTTATTCATCCAATTCATGTTTACATTATCTTTCCCATCCATTTTATTAATTTTTTTGTTTTAAATAATGACTTATAATCAATATTAAATTGGATTGTATTAAAAATTCTGATTTAAAAACGTTAAAAAAATGTTTGCCTGTGCCAGGATTCGAACCCGAGTCCCTGGCGGGCTAAACCTTAACCACACCACACAAACCACTACACCATTTGGTGTTTTGTGATGTTAATTAAAACCAATTAAACTTAAACCCTTTCAAGGTCCCTTAGTCAAACCTGAAAAGTCAAACGTAGTCTCCTAGTCAAGTCAAGTCAAAGTGTTAGTAAATATGGTCTCCTAGTCAAGTCAAAGTGTTAGTAAATAGGGTCTTCTAGTCAAGTCAAAGTTGTTCCTAAATTCTAGCCTAGTCAAAGTAGTCCCTAATTACAACTCCAAATTTTACACTATAAATACACTAGCCTACCATTCAACTCTTTATACCATTCAAAAAAAAAAAACATTATTATCCCATCTCCCATATACTAAAGTTTTCATCCGTCATTATCTCCTCTAGCTAGTTTTGAGTTTTCCAAGGCATTATTACTAAGTGTTTGCACGCTCAATAAAACGCACGAACTCATTATGCACCTAAGGTGAGTTTACATAGCCCCTTTTTCTGTTTTACATTTTGGGGTGAAACATGTTTAAACATTTTATACACTATCATTTACTCATTCTTACATTGTAGAAACTTATGATTCAATTACACTATCATTTACTCATTCTATCATTTGACTGTAACAAAAAGACACAGTACAATCATTAACATTAATCAAGCCGCCTGTTTAGATTATAGCGCTATAGGTCTGACAAACCCACCCCCCCCCCCCCCCCGCATAAATTCAGGGATAATCGATAACAGTTACACTTTTACTAACTTGCGAGTTAGGTCTCAGTCGACACAAGGTTTGATTGTACAAAAGACGCATTGTTACATGTCGGACTCATACTATTATATTATACAACTATGATTGTTGTACAAACTACTATTATCTATCATATTCAAAAACCTATGTATTCTCACCAACTATTTATAGTTGACCACCCATCTTTCCAACTTAACATGTTTCAGGTTTATATGCTATTGGAAGTTGTACAAGTCTTGGAACACATAGGAGCTTTGGACCTAGTTTATATTAATCAATTTTTGTAATCTCTTCTTGTAAGATGAAATGTAAATTGTTAAATATTATTCAACTTTCATTTAGTACCATGAGTTATTGAACAATCATCACTACGTGACATCCCGATGTTTCCGCCATCGGTTGGGGTGTTACATATTGGTATCAGAGCCATGGTTATAGGGAATTAGGTTATTAGAAAAATAATCTAGTCTATAACCATAGGATTATAATCAGTCATTGCTCCATTTACTTGCAACCCTACTTGTTTCTATTCTCTATATCCCTCCTACTTCTTATCCCTACCTTAGTCCCTACAAGAAGATTGTTCTCCATCACAAGATCTATTCTTAGACTAATAGGACAAACCCTCAGGTTTAGCCTGAACAACCTTGAAGATCTCGTCGAAGTTCTAAATTTTAATTACGAACACGTGCAATCTGGAAGGGTGAACGCCTGTATTCTGAGTTTTCTGTCTAGGACTGGCATTGCGCATAAATCTCAATCAGACGAGGGACCCGGATGCCTACCTGGGAATTCTCAGGATGAGTGTTCACTTATAGGCTAAAGCATGTCTTCACTATGTTATTAGAATCTAGAAGTTTTGATAAGTCAACGTTTTCGTTTATTCGTTTTAATTAATGAATAAATGATTAAACTCACTTTCCTTAAACTAAGCTCTAAAATCTCAAAATTTTACAGCTTAAATCAATCTCATTTCATAACCATCTATGGATTTCACAATCACACTTCACCTTACCATCTTAGCCACTTTTTAAATATTCAACACCCTACCCAAATCATATTATTTCATTTCTCCACATGTTACTTATTTTTAAAAACTATAACCTCATACCTTAGCACAAACTAAAGATTTCTAAATCTTGTTGTATTTTCATTACCTAGTAACTTTACAAAGTACATATTTTTGTCAAAAGATGTCCTCGAACTTAATTCAATTGTTTATTTATTGACGTAACAAACAATTTTCTATATAATGCTTTAAACTATTAAAAATCACTTAATAGAACCTTGATCTTCAAAACCTAATGTCATGTTTGAAATCTCTAACTAACGGGAATATTTTAATCAAAGCCCACTTAGCTTGTACTATTTAACAACTTTTGCTTTATGTATAAAACCAATTTTGAAAATAAGATTTTTTTTTAATCCATAGGAATAATATCTAGTCTCTAAATTCTCCATCGACACTCACTCATTTTCAACTTGTTCAAATTTTTACAATATTTGGCATATACCACAATCATGTTTTCTTATACACTTGATTATAACCTTTGATCCAAACCCCAAAATTTACACTGCTACATAATCTCCTTACTATAAAATAAACTCTTTGTCAACTATCTTCACATTCATTATCTCTAACAACCTTGATTCTGCTTCAAGATTTTTCATCATCCTCTAAAGAACTAAATTCATATCCTTAACCTTCTCACACATGATCTAGTTACCCATGATAACCAAACTATTGAAACTTGATTGTGTGTTGCATCAAACATAATCCTTAGTTATACATGAGGATTCGACTATCTACCATATTTGAACATTTGAAACTAGAATTCATGGAATATAAACTATTTGCTATAGACACACCTAGAGTCATTAACCTTGTCTAGGGCAACTCTATTACAACTCGTATGCTATACTTGATACCTGATTGCTTACATGTACATATTATCAATTTGCAATTCATGTGTGTAATAATTGGTACACTTAATCAAACAACTGATAGAGGATGAAGTACTTGCTCAACAGTTAGTAGAGTACCAAATAACCTACTCAACGATTGGTAGAGGTCATCATGCCTGCTCAACAGTCGGTAGAAGCCCTACAACCTGCTCAACAATCGGTAGAGGTTCTTACTCACTGACTGGTATAGGTCTTTTTCCTGCTCAACAGTTGGACTTATTTTTGGATACATTGTATACGATTCAATCACAAGGTTATTTTGCATTACTTACATATGTGTTTAGAGTCATAGAAGGACACAAAACCCTAATGTAAGGTAAATTGGTGATTGCAGTCCGGAACGTAATCATGAATTTACAGGTACGTTAAGGTAGTGTGGAATTCAATCAAGGTTTTCGGTAGATAATCAATTATAAACTCTAGTTACCTGGTAGTTCATTTAGTCTTTTTATAGTCAATCAACTCATGCATTTCTTTCCTAACACTTAAGTTTAGTGTTTTGCTAGATTCTTATTCTCCTTGCTATTTCAGAAGAACCTAATCCAACCCTTAAAACTCACACATATCAAACCTTTTATCCAAATTATTCGAAACATATTATTCTATTACCTATAAATTCATGTCGTGCCTTAACCCAAATTTTCCAAACCCCAGTTGACTTAATTTCTACCTAATCATCCTCAACCCTGTGTTTTTAATAAACTTCGAGACGAAGTTCCTAAAAGTAGGGGAGACTGTAACATCACACAATTTTATATATATATATATATATATATATATATATATAGAACTCCCTCGTTTATTCATCCGATTCATGTTTACATTATCATTCCCATCCATTTATTAATTTTTTTGTTTAAATAATGACTTATAATCAATATTAAATTGGATTGTATTAAAAATTCTGATTTAAAAACGTTAAAAAATGTTTGACTGTGCCAGGATTCAAACCCGAGTCCCTGGCGGGCTAAACCTTAACCACACCACACAAACCACTACACCATTTGGTGTTTTGTGATGTTAATTAAAACCAATTAAACTTAAACCCTTTCAAGGTCCCTTAGTCAAACCTGAGAAGTCAAACGTAATCTCCTAGTCAAGTCAAGTCAAAGTGTTAGTAAATATGGTCTCCTAGTCAAGTCAAAGTGTTAGTAAATATGGTCTTCTAGTCAAGTCAAAGTTGTTCCTAAATTCTAGCCTAGTCAAAGTAGTCCCTAATTACAACTCCAAATTTTACACTATAAATACACTAACCTACCATTCAACTCTTTATACCATTCAAAAAAAAAACATTAGTATCCCATCTCCCATATACTAAAGTTTTCATCCGTCATTATCTCATGTAGCTAGTTTCGAGTTTTCCAAGGCATTATTACTAAGTGTTTGCACGCTCAATAAAACGCACGAACTCATTATGCACCTAAGGTGAGTTTACATAGCCCCTTTTTCTGTTTTACATTTTGGAGTGAAACATGTTTAAACATTTTATACACTATCATTTACTCATTCTTACATTGTTGAAACTTATGATTCAATTACACTATCATTTACTCATTCTATCATTTGACTGTAACAAAAAGACACAGTACAATCATTAACATTGATCAAGCCGCCTGTTTAGATTATAGCGCTATAGGTCTAACAAACCCATCCCCCGCATAAATTCAGGGATGATCGATAACAGTTACACTTTTACTAACTTGCGAGTTAGGTCTCAGTTGACACAAGATTTGATTGTACAAAAGGCGCATTGTTACATGTCGGACTCATACTATTATATTATACAACTATGATTGTTGTACAAACTACTATTATCTATCATATTCAAAAACCTATGTATTCTCACCAACTATTTATAGTTGACCCCACCCCCCATCTTTCCAACTTAACATGTTTCAGGTTTATATGTTATTGGAAGTTCTACAAGTCTTGGAACACATAGGAGCTTTGGACCTAGTTTATATTAATCAATTTTTGTAATCTCTTCTTGTAAGATGAAATGTAAATTGTTAAATATTATTCAACTTTCATTTAGTACCATGAGCTATTGAACAATCATCACTTCGTGACATCCTGATGTTTCCGCCATCGGTTGGGGTGTTACACCAGAGTTCAAGAAGAAAATTTTATCTTTCCAAGTGAATACAAGATCAATGACGCTGGAAATTAGGGTTGGTTCACACTGAGTCTTCTCAATGGTAAACCAGTTCCCATTTTTGGCTGACCTAAAAAACCGACGGTACATAGCCAAAGAAGGCTCATAACCAAGACACCGACACACTATTTCAAAATGAATAATACGGGCTACACCGGAAGGACACAACTGATCAAGACCAAGTTGGTGATACTCCAAAACGTTAAGAAAAAACCTAGAAAAAGGGTATCGGAGATTACCCTGATCAAACTGACGGGTGTACACAGCCACTTTGCCGGAAGAAACAGAGGTTACCGGAGTCTTACCCTTTGGAACAGAGGGTTCAAAAGACAACGGAATACCAATTTCCGAGCAAAACTGTTCAGCATCGGACTTGGATAACCGGGTAAATTGAGAAATAAGATCACTTTTAGCCATAACGAAAAAATAAGAGTGAAAGAAAAAGAAGGCACTTACCAGTTTTTATAGAAGAAAATAGAGACGCCGGCGAAAGAGGGGATCGTGGGAGAGAGAGAGAAGTTATACTAAAAAGGGAATGGAATGAAGGATTAAGAAGTTATCCCCTTTTTATAAATTCAAAATCTGAAATTAATAACCTACAACAGTTACCAATGCAGAAATCATCCATCTGCCCTATAGGATGACGTCAGCCTAGGCCGCCCATCAAATCAGCAGCCGAAGTAGCAGCTGATGGGACATAAATCTGCCCCCAAAAGTAATGATGGCCAGCGATAATTAATATAAAACTCATCATGAGAAGTGAAGGGACAGGAGTTAAAATAAAATATTGGCAAGGACATGACACAAATATACAGCTCCCATGAGGGAGCTTGGGGTCTGATAATTCCTCGGTACTCAGATCAGCTTCACTAACGCTGTTACCGAGGCAAGAAACGACTTACAAGTCACAAGCACTTATAACTTCTTTACAAATGCTTATGACTGGGGGGCTGATGACGTGGGTCCTAAAACGACCACGTCTAAACCCTTGTCAAGAAAATAAAGCAAAGTAAAAAGTATTAAGGTTTGTTGGACTTCTTGGAGCTGAACAGCCAACATAAGGCAGCATGGCTGTCATACGGTAGCTATGCAGCAGAAAGTGAACAGTAAAAACATTGGAAATATAAAAAGGTGCTTTGGCTTGTTACTATTGGCATAAAACAAAACATCACACAGCTCCAAGCCTGCCTAGGAAATAGTAAAAGCTGAAAATGCACTAAAAGGGCAAAGTCTCACTGCTGGCAGCATAAAGAGAGTCAACCATGACCAGGTACAGTAAGGATGCTACCATAAGGGAGCTCCTGGGCAGAATTCCATTGCCTATATAAGGAGACCCTTGGGTATGCATTCCACACACACTTCTCACTAATCCTTTTACTCCCATACCCTCTACTTTATCACTCCCAAAGAATACATATTTATTCTCACGCCGGAGTCCAAACGCAGGAGACCCCTTCCTGCGTTAAGGCTAACGGTGTCTGTTACCTTGTGCAGGTCCATTCCAGGAGCTAGAGGATCCCCTAAATCATAACCTTAACCTAATATACCTTTAACATATAAACTTAAACATCTCATAACCTAATCCCGGTCATTTTCCTTGTTGTAGCAACACTAATAGTTAGGGGTGTTCAGAAAAACCGCAAACCAAATAAAAACCGAACCGTAACCGTAACCGTAACCGAAAAGACCAATCCGAACAACGAATTTGGTGTTTGGTTTGATTTTAACCGAAACCGAATTGTTTATTCGGTGTTTGGTTTGGTTTTTGGTTCTACATTTTTTTTTAATTTGGTTTATTTGAACAACCAAATAAACTGGTAAAATAATTAATTATTAAATAAAAATAATAATATTTAATAACCCATATATAATCAGTGTTGTAAAAGGCGAGCTAGGCGTCGCCTAGTCGGTACTAAATATTGGAATAAGGTCCTAGGCTGGATCCTAGTCGTTTTGGCCTTTAGGCGGGGATTAGGCGGCTTTAGGCGGTCCTAGGCTAACCTAGGCGCTGGTGGTGTATGATGATGGAAAAGAAAAAAAAATTAGGGTTAGACTTACCAGGAGAGATGCATGAAGAAGAAAGGAGATGTAGGTAGAATGAAAAACGGCTGTTCATACTTTTAGGGTTTTTTATGTTTAGTTATTTAACATTTAACCCCCTAACTTTCATTATTTTACATTCAGTTCTTCTAACTTATAATGTTTTACATAAAAGCTAAAAATAAGTTTATGTATCTAAACATTTAACCCTTCTATCTCTAACATATTTTCAAAAAACACCTAAATTTGTGTATATATATATATATATATATATATATATATAAAATATGTATAAAAATACCAAAACGCCTAATTCCGCCTAATTTTCGCCTAGTCCCGACTAGTCCCTAGGCTGGACCTCACCGCCTGCCTAGCACCTAGCGCCTTTTACAACACTGTATATAATATATAAGCTCAAGTATATGTTTAGTATTAATATCTCTTTATTTCATATGTAGGTTCATTAGAGTTGGAGAAAGATTTAAGTTTGAAGTTTATTTATAATTTGTGAAATTTAAAAAGACTTATTTACTATTTCTAATTTCTATGATGTTTATGTTTGCGTGGTTTGATTTATATTAATTGCTATCTTTCTTTTCAGATTTCGGAACACATAGGTAGATAAGTTGAGAAAAAAAAACTTCGTTTCAATTTGGTTGAAATTGGTTTGTTTGGTTTTAAACCGAAACCAAACCAAATTCAATTTGGTTGAATTTGGTTTGGTTTTCATATTCCTAATTTGGTTTGGTTTGGTTTTTGGTTTGGGGTACAAAATTTTGAAAACCGAATAAACCGAATCGAATAAACCAAATAAACCATAAATCGAACCGATGAACACCCCTACTAATAGTACCATAACAAAATACTATTTAAGTTATGTAACATTGTAACGTAATAAAACTTGTACCAAAATCATTTTTTTTCGGTAGTCAGTCATCATCCTTGCCATATTAAAATGGATACATGTAATGATAGAAATGATGTGTTAATTTTTAAGGTGCCTAACCCTAACTTCAGGTAATGTAAGTTTACAAAAAGGCATATAACTAACTTTGACTTAAACTTTTAATGTAAGCTTTACGAGTATAAACGGTCACAACTTCCTCTATCCACCAAAACGATCTATACACCTATCGACCAAGCTGACTTCACAATCAGAAACAAACTACAACTCGAACCCATCCAAACCGGCTGTAGCAACCGGCCCAAGTGAGTCACCTTCGATGCTAGCCAAAACCCAAATGTCACAGTTCATCTGCCTCCACCTAGTTGCAAGAACCACAAACCTTATCACCACACCCTCGTCAATCCTTGACAAATCATTGCTTAAAAACAGCGGTTTTCCCTCGTCAACCAAGTGGTAATTTGGCATCTTTTGAGTCGATAGATAAACAAGCTCCATGGGTCCTGATTTCAAGAAAACTCCGCTTCTGGTTACTGTGTGCACGATGCCAAACATGACTTCACCTTTCATGGGCAAAAGGGTGCGGCAGATGAAGGCTACCGAAAAGTCAATGCATTTTGTGGACTCATGACTTTTTCCCTTGCAAATGGTTTTTAGTTTGGTGACTCCTAGAATGTAACCGATTCCATCTAAGGCTTTGTACGTCGTTAACTTTTTTAAAAGTTTAGTGACAACTAAACGTGTTGGGACCACTCCGTTTGTGTCAATGTCTTTTGTTGGAATTACTACTTCGTGGAGACATTCAACTTCCAGCAACATCTGCACAAAAACATTAAGCAAACAAACTCAGGATCACTCTTTTAGTCAAAACTTCCAAAACTAATGTTTGCATATCACTAATCATCATACACTGAAATACGTATTTCGGGTTCAGTGACAATATCATACGAGATTCAGTTTGAAGGATAGGGATAAATGATGCAATTCAAGAACCTTTGGTTTCTAGTACGTTATCTCATACAAAAGTTCCTGATCCCCATTTGATACTTGGCTTGTAACCTTACGATAGACCGTATATACCATGTCTAATTTTAACCTACCAACTACAAAAATTAGTAAAAAATAAGCCAATGACTTAAAACGATGTTAGTAAATATGAGGCGTTCTCGCCCCTAGTAATTGCAATCTCTTATTAGAAGACAATTATGGTAAGTTTGTTGGTTACTGTATACCTTATGTGAACCAAGAACCATCAAAATCAAGTCCACAAACCTACAGCTGATGCCAATTATTTCACAAAATCGTACAAAAAGACGATTCCCAATGTTGTTTTTCTTAGTAGTGTTTGCATTCTAAATGTATATGAAAAAGGTCTTGATATTAGGACAGCCCCATTTCCTATTTCGACCCCCCCCCCCCCCCCCCCCCACACACACACACACAATATTGGCTAATATGGAACATTATTTGGCGGCGCTAAAAGACAAAAACTGCAGGAGTTGACTTGTAGGGACCGCCAACACGTTGGATATTGCCCAATATGTAGCATATACGTGGTGAGGGTGTTTAAATAGATGAAGGGGGTGTCTTAATAGATAGAGACATATGAAAAACAACAGAGCCAATGCTAATTGCTACCCAGAGTTTGTAACAATTAGTGCAAAGATCATACTTCCCCCTTCACACATCAATATAGAAACGACAGACAGTTTGCCTTCTAGTAACTTGTTTTCACTCAAGTTAAGTCTAATATCGATAAACGATCAATGCAACTTAAAGAACTTGAATCAGAATATCAGTAAATTATACCAAATTTAGCTCAATATTGATTTTCTTACAAATCTAATTACCCTAATACAGAATCTAGACAACTTTAATTCCACATCCAAAGGCTATCTCGCTTTGTGAGTAGAATAATAACTTATTCCATCATTATTGAGATCATCACAAACAATTAAATCAATGAACCCCAAAATTATCACATAAAACTGCATGAATCGAACCCTAACCTCTAAAATTATCCTATAAATAATATCTCGTTCTAAATGATCTAAATTCTCAATTAAAAAAACCTACAAAACACAATAATTCAAAATAAAGCAGCAGATAATGCTAAATTTTATAACACATGAAGGATCGTAATCAATAATTTGAATAAAATTGATATAATATTTTTATAGAAAATGAAACCCTAACCTTGAGGAGGAAGGAAATAACCGTTGATGGAAAGATGCAGATGAAGGAGAGGAGTGAGGTTCAAGTTATATGGAAAAGGAAAAGGACGAAACGGTGCATTTTTTAATGCTAATGATACTCCACTACAGACCAATTACATTGCATCGTAACGCAGGGACTGTTTCGGATTCCTTATCTCTAACGGTTATGGTATCTCCGTATGTAACCACCAGATGCAGATAATATTATTATACTAGCTTATACCCCGGGAGCGTCCCGGATTGAGAAATCTAAGTAAAGTGAATAAAATTAGAAGTATCTAAATTATAAAAATGACATATATATAGCAATTACTTGTTGGAGAGCAGCATGGGTTGAAATATCTAATATGACATATTAAAATATGTAATATGACAACATAATTAATGACTTGTCAATATGTAATTAATGAATATTATTATTATTATTATTATTATTATTATTATTATTATTATTTTAAACAAATCTCTGCCATAAGTTATCATATTCTAATAGAAAAAAAGGGTAATTGGGGCGGGTATCACCTAATCCCAGGCCCGACCCAAACCCACAATTTTTTTTAAACTAATTTCAAACCTGACACAATACATGTCGGGTTACAAAAAATAGTCGTTTTTTTCTCCGTTTTTTATATAGCACTATGGTACCCGTTGGAAAGATAATAAAACGCTCGTTAATTCGGTGAAATTTTTTTCTTTAAAAAATCTCATATATAAAAGATATTAACGTTTAAAAGTTATGGGAGAAAACATTAGAGATAAAAATCTAATTTTGTTTTTAAATTTTAAATTATTATTTTTCTAAAATAAAGCCCTTGCCACATAGGATGACACATGGCACACTCAATGAAGAGAATACCCTCTTTGAGTGCCATGTCATTAAAATGGCTTTGGTTTATTATATGTATAGATTATATTCATAAAGACGGTTGATATCAGTACACTGTTCTTATTTTAAATCTGTTGGCCCGGATGGTCAAACAACTGAATCAAAACTTGATATATTGGGTTATAATCGCGTGACTTTGTCTATTCAACCAAACAAACTTATTAACTTACAAAGGAAATAAAAGAAGTCAACTGGAAATAAAAAATTATGTCTATTTAGACTTCGACCCAATTATACTAGGACCCAAATAACTTGCGAAAGAGTTGAACTTTCAAACTAATCTAATCAACATTAATAGATTACTCAAACAATTTAAATTAATCTTTCGGTTTGGCTCTTTAACGTTCAACTCATACAAGTTTAGGATTAACTTTCAACACTAACTGGACACCAGCTTTTACATAGTTATATGGGTCGTATAACAAGGAGATTTTGTGTCATACGGGTTGTATGAGAGGGTTAAGTTGGGCATACGATCCGTATGAGAAGGTGTTTGTCACATCATATGGTTGTATGAAAGTAGAACCTAACAAATGATTGAATAATGTATAATGTGATAATGGCATGACTCAAACGAGCCAAATCACCATTTTATGTCTTTCCATACACGTCATTGGTGCTATGATGTCCTTTGTTGGGGTGGTATAGGATACAAGACGCTTTAACCATATAAATATTAAGATTCATAAAGAAATTGGGAAATAATGGGAAAAAGTCGTCCAATCTCTTAGTCCAGTGTTACAAGCCCGCTAAGGCCTAAGACTGACGAGTTGAGTGAAATCCTATCAGTCTTGGAAGCAGGATCTGATCCTCCAAACAAGGACTATTCTTCCTGCTTTCCACGCTATCTATTAGTATTTTTCTTGTAATGTAATTAGAAGTATGAATCAACCTCATGAATAAGCTCACCTTATAAGAGACGTGGGAGAAGATGAGAGGTAGTTAATAGGCAGTTGAACACTCAACAGTGACTTTAAACCATATAAATATGAGTTCAAAATACGTATTGTCATTTATTTATAACGAACGATACACACTAAATATTTTTAAGACAAACTATTTACTTGTTGTAGATGTCGCATATAATGATTGGAGTCGATACTTTAATCTTTTGGTGACAAGTAAACTCTTCATATTGTGTGTGTGCGCGCCTTTTTTTTTTTTTTACGAAATAGCTACCCTCTCGGTATCAGGTTGTGACATAAAAGCGTAGTGGACTGGACGCTGGTATGGAATTACTAATAGGTTTAGAAGTGTTTGTAGTTGACATACTTATAGTCTTAAAAATGATAATATAATACAGAGGGTAAATTAGTAAGCACTTAAGCAGTTCTAGTAAAGGTTAAATTGCAAGTTATTTACTTTCTTCTAAGAAATTAATAAATGGCCTCTATATTCTTGGGTTAGTAATACCTTCAGTCTTATTCAATACATGTATACCTTACAAAACATAGCTTGCTACTTATAAAAATTATAAAAACATTTATACCTCAAACTTGCCAATGTTCTTTCATGCTGTATGATCCCATATCAGCTTGGAAATGTTCTGTCACCATTCACATTATTCTAGTCTTTTTCCCTGGGGAGATAACCCTTAGTTTATTCATGTTCTAATGCACTAAGGAAACCACCCAGTATTCCAAAACGGTTACTAAAACAAAAAAACTTGAATACTAAAACAAAAAAAACTTGAATACTAAAACAAAGTGATAACATGCAATTTAAAATAAAACTCCTTAAAAACATATTTGTGAAATGAAAACAAACTAATAGTTTCAGTGAACAAAAATAACCAGTCGTTCCATACCAAACATGGTTAACACAGACAAAATCAACTGAGAAGCAATCTCTCACTTCAATGGAATAAACCGAGAAGAGTGGGTAGCACCAATACCAGGTCTACCGTGCTTGACCGGCTTGTACGAAATCGAAAACTCAGCAAGGTAGTGACCGATCATTTCAGGCTTAATTTCAATCTGGTTAAATGTCTTACCATTGTAGACACCCACAACACTCCCGATCATTTCAGGGACAATGATCATGTTCCTCAAGTGAGTCTTCACAAGCTCTGGCTTCTCCCCGGCTGGTGCCTCACGTTTCTGTTCATGTTCAAATAACGTTATCATTTCAGTAGTTGTAATGTGTAAACAAGAAACAAGTTCTCAATCAAACATGAAAGATGATACATTAACAAGAAAATAACAAACCTACATAAACAAGAAAAATATTAAAATTCAATGATAAGTTTTACATTAAGATTTTGGCAACACTAAGATGAATGTTATCCAAGGCTGTAACTTGTAAAAGGAGCTAGGCAGACGGTGGGATCTAGCCTCGGTATTAGGCGGAATTAGGCGGATTTAATCGTTTTGGAATTGTTATACGTATTTTTACATATATACACAAATTTATATGAAAATATTACTTAGAAATTCACATAATACTTCAAATTTCGAACAATTCACATAATAATGTAATATTCACATTTTTTTTGAAAGGTTAATTTCTTTTTAAATCCTGTAGTCTGAGGGACTTGAACCTAAGACCTTCCACAACCAAGGTGTTTTAAAGGCTTTGCCTTTGCCAATGGACCACCACTCCATTGGTATGTAATATTCACATAATAATTAAAAATTCACGTGTGTTTTTTTTTTTATTCAGGAGGCTTATTTAATGGAACTAGGGCTTGTATATGATTTTTTTTTTTAAATTTAAACATCGCCTAGGTCCCCCTAATCTCTATCCCGCCTAATCCCTCGCCTAGCTCAAATTTACACTATTTTGGTCCGCCTAAAGCCTAGGCAACCGCCAAGCCCGACTTTTACAACACTGATGTTACCAACACGGATATTTCTAGTCATCCAGAACAATACTAACAACATGTTTATGTGATGTTTTTCAATCAACTAAGACAAACATTACATAAACAAAACAAAAAAGCCAAATCAGATTATAAATAAACATTGCTAAGAATCTCACACCTTTCATTACAAGAATTTATGCCTCAATAAGCAGAACTAACTCAATTCACTAACTTAAATTAGTCAATACAATAAACCTAGTCATGAAGAAATGCATAACCATAGTTTCAAGTAAATGTATAAAATCTAAAACAAATGCTGGATTATATTTAGGCAAAACATTATAATTTCAATGAAAAAATGGTAAAAAAAAAACAGAGAGAGAGAGAGAGACATACAGCTTTGCGGAGCTTCTTGATCAAAGCCATAGGCTTCCTCTTCAAACCTCTCTGAAACCTATCAAACAACAAATTCAATTAATAATATTAATAAAAATAAAAAAAACAATAGAAATTCAAAATAATTGAACAAAAATAAAGAGAAACCTTCTGCGAGCACGAGCAGTGAAGAGCTTAACAAGCTCATCAGTGGACATATCAAGCAGAGCATCGAGATCAACGCCTCTGAATGAGAACTTCTTAAACGTCCTCTTCTTCGGTGCTCCGGCTGCCGCAACGTCAACTTCAACATCCGCCTGTAACAACATATGAATAATATTATTATCAGATTAAATAAGAGTTGCTGGAAAGAAATGGATAGGATTATAACAGGTTACCATGGTTGAGTGGTTGAAGGAACTGCTGCTGCTGGTGATCTGAAACAAAAAAAGAGGGCTAGGGTTTCGTTGTTTCGTTATCGTTTGTATATAAAGAGGGCCTAGGGTTTGGCCAACTATAGTTGGGCCTCCATTTCTTTTTTAGTAATTGGGCTTACAGAATGGTGCCTAGAAGTGGTTAGTAGTTAGGGCCTGTTTGCTAAGCCTTTTAATGAGGCTCTGAACCATTCAGCGTGTTTGTTTTAGTTTCTGAACGGAATTGTTAAGGCTGAACCATTAAGATTTGGGATTTTGCTGAACCATTAAGCACTGAACTAAGCTGAACCTTAATGAGACTCTCATACTAATGTGGGACAAGAAAATTAACCATTAAGAGGTACAGCTTAATGATTAAGCACTTAATCAATTAAACAACCCCTTAGTTACTACACTATCATTTTGCATACGAAATAACTCCAGCAAAAAAAAAAAAAAAAAAAAGTTATGTTTATACTCAAAAAGATAATAGAAAAACGATTTTGTATCGAAAAAAAAAGAGTGTATTTTTTATAAACCTTGCTTGACCCGGTATGACTTTATGATGGATTAGTTATAACTATGTTTGATCAAGTATGGCTACGTTTGACTAGTTATGAGTGTCAATGATGTTATAGCCTAGTGGTTGCAAAGGAGGTGGAAAGGTTTACCCACTTTGAGGAGTTTCTGCCTGGGAGGTTACAGGTTCGAATCTCACTCAGAGTAGGGTTATTCTAAAATGATGGGCTGGACCTTAGGGGGGCCTGGGGACCGGACCTGAAGAGTGCGGGACTTAGTTATGGATGTGTACCATTAACCGTTCAAAAACAAAAAAAGTTATGAGCATGTTTGATTTTTGATACATAAAAGAAGGAAAAATATAGGCAAAGTTTGATTGATACACTGACAACTGGGATTTTTTTAGAAAGCTACATAGTACACGTACGCAATTTCAAAGATGTTTTTTTTTTAACTAGAAATCCAAGAGCTAATTACCGAGACTTTGAAAAAATCCAAACACGTACTTCGTAAAAGTGTAATACGAATATATTTAAACATTTTATATGGTCATGTTTGACATTAGGGATGAGCTCGGGATGGTATCGGTACCGAACCGATACCGATCCTGACAATACCGATACCGAAAAGTCCAAAAAACCAATACCGATGCCGAACACATACGGTACGGTATCGGTTCGGTACCGGTATGGTATCGGTATTTTACCTTAAAATACCGATACCGTACCGATTTCGTACCGATACCGATAATACCGAAACCGAAAATCTATAAATATGGGTACCGATACCGATCCCGAAACCCCTCGGTTATGTATCGGTTCGGTATGGTATCGGGATCGGGACAGAACGGGATCGGTATTCGGCCTTGTATGCTCATCCCAATTTGACATACATTAGGCAAGTATGACTATCTTTAGCTAATTTATAACCAAGTAAAACCATGTTTGACAAAATGTCTATGTTTGATAAACTATAGTTACAACTATGAATAAAGGCCATGAACCAAAGCTAGCAAAATGTGTCATGTTATTAGGGTTGTGCAAAGGGTCCGGAACTGATCCGACCCGGACCTCTCAGAACCGTATACCCTTTTATTGTTGAACTTAGGAGCCACGAACCGAACCTTAAAAGGCTATGTGGTTTCAGTTCCTAAAGGTTCTGATGGGTCGGGTAAATGGCCTGACCCTCTAGAACCTTTTAATGTAATAGCCACTTTTAGAGGATTACATATTCATATTCTTTTAGCATGCTCGTAAAAGAATTCATCCATATAGTTCTAATAATAGTCTGTGAGTTTCTTTTTTAAGTCATTTTTCGTTTCTCGACTTGTGTTTTCGTAACAATTTTGTCATTCTCGTCACTCGAAACAATATGTGAATCTGTTATGTATACATTATAAATACACACACACATACACACACCAGAGCGGCAGACATAAATATTTACTTCAAATTTGGATATAATGTATATTATATAATATATCACATCTATGCATATACATCAAACCGAAAAAAATTTCAAGAAAAATACATTGTTATTCTTATAAATAATATTTTTAATATTGTATTAACATTACATGAAATCGATTACAATAACACGTAAAAACGAATAGTGAAAAGACTAAAAAAGATTTTTTTTGTTATTTTTTTAATTAAAATACAAACGGTTCTTGTGGTTCTTATATTAGAATCGTGGGTTTGGAACCGACCCGACCCGGAACCGATAATTTATATAAATCTAGAACCGGAAACCGACCCATATATTTAAAAAGGTTTGGGTCCAAGGCTCTCACGGGTCGGGTCCAAGATTCCTGTGGGTCCGAACCACAAAATGTTCACCCCTACATGTTATGTTAATTGAGTAATGTTTGGAAATCACAGGACACAAACATCAATCGCAATTGATTAGTCACTAATGCTATCAAAATGTTCGTTCGCAAATATGCACTGGCGATTTTACATATGCAATCTTACCTGGATGCAGACATTGATTGATTTTTGCAATATGCAAATTTGTTAATTGTTCTCGAGTATGCAATCTTGGATCTCATATACTCAAGGTTACTAAAACCTTTGGATCCCATATACTCAAGGTTACTGAAAACATAAATATTTGAAGAATTGGCAACACCTTCACCAAATCAATCTAAGGTGCTCTTTGTTTTCTGCTCAGAAACACTTCTGACCTCTTTAGTTTGCGCCATGCAGACGCGCGCAGACGTTTGGGGTCTGCAGATTGTTTGTTTTTTGGAAGACCTTTCACTCAAAAAGATCTTCCTGGCCTCTTCTTGGTGCAGACTTGTGCCAAAGTCTTCTAAGGTGTTCTCCACTTCTCTTCTCCTCACCTACCACCACCACCACCACCACCAACCACGGTCCACCGTCCACCACCACTACCACGGTCCACCACCACCACGGTCCACCACCACCACCCACCATCACCACCACCGTCCACCACCATCCACCACCACCACCCATCGTCCACCACCCACCGTCCACCACCACCACGGTCCACCACCACCACCCACCATCACCACCACCGTCCACCACCATCGTCCACCACCACCACCCACCATCACCACCACCGTCCACCACCACCGTCCACCACCATGGTCCACCACCACTGTCCACCACCACCACGGTCCACCACCACCACCACAACCGTCCACTACCACGGTCCACCACCACCACCAACAACCATGGTCCACCACCACCTACCACCGGCCACCACCACTACCACCAACCACGGTCCACCACCACCTACCACCGTCCACCACCACCCACTACCACTACTGTAACATCGCAAATTTTTTTCCAAACTTTTAGACATAAAAGCCCTTATCTTATATTTTTTTTTTCAAAAGTACCTAAGCCTTTATTTTTCCAAACTCATAACTTATATATATATATATATGTGTGTGTGTGTGTGTGTGTACATAATAATAATAATAATAATAATAATAATAATAATAATAATAATAATAATAACCATATCATACTTATTCCTTTTGGACCAAAACAAACCATACAAACCCACCCTTGTTATCCCAACCTTCGGAGCCCAGTAAAAAGCCCAACCCCAAAACCGGCCCAGCCCACCAGTCCCCTTTCCCTCCCTTTTTCTGTTTTTAAAAAAAATTTGCTCCAGCCGGGACTCGAACCCGAGCAGCAAGCCGGCCCTCACGTAACACACACACACACAACACCACTGAGCCACTTAGGCATTTGGTGATGAATCTGAGTTGCTAAAAGATTTAAACCTGTTTTGTTTTCTTTTTTTTTTTTCTCCCTTCTTCTTCGCTGATCTGACCTGCGAACAAAACAAAAAGAATTTTTTTTTCTTTTTTTTTTCCTTTCTTAATTCAATAATTGAACCATATTATGGAAACAATAATCAACCCTCAATTAGTGTCTATCATTCACGCGTTTTAAGCCACGAAAACAGCTCGTGATGAACTATTATTAGCTCGACATTGACCAAGGATGGCCAATCAATTCAACCTTCCATTCCTATGATTTACCTATAAATTGAACCTACCCTTGTGCTCTAAAGATACCGAAAATCAAAACCCCACACCCAATTTCTGTTTACATCTTGTATTCAATCGTGATTCGTTCGAGTTTGACTTTTGGCTTGACCGCACAAGAATCACGTATTCGTGTTTGTAAGTGCCCTTTTTCTTGTGGGTTTTGTTCTTCGGCATACACGCAACAATAACCCTGTTGGATCAGTATGCTCTTTGTTTAAGTAAGAACTTGCTATCTTTGACACTTAAGTGTTTAGCAAGCCCTTGTATATCAGATTGTAAGCACAGCGGAATGTATAAGTTAAAGCAACACTTTTTATACTTAGAGAGGAGTTATTACTCCCTCTTGATGATTGAAACTAATAATGACAAGTATTTATTATGAATCTAAGCAGTAAATGAGAATTAGATACTTAGGCAGATTCATAATAAATACAGAAATGGAATAGAACAGTGAAAGTGTTTGAAGGATTTTTCTATTAAAATCAATGTCTAAAATAGAAGGTTGAAGCCTCCTATTTATAGACGTTTACATACATGTAACTTGCCCATAAAGCAAGTATACAAATATCAGAAACAAGTTGCACAAGTTGCAACATTGAAACAAACAATTACAGCTAAAAGTAATAATAAACAATAAACTACTGATACAAAAGGCGGTGGAAAATATCTGATGCTAAGTGCTGATGAATGACAAACTACTGATGAGTAGTTTGTCTTCAGTACTTCTGAAGTGAACTTGTCTGGTTTGGACTTCAGAACTTCTGATGAAGTTTCTTCTTCAGCACTTCTTATATCTTCTCTTCAGCAGTTTCTTGTCTTCTCTTCAGTACTTCTATACTTAGCCAAAATTGACAGAAGTGAATTAGACTAAGGTTTCCGAAAGTGGTTTCACCAATCCTCTTTGTCCTAACAATCTCCCCCTGGATTGATGAACCCAAAACCTTACTAATTCCTTACGATCTTCTTCTGTCTTGAACAATCTTCCATATTTCTTTGTACATGGTGTTCTTGAGCTGGTTTAACTGTCCATCAGATAGAGATCCTTTATGTGGTTCCAAATGTTGAATTGTGAGCAGGTCTTGTGTTGACAGTTTCTTTAGATCACTGATCTTCTTGTAAGCCCTGCTTGAAAGGTCTCTTCTTGTCAATAATACTGAGTTGTTAGCAGTAAGTGACCATCTGATGATAGGCACCTTTGACTTGTCAAAGTCAGAGGTATAGGGAACCAGACTTGTCCCTTGGGTTGATGATCCTGAGTGTTGGATGCTTTCTACTTCAGTAAGCCTCAGGTGGGAGTCTCTTCCTTCTTGTTGTTGTTGTTGCATATCAGGCATCTGAATAGTTGGGAGATGGTGTTCAGTCACTACCTTGGTATGCATCTTTTCTTTGATAGTCTTTTGGATTTGGTAGGCAAAAGTGGAAGGATCCCTGAATTGTGTTAACAGAGGTTTCTCCTCAATGTCAAAATCTGAGTGAACTACTAAACTTCCTTCAAGTAGTACCATTTTGAAATCAGTTTTGACATTGTCCTCTGATTTCTTCCTTTGAGTAGCAGGCCTTCTTGTTGAAGCACCAGAAGTTCTAACTACTGATCTTGAAGGATCAGCAGTTTGAAACTTCTCTAGATTTGCAGCCTTGGCAGCCTTGTATTTTCGATAAGTATCCATCAGTCTTTCTTCTTTCCATCTGGATACTGAGGCTTTTGAACCATAGCCATCTGCTACTAATTCATTTATCATTTGGGCTCTCTTGGCCTTTCCTTCTTTACTTGTGGCCAGTTTGTCTGCAATTAGTTGTGCCCTTCTTGTCAGCTCTTGCATAGAGAGTCCCTTGAGTGTGTAGGATTTAGTCTTGCTGTTCTTTGTGATGTAAGACACCAGTTGGTGTCTTTTGTCTTCTTCAGCAACATGATCAATTTCAGCCTGTCTTTCCAGTTCAGCTTGATAAGCCTGGAGCTTCTCTTCAAATTCTAAGTCATCCCTTTGTTCCAGACTTTTCCAAATCTGGTCTTCCTTGGCTTTTTGTTGAACTGCCTTTAACCTCTGCTCAAGAAGTTCAGTTGATTGAGAGATTGGAGCAGGGGTTAGGACAGTCATGGTAGTGGTTGTTGTAGGCCTTGGAGGAGCAGAAGTTGGTTTGATTTGTTCAGTGGATCTGGAAGGTTTAGTTTGTTGAGGTTTGGAAGTGTTAACCTCTGCTGGGTTGACAACTGCTGATGGTTTGTCAACTACTGAAAGATTGTCTTCAGTATCTTCTGAGTCATCGGTACTTTGACCATCAGAGGTTTCTTTATTATGCCTTAGGGATTCTTCAGAGGTTTGGGTCTCATCTTCTTTTTCTGTGGCTTCAATATCTTCCACTGAGACACCAAACTGTTTGGCCATTGCTTCTTTTCTGGCCTGGTTTTTCTGATCTCTCTCTAGGATAGCAAGTCTTGCCTTTCTTCTGGCTTCAACTGTATCCATTGGTTCCTTCATCTTCTCCCTCTTTTTGGATTCATCAATAAGCTTCAGAGGTTTGATCTGATCTGTCAGATTGGCAATTTGTTTGCTGTTAAGTCAATCCTGGTCTGCAGATCATTCATTTTGGTCTGAATCACCCCAAATTGGTTCTTGATGGACAGCTCCAAGTTAGCTGTATAGGTTTGGAGGTGATTCTTGATGAGGGCATTCATCATATGATAAAGGTCACCATCTGGGCTGCATAGTTGGTTCATGTCTATGCTTGAAGGCCCAGGGAATTGGGTAGGCATTTGATGTGAAGGGTGTGTTTTTAGGAGATCCTCATGTTGTACAGAGGATGTCACTCTAGGGGTTTTAGGGATTGAGTGGACTTTAACCTGTTCAGGGGTGACTAGCTTCTTGAGCTTGGATACCCCTGAAACAGGACCTTCATAAAGTGCCGTCAATTCAGTAGTTTTGGTTTTTGAAACATCATCCAAATTAATGGAATCATCTGAATCCCTGATGTTGTCCTCCTTGAGGACTGTCTCAGTTAAATCATGAGCTGAGCCCAACTCAGTTCTCTCATGAACCTCTTGTTCTTGGTTTTGAGGATTTCCTACTTCAGGCATTAAGCCTTCATCAGTAGTTGCCACATCTGAGGTCTTAGCTGTTTTACTTCTATCCTCAGATCCACCACTGGGTTATTAGAATCTAGAATCTTTGATAAGTCAACGTTTTCATTTATTCGTTTTAATAAATGGATAAATGATTACATTCCTTATATTACCTCATTCATGTCTCATTGAACCTTCATTGTGTCTCCTACAGATCATGCCTCCACGTCGCAGTACTCGCAATAACAGTGGTGGAAATCAAAAGGAAGGTAGCAACAACCACAACCATAACCACAATAACAATAACAACAACAACAACAATGGCATTGATGCCCAACTGGCTGCAATCATTTCCCAACAAATGGCACAACAGATCGCGACTCTGGTTCCTAACTTACTAGCTCAAGTCATCCAGATGAACGGAAACGGTAATGGAAACGGAAACGGCAACGGAAACGGCAATGGAAACGGCTATGGAAACCACAATGGGAACGGGAATGGGAACGGGAATGGAAACGGGAATGGTCTCCCAGCCTGCACCCTCAAACACTTTAATACCTGTAATCCCCCTAGGTTCAGTGGAGATGAAGGAGCTACGGGTCTTCTGCAATGGTTCAAGGGTATTGAGAATACCTTCATTAACAGTGAGTGTCCCGATAACTTTAAGGTCCGTTATGCTATGAGTGTTCTTTACAAACGAGCACTCACTTGGTGGAATGAGGAAAAACGCACCCGAGGAGCTGAAGTTGCACTTACTATTGTAACATTTCGCCTTAAGTAATTGTACGTTACGGATTAAAACGACAAGTTTTATTATTATTATTCTTGGTGATATTTAGAACCTTAATACAATGATAACTATTCATACTTATATATATATATATAATAATAATAATAATAATAATAATAATAATAATAATAATAATAATAATAATAGTCATAATAATAATAAAACACACACCCTTAAAACAAACCCAATATCCTTTCCTTCTTTCCTAAGCCCAAACCCAACCACCCTTCTCCTTTCCTTTATAATCTTCGGAGTTGGGCCCTGCTGAGCCCAAGGGGGGGCCGGCCCAACCAACAGCCCATATCCCAACTTCTTTCTCCTCCTTGCACCAGTAAAAAAAAATAAACTTCTGCTCCCTGGACTCGAACCGGGGTTAGAGCTGCAACCCCCACACGCCAACACCATTTGGTCTACACCTCACATTTGATTTAATACTAACTCTAATTATATATAAACCCAGCCTCCGTCTCTTCTTTCCCCTTCCCTGATCGACGAGCAATAGCAAAACAGGTAAGACTTTCATTTTGACCAATCTAATAGGCTCAATTAACGCGTAATTAACCATGGGTTGACTTGGAGTCGTGATTATCGGCCTGTTATGTGTTATTACACGTCCAATTATAAACCAATTCATACCTAATTAATTAATTATACGCGTGACCATTCAAAACGAGTCAAACTATCCAATTATACAACCTGGACATCACTACTATAAATTGAACCTCTGTGAACCTTCTCAACTTGCCACTCATTCTTTCTCAATCCCCAATTCCTCTCATTGATCTCTGTTCTTGATATTACGATCGCAGTTGACTTTCGAGCCATGACCGAGCAATCTGTTCGTAAACGTGTTTGTAAGTTTGATTTTGTTTATGGGTTTCTTTAATCGGCATCTACACAGTATTTACCCTATGATTAATTAGATTAACGTTGGATAAATCACTCGATTGGGAAATCTAGGGCTCGAAGCTTAGATTTGGGGAAGAACATTCACACAGAACTGGTTATTTATATTAAACAGATACAACTCAACACAACCACTGATCCTCATCAAGTGGTTGTGTTGTTGCTTTGTTACCGAGCAGGCGCGGGTTCGATTCCCTGCAGCCTCAACCATTTTTTGTTGTTTATTTTGTTTTCTTTAACAAACAAACTTACACATATATATTTTCTTATATTTTTTTAAAAATTCATTTTAAAATACCAAAACTCCTTTAAAAATTCTACAAAAATTATTTTGCATTAATCTGGTGAAAAAGTTTAACACACAATTTTTAGTTTTCAAAAATTTATTTAATATATATAATAATTAAATCAAGTTTATTCTATTTTATTTATAAAAATCTATAAAAGTATCAAAACGATCTTATTAATTTCCACAAAAATTATCCTGAGTTTATACAATGATAAACTTTTCTGAAATGATTTTTAATTCTGAAAAATCATTTATTTAATATTTTTAATCAATTTTTGTTAGTTTTAATCATAATTAAATCATAATAAATCCAATTTTTAATATTTTTGCACCAAAATTTTATACAAATTATTTCTGATTATTTAGAACAGAAATATAATTTTTAAACTAAAAATTCTTTAATTTTTGTATTTTTAAATATTAAAGTTAAAGTTTGACAATTTGTAATAAATAGATTTAATAATCTATTTTAAAGAAAATAATTTTGTAAAAATTATTCTTATACTTTAAACACATTATTGTGACCATCTTAAATTTAAAATTTCATAAAAAGAATTTTTGTTTATTTATTTACAAAAATTCTCTCAATTACCAAACATTTTTAATATTAATCAAACGAGCATTTATCTCCAAATTCGAAGCCCTAGAAACTTATACATTTGTAGACTTGATAGACTTAGACATATTTATTACCTTATTATAGGGTGATACTTGATACATTTGGGCAACACCATTATTCAATCTTTTCAACAGATATAACATTTTGCTAAGGTGAGTTCTACATAGCCAATTTTCTATTTATCACCATTTTTGGGGTGAAACATGTTACAACATTATTTATGCAATTCAGTCATCAATGTGTTATGTGTATTTCTATGTTGCATTATGTCTTGAACATGACTAGGGTAAGCACAATTCTAGCATAAACATTCATCAGCCAAACGGTATACATTGATAGATTTATTGGACTGACAATCCCACCCGGATACGTGCCTCCTACAAAGGTTACGTGGGTGTTTGTTACTGCAATATAAACGAGTGAACCATGAGCGTATGGGATGTACCACAATACAACAGTCACAATGGTTGATTATGCACTCGATTTACTTCTAGTATGTTTTCACATATGGACTAGATTGCCATGACACATGAATTGCACAACAATTTTATTCGATTATCAAAACCTATGTAATTCTCAACAACTTTTGTTGACCCAAAATATTTTCAACTTAACATGTTTCAGGTTTTACTTGCTTGAAGATTGCTTGAAGATATGTGCATAGTTTTATTCAATTTGATGTACGAATTTCTTGTAGAACAATTTTATGTAATTTATTTAAATCATTTAATGAAATTTATTATTCACCATGAGCTACTGAACAATCATCACTACGTGACATCCCGATGTTTCCGCCATCAGTTGGGGTGTTACAACTATGACCTGGGATCAAGTCAAGGAGATAATGAAAGATGAATTTTGCCCACGTAACGAGGTCAAGAGATTATAAGACGAATTCCACACCCTTGCTCAGGATAGTGGGGAAAACCTTGCTTATAATACCCGCTTCCATGAGCTCAGTCTATTGTTGCCCCATAAGGTCACTCCGCTACCTGTGGCCATTGAGAAATATATCAGTGGTTTACCCATGCAGATTCAGGACACGGTATGGGGAAGGAACCCTGCTACTCTCGAAGAGGCCAAACGTCTAGCAGCCACCTTAACCGACAATCACGTAAAGAACGGTACTTTAGTTCGGAAAAGCGAGAAAGCAAGCATTGTAGCCGCGGTAACTACTGAGAACCAGAAGCGTAAGGCCAGGGATCCTGATGTCAATCTCACTACACAAGCTTCTAACAAGAAACCCTATATAGGAAACTATCCATTGTGTAACACATGCAACCGACATCATCCCACTGCTTCAGCGTGTCGCTTGTGCACCAATTGTGGTAAGTATGGCCATCTAATCAATACATGTCGCGAGACCCCAAACCCTAATGCCAATCAACCCACCAACCCTGCTCAGGCTACTAATCCTAATCGATACAACTATGGTCAATGCTATGAATGTGGAGACCCAAATCACTTCCGTAACCGATGCCCTAAATTAAACAGAGATCAAGACCCTCCAACTACTTAACAACATGTCCCACCATTCGAACGTTGTTTGCTTTTATTCTATGTATTGACGCTATTTGATTCAAGTAATAAATTCTAGTATTGAAATTTTTATCTGAGAGTTGTTTACATGGTATAATCATAACACTTGAATACATATTTGTTTGTATGTGAACTAATTATCTAAATCTATACAACTACAACTCATATACTGTGCTTGTTAAACTTGCTTGTATAAACATGCTATCAATTTGCAATCTATGTGTATAATAATTGCTGCACTTAATAGAGGTCATCATGCCTTTTCAACAGTCGGGAGAGGCCCTACAACCTGCTCCACGACTGGTGGAGGCTATCGAACCTACTTAACGATTGGTAGAGGTCATTATGACTTTTCAACAATCGGGAGAGGCCCTACAACCTGCTCCACGACTGGTGGAGGCTATCGAACCTGCTCAACAATCGGTAGAGTCATAGAAGGACACAAAACCCTAATGTAAGGTAAATTGGTGATTGCGGTCCGGAACGTAATCATGAATTTACAGGTACGTTAAGGTAGTGTGAAATTCTATCAAGGTTTCGGGAGATAACCAAATGTAAACTCTAGTTATATGGTAGATCATTTAGTCAATCAACTCACACATAAACACGCCTCTTATCCGAACTATTCAAGACAGTTTATTCTATTCATGTCATGCTATAACCCAATTTTTTTTTTTCCAAATCTCAATCATTTTCATTTCTATCCCAATCGCCTTCAACCCTATGTTTTCAATAAACTTCGGGACGAAGTTTCCAAAAGTAGGGGAGACTGTAACATCGCAAATTTTTTTCCAAACTTTTAGACGTAAAAGCCCTTATCTTATATTTTTTTTTTTTTCAAAAGTACCTAAGCCTTTATTTTTCCAAACTCACAACTTATATATATATATATATATATATATATATACGTGTGTGTGTGTACATAATAATAATAATAATAATAATAATAATAATAATAATAATAATAATAATAATAATAATAATAATAATAATAACCATATCATACTTATTCCTTTTGGACCAAAACAAACCATACAAACCCACCCTTGTTATCCCAACCTTCGGAGCCCAGTAAAAAGCCCAACCCCAAAACCGGCCCAGCCCACCAGTCCCCTTTCCCTCCCTTTTTCTGTTTTTAAAAAAAATTTGCTCCAGCCGGGACTCGAACCCGAGCAGCAAGCCGGCCCTCACGTAACACACACACACAACACCACTGAGCCACTTAGGCATTTGGTGATGAATCTGAGTTGCTAAAAGATTTAAACCCGTTTTGTTTTCTTTTTTTCTCCCTTCTTCTTCGCTGATCTGACCTGCGAACAAAACAAAAAGAAATTTTTTTTCCTTTTTTTCCCTTTCTTAATTCAATAATTGAACCATATTATGGAAACAATAATCAACCCTCAATTAGTGTCTATCATTCACGCGTTTTAAGCCACGAAAACAGCTCGTGATGAACTATTATTAGCTCGACATTGACCAAGGATGGCCAATCAATTCAACCTTCCATTCCTGCGATTTACCTATAAATTGAACCTACCCTTGTGCTCTAAAGATACCGAAAATCAAAACCCGACATCCAATTTCTGTTTACATCTTGTATTCAATCGTGATTCGTTCGAGTTTGACTTTTGGCTTGACCGCACAAGAATCACGTATTCGTGTTTATAAGTGCCCTTTTTCTTGTGGGTTTTGTTCTTCGGCATACACACAACAATAACCCTATGATTAATTGGGTTATTGTTGTGTAAATCAAATGATTATAAATCTAGGGCACGAGTAGGTTCGAATTGGGGAAGAACATCAACACAGGCTTGTATACTTATTTTAAACTGACTGAAACCAAACACAACCACTGATCTAGATCAAGTGGTTTTGTCTGGTGCTTGTGAACCGGACCACACGGGTTCGAGCCCCACCCTATGCATTTTTTTTTTGGTGTTTCGATTTATAGGTTTAAATTATATAATTATTCACTTTAATTATTTAAAACACTTATAAGCCTTCAAAAATTCCCAAAATTTTACATAATGATGTTCATACCCTAAATATCATTATTCAGATGTTCTTTTCCGAAAATATATTTATTTTATATATATAATAAATAATACAAGTTTATTCAATTATAATTATAAAATTCTATAAAAATATCAAAACGATTTTATTAAATTCCACAAAAATTATCCTAAACTTATAAAATAATAAACATTCCAGAAATGATTTTTATTTCTGAAATATCATTTATTTAATATTTTTAATCAATTTTTGTTAGTTTTAATCATAAATAAATCATAATAAATTCATTTTGTAATATTTTTTGCACCACAATCTTATATAAATTATTTCTATCCATTTAGAACAGAAATACAATTTTTAACTTAAAAATTCTTTAATTTTAATATTTTTAAATATTAAAGTTATATTTTGACAATTTTAAATAAATAGATTTAATATTCTATTTATAAGAAAATAATTTTATAAAAATTATTTTCACACTTAAAACTTTATATTGTGACCATCATTGATTTAAAATTTATAAAAAGACTTTTGTTTATTTATTTATCAAATTTCTCTTATTTATTAAACGTTTAATTTATTAATCAAACGAACACTTATCCCCAATTCGAAACCCTAGAATATATTTGTAGACTAGAAAGACTTAGACATATTTATTACCTTATTTATAGGGTAATACTTGGCATCGTTGGCAACACATATTCTGTTTCACGAGACATAACATTTTGCTAAGGTGAGTTTACATAGCCCATTTTCTCTATTTTCACTATTTTTGGGGTGAAACATGTTTTAAACATTTTATACTATCATTTACTCATATTTACTTGTGATTCAATTACATCATCATTCTATCATTTGACTGTAACAAAAAGACACAGTACAATCATTAACAATGATCAAGCCGCCTGTTTAGATTATAGCGTTATAGGTCTGACAAACCCATCCCCCCGCATAAATTCAGGGATGATCGATAACAGTAACAACATTTAACTAACTTGCGAGTTAGTCATCAGTCGACACAAGGTTTGATTGTACAAAGACGCATTGTTACATGTCGGAATCATACTCTATCATCATGCAATTGTGATTGTTGAACAAACTATTGTTATCAATTATATTAAAAAACCTATGTATTCTCACCAACTTTTGTTGACCCAAAATATTTTCAAACTTAACATGTTTCAGGTTCTACTTGCTTGAAGATTTTGAGTTAATGCTTGAAGATGTGTGCATAGTATTATTCATTTTGATGTACGAATTCTTGTAGAACAATTGTATGTAATTTATTTAAATCATTAATGAAATTTATTATTCACCATGAGCTACTGAACAATCATCAATACGTGACATCCCGATGTTTTCGCCATCGGTTGGGGTGTTACAACTACCACCACCACCAACCACCACCACCACCCACCACCACCACCACCACGGTCCACCACCACCACCGTCTACCACCAGACTGCTGTAAATAACCAGTTTATTTAAATTTCAGTTTATTTCAGCAGCCTGCAGACATTAAGAAACAAACAGTCTTCTTCTTGCAGACTGCATACCTTTGGTCCACCTCTTCTCCTGCAGATGTCTGCAGATGTGGTCTGCAAATTGCAGACCTTTTCCTGCAGAAAAAACAAACAGCACCTAAGAGTGCAAAGTGTGTCAGGGGTGAAGGGATCATCGAGCGGCATGTGTCACTCACGTCAATACCCCGCCAACCTCCAAAAAGCATGGGTTGATGGTGGCGTGGGAGAGTGGCACGGAGAGTTTTTTTAATCAAACAACGAATCACAACCAAACACAAGCATCCAGCACACCCTTACATTTTGCTTCACGTGTAACGCCCCAAAAATCCATTTTGCTTAATTACGCCAGTATGCGTGATTAGCAAAATAATAAAACGGGTCTTAGAAAATAAGAATGTGGGTTATGTTCTAGTTTGGAAATAACCTAGTTGATGTTATCATTTATATAAATGAGTAAATAATATTAGAAACTAACTTGAGTAGTTAGTTTTATATAAAAAAATAACATTGGGGTAAAGTTGAGGGACCAAAGGAGTAAAATTGAGGTCAAAATTATAATGGCAAACACCCAACTTGGGTGCATTTTCGTGATCAGTCCCAAAAGGGGTTTCTTGAGACCTTAAACAACCCTAAATCTCTAAAATTGAAGAAATTGATGCAAGAGATTGAAGAGATAGATGAATGGTGTGTTCTAGAGGGTTAATCTTCAAAGTTTAAGCTTTTGGTAAGAACACTAACCCCAATTCATCTTAATTTCGAAACCCATATGTGGGTTTTGAGCAAATGATGTTAAATTCGTATTATTGTTGATTATTAGTGATATTGATCATTTTTAATGGTTTATAAATGAGTTAAATTGTTAGAAGCTTGCTTGTGTTCAAAGATGATGATTTTGGTTTTGATTGGTAGCTTTGATGTTACTAAAATAGTAGGAAATCTATGTTTTAGGCATGGATTGTATAGGAATTTTATTCCATATGTCTTGCATGAATCTTATGTGTTGGTAAAATTACAAGTAGAAATTGGAAATAGCTAAGCATGATGGTTAGAATGATGTTGTTGATGATTAGCTAGTTAAATGGCAAAGTTTGAGAAGTCCATAAGGCTTAGAATTCACTTGAAAAAAGGGTGTACATGAAGTGTTTGATACAATGCTTACATGAAACTTGAATTGGGTCAAAAGGTGTAAAATTGTATGAAATTCGTCACTTTTGACAGCCCTAGATAGTCATCTTTTAAAGGAGATATCTCATTCGTTATTAGGAGTTAGAAAATGAGCCTTATATCGTTGAAAACCTTGTTCCACATATTAGATTTCACATTTAGTCGTGAGAAGCTAATTCTGAGTTTTAGTGGGTCAAAACAACATGTAAAGTTGACATTTCTGTTTTGACAGCAAAGCTGTTTGGTTAGAATTATGATTCTGACCTGATCTTAAAATATTCATATAAAATCATATAAAAATCGTTAAGAGGTGTTCTTTATACTCCTGGAAAGGTCTTCTAACGAAGCACAATCCATCTTTGAACATGTTAAACTAATTCGGACTTTAAATGAGTCAAAATGGTCAATTACAGCAGCTAAAAAAGAAAATCGCTGCACATAATATGTTTCTGACCTGATCTTCAAATATTCATATAAAATCATAGAAAAATCGTTATGAGGTGTTCTTTATACGCCTGGAAAGGTCTTTGAATGATGCACATTTTGTATTTGATAGTCAATATCTGATTCCGAGGTTTAGAAGGAGGAAAACGACCTTGAACAGCAGCTGCGCAGAAAATCGCTGCACATTTATAATGTAATCTTTAAAAAGAAAAGGTGTAAGAATGTACACACTTGTAGTAGTCTTGGAGTACGGACTGTAGGGAAAGAATAGTGTATTATGTGGCATTCAAAAAGTGTCTAAAAACACTTACCAACTAGTTCATGCAAGTATTTTCACTAACAGGTCGAACGGGTAGTGTATGGAAAGACTTATTGAATAGAACTAGTTGTTGAATGTATTGATGTCATGTTTGAATGATGTAGAATGAATACTAATGTTTGAATAGGTAAGTTCCAAATTAGTATTCTAACACGGCATGTTGACTTGAAAGTAAGCTAGGTACAAGAAGCTTAAAAGTCAATGGGTCAAGTGAATATGATCTCGAGCTAGGTGAAAAGCTTGGGACTATAAGGCTAGTGGGTAAGCAGACATCAAAAAACTCATGTCTCAGTGCCACGTAGGCTGCCACATCACCAAAGTGGTGTCTCACCATTCTTGAGACATGGGTGGGGTGTGCAGACATCAAAAACCCATGTCTCAAGCATTTAATATTTTTTTTTGTTTTCTAATATTAATTGTAATTAGTTTTATAAAAGTAATAAAGAAATAAAATAATGTTCAAATAAATACTAAATTATATAAAAAAATTACAAAGCATCCTAAATAAAAAAAAATTACAAACCATCCTAACTTAAAAAAAATACAAACCATCCTAAATTAAAATAAAAAATTACAAACTACTCGTCCTGTCCGTTGTTCCATATATATTCGATCAAGTCGGCTTGTAGATGATGATGGATGTGCTCGTTACGTAACGCGAAATCGTTTAACTCTTGTTGCGCTTCGTCATCCGGAATAGTATTCTTCTCCACCGCATTTTCATCGAACTCACAAATAGCTTGGCCTCCGTCTTCGATGATCATGTTATGTAGCACGATGCAAGCATACATACAATAACGTATTTTTTTTGTTGTGAAAACACGTGCCGGGTTTGCGATGATGTGCCATTTTGCTTGTAGAACACCAAATGTTCGTTCGATATCCTTTCGCGCCGCTTCTTGATACTTAGCAAATTTCTGTCTTTTTTTGGCGTGCTGGTGCTTAATACTTTTAACGAGTGTAGAATAGGTTGGGTATATTAAATCCGCAAGATAATACCCGTGCTTGTACTCAACCCCCGAAACAGTAAATTTTGTATCCGGACCGGTTCCTTTTCTAACATCATCAAACACCAAAGACTGGTTGAGAACATTAAGGTCATTATTGGAACCGGGAACACCAAAAAAGGCATGCCAAATCCATAAGTCTTGTGACGCGACAGCCTCTAAGATTATTGTTGGATGATCGTGATCACCGAGATAAAACATGCCACACCATGCATTAGGGCAATTTTTCCACGGCCAATGCATGCAATCGATGCTTCCGATCATCCCTGGAAAATGTTAGTGCATGTTTTGTGACTGATGATTATCAGTGTTTGTCAGAGTTGATAGCAACGGTCAAGGGGGAGTTTGTTGGTACATTTGTGACCGTCGCTATGCAACTTATGTGGGCTTAGTCTAATAGAACTAGAGTAGGGGCGATTGTGGTAGCCCAGGCAAGTATGCCTGAGGCCCAACCCAAACTTAGTTAATTAGTTAGCCTATATATTTATGTGTAAGGGTTTAGGGTTTCAAAGAGAGAGTTGCAACAGTCTCTAGGAGAAGACTACTGTATGTGGTCTAGTCCAGGTTGGCCTGAGGTTGAGCTCACCTCAGGCCGGCGTCCCATTCAACAACGTATGTATGTGTGTATGTATGAAGAATATGTGCCGACTTGTTTATCATATATGAAAGTAAGATTCTTAGTTCTACACATATATTATTGAGTAAACTGCCATTTTCGTCCCTGAGGTTTAGCCTTTTTTGCTAGTTTCATCCAAAAGTTTATTTTTTCTCATCTGAATCCACAAGTTTTCAAACTCTTGCTGGTTTCGTCCAACTCGTTAACTCCATCCATTTTTTCTGTTAACTTCTTGTAAAAAGACTAAAATACCCTTATATTTTATATTATTTAATAAAAAAAATCTTTAAAGTCTCTCTCTCTCTCCTAAATCATGTCCCTCTCTCTGCTCTCTCTCTCTCTATCTATCTTCACTCTCTCTCTCTCTCTCTCTTCTCCAACCCACCACCATCATCATACCACCATTACCTTCATCATCTTCTTCAACCCACCATCACCATCATTAGCTTCATCAACAAACACGACTCGGACTATCTAAGAGAACTCGACACGGTGTTCTGACTTCCCTTTGTCGATTTGGATCTCTTGAACGATGTACGGTGATCAGAGGTGTCGTGGTGGATGACCTCTTGGATGTCTTTGGAAACAAAGGTGGTACCGGTGGTGGTGGTGGGGTGGTTGTAATGGAGGTGGTTTTCGGATTTGGGACAGGGGGTACCAGAGAGTGGAGACGGAGGCCGAATATTGAGGTGGGTTTTGAGAGCTCGCTATAGATCGACATTGACCGATGGTGGTTTTGAGAGCTCGCTGTGTTGGGTGGTGGTTACCAGTGGCGAAGGCGGCTCAGGAGGATCGATATCGGTGAACCCGTGGTTAGGCGCATGTGCAGAGATGGTGTTCAAGGGGGGTTGATGAAGGAGGTAATGAGGCATGATGATGGTCATGGAAGCTGTGACATCGAAAATATTATTATTATTATTATTATTATTATTATTATTGTTGTTGTTGTTGTTGTTGTTGTTGTTGTTGTTGTTGTTATTGTTGTAGATAATAATAATAGCTCTTCAAACTAGTTTTACATGGTTGAGTTTAGTTGTAGCTCTGTTTCAAAGAGTGGAGGGAGGAAGAAAGGTCAAGAGGTAGATGATGAGGGGAAAGTAACCATGGTTGAGTTAAGTTGTTAACTTCTATGGTTAAACTAACTAATGATCAATATTATTATTATTATTATTATTATTATTATTATTATTATTATCATTATTATTATTATTATAATACAGATAATATTTGAATTGACAACTTTGCCCCTCAGTTAACTGAGATTGACTAATGGAGTTAGGCACTTGGACGAAACCAACAAGAATTTTAAAACTAGTGGATCCAGTTGAGAAAAAATAAACTTTTGGATGAAACTGGCAAAAAGTGCCAAACATCAAGGACGAAAATGGCAGTTTACTCTATATTATTTATTGTTTTATATATTCGGTTTGACGTCTTGTGGAGATAATCAGAAGCGATTGGTTATGTTGTATCGGTCCAACACGCATTAACAGTGGTATCAGAGCATGGTTACGAATCGGAAGGTCTAACCGCCTCTCGATTCACGATTGCTCTTGATTTTTGGGTTTCATTTCCGCTAAAACTCATAATTGACGTGATACCGAATAGTAGTTTTGAAGTTTACAGCGGGTTTCGAATTGATTGATTGTAATGAGATTGGGTACGCCATATTGTTGTTCATAATGTGTTCTTGAATATTTAGTATAATATGGTTATTCATAATTTGTGGAGATTGTTTCTGGTCCATGTTGATTAATCCACGTGAGTTTGGAGGAATTTGTTAGTGGGTATGGATCGAATTTGAAGGGATCTGATGAAGAGTTAATGGGTTGATTAAGTTTCCTATTATTGAGCCTTGTTTTTTGGAAGGTTATTATCTCACAATTAAATTTTCGGAAAATTAAGAATATGAAGTTTGGAAAGGTGCTATCAATGATTGTACGGAAGATTGAATTAATTGGCTGCTTCTTAAAAAAAAAAAAAATTCTTATGGTGTATTGGTGCCAAAATTTCGGATTTAAAAAAGAAGGAAAAGAGGCGCAGAATTAGTATCTACTAGATATTTGCCCGCGTTAACACGCAGTTTAACAACGTACGATTATTTGGAGTAGTATAACGTATAAGAAAAATAAAGTAGAAACATTTTATTAAAATTTAAAAGCAACGAATACACATCTATTCAAATATCGCTGAAAATTTCCTTATAAACCACATTTTTTGTTTTAGTCATCACTTTCCCACCAGCATCAAGTATAAGTAACTTCACGCCTGCCCTGCTTTTAACTCTTGACAATGCGACAGAAAGCTGGCCATGTGAGAATACAGGGTTTCTTAAATACAATCCAACCTGAATAAGGCGACTTAAATGGTATGTGTTAAAAATAGACTTATGGCATAGTCAACAATAAGAAAGTAATAAAAATGAAAATAAGAAACTAACTACCACCTAAATTTCACAATTTAATTTAACACATCTGAGAAGATGAGCATTACCCATATCGACCCGCTAAAAAAGCTTCGAGCACATTTTATTCTATTTGACACATTTGAAAAGGCAAACATTACCCAAATCGACCCGTTAAGAAAAGGGAAGATTGCCCCAATTCACCTATGGCCTATGTATAAGTAAAAGGAACATCAATCTAATCAAAACACCATAAACACACTGTTGGCGACTTTTACCCTATTTGACCCATTGGAAAAGTTGAACATTACCCAAATCGACCGATTTATAAGTAAACAAACATGAACCTACACCACTAAAACAACATTTTAACCGACTATTACCTTATTTGACCCGTTTATAGGAAGGAACATTATCTAAAGTGACCCATGTATAAGTAAAAGGAGCATTACTCAATAATTTTAACCGACTATTACCTTATAGATGTCATTTATATGCTAAAAACAGTAATGTGACAAATCAAATAATTCAGCATTTATTTTGTGTTTAAATGTCTTTAATTTTAAAAACTGGATTTTTTTTTTAAATTTTGATTTTGAATGTTTAAAAATAAATTTATAAATGTATTTATATATGATTAATAATTTTATGTTTAAAGGTTATTAATTAAATGGTAATCATAATTATTAACATTACATGTTTCCAATATTGTGTAACTCAAGATAAATGCTAATTATACGCTAAAAATAGTAATGTGACAAATCAAAGAATTAAGCATTTATTTAGTGTTTAAATGTCTTTAAATTTAAAAACCGTATTCATTTTTAAATTTTGATTGTGAATGTTTGAAAATAAAGTAATTCAATTGAAAATAGACGTATTAATTGTGATGAAAAAAATTCAAATTTAACTTTGTTTATAAATGTATTTATATTTATATATGATTAATAATTTTGTATTTAAATATTATTAATGAAATGGTAATCATAATTATTAACATTAGATGTTTCCAATATGGTGTAAATCATGATAAATGCTATTTATATGCTAAAAATAGTAATGTGACAAATCAAATAATTAAGCATTTATTTGGTGTTTAAATGTCTTTAATTTTAAAAACCGTTTTTTTTTTTAATTTTGATTTTAAATGTGTAAAAATAAATTTATAAATGTATTTATATATGATTAATAATTTTGTGTTTAAAAGTTATTAATGAAATGGTAATCATAATTATTAACATTAGATGTTTCCAATATTGTGTAACTCATGATAAATGTCAATTATACGCTAAAAATAGTAACGTGACAAATCAAAAAATTAAGCATTTATTTTGTGTTAAAATGACTTTAATTTTAAAAACCGTAATTTTTTTAAAATTTTGATTTTGAATGTTTGAAAATAAAGTAATTCAATTGAAAATAGACGTATTAAGTGTGATGAAAAAAATTCAAATTTAACTTTATTTATAAATGTATTTATATTTATATATGATTAATAATTTTGTGTTTAAATGTTATTAATGAAATGGTAATCATAATTATTAACATTAGATGTTTCCAATAATGTGTAAATCATGATAAATGCTAATTATACGCTAAAAATAGTAATGTGACAAATCAAAGAATTAAGCATTTATTTTGTGTTTAAATGTCTTTAATTTTAAAAAACGATTTTTTTTTTTAATTTTGATTTTGAATGTTTAAAAGTAAATTTATAAATGTATTTATATTTGATTTATAATTTTGTGTTTAAAGGTTATTAATGATATGGTAATTATAATTATTAACATTAGATGTTTCCAATATTGTATAAATCATGATAAATATCAAAATGCAAGAATTGTTAACACTAAAGAGCAAAAACATGTACCTTCTGTTGATATTTTGGATCTCCAATCCTTTGTGCCCGTGCAACAATAAACTCCAATTGGTCTATGCAAGAATCTGCCAGAGTACTATTACCCTGAGCAAACAGCCTCCACGGTTGCTCACTGGTGCAACACAATCGTTATACACCTGCAACCGCCATAAAAAAGTATTAAAAAAACAAATCAGAATTTTAAAAATGTATTAAAATTAGTGCAATAACTTTACAAACCAATTCCACCATCAATTCCATTCAACAACTTTCCAAACCAAGATTCATAGTTATAGCAATTATAGTTAATACATTTGACTATGCTGTTAATACATTTGACTATGACTATATGGAAAGTGTACAACTAATTGTGCTATTAACTTTCCTATAATACAATCAATCAATCTCTTACCAAAAAACTCGACCCTTCCTTTTAACATCCAAGACTTTTCAAACCACCATTTATAACAATTAATTCTTATAATTATCCTTCCAAACTTTAAGCCATCAACTTAGGAAACAAATAAAATGCTAATAAATGAGACCCGAATCAACAAACAGGACCCGGACCCGAATAGCTTTCCTAAGCGGATTAATCACTAAAAAATATCCAACATTCTTTTACCTTTCATCTAATATTATGATCCTCAAGAACACCTCGAAGAACATATGAACATTCAACCTCACCCGAAGACAAACATCATCGAGCCAATATAATATCATGAAGAAATATATAATACACGGGAAATTTTCGTGTTTTTGCTACTGAGAAAACATGAAGGATCATATCACAAATCTGAAAATTATTAAAATCTCATAATTTTTGAAAACAACAAACATAATACCTAATCATTGAAAACAAATATTAGAATTTACTTACCATTTGCTGCAGCATGACATTTGATCTCTCAAGTTGCTAATAAATTTAAGGTTTATGGTGTTTAGAATTGGAAATAGTTGTTTAAATATTGTCACTTTGCATATCATAACTTTATTGCCTACAGGCATGAATATTTAACTAAAGAAACAATTTAATGCAGTACCTACACAGAAGAAACATATGCAACATGAACAAATTTTAATAAAATATGTATCAATCCGTAATGACAAATCAAATTACAATAAATGTACAACATTTTAAACAATCAAAAGAAGAATGAACCTGAGCTAGAGTCATGCACTTCCTTTGGTGTTCAGCTAGTGCTAATTATATTTTGGATGGTTCACGGGTCCTATCACCGGCAAGCACACCAGCCCCACAAGGTCTACCTCCTCAAATATGTACGTGGTTGAAAAAAATAGCATCCCGTGATGAGCTAACTATGCACACACATTTTGATCATTTCTTTCAATCTGAAACTATAAAGAACATCAAATTCCCAGCAAAAATAAATGAAATATTAGAATCTAAATAGGCGACGATCAGAGAAAAAAGAAAGACCGCCGATCATTCATCGCTTAAATCTGAAAATAATTACAAAAAACAACAATATATAAGAGGAATCGTATGAACAAAGTAGAAACAATGATTACCTTGAATGGGAGATAGAAGAAGATGAATGATTGGCGATGGAAACATAGAAAGAAACAGAGAAACATAAAAATCGATTAAATCTGAAAATAATTATAAGAAACAACAATATGTAACAGAAATCGTATGAAAAACAAAGAAGAAATCGTTACCTTGAATGACAGAGACGAAGAAGATGAACGATGGTGATGGAAGGTTTTGATCGGTTCGTTCATCACTTTCTCTCTCTAGATCTCTGTGTGTCTCTCTCTCTGTATTATGTTCTCTATGAATTTTGAGTTTAAATTGTTTTAGGGAAGTTAATTAATTGAATGAGAAGCTTTGACCAAATCATAATAAATTACCTAATTTAATATAATTACCTAATTTAATATAATTAATGAATTTTGATTTTTAGAAAAAACGAAAATTTTATAAATTCTCACAATGAGACACTTGGCATTATTTGATTGGTTATGTAATTGGAGGATGAATGTGGGAGTGCCAAGTGTCCTCATGGACTTTAGTTTATTAGATGTATAGATACATCTAATAAAACAAAGTCCATGAGGACACTTGGCAATCCCACATTCATCCTCCAATTACATAGCCAATCAACTAATGCCAAGTGTCTCTATTGTGAGAATTTATAAAATTTTTCTTTTTTCTAAAAATCAAAAATCATTTATTGGTTGGTCAAAATCGGTAATTAATATTAATTTTCCCATTAATAAGTTGGTCAAAATCGGTCATTAATATTAATTTTCCCATTAATAAGTTTCCTATTTGTTAATTAAAACCAATCTTTCTAATAACTTTCTCTCTCTAAACCCTTTTCTGCAGCAATCTTCTCCATTACTAGGTTAGTTCGTGAACTTCCCCTTCCTACTGATCAACCATGATTTCTTGCATCTTAATATCTGGCAGGTTTGAAAAAACTCAAATCACTTAATATCAACTGCTATAATTTCATTACCGATGCGGATATGAAGCCTCTCTCAGGTAATTGTTCTTTATAGTTTACATCATTGTTGTCTACATGATCAGCTCTAATCAATGTTCTAATACAATAAGCCTATAACATATATGGTCAAGAAAAAGTGCTTTCTTAGAATAATTCGAATTTTATTACAGAATTTTATTACAGTTTGTAATGTAATGAACTTGATAAGAATATATAATCTCGCATATTTTACTAATATATATAATTTTTATGTCTCAGACCTTACAAACTTGAAAGAATTACAAATTTCGTGTAGCAAGGTCACGGATCAGGGTGTCACATTCCTGAAAGGTCATAAGCTTTGATTTTGAACCATACATATTTTCTTTTCCATTATATAATTAATAGAATTTTTTTTAATTGTAATAATTAATAGTAATAATTTTGAAACTAAGGTATTGTGTATTCTTTCTGTTCTTTAGGCTTAAACAAGCTTTCATTGCTGAATATGGAACGCTGCCCTGTAACTGCAGCATGCTTGGATTCACTTTCAGGTTAATTATATAAATTCTCATTTATTTATTTGTGTTCAGTTGATGGTTTTTAATAATTTTTCAGATTTGGGGCTTTAGGTTTCATCTTTCTTATTTTCCACTATGAGATTATATTGTGAGTTTTAAGTTTCAGTGTTTAGGTATTGTTATTTGTTTTCAATGATTAGGTATTATGTTTGTTGTTTTCAAAAATTATGAGATTTTAATAATTTTCAGATTTGTGATATGATCAGTTTCAGTGTTTAGGTATTGTTATTTGTTTTCAATGATTAGGTATTATGTTTGTTGTTTTCAAAAATTATGAGATTTTAATAATTTTCAGATTTGTGATATGATCCTTCATGTTTTCTCAGTAGCAAAAACACGAAAATTTCCCGTGAATTATATATTTCTTCATGATATTATGTTGGCTCGATGATGTTTGTCTTCGGGTGAGGTTGAATGTTCATATGTTCTTCGAGGTGTTCTTGAGGATCATAATATTAGATGAAAGGTAAAAGAATGTTGGATATTTTTTAGTGATTAATCCGCTTAGGAAAGCTATTCGGGTCCGGGTCCTGTTTGTTAATTCGGGTCTCATTTATTAGCATTTTATTTGTTTCCTAAGTTGATGGCTTAAAGTTTGGAAGGATAATTATAAGAATTAATTGTTATAAATGGTGGTTTGAAAAGTCTTGGATGTTAAAAGGAAGGGTCGACTTTTTTGGTAAGAGATTGATTGATTGTATTATAGAAAGTTAATAGCACAATTAGTTGTACACTTTCCATATAGTCATAGTCAAATGTATTAACTGCATAGTCAAATGTATTAACTATAATTGCTATAATTATGAATCTTGGTTTGGAAAGTTGTTGAATGGAATTGATGGTGGAATTGGTTTGTAAAGTTATCGCACTAATTTTAATACATTTTTAAAATTCTGTTTTGTTTTTTAAATCTATCTATACATCTAATAAAACAAAGTCCATGAGGACACTTGTCAATCCCACATTGTGCCTCCAATTACATAGCCAATCAATTTGTGCCAAGTGTCCCATTGTGAGAATTTATAAAATTTTCGTTTTTTCTAAAAATCAAAATTCATTAATTATATTAAATTAGGTAATTATATTAAATTAGGTAATTCATTATGATTTGGTCAAAGCTTCTCATTGAATTAATTAACTTCCCTAAAACAATTTAAACTCAAAACTCATAGAGAACATAATACAGAGAGAGAGACACGCAGAGATCTAGAGAGAGAAAGTGATGAACGAACCGATATTGGAAGAAGCTTATCATGTAAGTTCATTGTTCTCTGTGTCAGTGTTTTCCAGAACCGTCTAAAGTGCACGCCATGTCTTTGCAGAATTCTGGTAAGGTGATATTAATATTTAGTGTCAATATGAGTGGCTACTTCCAAGGGTATGCCCAAATGATGTCCTCGGTTGGTTGGAGAAGAGACAATGTTTGGAGCAATGGGTATGGTGGAAGCAAACCGTGGGGTCGCACGTCCATGTAATACTGAATTAGGTATTTGTTTTAAAGATTAATTTATAGATTAATCCAAATTATTTGTCTACACTATAACACGTTATAGCCTCATCTCAGTGTCCATTAATTTTTAATGGAAAACATCTGACTTACCTTTTCAGAAAACTTTTCACTTGAAAAACCCATTGAATGACTACAAACCGGTTAAAATCAGCAGAGATTGCCAGGTATGTTTAATGTCGCACGTACATAATTACATACATAATTCATGCATATATGATATAAACGCACTAACACATATATTATTTGTTCGAATGCGTATGTTTCAGGAGTTGCCTCAAGATATTGGAGAAGCTCTATGTGAATTGGAGAAGCTCGAATGTGTATGTATAATTTACAGTATGCTCATTGAGTTCGAGTATGTATCATTTCGTAATTTAATTTGATTTTCAGGTTAATGTTCTATGGCATGGATAGGTGGCTCGATATTGATAACATATCATACGAGGTAACAATACAAAAATTATCTCATTTTAATCAAAATTATTTTTATATCACATTAATAACTTTCTTCTTTCGTAATATTAGTCAATCTTCGACAAGTATTTAGGCATCCCCTTTCATTCGCAAACTTTAGTTGATAATTTTAATTTTTTTTTCTGATTTGTTTTTGTTTTTTTATCAACAAATTTGTTTTTTTATCAACATATTTTTTGGTTGTTTAGACTGCTCGGGTTTGCAATTGGGATCATTCGGTGTTTGATTAGGCGGCTTTTAATACACGAGTTTTTTCATCTTGATATACAGGACGGGCAATTATTAGCTTCAATCCCAAAGACGGTTCACCTCACGGTAAGAGTTTCTAATCTTCTTTATTTAGTTGTTCATCAATATTTCCCATGCTCATGTTATGAATTACATTCAATTTACCTCTAAAACGATTATTAGGTTCAGTTATAGATAATAATAATGTATTGTTTTTGGATTTATGCGTAAATTTATAAAGAAAAAAATGGTTTGGAAAACAAAGTCTTCAATTTGGGTCGTTTTTAAAAGGTGTTGTTAAAACGGCGTTAGTGGCAATTTGTTAAATGTGTCATATTCCAAGGCTGTTTTTTATGTTCATGCTTTGTATGATAGAGATATTGATAAATTGAAGATATGTCACGTTTTCACGTTTTAGTCTTTTTACTTCTTTTTTTTTAAAAAAAAAGCAAAAAAATGAGAATGAGAAAGGAAACTGACGTAAATTAGGAACTCATTAAATTTCCTTATTACATTCAAATTACTCACTTCCTAAATTTAGTGTAATTTATATTGGTAATAAATTACATTTTGAATTTTGAATTTCAAAATTCAAATTAAAATTAAAAATATTTAAATTCGAATTATACAAAATTTCAAATTTTGAGTTTTGGTTAATAATGGTAAAAATTACACATACTAATTATCCTTTTAATTACACATTTAATAAGATTCAAAGTTTCTACATAAGTAGTGTCAACTCTCCAATTAATACATTAATTGATCCTATTAATTGTGTTATATTATTATAATATTAGTTTAGCTTATATTGGTAATTAGTTAAATATCGAATTTTGAATTTCAAATTTCAATTTTCAAATTCCAAATTAAAGTTCGTTATAGGTGAACTGGGGTCAACGCCATAGGTGAATTGGGGCAAGTTATTAAACACTTTGACCGAAACATTAATGAATGATTTTCGATTTTTAAAAAATTATTTTTTTTATAAAAACATTAATGACTATTTTTTGAATTTTAAAAATAGAATAGTCATTAAATGTTTTTTATTTTAAAAAAATTAAAAATCTGGATTATAGTGTTTAGGAAAGTTATTAAACACTTTGACCGAAACATTAATGAATGATTTTCGATTTTAAAAAATATTTATTTTTATAAAAACATTAATGACTCTTTTTTGACTTTTAAAAATAGAATAGTCATTAAATGTTTTTTATTTTAAAAAAAAGTAAAAATTTGGATTATAGTGTTTAGGAAAGTTATTAAACACGTTGACCGAAACATTAATGAATGATTTCGATTTTTAAAAAATAAATTCTTTTATAAAAACATGACTCTTTTTTGAATTTTAAAAATAGAATAGTCATTAAATGTTTTTTATTTTAAAAAAAATTAAAAATCTGGATTATAGTGTTTAGGAAAGTTATTAAACACTTTGACCGAAACATTAATGAATAATTTTCGATTATTAAAAAATAAAAAATTTTATAAAAACATTAATGACTCTTTTTTGAATTTTAAAAATAGAATAGTCATTAAATGTTTTTTATTTTAAGAAAATTAAAAATATGGATTACAGTGTTTAGGAAAGTTATTAAACACGTTGACCCAAACATTAATGAATGATTTCGATTTTTAAAAAATAAATTTTTTTATAAAAACATTAATAACTCTTTTTTGAATTTTAAAAATAGAATAATTATTAAATGTTTTTTATTTTAAAAAAACAAAAAATGTGGATTATATTGTTTAGGAAAGTTATTAAACACGTTGACCGAAACATTAATGAATGATTTTCGATTTTTAAAAAATAAATTCTTTTATAAAAACATAGAATAAAATATGCTCGAAGTTTTTTTAGCGGGTCGATATGGGTAATGCTCATCTTCTCAGACGTGTCAAATTAAATTGTGAAATTTAGGTGGTAGTTAGTTTCTTATTTTCATTTTTATTACTTTCTTATTGTTGAATATGCCATAAGTCTATTTTTAACACATACCATTTAGGTCGCCTTATTCAGGTTGGATTGTATTTAAGAAACCCTGTATTCTCACATGGCCAGCTTTATGTCGCATTGTCAAGAGTTAAAAGCAGGGTAGGCGTGAAGTTACTTATACTTGATGCTGGTGGGAAAGTGATGACTAAAACAAAAAATGTGGTTTATAAGGAAATTTTCAGCGATATTTGAATAAATGTGTATTCGTTGCTTTTAAATTTTAATAAAATGTTTCTACTTTATTTTTATTATACGTTATACTACTCCAAATAATCGTACGTTGTTGAACTGCGTGTCAACACGGGCAAATATCTAGTTTGGAATATTTTAATGATGGAATTTTCAAATCTTGGAGCCTAAGTCACAACTTTGACGCTGGGTTTTTAATGGATGCAATGGGATTGGATGAAATGTTTTAGTGGTTGTACTTGGACGTCATTTGCTTCCATATTCATGGTCTCCAAGTTTAATATTGGACGGAAGGTTCTAAAATAAAAGGTTTATTAATAGACTAGATTATATTCCGGGAGCGTCCCGGGTAGAGAAATTTAATATGATACATAGGGCTGGCAATTTAGACACGAACACGATAACCTGATACGAACCTACACGATTTTAACAGGTTTCGTGTTTGGCCTTAACAGGTTTCGTGTCTATAACAGGTCGACACGTTAAGACCTGTTTATTTTCGTGTCGTGTTCGTGTTTACATGTTTCGTGTTCGTGTCTTATCGTGTACGTGTCTTAACAAGTCTTATCGTGTTTCTTATCATGTCTTGTCGTGTCTTATTGTGTCTTGTCGTGTCTTATCGTGTCTTGTCGTGTTAACTTATTTTACTAGGTGTTCCTTATCGTGTCTTGTCGTGTCTTATCATGTTAACCTGTTATACACAGGTTCGTGTTCGTGTTTGAAAAAAATGACACGATTAAATTTCGTGTCGTGTTCGTGTTTACAAGTTTCGTGTTCATGTCTTAACAGGTTCGTGTCTTAACAGGTTCGTGTAACCTGTTATGCCAGCCCTAATGATACATTAATTTTACATATAAAATAGACTGATGTATAACTCTAATATTAATATCTAACCTAAAACAAATTAACAATGTACAACTCCAATGCTAACACCTAACCTAAAAGAATGTAGAACTTTAATATAACTCTAATATTAACACCTATCCTAAAGACTAAATAAATGTACAACTCTAACATACTAATATTGATACCTAACTTAAAACAACGTATAACTCTATTAACCTATTCGGCTCTGGTTGAATTTTTGCCTATACATGATTAATGATTTACTTAAACATTTTGTGTTTTTTTCCTGTACAAAACTCCACAAAAAAATTTCTCCGTTTTTTATATAGCACTATGGTACTCGTTGGAAAGATAATAAAACGTTCGTTAATTTGGTGTAATTTTTTTTTAAAAAAAATCTCGTATATTAAAGATATTAACGTTTAAAAAAATATGGGAGGAAACATGAGGGTGAAAAATCCAATTTTGTTTTTAAATTATTTTTTTCCTAAAATATCTCAATGCCACATAGGATGACACATGGCACAATAAAAAAAAAAGAATGCCTCTATGAGTGCCATGTCATTAAAATGGCTTTGGTTTATTATATGTATAGATTGTTTCAAAATTGTGGATATGGATGAGTATGAGGTTGTGAATGGGGGAAACCAAAAATATACACGCCAATGTAGTAATATTTTGCAGAGAAAAAGGGGGAGATAATTATTTCTTTGGTAAAATTATTAAAGCATTGTTCTCTGAAAAGTTAGATGTGCGAGATTTTGTTGAAATATTTTTGCAATGAAGCTGGATGTTCGTTACTGATTAGTTGAAGATTGAACCTTATCATATGCCGGTTACTTGGGTCCTTTATTAATCAGGCGTAAATTCTTCATAGGAGGAAAGATGCAGATTATGGTGGATATAAAAGTAATTTGGATAGAATTATATTGAAGGGGAAATTGGATGCGAAAGGTTTCGGGTATTCGGTGGATTTGTGAAGATATTAGACAGAGTCAGACACAGCTGATTGGGAGACGAAGATCAAGTCTTATCAGAGAAGAACTGAAATCATCAGTCAAGGGGGAGTTTGTTAGTGCATGTTTTGTGACTGATGATTATCAGTGTTTGTTTTATATATTCGGTTTGACGTCTTGTGTCAGGAGCAATTGGTTATGTTGTATCGGTCCAAACCATGCTTCTCGTGATGGTGCTGATACAACTTATCGATATCATTGGAGTTTGGTTTTCGCAAATATTTTATGCTGTAGATCTTGACAACACGCTTGCAAAACTTATACAAGCATTCACGTGATGTTCTTTCAGACATCCGTAAGTACTCATCCCACGAGTCGGATGCCGTCTCGTAAGCTAATTGCCGCAACGCTGAAGTGATTCTTTAATAAGTTGTGAACCCCCGTTTGCCTCTAGCATCGTACCGTAATGTAAAACACGGGTCACAACTCGCCAAATCACCGGCAATATGTACGAACAATTGACGACTCATTCGAAACCGCCGCTTAAACATCTCGTCCGTATACACCGGGTGATCGGCAAAGTAATCTCTAATTAATCGCTCATGTGCACCTACACGTATGTTGTAAATGATTTTAAAAAATATATTTGAAGAAAAATTATACGCTTACCCTGCCGGTCTCTGTTTAAAGCCGCTTGCCTAGGTCGCGGTTGCGAGCTCACTTCGTCTTCCTCCGCCACGATTAATTGTGCCGCTTCCCAAATCGAGTTAACAAAAATCTGGTTTTCTTCGCTCGACGAAAATGAGGAATCAAAAATGGTAGGTATGACATTGTTTGTTTGTTTTTTTTTAAAGAAAGTAGAGATGTTTTTTTGTTGGTTTTGGTTGATTTATGGGGGTTTATTTGGATGGTTTGGGTTGTTTATATATTGTTGGATTGGTTTGAAAAAAAAAGTAGTCGTTACAAAGAAGCTGTTGGATTTAAAAAAAAAAGGAAAAAGCCTATTGGCCCGTCTCGGAGAGAACGGGGGAGACGAGGGTTAGGGGGACGGGGGTATATGGGGCGGTGTAGCGAGTGGGACGGGGCTGGTTGGGTGTCTGCTCATCAATCAGTCTAAGTCAAACGCGTATAAGGCGAAAACACTCCTACGGGCAAAGGTAAGTGACTTATGATGCAAACTCTTGGTGTAGTAATTGTATGTTTATGTATAAATAGAGAATGAGAAACAAGTATGAAATGGTAATTTATAATAAGGTTAGCAAATTGACGTTGTTGGTGAACGGTTATAGTTCACTATACAACAACGAAAGTAGTTGGGATAAATGGGCAGCAAAGATAAATGAAGTGAGGGTAATTAAGCATGAAACAAATTCAAGATTAACATGGCATAAGAATGAATGGTAAAATGTATGTATTGATATGTGTGTGTGTATATATATATATATATATATATATATATATAGATGGATACATTTAATCATGGGTGTGACTATTTAGATTTAATTGTATAGTTATCCAAGGTCACACAAATGGTAAATTGTTTGGTAAGTGGAATTATCACGTGTTGGATGCTAGAGTAATAGAATGTGTGCATATTTGCTTATTTCTGGGAATGTGTTAAAATGTTTTTGTATGTAAAGGTTTGTTGTTATGTGTAGATTGAGTATAGGTTCGGAAACGTCTTGTTTGTCCTTGAGAATACATGAAGGAAGAATAAAGATGCAAGTATGTAAGTATGAATGCATGGAAATTGGAGGATAGAATCCGGAGACCGGATCCGAACTTATAAAAAGGCATTTGGGTGTGACCAATGAGTATTGTTGATGTTATTTCCATATTGTGAATATTTGCATGAAGTCACTTAATGAATTAACGAAATGGTTATGTGGTAGTTGCAGGTTGTCTGGTCAAGCTCACAAAGCAAGAAATGGCTGGAGGTCGAATGAGGACACGAATTGTACGGGGTCGCGGTCACGGTCACGTTCACGTAAACTAATAAAGATGAGTTGTATTTGATGTAATAAGAAACAATAAAAGATGGAAATATGAAACACCTATAATATTTAGTAGATATCGGTTCAAAACATACAAGAATGTTTTATCAAGCAAGAAAATTTTCTGGTTCGTATTTTCGCTGCGTATTTTCAGCTAAAAAGGTTTAGGGTGTTTCAACTTCATGCCAGTGGAAATCTCCACGGCACCTGCCCCACGCCAGCTTCCACACCATGTAGGGGTTGTAGGTTTTTAGCATTATTTACTCAAAATACAGATACAAATAAGGTATATATATGATTTAACTAAAATGTACAACATTTTTAACTACATGTATAACAATTTTAAGCTCAAAAACATCATGGGTACAAAAATCGCTTTTCTTGCGTTTTTTGTACATTGCTCGCCTAGGGTTACATAAGGCGCACGGATTTACGCCTAGGTTCACTTAAGCACGCTTTTTAAAACCAAGGGGCAAGCTAAATTACTCATATGCACCACTCAATAATTTCTATCATGATAGGTTTATTTCATTACTGCTAATCCACATTCTGTTTAAGAAGCTTCAGTCATACAACGAAATGGAAAACTAAGACATATAACATTTAAAGTTGGGTTACAGTCTTGTTATAGGGGCACGGTAGGTTTGAATGTTACTTCATACAAATGCAACTAAAGCGAGGTGGTCCTCGCTTCGCTCGCGTTTCTAATGAAGTTCATCTTTAAAAAAAAAAAACAAATGCAACTAAAGCAAAGATTAAATCAATCATAATATCTTCCTATCATCCACTGGCACTTCAGAAGGTATAACAGTACAAAAACTATCACTAAATAGAAGTATAACAAGCAATTTAAAAAGAAGGAACCTCAAAACATATGCCTTACATCTGTGATTTAAAAACAATCTACGCAACTCGGAAAAGAAAAACATCCAGTCTTCTATTCCGAACATAGTTAAAAGAGAAACATAACCGCTTCACTTCAATGGAATAAACCTGGAAGAGTGGGTGGCACCAATACCAGGTCTCCCGTGCTTGACAGGCTTGTATGAAATGGAGAATTCAGCAAGGTAGTGACCAATCATCTCCGGCTTGATTTCAATCTGGTTGAATGTCTTGCCATTGTAGACACCCACGACACAAGCTCTGGCTTCTCACCAGCTGGAGCCTCACGTTTCTAACCAAATTTCATTTATGTTTCAGCAATTGTGAGATTAAAAGTTACAAATACAAAAGGTTGTAGTCGATTTAGAACATAAAAACATCAGTTTACAATCAAACAAGAATAACTTTACACAGAAAAATATGTTTGAATTAAAAACTAAAGAAAATAGCGAATTCAACCATGTTGTCGATGATGCAAAGCGCAATGGCCGATCTTGGAACCAACTACCTAGGCGCTTAAAAACGAGGGGTTTTTTAAGGTAGGCGCATAGTATTAAATACCATTTTTAGGGATTTTAGTCTTTTAGATATGTTAAAAGTTTTTTTAAGGCTAGTATATGCTGTTTTAGGTTAACGCAAGCAATATTTAGTGGTTTGCTAACCATTTTTGGCCGGATTTCGGTAGAAATGTGATATACGTTAATTTACACATATAAAAGTCCCCGTTTAACTCCCATTTTCAGACGTTTTTGACCTTATACACAGGAATTGGTACTTATTTTGGTATCTTTGCAGTTTCAGGTCTTAAACAATGTCCCGGAAGCATAACTGAAGGAAAAACGCAGGTTTCGGCGCGCAAACAAGACCTCGAGTCCTGTGAGCGGCCGCTCGCTCCTCCAGATATTTCCAGAAACGTTCTAGAAGGCCTACGTCAGCTTACGAGCAACTTGCAACACTTTTTGAAAAGTGAGCGGCCGCTCACAGGCCCTGTTCAGCTATATATTGCCCATTCAGCCCACTGTTCGATTATTGGGTTTTGGAGAGGCGATTTTGGGCGATTTTTGGACGAACCAAGCTGCTGGAAAGCCGTTTAACAAGCTCGGGTTTCGATCCTAATCATCTAGCATCATCCTATCCTTCACATTCAAGATATATGGTTTGATCTATAAACTTTAAGTTTGTTTAAATCTAAATATTTTGACTTGATTGTGTCGTTTATCTATTGCATTATTGTATACGGATAATATCTAGTAATAGTTAGTAGTTAAAACAATCGTTTGTATAAAATCAAGTTTTGTATGAATTTGGCGTTTTTCATGTTTGAATCTTGATGATCATAGCGCAACCTTGTTTCATTGTTGTTAGATTTGTAGTTGTGTTTGGATGACTTTGATGATTGTCGAATGTGTTAGGCGGATTACTTGTTGAAGAAACCGTCCGTTTAATCGTCTGATAGTAGACTAGTTAACTTGTTAATAAAGTTTACACCATGAAACTGTAACCGGGTATTGGTTTGGTTAAAGTCACTCGGATAATGATTATAAATGTTTACCGGCACGTAAAAGAGTCTAAAAAGCTTAATGGTGTTGTTACTAATCTTTGACACGGTTAATGATCTTTGTTAGTTATTTTTGTGAAAATGGCGATCTTAGTAGATTTGTGTTCAAAGTTGGTAAAATGGAATAGGTTGTGAAATGCTTATGCTAGTCTAGGTAGTCGTATTGTGTATTCGATATTGCTTTCCTTTACTAGTGCGCTTAGAAAACTCCCAACAAGATGACTAACCTATCTTTAAAAGATTCTCATGAGATCGTATCAGCTGCGCGGTAATAAACAACTTGAAGTGGTTAACGTGTGTATTCGTGTTAGCTTTCTGTATAGTTGTCATGTTAGGATGCCCGATAGGGAAACTAACTGTCGGAAAATGGGAATGTTGATCACACGCCTGTATTACCTATTATATGTAGATGACATGCTAGGTTTGGTATATTATAGTTTATATAGTTATATTTTGTATTTGGAGTCTTACATATGTTATTTAGATATTTTAGAATTAATTTAGTTAAAAACAACAAACTTTCACTATCTTTTCTTACTGGTAAATCGGGGATAGAGTTTTAGTACCACTGCTCCGCGCGCGTCCATGGATCGATATCTGGTTCTTATCTGTACATACTTGTGAATAGTTGTTTATACTTCGTTGATTCGTTATTTCATTCATTTATTTGCATATATGATTATTTAAATTTTTATTAAATTTATCTATAGATATTTTGGATTGATTTTAGATTGGTTTTTAGGTTTGCATATAGATTCGTTCATTTATCTGCTTATAGGATTGTTTGATTTGATTTTTCGTTCATTAGGATGTTGATAGATTTAATTTATTGAATATTGGATTAATTTGTTTGTCTATGAATTTGATTTGTTCGTTATTTGATTAGTTAGATTTATTTGTTCGTATTTGGATTAATTATTAGTTTCATTTTTTGTATAGTTTTAGGCTTAGTCTGCTTATTTCTGTTCATTTTATTGATTCTATTAGTTTTTATTTGAATTTCTTGAATATATCGCTTTTCGTTATTTTCGCATGAATTTATTGATTCTTTATTTCATTTATTTATTTTTCTGTCTTTTATCGCCTTTTTGGGTTTGTCATATATTCGCCTGTTGCAACTGTATCATTCTTACATGTAGGATGATGTCCGCAAACCCCGGACCTTCTGGCGATCTTTCTGACGAGGAGCGAAGGCGCCTAAGGAGAAGCGAGAGGATTAGACTTCATAAGTTGCGTCTTGTTTCTGATATTCTTATTTCTGCTCCTATAGTTGAGGTTCCAGTCGACGAGGCGAGGCACGATCTGGCTGACGACGAGGGGTCGAAAGCCTATAGTGACATTATCATGGCGGACGACGACTGTAACATCGCAAAATTTTCCCCAAAATTTTAATACATAAAAAGCCCTTATATATATATATATATATTTATTACACCTTTATCATTAATATTATACAAATGTGCCTAAGTCTTTATTTATCCTAACTCACAACTTATATACATACATAAATGTATATAAATAATAATAATAATAATAATATGATTCTAAATTCCTTTTTTTTTCACATACAAGATTTTTTTTTTTAAATAAAGTCATAGTCAAAGTCCTAGTCAAAGTCTTAGTCAAACAGTCAAAGTCTTAGTCAAATAGTCAATTCATCATAAAACCTTACTTTATGGTGTTGACCAATTTTAATGGCTAATTGAATCCAAAACTAGTATAAAAACCCACCTATGACCCATTATACTTTGCACCTCTAAATCGATTGTTTCAATCTGATTAAACTTTCCCTCATACCTTTCTTCTATAGTCTATTACTTCTACAATTGAAGCTTTGATTATAAGCTCTTGTAATTGGCAACTTTGGGGCTACACATATTCTATTTCTCGAGACTTAATACTTTGCTAAGGTGAGTTTACGTAACCATGTTTATGCAATTCTTCATACTTGCAACATTATACTTAAGCAATTCTACATGCATGTCTAGTTGTAAACTTTAATGCCTCATGATTTAGACAACAACAACAGTTTCAACGAGTTTCAACATTACATAATCATTAGCTATGGCCAAGCCGGCGATACTCAATAATAGATCTATTGGATTGACAATCCCACCCGGATACGTGTACCTCCTACATAGGTAGCGTGGGTGATTGTTATCGTTCCAACATATTATTAAGGTGAACCGTGGATGACGGGATGGACCTAAACTAGTCGGAGGTTTGATTATGTCGATTCAACATATCATGTTTATTCATGTAGACTTAAACTTACGATAGACATATGAATTGCTAAACTTTTATACTTAAACTATTTGCTTGACATGGCTTATGTATTCTCACCAACTTCTAGTTGACCCCCCCCCCCCCATTTTTTACAACTCAACAGGAAATAATGATGCGTGAAGACTAGAGTGTTAGCATGAGAAGACAAATTGAAGTTTATGCTTGTTTGGTTTTTATGATGTATTAGATTTCCACTTAAAACTCATTATGTATTTCCATTTTTGGATATTTGCACTTTAAATTAATTTCAATTAAAATTTGGTTACCATGTGCTACTGTATACTCATTCTTACGTGACACCTCGATGTTTCCGCCATCGGTTGGGGTGTTACAACGACATTCCGCTTAATGATAGTGGTCGTCCAGGAGGAGATGGACTGGCGCCGAGTATTGTCTGGCCAGCTATTTTGGCTGACCATTTCGAGATCAAATTTAGTATCGTGAATATGATACAAAACTCGGTGCAATTTGGTGGACTGGAGCATGAGGATCCAGGCCGACATATTGATGCATTCTCAGAGGTTTTAGCCACCTTTAAGATGACGGGCATCTCCGATGATGCTATCCGTCTGAGACTCTTCCCATTCTCACTGCGGGACAAAGCCCGGACTTGGCTTCTGTCACAACCCGCAGGGTCGATCACGACTTGGGCAGAGTTATCACAACAATTCATGCAGCAGTACTTTCCTCCTGAAAAGACACAAATGTTGAGGAATCGCATCATGACATTTCGTCAAGATGACGAGGAATCACTGTACACCGCATAGGAGAGATTTAAAGACCTACTCTTGAGTGTCCTGCACCATGATATCTCAAAAAGACATTTGGTGCAAATGTTCTATCAGGGGCTCGAGTTTGACTCTCAGGAACGCCTTGATGTATATTCTGGGGGAGACATCGGAACAAAGTCCCCTAATGAAGCTTGGGCCATTATTGAAAAGGCGTCCCAAAAGTCTAAGTCTCGAAAGAGTGACCGATCAAGGTCTTCATCTGCCCAATCGGGTGTACATGCCGTGGATAACTACACGGCCATTTCTGCACAGATTGAGGCGTTGGGTACGAGATTTGACAGATCTCAACAAAGTGTAGCCCAGCGGCAAGGTTTAAAAAGGCTGAAACGGGCCTCGAGGCGTTGTCCGTTAGCCTCACGAGGCGTAAGCCTCAAAACATTATTAAAAATAACAATATATATATATATATATATCATAAAAATACAATATAATATAAAACAAAACTTCATGGATATTATAAAATCTAATTTAGTAATGAAATAAACATCATAAAATAGTTTTAATAGCATTTTAATCGTTAACTTAAGTTTGGAGATCAATGTAAAATAGTGAACATTGAGGGGGTTAAATGTAAAAATACCAAAAGTTGATAAGGTAGAGGGGCAGGTGTGTTTTGGTTGGATTTTGAGGTGGGAACTCGTTCCAAGTACAATTTTTGACCCGACTTAAACCAATTTTCACTACCGAGACCCAATTTTGACTTAGGTGGTGAGGCTTAAGCCTCACTGCCAAGCCTCACCGCCTCAGGAAGCCTCGGAAAGCCTCGGATAGGCCGAGGCTTAGGTTTCAATTAACCCCCATGAGGCTAAGCCTCTAAGGCATTTTTTCATAGCCTCAGCCGAGGCGTAAGCCTCGAGGCGAGCCTCAGACAGCCTTTTTAAACCATGAGCCCAGGCCCAAAGTTTGTGTGAGCAGTGCGGGGTGTCTCACGAGCCTGGCTCGTGTGCTCAGGGGGTTATGTATACTGGCCACGAGGATGTGGCTTACATGGGTAATCAGTCGAGACCCCAAAATAACCCCTACAGTAATACTTACAATCCGGGTTGGAGAAACCACCCAAACTTTGGGTGGAGATCTGGTACTTCTAACCAGAACCCTCTCGGATTTCAGCAGAGAGCCGCCGCACCACACCAATCTCACCAATCCCAACAGTCCCAACAACAACAGCCTTACCAATCTCATGGCCAATACCAGAACCAGGGCGCTGGGGGCAGTTCCCAGCAGCACGCCCATGGCGGTACGTCTAGGCTGAAGGAAACGATGTCTCAAGTCCTCACCAACACCACAAATTCCAATTAGATTGCCGAGCAGCGCTACCAGCAACACGAGGAGCGCTTCTCCAATTACGAGGGAGAGATGAGGGGCCAAAAGGTGTCCATGCAGGCCATCGAAAATCAGGTAGGCCAGATGGCGAAGATGATTTCTGAGAGACAGCAGGGTGGTCTCCCGGGCAACACTGAGCCTAATCCGAGGGGGCATGTAAATGCCATTATGACGAGGAGTAGTAAAACCACGGGACCTGACACATTGGGCTCACCACCGATCACTGAGACGGTCCAGACTGAGTCTTCAGACGAGGTGCACGCTAGGCGAGTCCCAGCAAGTACAGCACAGTTGCCGAAGCCAGTCACTGACTACACTCCTCCTGTTCCATACCCTGGCAGACTTAGGAAACAAAAAGACGAGGCCCAATACGGGAAATTTCTCGAGCTGTTCAAACAGCTACATATAAACATCCCGTTTGTGGAAGCCTTGGCCCAGATGCCTAAGTATGCCAAGTTTCTAAAGGACATCCTCACAAACAAGCAAACACTTAAGGACTTGTCCTGTGTGCTCTTAAACGAGAACTGCTCTGCAATTCTGCAGAATAGACTGCCCATGAAGATAGGAGATCCAGGTAGTTTCACCATCCCTTGTCTGATAGGGAACATGTCTGTCAGTAATGAACTGGCAGACTTGGGTGCGAGCTTTAACCTTATGCCTTATAAGGTTTTTGAGAAGCTGGATCTGGGTGAGCCTTCACCCACCAGGATGAGTATTCGTCTTGCTGATCGTTCGATCAAATATCCTCGGGGATTTGTTGAGAATATGCTTGTCAAAATTGACAAATTTGTATTCCCGGTGGATTTTGTCATCCTTGATATGGATGAGGACTCTAAAGTGTCTCTGATCCTCGGACGTCCTTTCCTTAACACGGCTAGGACGATTGTTGACGTGATGAGGACTCTAAAGTGCCTCTGATCCTCGGACGTCCTTTCCTTAACACGGCTAGGACGATTGTTGACGTGGCTGCGGGCCAAATCACACTCCGGGTGAAATGATGAGCATATGACTTTTGATGTTCAGAGGTCGATGCGTCATCCCGAGAGTCGGTATGACACACTATACTATCTAGATATAGTAGACCAGTGTGTCAGTTCTCACTTTCGAGGCACGATAGAGGAGAATGTTTCGGGCACACATCTGTTGTGTGGGGACTTAGATGGCATTATGAAGGAGGGCCATAGAGATGAGCAGCCGGTCTATCAGATAGGTGATGATAGTTCCCAGAGCCCGGGGCGTTTCGTGGAGATTGAGCGTGAAGAGAGTGATAAGTCGAAGCCGTCTGTTGAGGATCCACCATCTTTGGAGCTGAAGGAGCTCCCACCGCATCTGGAGTACGCATTTCTTGACGAGGAGGGTCGTCTGCCTGTTATCATTTCATCTTCTTTATCTGCAGTTGAAAAGAGCGAGTTGCTTCGTATACTAAAACTTCATAAAAAGGCAATCGCCTGGAAGATCATGGACATCAAAGGGATTAATCCCTCATTATGAACTCATAAAATCTTGATGGAAGATATAAGCCTTGTGCGCAGCACCAGAGGCGTCTGAACCCGAACATGCAAGAAGTTGTTAAGTCCGAGGTCATTAAATTGCTTGATGTTGGATTGATATATCCGATCTCGAATTCTGTTTGGGTGAGTCCTATGCACGTCGTGCCCAAGAAGGGTGGCATGACGGTGATCACGAATGATAGGAATGAGTTGATTCCTACGAGGACCATCACGGGGTGGAGAGTTTGCATTGACTATCGCAAGCTCAATGATGCCACCCGAAAGGATCACTTCCCGCTTCCATTCATCGATCAGATGTTGGAACGACTGTCGGGGAAGTTGTATTATTGTTTCCTTGATGGTTTCTCTAGATACTTTCAGATCCCTATCGATCCTGTGAACCAGGATAAGACGACTTTCACATGCCCTTTTGGCACGTTCGCCTATAGGCGTATGCCATTCGAGTTGTGCAATGCGCCGGCAACCTTCCAGCGTTACATGGTTGCCATATTTCATGACATGATCAAGGACTCCATGGAGGTATTCATGGATGATTTTTCCGTTTTCGGGAGTTCATTCGATCAGTGTCTAGGGAATCTGGAGCGGATGTTTCAGAGGTGCGAGGAGACCAGTCTTGTGCTAAACTGGGAAAAATGCCACTTCATGGTGAAGGAAGGAATAGTCCTAGGGCATAAGGTCTCCCAAAATGGGTTGGAGGTTGATCCTGCCAAAGTTGATATCATTTCTAGACTTCCTCCACCATCCTCTGTCAGAGCGATCCGCAGCTTTTTGGGTCATGCGGGTTTTTACAGGCGATTCATCAAAGACTTTTCAAAATTCGCCCGTCCGATGACCCGTCTGTTGGAAAAGGATGCACCGTGTCACACCCTCAAATTTCCACTGCGGAGTTTTACTGCGAGGCGCATGACAAACCAGGACCCATAGCCATAAGTATCATGAACGACTCTAAATGCCCAAACCATTTAGTTCGTTTTTAAGAAAAAGTTTCAAAGTTTAACCAAGCAATTTAAAGTAATGCGGAAGCGTAAACAAGGTAAAACAATTGCAAAAGTCTGCGCAAGACAACGCGCCCAAAACCAAAGTTAAAAGTACGAAAAATTAATTATTCATAACCCAAGACACAAATGATGCATGCCCTAGAACGTGCTCCATACCTAAGGAGCTGCAAAGCATGCTAAAATGTGTCAACATAAAGTCGGTGAGTTCACAATATAAGTAAGCGATGTAAATAAAAGTGTAGGTTCTCAAAACCCCAAAAGTCAAGTGTACAACGTTGGTCTCTCAGACCCTGTAAACAATAGCTAATTCAAATGTCAGGGGTAGCTAGCCCACTCATGATAACTAAAACCGGCGAATACCGAACTACTAATGAACAAGATCCCATAACCGGGATAAGGATGCCTTGCATCATTGTCCATCGACAATGATTATGTTTGAAGCTAATAGTTCACATCCGTGCTCCCAGCACGATGTGAGGTTTGTTAGACCTAATAGCGCTATCAACTAATTAACCCGCTTGCCCAACCGGCAATTGATTCGGTATTTTGAAGGACTTAAAAGATGTGTTTGGTTTAGTTCATCAAGGACATATATATGAATTAGTAAAATTAGATCCACCACGTGAACCATGCACCCCAAACCCGGGATGTGTAAAAGAAAGTTGTCTCAAAACAGACTAGAAAACGTTACCAATGTAGTCTCAACCCGAGACGCATGCTTTGAGAAAAAGTAGTGAAACTCACCTTAGGTTGCAAGCAAGAATATCCAAACTTCACCGTAATAGAGACTCGCTACCGACTCCCTATTATATGTGTCAATATGTGAGTACACTTGTATAACCAATATACCACATAGCACGTTTATTCGATTCTTAAAAGTTTCAAAATCGTGTAGTGACACCTAGTGACTCTACATGCACAAGTATGTCCTATGTATCCCGTTGGTGATCGTGGTGACTATTATAAGTTTTACGCATCAAACACATCTCATACAAGTTTTCACACAAGTACATGTCAATTACACACCACATAGAACTCCAAATAACCACTTAAAGACCCCGTACACAATCTGTGTTTTTAGGACAGATTGTGCGCTGTGAAAAACAATTTATTTAAAATACTTAACGAATGAATTAGAGTCCCAATTTTTTACTGAATTTTATTTGGCATTCACTCGACAATACCTATTTTTTTTTGTCTTAATTCCAAACACAAAAATTATAAAAATTCGTACAACACAGCAGTGTTCAGAAAATTTCCTCAACAGGTCAGTTTAGTAGGAAAATTCTTAAAAATTGTGTATTCATCCAAACGAGATGAATCTACTTGGAAAAGCTCTATTTTTCCAGTATTGACCTACTGTAAAAATTTCATAACCTAACTCCTTGTAAATCTCAAGTTATGACCATTTAAAGTTAGCCCAATTTATAAATCCGAAAATCTGATATGACCCCTAATCAATTAAAATTCCAAAAACGAATCATACGGTGTCCAAAATCGATGGTTTTGCCCATTATGAAAAGCTAAGACTATACAAAACACAATCACGCAAAGAAATCATCAAACCAATTATTTTCAAGCCACGAAACAGACCCTACAAGTCGACATTCAGAATCTGTCCAGATTCTAATCATGCAATATTATCAATTTTATCAAACCCTAGTTGCATATTATCAATCAATAACACCTAATAATCATCATACAACTTTAGTAAGAACCACATCTGATCAAAACCCTAATTATACATCACAACCATCATTATTCACAAACCCTAGAAGTCTAAAACATCAAGAACATGCATAATCATGCAAAACATATAACATTCATTATGTAACAATGTGGTTGACCCTTATAATCTTTGTAATCATCATGTTTTAACTTTTATAAAATACTTTCAGACCTGGACAAACTTGTTATATGATTTTTATAGTAAAAACATAAGGTAAAAGCGTAAGAAATCATAAGTTATACCCTTAGCTCTTCAAATCAATCAATCGCGCGCCTTGGAGCCTCCCAATTGATGATCTTGAGCCTTAGCAGGAGTTTTTGGAGTGAAATATTCGTGTGGGGCAGTAAGGGGGCGATTAGGGTTGAGTATGGGGGTTGCATGGGGGTTTAGGATGCTTAAATACGAGTTTGAGGCGGTTTAGACCCGTCAGGGATGTTCGAGCGGCCGCTCGGAGCCTGTGAGCGGCCGCTCACAGGTCCGAGGCGCGCGCTTTTGCTTCGTTTCGCCTCCCGACGCGTTATCCATCGACGTTTTCGTTATTTCGGACCGTAACAAGTGTAACCCCATGCGTTAAGACCCTAATCAACCTCATGCTCCACTTTTAATGATTTTTATTAACGTGTTCGGTTTAGGTTCACATAATCACGTATGGTTTTCACATAAGTTTATTATTCACCAACGTTCGGGATACAGGACTCATGTGTGTGTTAAACAATACTTATCCTATTTAACACATATGTTAATAACCTCTAACATGTGTTAGGCCTACTTAACTACCCCTAGTTAAGTATCTACCCATGCACAACGTAAGTTAACTAAAGTGTATCATGTAAGTTAACTAGAGTTCAGTGAAAGTATTAACCTGAAAATGCGGGGTGTCACATCATCCCCAAGTTGAAAAGAATTTCGTCCCGAAATTCAGCAAGTAAACAATAAAGCCAGCTATAAAAAGGTGCGCTTGGTTCCCGGATGTCACATCATCCCCAAGTTGAAAGGAATTTCGCCCCGAAATTCACTTTGAAAGAGCTGCTTTATGTTCCGCGTTCGATCTATGTACGATTTCAGGTTCGGTAAAGAGATGTGGGTATTTGAGTCGCATCTGATCCCTGCGTTCCCACGTGTATTCCGGTCCAAGACGGGAATTCCACCGCACCTTCACAATAGGTATGGTGCTTTTTCTGAGTTTCTTGGCGCCCTGCTCAAGAATTTCCACGGGTTCTTCCACGAACCGAAGTTGTTCGTCCACCTGGATCTCCTCCAGTGGCACTGCTAATGTCGAATCTGACAGACACTTCTTCAGATTCGATACATGAAATACATTGTGTACTCCATTGAGTTCCTCGGGCAGATTTAATTCATAAGCTACTGGACCAACCCTTTTGACAATCTCAAATGGCCCAACGTATCGTGGGTTCAGTTTTCCCCGTTTGCCGAAGCATATCACACCTTTCCATGGTGACACCTTCAGTAACACCCTGTCCCCTACCTGGAATTCCAATGGTTTCCTACGCTTATCAGCGTAGCTTTTCTGTCGATCACGAGCAGCAGCCATTCTGTTTCTGATTTGCACTATCTTTTCAGAAGTTTCATGCACTAGTTCGGGACCTGTCAGTTGGCTATCCCCAACTTCCGTCCAACAGATGGGAGACCTACACTTGCGCCCATAAAGTGCCTCAAAGGGCGCACACTGAATCGAAGTGTGGTAACTATTGTTATAAGAAAATTCAATCAGTGGCAAGTGCTTGTCCCAATTGTTTCCAAAGTCCACCACGCACGCTCGTAGTAGATCTTCTAATGTTTGGATGGTACGTTCGCTCTGTCCATCCGTCTGAGGGTGGTAGGCTGTGCTCATGTCTAAACGAGTCCCCAAAGCATCGTGGAGAGTTTTCCAGAAATGGGATGTAAATCGCGCGTCGCGATCAGATATGATGGAAGTAGGCACCCCGTGCCTAGAAACAACCTCTTTGATATAAAGATTGGCCAGCTTCTCCAGTTTATCAGTGTCCTTGATGGCAAGGAAGTGTGCCGATTTGGTCAACCGATCAACTATGACCCAAATCTTGTCATGCCCACTTGGCGTTTTAGGGAGTTTTGTAATGAAATCCATAGAGATTCCGTCCCATTTCCACATAGGGATTTCTGGTTGCTGAAGTAAGCCCGAAGGTTTTTGATACTCAATCTTAACCTTGGCACAGGTCAAGCACTTACTAACATAAGTGGCTATCTCTGCTTTCATGTTTGGCCACCAGTAGAGAGTTTTGAGGTCCTGGTACATTTAGTCCGAACCGGGATGTACCGAATAACGAGATGTGTGAGCCTCATCGAGCACTAGTTGTCTAAGATCCCCTGAACGTGGAATCCAGACTCGATCCATTAAGTACTGAAGCCCATCCGACTTCAGTTCTAGGTGCTTGCCAGCACAATGCAATGTTTCCAACCCGATGTTTTCCTTTTTCAAGGCCTCGCCTTGGGCTTCACGTATTTTATCAGGCAGATTAGAGTGTATGGTAAGTTGTAAGGCTCGCACACGTTTGGGTTTCGTTTCTTTACGGCTCAGGGCATCAGCTACTACGTTAGCTTTCCCTGGATGGTACTTGATAGCACAGTCATAATCATTCAAGAGTTCGATCCATCGTCGTTGCCGTATGTTTAGGACCTTCTGATCAAATATGTGCTGAAGACTCTTATGATCTGTGAAGATTGTGCACTTCGTTCCGTAGAGGTAGTGCCTCCAAATTTTGAGAGCGAAGACAACCGCTCCCAGTTCCAAGTCGTGAGTGGGATAATTCTTCTCGTGAACTTTTAGTTGTCGTGAAGCATAAGCGATCACCTTCTCGCGTTGCATCAAAACACACCCTAGCCCTTGGATAGATGCATCACAGTACACCACAAAGTCCTCCGTACCCTCAGGTAGTGATAATATTGGAGCACTGCAAAGTTTAGTCTTTAGTAATTGAAAAGCAGCTTCTTGGGCATCTCCCCACTTGTAGGTAATCCCCTTCTGTGTCAAAGCAGTGAGGAGTTGAGCGATTTTTGAGAATCCCTGAATGAATCTGCGATAATAACCTGCAAGGCCAAGGAATTGTCGGACCTCCGTGGGAGTCTTAGGGGCCTCCCATCTTTTAATCGCATCAATCTTAGCGGGATCGACCTGTATTCCGGCCTCGTTCACCACATGACCCAAGAATTGGACCTCACGAATCCAGAAGTCGCACTTGGAGAATTTTGCATATAACTGCTCACTTTTCAGAAGTTCCAAGATCAGTCGTAGGTGTTGCTCGTGCTCTCCCCTACTCTTGGAATAGATCAGAATGTCGTCTATGAACACTATGACAAATTTGTCTAGATAGGGTTTGCACACACGGTTCATGAGGTCCATGAACACAGCTGGTGCATTGGTCAGCCCGAAGGGCATTACCAAAAATTCATAGTGCCCATAACGAGTTCGAAAGGCTGTCTTTGGCACATCCTCCTCTCGGACTCTCAGTTGGTGATACCCCGACCTTAAGTCAATCTTGGAATAGAAACTCGACCCCTGAAGCTGGTCGAATAGATCATCAATACGAGGTAAAGGGTAGCGGTTTTTAATTGTCACCTTATTCAATTCCCGGTAATCGATGCACATACGGAAACTCCCATCCTTCTTTTTCACAAATAAGACTGGGGCTCCCCATGGTGAAGAACTAGGTCTGATGAATCCCCTGTCCAATAGTTCTTGGAGTTGGGTAGATAGTTCTTGAAGTTCGCCTGGTGCAAGGCGGTATGGTGCACGCGCAACTGGGGTGGCGCCTGGTGCAAGGTCAATTTGGAACTCCACTTGGCGAACCGGTGGGAGTCCTGGCAGTTCCTCTGGGAAAACATCTGGAAAATCTCGGACCACTGGGATGTCCTCGATTTTTGTTTCGACTTCAGCTCGAGTGTCAGAAATGTTAGCCAATATGGCTGGATAGCCCTTCCGTATGCACTTCTGGGCCTTCAAGTAAGAGATGATGCCCACCATGGCACCACCGCGATCACCCTGGACAGATAAGAGTTCTCCACTGGGGAGAGGGATACGAACAACTTTCTCCTTGCAGAGAATTTCGGCGTGGTGCTTGGACAACCAGTCCATGCCAACCACAAGATCAAAGCATCCTAGGGTGATAGGTAAAAGGTCGATGGCAAACAACTGTCCATCTAGTTCGAGCCCACAGTCCAGAAGAATGTGGGTTACCTCAACAGGCTTCCCATCAGCTAGTTCTATAGAGTACAGGGTCTCGAGTAATGTAGGAACTATCCCTAGCTGTCTGCTAAGTTTTGATGACACAAAACTATAGTCTGCACCAGTATCATATAAAACAGAAGCGAGAGTGTCGTTCAAGGAACACGTACCCGTCACGACGTTGTTATCATTTCTCGCTTCCCCAGAGCCAATCACGAATGCTCTACCACGCGCCCCATAGTTGTTTCCGTTGTTGTTGTTGTTATTACCAGTGTTGGTGTTGTTGTTATTACCCCCATTGTTATTACCCCATTCATAGATCATCATTAGATGTGTTAATTCAACAGGCAATCATGATGCACAATTTTAAAAACAGAACTCACCCAACTAAGTCTAACGTGCTTCCGGTTTTTATTCTCATGCAACACACCCCTCACAATTTTTCACTCCACTTGGTTTAATATCTGGACTAGCATGTAATGCGCTAGTATTATTCACTCAAAACCAAACTGTTATCATAGGCTTGTATAACAATCACACCTCAACTGTAGACAATGCACATATCTAAAGGACTTACGGGTTTTGGGCTTCGGGTAAAGGTAGGATAGATTTGGCTAACGATTGGTTTAAAAACAAGGGTTTCAACACGCTTGAATGACCATCCTTATTCACTAAGCACCATAATACAATAATCACACAACTTTGGAAGTAGGGTTGTCGAACCTCAGGGAGTTTGTGGAAAGTGCTAAGTTACTAATTTCTAATTAAATTAAGATTAACTAAGGTAATTTTATGAAGTTTAATGTAAAAGTGCTGCAGTGCTGCAAAACGGATTGATAATAGAGTTTATAAAAGACAATAATATGAAAAAAACGGTCACTCCGGGTTTCTGATTCGGTAATTATCAACTGAATTATGTTAATACCCTATCTAGGAAATCACATAGACATGACTTTGTTTAAATTGTTCGACCCAATTCAGCTATCATAACATTAATTGCAAAGTTAAATTAATCCTAGTGCAAGAAAACCAAGATACGATAACATAATGCAATAATACTAATCAACCAAACTGTCTAGATCAATCAAACATACAATTAGACGCAAAGACCGTTAAGGTGTTCACAAAATCTAATCCAAGTAATGAGTATCAAATATAAAACAATTGATAAAATAACCAAATCGTTCACCCGGAGAAACCGCAGGATGATTAGCCTTGCATCTTCATGATTTCGGCTTCAAAACTTGTTCTGGATTGCTCTGGCATCAACCGGAATGAATGGAACTGCAAAAAGTCTTCAAAATCCTCCCTTAGAAGCTCTGGAAATCGATTATTTCATCCCCATACGGCTGCTAGGTTTTTAATTGCGAAAATGGGCTTTTTATGGGCTGAAGAGTTATTCGCGACCCCATGAATAACTCCCTGACTTATTCGCGTGGCATGAATAAGTGATAATTTCGCGAGGGTAGCAAGGGTAAATAGCTGGATTCATTAAGGGCAGTATAGTCATTTTGCAACCCAATTCAGTTATTCGCGGGGCATGAATAACTCCTGAGGTTATTCATGGGGCATGAATAAGTGATCTGACAGATTTTATTTTCTTTTTATTCCTTATTCATCCGTGCACTCGTTTCACCTCCAATCAGACTCTTTTTCTCTCGTTTTAGCCCACGAACACCTGCTTAACACCAAGACACAAATAAGTATCTAAGACACGATATTTACGAACGTTAAATGATTAAAAACTATACAAAACTACTATATAAATGTGATGCATTTGGCAACACATCAAGTTCGTAGAAGGAGTAAATAAGACGAATTAGTGTTACCAGCTTGGATAGCTGCGAGGGCTGCAACCACCCTGTCGTTGACAAGTGCAGTCAGCTCAGCTTGTGTTAGGTTGATGTGTCCTCGTCCATGACCTCTTCCCGCCATAGTAGTTCTACAAATATACTATACCCATGAGAATACAATCGTTTGCATATCACAGTGTACTAGTAAATCACGCACGTATAAATAATAAAATAAAAGTTCAATCAATAATAAAATACCAACGTTCTAAAACAATCCAAAAGATCATCCAGTCGCACGAGATTAAATAAAAGTCATAACATACTAGGAACAAAATAAGTAACTAAATAAATAATAATAAATAAAATCAATCGTCGTCCGTAGAGATGACTGATCCTTCGTCCTCACTTTCCTCCGGTAACTCCTCAGGTTCTTCCTCCTCTTCCTCTTCTATAAGAGCTGCATCGAGTGCCGCTCCCAGTGCATCAAACCCATCCTCCATGGGTTCCTCCTCGGGGTCCTCTTCCCCAATTGGTTCCAAAGCTTCCATAAGCCGGTTGCGAACCGTAGCTAACTCCTCTCGAGTGCGCGCCAACTCTTGTTTGGTCGCAATAGCATCCTGTTTTGCTCACAGCCTCTTTCTTTACTTTCCTTAGTTCGCTGAGTAAGTAGTCAATCTGTCCCGCCACATGTGTCAATGTCTCGTCAGCATTTCTTCTCCAGAACTGAAACTCCTTAATACCAGTGTAAGCATTATCCAACTCAGTGTGTACATGCCTCACCATTCCTGCAAGTGACCTCTCCCATGAGTCGACAATGGGAGGTACTCTAGCTGGCACCCCATAACTCACGACCCACGAGTGCAAGATGTCCGTGAACCAACGCCAACGATCAGTGGCTTCACATGGCTCGAGTGATGAAGATGGGGCCTCATAAGGGTCGTACATAGGACGTCGTCGCCCATCATGAGCACGGTAAGAGTAATTTCGGTGAGCGGGGTTAACCATAGTTACCTGCAATATGTTAGGTTAGTGTTCAAAGTCGAGAATAATAAGCGTGCACTGAAGACGGTGAGTGTACTAATACTTATGCTATAATGATTATAGTCTAGAATGCAATGCAATTCCTAGTTCACTATAACCAATGGCTCTGATACCAATCTGTCACACCCTCAAATTTCCACTGCGGAGTTTTACCGCGAGGCGCATGACAAACCAGGACCCATAGCCATAAGTATCATGAACGACTCTAAATTCCCAAACCATTTAGTTCGTTTTTAAGAAAAAGTTTCAAAGTTTAACCAAGCAATTTAAAGTAATGCGGAAGCGTAAACAAGGTAAAACAATTGCAAAAGTCTGCGCAAGACAACGCGCCCAAAACCAAAGTTAAAAGTACGAAAAATTAATTATTCATAACCCAAGACACAAATGATGCATGCCCTAGAACGTGCTCCATACCTAAGGACCTGCAAAGCATGCTAAAATGTGTCAACATAAAGTCGGTGAGTTCACAATATAAGTAAGCGATGTAAATAAAAGTGTAGGTTCTCAAAACCCCAAAAGTCAAGTGTACAACGTTGGTCTCTCAGACCCTGTAAACAATAGCTAATTCAAATGTCAGGGGTAGCTAGCCCACTCATGATAACTAAAACCGGCGAATACCGAACTACTAATGAACAAGATCCCATAACCGGGATAAGGATGCCTTGCATCATTGTCCATCGACAATGATTATGTTTGAAGCTAATAGTTCACATCCGTGCTCCCAGCACGATGTGAGGTTTGTTAGACCTAATAGCGCTATCAACTAATTAACCCGCTTGCCCAACCGGCAATTGATTCGGTATTTTGAAGGACTTAAAAGATGTGTTTGGTTTAGTTCATCAAGGACATATATATGAATTAGTAAAATTAGATCCACCACGTGAACCATGCACCCCAAACCCGGGATGTGTAAAAGAAAGTTGTCTCAAAACAGACTAGAAAACGTTACCAATGTAGTCTCAACCCGAGACGCATGCTTTGAGAAAAAGTAGTGAAACTCACCTTAGGTTGCAAGCAAGAATATCCAAACTTCACCGTAATAGAGACTCGCTACCGACTCCCTATTATATGTGTCAATATGTGAGTACACTTGTATAACCAATATACCACATAGCACGTTTATTCGATTCTTAAAAGTTTCAAAATCGTGTAGTGACACCTAGTGACTCTACATGCACAAGTATGTCCTATGTATCCCGTTGGTGATCGTGGTGACTATTATAAGTTTTACGCATCAAACACATCTCATACAAGTTTTCACACAAGTACATGTCAATTACACACCACATAGAACTCCAAATAACCACTTAAAGACCCCGTACACAATCTGTGTTTTTAGGACAGATTGTGCGCTGTGAAAAACAATTTATTTAAAATACTTAACGAATGAATTAGAGTCCCAATTTTTTACTGAATTTTATTTGGCATTCACTCGACAATACCTATTTTTTTTTTGTCTTAATTCCAAACACAAAAATTATAAAAATTCGTACAACACAGCAGTGTTCAGAAAATTTCCTCAACAGGTCAGTTTAGTAGGAAAATTCTTAAAAATTGTGTCTTCATCCAAACGAGATGAATCTACTTGGAAAAGCTCTATTCTTCCAGTATTGACCTACTGTAAAAAGTTCATAACCTAACTCCTTGTAAATCTAAAGTTATGACCATTTAAAGTTAGCCCAATTTATAAATCCGAAAATCTGATATGACCCCTAATCAATTAAAATTCCAAAAACGAATCATACGGTGTCCAAAATCGATGGTTTTGCCCATTATGAAAAGCTAAGACTATACACAACACAATCATGCAAAGAAATCATCAAACCAATTATTTTCAAGCCACGAAACAGACCCTACAAGTCGACATTCAGAATCTGTCCAGATTCTAATCATGCAATATTATCAATTTTATCAAACCCTAGTTGCATATTATCAATCAATAACACCTAATAATCATCATACAACTTTAGTAAGAACCACATCTGATCAAAACCCTAATTATACATCACAACCATCATTATTCACAAACCCTAGAAGTCTAAAACATCAAGAACATGCATAATCATGCAAAACATATAACATTCATTATGTAACAATGTGGTTGACCCTTATAATCTTTGTAATCATCATGTTTTAACTTTTATAAAATACTTTCAGACCTGGACAAACTTGTTATATGATTTTTATAGTAAAAACATAAGGTAAAAGCGTAAGAAATCATAAGTTATACCCTTAGCTCTTCAAATCAATCAATCGCGCGCCTTGGAGCCTCCCAATTGATGATCTTGAGCCTTAGCAGGAGTTTTTGGAGTGAAATATTCGTGTGGGGCCGTAAGGGGGCGATTAGGGTTGAGTATGGGGGTTGCATGGGGGTTTAGGATGCTTAAATACGAGTTTGAGGCGGTTTAGACCCGTCAGGGATGTTCGAGCGGCCGCTCGGAGCCTGTGAGCGGCCGCTCACAGGTCCGAGGCGCGCGCTTTTGCTTCGTTTCGCCTCCCGACGCGTTATCCATCGACGTTTTCGTTATTTCGGACCGTAACAAGTGTAACCCCATGCGTTAAGACCCTAATCAACCTCATGCTCCACTTTTAATGATTTTTATTAACGTGTTCGGTTTAGGTTCACATAATCACGTATGGTTTTCACATAAGTTTATTATTCACCAACGTTCGGGATACAGGACTCATGTGTGTGTTAAACAATACTTATCCTATTTAACACATATGTTAATAACCTCTAACATGTGTTAGGCCTACTTAACTACCCCTAGTTAAGTATCTACCTATGCACAACATAAGTTAACTAAAGTGTATCATGTAAGTTAACTAGAGTTCAGTGAAAGTATTAACCTGAAAATGCGGGGTGTCACACACCGTTTGTGTTTGGTGCAGAATGTTTGAAAGCCTTCGGGCTTATAAAGTGTTTGCTTGTGGAGGCCCCTATATTGGTAGCACCCGACTAGGAGCTGCCATTCGAGATTATGTGCGACGCGAGTGACTTCGCGATAGGGGCGGTCTTGGGACAGCGGAAGGACAAGCACTTCCACCCGATCTACTTTGTTTTTATATTATTTCATTTTTTTCCATTTTTTTCTCTTTATATATATATATATATATATATATATATATATATATACAAGAGGACAAACAAGATATAATCCCTCCCCACACTTGAAACTCACATTGTCCCCAATGTGACAATAGAAAGCGTTTATAAAGTAGCTATCTATAGTGTGACAAACCCATCCCCCCGCATAAATTCAGGGATTATCGATAACAGTAACAACATTTAACTAACTTGCGAGTTAGTCATCAGTCGACACAAGGTTTGATTGTACAAAGACGCATTGTTACATGTCGGAATCATACTCTATCGTCATACAACTGTGATTGTTGTACAAACTATGGTTATCAATTATATTCAAAAACCTATGTATTCTCACCAACTTTTGTTGACCCAAAATATTTTCAAACTTAACATGTTTCAGGTTCTACTTGCTTGAGGATTTGAGTTAATGCTTGAAGATGTGTGCATAGTATTATTCATTTTGATGTACGAATTCTTGTAGAACAATTGTATGTAATTTGTTTAAATCATTTAATGAAATTTATTATTCACCATGAACTACTGAACAATCATCAATACGTGACATCCCGATGTTTTCGTCATCGGTTGGGGTGTTACAATTCGATTCTAAACAACTAAGACTACTCGGAGTGGTGGGGGGAAAAGGGGATGAAACGCCATGTGACACTTGTGGGATCCTTGTGAGGGGGGGGGGGGGGATTGTGGGGAGTGGAAGGGGGGAAGGGGGGGGGGGGGGGGAAGTGACATGTGGCATTTCTTTTTTCTTTTTTTTTTTATAAAAAACTTTAATATATTAATAAACATAATAATAATAATAATAATAATAATAATTTAAACCGAAATATATTAAATTAATAAAAATATAATTAATATTAAAAAATAATATAAAAAAATTATATTCAAAATTTGAAATTCAAACGGTTACTGTTCCAAACAGTTTGAATTTCAATTCCCCCCCCCCCCCCCCCCAAACGTTTAAATTTCAAAGTTTTCCACCCAAACGGTCATATTTTAACCCTATAAATACAACACCTAACCCAATTCTCAGTCACACATATTCCTTCTCCTCAAAGCAATGAATAATATGTGTGACGGTTTTGCACCAGGAGCTGCCGGACCGTCTAATCTCCGGCAGTACTCTCGCCGAAGCCAGGGCCGGCCCCCGGAGACTACCATTATACTCCTCTCCTCCTACTCCACATCCTCCTCCTCCTCCTCCTCCTCCTCCTCCACAACATGGGTTCTATCCTTCTCCTCCTCCTGCTGCTGCACCACCAACCTTCACTCCTCCTCCTTCTGCTGCACAACCAACCTTTCCTCCTCCTCCTAAAGCCGATGATGACTTCACGGATGAGGAATAGGTCTGGGCCATGGATTATGCCATGGCCCTTAGAGAAGTGGACCGACTAATGTTGTCCCCCCCCCCCCCCCCCCAACCACCACCACCAGACTACCCCCACCCTTCACCACCAGACTACCCCCACCCCCCGTCAACGAGGGGAGCCAACCGAGGAGGACTTGGAAGCCCTCAGGGAAGCTGGGGAGGAGGAACTACTCTGGAGCCAACCTTCCCCTCCTCGTGAGTACTGTTATATCCTCAAGGATGCGAGATTCGATGGTCGCGATAGTTCTCGTTCCGTGTCCCCCACGTACTACATAATCGAGGACTGGGACAACTACTCTCCATAGTGGAGAAAATTAAGATTAAATAAGTAATTTAGGAATTAGGATTATGCAATGGTTGTTTAAGTAATTATGTAATGGTTATTTAACTAATTTAATTATGTAATGTTTTTTTTTTAATTTTTTTTATTTAATTTGTTTTTTTTTTAAACTAACCGGCCAAAGAAAATAAGTATATGATGTTTTTTTTTATATAAACTAATAATAATTATACCCTATCCAATCAAGAGATGACACCTCACCCCACCCCCACCCCAAGCCCCACGCCGGTGACACCCTCCACGCCCGCCCCATTCCTGCCCCTTCCACGCCACTATGGCGGCGATGTCACCCCCCCCCCCCCCCCCCCTTCCCGCCCATTCCCACCCCCACTCCGGGCAGCCTAAGACCATCTCCAACACAGATATCACAAACATGGTTCCAAACTACATGCAATTTGCTAGATGTTGATTATTCATCAAGTGTTGAGTTGATTTTTGCATTTTAAAAACATTAAACCAAAAGTAGTTGTATAAAATTTGCGTTTGAAACAAACATCAATCCCTATAGGAAAAGCAATTTAATTGGTCACTAGGGTTATAGCCCGGTGGTACCACCTTTGGTGCTTGGGGGAATAAACCAGGGTTCGAACCTCGTATGGTGTAAAAGTGGGTTGGAAAAATGGTGTAATAAAATGGGAGGAAATTAGTTGTTCAAAAATAACGGAAAAGTAATTTACACATGTTACAATGTTGACTTTTGGAATGCATGTTACAGTGTTGACTTTTGGAATGCATGTTACAATTTTGACTTCTCGATTCTCTCGATCACAACTTTTAAATCACGTTGAAGATTGACTCTGTCCGGTTTCAACACATTTTCTTTCCACACTGAACCAGACTCCGTTAACATTTTGGGGTCAGCATAAAGCTCGTATATTGAATCCGCTTCATCATTGATTTCGCTCAACGTTTCCAAACATTTGATTTGATCCCGATCAACTAGTAGATTGCTATTGCCGTCTTTCCACCCGATCAACTAAATTTTAACCAAGAAAATAACAATAAGAAACATTTCGTGTCATCATAATTCGGTTTATTATGATACGAATAATATATTTATTTCATAATAAATAAATAAATAAAATGCTAACTTACCTTTGGTGGTACCCCTATGCCATTCGTGCAATAGAGCCTTGCATTGTCCACAAGACTACAATAATTTGGAAATGCATTTGCAAATCTCTTGTGTGATTTCAGTTGTGAATTTACCCTCACTGCTCTTTTTACTGCTATAGCCCTCCTGTACCGTCAAAATAACAAGTTATTTTAGATTCCATTAAAACCAACAAGTTTTACAAGTGGGTGACGAGTAAACATGCTCAAGTTGCGCCGCTACCCCCCACCTCTTTAACCAACAAAATGTTTGAGATCATACCTGATTCCTCTTGTAACAGCAAGATAAGGATCACAAACAACACCAACTAACTCAATTCTATAAGGTCTCTTTACTTTAACTTCTTCCTCTTCGTCTTCGACCCTTTCCCAGTAATTTTCAGTGATGGTTCCGTCTTCTGAGACCTTATAACCAACACCCATGCGATAACGATGTTTATGAATTGTTCTCACCATGGCAATTGTTTGTTCCACAAATGGTTCCCATGACAATGTCCCATCCATTATCACATCTCTCCCTTCGTTTAGCGCGGTTACTAATAAAGATGATGCCGCATCTGTAGATGTTTGATGCACCTGTATAAAATGTGTCATTCATCACGTCTTAAACCATATATATAAAAGATCAAAGGGTCAAACAAAACTATATATATATGTACCAATTCAGCGGTTTGAAGCATGTCGTGGTGATGACCCTTTGAGCTTAGAGCTCGGTAAATCACGTCTGTCTCCTTAAAAGCATCAGCTTCCACCACAACCGCATTTTCTGCTGTCACTGACCAAAATGCTCTGCCATAAATACATGTTTTATTAATGTCTTTTTATAGCACTTGATTAAAATGACATATAGGGTGTTCATAAACCTTTGAAACTGATTGAACCATAATAATCGAAGTAAGGCAGCTAGTTTAGCTAGTTTGAGATCCAAACAGTTCAGTTTTGATGGTTTAAGGTTTTAGTTCGATTGGAACTTAGAGCCAACGATGTAAGTTGAGCCGTTCGTTTAACTTACTATAAATAAATCTTTTGGAATATGTAGTTATGTATATGTATTTTAGTTATTAATAATTGTTATAAAAAAGTATAAAAAAAACGGTTCAACTCATCATCCCGTCAAAACCGAACTGTTAAGCTACCAAATTGGTAAAACTGGTCGGTTAAACTGTTAAACCGGAAAACATGTTGGTCAAACCGGTGAACAGATCAGACGGTCCAACCAACCAACTTACCCGGCCCAACCAATTTAGTTTGTTATTCTAAAAAAAATTAGTTAGTGGTCCAATCCACAATATTTTATCAAAATTGGCCCGTGGACGCCTAAGTTACGTACTCTTTAAGTATTTCTTTGAGAACAGTGCTTTTGCCGGCGCCCATTCCACCACCCATGAAGAGGAGGACAGGGCTTCTATCGCAGTGAGCCACTGGACCCATGACCTCCGTGAGGGTGTCATCGCCATCGCCTTTCTTAGGGGTGTTGGACCCTATGACTCTCATTTCCTCCACCATTGTTGAGAATGCCCTTGTCACTTTCAAATGTTTTGTAACTCTCTCAAATCTTTGCTTTCTGCATATAAATAACAATCCAACTTGTATTTGTCATACTAAACATAAAGATAGTAAACAATAAGAATAAACACCTCATTTACAACATTATCCAAAAAAAAGGTTAAAACAGAAATGCTTTTTAACATATAGATTAAATTTTAGTTGCTTGCGAGTTAAGTTTAAAATAAGCCCTAGAATATAAATATTTAAAATTTTGTTACCCAAAAACTAACTTTAAAAAAATTACCTCAAATTGACTTATTTTTTAAAGTTTATTAAAACATATTTACGTTATTGTTGAATGTTCATTTATTTTTCAAGGTCATCCATATATAGTTGTTGAATAATTCCATTCCCAACTTGTTGAATTATTTATTATTTATATTTATTCATGATGTATATTCCCCACCTATCCCACTATCTTTTGAATATTATATATCCTTTTAACATTATATATAACAGATAATAATGTTTTTTCATGTTACTATATTTTAGAATTTTATGTTTAAATAAAGACCGAAAAGATATTTATATGATTACGAGAGTGACATTATTAATGATAAATTAAATCAGTTTCTGAATACATTTTTAATGATAAATTAAAGTTTTTATCAATTACTTTCTGTGTATATAAATTAGTTAATTTAACAAAATAAAATTCATATACTTCACCGATGCGTAAATTAAAAAAAAAAATAAGAGAAATCACCTCGTAGCTGCCAAAACCATGTTTTTAAGCCTCCTCCCTTCGGATCCAACGCTCAATACCTTCAATTCCACACAAAAAATATATATATATAGTAAGTTGGGTCAACCACTCGAACACGTGAAATTCGCAGAGTTGATGTAATCAAACAAAATAATATTATCTATAGTATGTTATAATTACAACATTTAAAACATACAATACAGTTTGAAACAATAATGTTCACTTCTCAACCAACTACTCCCAATATCATTAAATAGCCATAAAATTTTCATACGTAAATTTTAAAAAATACACCATAATATGAGCATATTTTGTATTTATTTCGAGTGTTGTTTGTATATATGTGTGGCTCTCGGATGGTAAAAGTAAAGTTGCACTAATGTTAACGTTAATTTACTAATTTCGTGAAAATAACGTTAAAATTGACAGACGGTTAATCATGCATCAGGTGGTGGCGTTGATAGCCAAAAGACAAGGGGGTACATGCACCAGTCGGGTTTGTCCTGATTGCTAAGTGTTATGTGTCTTATGTCTAAGGCTTGATACATAACCATTATTGAGCCGGGGGTCTCACTGGAAGCAGCCTCTACATTTTACTCTCTTCAGACCCTACCTTAGCTTTTGCTATTGGTGGGATTAATTGAGTATGATGATGATGATGATGTTGTTTGTCGTAGATTTTTTAATTAAAGAAAAATTAGCATGTTAAATGATTACCAATGTATGTATTTCTTACCGAATCACATGAACACCCTTCTAGTTTAATAAATGTATACACTGTTATTTAAAGTTTACCTGGTTGATCATAAGGGAAGCATGGCCCCAATGAAATGCAAAATAGCCAAGAATGCATCTTTCAAGCTCTTCAACAAGCTTCATACAAAGCGATTCGCCTTGTTTTTCGTTTGAAAAATACACATATAAGTCATCTTCAAACGCTTTCGAGTTACGGACATAATCTGTTGCCAATTTGCTTAATTCGGGGCACTCATTTCCATCTCTAAATCCAAGTTGCCTTGCTACACATTCACAAGCGATTAAAATGTTCATGTGTGTCTCATTGTTAAGAGTATCGATTGTTGGTCACGTGACTAGCTAGACCATTTTGTCATGTTTTTATATAAACTAATGTAATCATGTAATCAGATTTTAATAAAACTAGAAAGAAAAACACAGTTTCACTATATACATTGTCCCTCCATATTTATATGATCAAATTCAAAGAATATTACTATGTGAGTGGGGTGTTTTTTTTTTTGTTTTTTTTTATTAAGAATAAGTTAATTACTGCCATTTAATAATAATAAATAACTGTTAGATATTTGGTCTGGCTTTAAGTCAACTGGTACCAGCCACCAGGAGTGCCCTTTCGATGTATTCAAATCTCATTTGTTAGACTGTGGGGTGTGGGGTGGGGAAAGACTCGGGAAGGCTGATTTGTCATTTTCCCCGAAGGGGAACACCGCCCCCCCCCCCCCCCCCCCCGAAGTAGCCTCGGTGAACTCGGGAGAATTCCCCCGTCCATCCCGTCCCTTTTCCCAATGAATTTTTGACCGTTGGAAATTTTTAAACATTGGAAAATTGACCGTTTGAAAAAAAAAAAAAAAAAAAAAAAACGTTTTATATATATATATATATTATAAAACTTCAAAATCCTACCACCAATTCAAACCAATTCAAACCTACTTCACACAACACTCCATATTTTATAAACTTTACACCCTAATTTTTTATAAAACCACATAATAATTTCTAGCCATTTTCACCTAATTTTATACAAGCATGAGTTCGTCGTCAGAAGAGGCAAATGTTGCCAATTTTTTTGCGAGCACGATGGTTGAAACGGCAAAGATATTGTTGGAGTTCGTAAACGACAGTAGTGACGAGGAATGATATTAATTCCAGGAGTCGTTTTTTAACCAAACAACACGTATGACATGAAGTATATTATTTGTATGGATATATGAGTAATTTTACATGTTTATTGTTTTTTTTTTCATGAAAGTATTAAAAAATTTGATAGATTAAGTTGGGTAGGCAGGAATGATATTAATTCCACGAGTCGTTTTTTAACCAAACAACACGTATGACATGAAGTATCAATGTTGGTCAGTGTACATCATGAAATGGGACCCACCTTATGTTTGAAGTGCAAAAAAAAGGCACAAGCCCAACAAGGAACAAACTTTATGGAGGTTTGTAAACGTTCGCTTTTGGTTAAAGTTAAACCCTGTGGTTTTATAACTAGACCGGATATGTTAAACCGGTAACGTGCCTCCTCATTGGTTCGGTATAGGAAGAATAGTCGAGTTGGGTACTTTGTAGTTAAAGCTTATTACCAATATGAAATAGACGTAGCATATGATAGCTTTATTCCGCTAAGCTAGAACCATCATTTAAATGTAGGCTAACACCAACGTTTCAAAGCTTCTATTTATGCATCAAAAGTTGTATATATCAAGTACCAAACATACATGTATTGATAAAGTCTAGGGTATTCAAGGAGACATGCATCGTGGTTTAGGTGATGTGGTCCACAGTTAAAAGGCTAAGGAATTTAAGGTGGAAAATTGTTTATTAATTTGTTGGCTTTTTTAAAAAACAAATAAGTTAACCAGTCATTTTTCAAAAGCTAGGATTTCTGGTTTTTCTAATTCACTTATTGACTTAGTGATTTAAAAAAAAAAACTAATAAGTCAACAAGCCATTTTCCGACTCAATAATCCCGTAAAGCATAGGTTGTGATTTATTTATCATAAAAAGTTAGAAATTGTTGTTAAAAATAAAACATAATTACAGGGAAGTAAACTTTATGTAATTCTTTTTACAATAATATTTTCATCACAGGCAAATTCATATTCATATGTCAATCGTGAAAAATTACATTAAGATAGCGGGCAGGCGGATAACAAGTTGCGCCACCATCCCTTTCTTGAAGTAAATATGAATTTACTTATTGTAAGACATTACTATATCAATATGGAAGTAAATAACTAAATATAAACATGTAAGTAAGTAAGTAAGCTTACCAAGATAATGAGAAAACTTTTCAACTCTTCCAACATGGCCGGAACCAGTCAAATGTAACAGTGGAACAACAACACTTTCAGGCTTTACTGATTTTGACCTTTTCCGGCGCCGGTGTGCGGCGGCGGCCGCCCAGATAAACCCGACGGTTGTGGCGGCAAGGATGTGCGCCACCACAAGCTGCCTCCCATACCCATCTGTGCAAAACTCAGATGATGTTGGTTAGAGAGAGAGAGAGAGAAAGAGTATTAAAAAAACACTAGAGAGAGAGAGAGAGAGGAGACCTTTGTGCATATTATTGGGTTGTTAAAAGAACTATATTCCGTCGCCGGATAATAAAAAGAATCAACCGGAAAAAAGGTGTTTGATCGAGAATAAGTTAGTATTAAATATATGAGTGAAATTTGTATGTCTATGTATCCATATGGGTTTATATAGATAGATTATATATGAAAGTCAAACAGTGATTTTAGGGAATACAGGTGGGTCATACTACTCATACCTTTTTTACAAAAATTGATGTTTTTATTTACCTAACAAATAAATTTTAGAACTATAATCCTTTTTTAGAACGTGTTGTAGTTGGGATTATGAATTATCCAAACCAAAAACGTGATTATTGTATTTTTTTAATAATCATGTGCGTATTCATTTTTTGAGAAATTACTGACGAGTTAGAGGAGTATATTTTACCTCTGTAAAAACTAAAAATATTAGCATTTTTTCTCATCGTATCATGTATCTTTATAATCAAAATATCAATCGAGGTTAGTGGTTGGTCACTCAATTTAGATAAAAACAGAACAAAGGTTTCCAACTTAGGCCTCTTGTCCCATCTCCAACGTTACATGCAAAACAAAAAAGCCATCACCCCAATTTTTAATTTTTGACTTCTATAGGACCAAAAACAAGAACTTGTTCTACAATGGCGACTCCACGTTATATATTAGACACTAAATTTAATTTTGAAATACAAAATTACCACTTTAGCTTATTTCTTAGCTAAATTATTTGCAATTAATAAGTATTATACAATTAGTTATCATTAATCATTACGAATCATTTATTTAATTTATTTTCAATAAAAAATTAAAAACAAACATTTATAACCATCTCACCATCCTTGCCCCACTTATAAAACCATCACCATCACCACCACCACCACACTGCCATCAACAACCACTAACCACCACCATCAACCACCACACCACTAATCATCAACACCACCATTTGTAACCATTACCATCACTACCACCATCTATAACAACAACAATCAACTGCCACACCACCATCAACAACCCCTTCTTTTTCTTCATTAAAAAAAAAGGATAAATTACAAAATTCGTCCTTTAGGTTTGGGCCATTTTTCAGTGGATGTCCTTTCGCGTTTCAGTTGATGTGATTCGTCCTTAACGACCTAAAATCCTTACACCCACTGTCCTAAGGGCCTAACTTGGTTAGTTTTTAACGTTAAGTCTGGTCATGTGGGGGGGCACGTGAGGGTATATTCGTCAATTCATCTGCCCCTTTCATTTCCCTCCTATATTATAACGTTTCGTTGAGATCAATCAGATCATCATCTAGGGTTCTTCAAGAAACCCAAATTAGGGCAACCACTTCGATCGATCATGGAGCATATTTACTGCCATTGTGGAAAACCAGCAATCGTACGTACGTCGTGGACAAGTAAAAACCCAGGTCGAAAGTTTTATGCTTGTCCTGACCAGGTACGTTAACACTCAATTTCTGATTTTCATTACATAATGTTGCATCTGATGGATTTCTTTCTGTCAAATTAGCTATCACGATGTGGATTTATTGGATGGTGTGATGAATTGAAGTGCCAAAGGTGTCAACAGATTATCCCAGGTCTGTTAAAAGCCAAGAACAACCTTGAAGTTTATAATGGCTACCTTGTTGCTGCAAACCACCAGCTTGAAGAAAAAGTTCAAGATTTGAAAGCTCAAGGAAGCAAATGGAAAAGGATGTTGATATGTAGTTGGTTATGTTTCTTGGTGTATAAAATTTTGTATTCTTAGTTGAACTGTGCATTAATGCACCTGTTAGGACTTTGTAAGAAATGGTTGATGGCTAATGATAATGAAAGTGCTTATAATGCACATTGTTAATAGACTGTGTTGAAGTAGACTGTGTTTGACCCATTTGAAAGATATTGACCCATTTGAAAAACATGTAACAGACTGTGTTTAAGTACATAAAATGCATGTTGAATGTGCAGACAGTGTTTGACCCATTTGACAAAACTCTAATACACTGCAACATAATAAACATCTGGACATACCCATTAACCAAAATTGCAACATTTTTTGCTGCATTAAGTACATAAACTGCATGTTCAACATAGCCTAATCATTACTACTTGTTCAACAAACACAAACATAAACATAAGTTACTAATGTTCCCAGGAGAACCAAAATACATGTTCAACAAACATAACAAACACAAACATCCTAACCCTTGCTACCCTGAACCTTGCTAGTGGTACCCTTCTTGCTAATCTTCTTTCTTCCCTTCTTTCCAGACTTGGCCTAAGTACCTGCAACCTGTTCACTCTGTCCCTTGCAAGTCCTTTGATTGTGTCCAGTATTCCCACACTTGCCACATTTTCCTTTGGTGTTTTTCCTAGACAGTGTGCCCCCTGATACCAGATCATCTCTTTCAAATTCTGATCTCTTCCTAACCTTCTTGGGTCTTCCAACTTGTGTGTGATGATTTGGTGGTGTTAAAGTTGTAGGAACTTGAGACTTAGGCCATAAAGCTCTGCCATTGATTGGGTTAATCATAAAGGAATAAACCTGTCTCCACCTATCCATTGTATACACTGGATTAACCCAACTCTCCAATGCCCCAACTCTACCTCCATTAGTAGCTTTGAACCAAATTGCAGCCACTGCATGTCTGCAGGGCATTCCTGTCCATTAAAGTAACAAAATTTAGCATTAATGAATGAAAGTGACAACATTTGAATTGAACAAGATATACATACCTGTTATTTCCCAACCTCTGCAAGCACAAGTCTTTTCAGCCAAATCCACAACACGTGTGTGACCAGGTTTACAACTAACTCCATATTTATCCCCCCCCCCATTCCACTGCACATGATAGAAGGTTGCATCTCTTCTGATTGTCTCAAACATTTATGTGGCCTTAGGTGTCAAGAGACCTTCACTGGTCTCTATATCATGCAACACTGAAACAATCCTCCTCATGCAATACTCCCTGATGTACTCAAGTGCATTAATGATGGGCTTGTCTCTGCCTTCAACTATCTTTCCATTGAATGTTTCACACATGTTGTTTAGTAGCATATCAGTCAACCCCCTACATGTATTATGTTGGTATATTAAAATTTTAAAATCTAAATCTAAACAGCATTAGCTATACAACTATAAAGAACATACCTGAAAAGTGAGACCTGGTCCAGTGTAGAGGTGGAATTTTTGATAACTACAAATGGGCCTTCTTGTTAAGGGCCCTTAACTCATTCATTGCAGCAGTGAATTCAGGGACTGTTGTTGCACTAGCACACTTCCACAACAAGTCTTTATACAATTTTCCTCTGAAACTTTGCTTCATGTTTTCATGAATGTGCCTGAGACAGTATCTGTGCTCAGCATTAGGATATAACCTTGAAAGTGCTGGAAGTGGACCCTGTTTAAAAATTGGATAAGTATATTAAGATGAAATGAATGTTATATACTTTAGTAAATAAAGACTAGAGAACATACCTTCTGTCTATCACTCATGAATGTGAACCTTGACTCTCTATCTAAATCCAAGTCATCTCCCAACAGATCTAGAAACCAGGACCAAGAGTTTTAGTTTTCAGCCTCAACAATTGCATAACAAACTGGGTAGATTCCATTATTGGGTCAATACCCACTGCACTCAAAATCTGACCAAGATAAGGTCCTTTCATGAATGCACCATCCAAACCCAATACATCCCTACCAATAGCCTTAAAACCTTGTTTTAATGCTCCCAAACAGACATAGATTCTTTTAAACTTCCTTGTGGGGTCATCTGGATGATTAGGTAACTCAACCTCTATCTTAACAGTGGTACCTGGATTTTTATCCTGCAATTCCAACACATAATCCCTAAGTATAGCATATTGTGATGTGTAATCACCTTCCATCATTGTCTTAGCCTTTGTCTTAGCCCGGTATGCTTTCATCCTTGATATGCCTATTTCATACTTCCTTTGGAACTGTTCCTAAACAACTTTCACAGGAATATCTAGGTTTTCTTCGATCTGATCCACATGTTGTTGAGAGAGGAAAGTAGATGTACAAGCAGTAACATTCCTTGTCTGTACACATGTATGGTCTTCAATTAATTTCCTCACCATCCAGCTTTCTTCATTTGAAATTTTAGAAATCAAAATGACCCATGGACATTGGTGTTCATTAGGGTTTGTCTTGTAACCCCTGCCTCCAACATTTATATTGGTTTGTCCCCTAGTTTTACCCTTGTTAACAGGGGGTCCCCAAACTTTACCCTTGTCCATAATTGGCCCCTTATCTTTTGATTTTTTCACAGCAGCTGTTGCACTTCTTAACTTTCTCCCACATGCCCCTTTAGGTTTTGGTTGACTTGAAACATGAACACCAAAATCATCCACTTCAAATTCTAGTAAACTACCATGGCTCACTGCCCTAACCCTTTGCTTATCATCCTTCACAATAACAATTTTCCTTCTTGTCTCAACTGAATGAGTTTTAATCAACTTTTTTGCTTCTTCCTTAGTACCAAACACTTGGGACACATAAAAAACTACTCTGCTCTCATCCATATTCTGATTTACCTTTCTGTTTTTTTTTTAGTTCTTTTTTCCTAGCACTAGTTTCATAATCATCAGACTCTGGTCCACTTAAGAAAGCATCATTCTGCATCACTTCATCATCATCAGCCTGTACATCATCTTCTTCTTGTCTACCTAAATCTTCTTCTTCAACATCAAGGTCAATATGCATCCTGTAGTCACTCATATCTACTTCATCTTCAGCCATACAATTGTCATCAACTATAAAATCACTATCACTATCCTCATCATTTCTCATAGAAACAGTTTCAGAATGACAATCATTGGACTGTGCTGCACTACCTATAACCTCTTCATCTTCATTTGACAATGGTCCATTATCAGTGACAAACATGTCATCATCTTGATTTGGCAATGGTCCCTTATCATTAAAAAACATGTCATAATTAACCTCTAATGGAGTTAACCTACCATTCCCAACCACACTAGACTCCACACCATCACAGTTTTGACCAGCCCCACTAGACTCCTGTGACAACCTGCACCCTTCATTTTTCATAAATGTGCATAATTGGTTCCTCAACTATTTCAAAATTTTCATTTTTAACCCTCGTATTTTAATAGGACCAAAATTTACAATTTAATTAAACTTGTAATTTTTATAGATAAAAGTATGCACGTTTTATACTCACATCTACACCCGAGCACGTATGTTTCAGACCTTGATACTCAAAGCCCTTAATTTTCGGTCCTAAAACAACTTAGAAACCGAAGGAAACAAGTCCAGAACTTAAAATTAATTAAATTAGAAAATTTATTTTTTTAGCCCTCGCGGTCCGCTGAGACAATCAAATAGTCAAAGTCTCAGTCAAAATCCTAGTCAAAGTCTCAGTCAAAGTCCTAGTCAAAGTCTTAGTCAAACAGTCAAAGTCCTAGTCAAATATTCAATTCATCATAAAACCTTACTTTATGGTGTTGACCAATTTTAAAGCCTAATTGAATCCAAAACTAGTATAAAAACCCACCTATGACCCATTACACTTTGCACCTCTAAATCGATTGTTTCAATTCGATTAAACTCTCCCTCATACCTTTCTTCTAGAGTATATTACTTCTACATTTGAAGCTTTGATTATAAGCTCTTGTAATTGGCGAATTGGAAGCTTGATATTTTTCCTATTCGGTTTCTTTTCTTCTAAATTGGACTAGTTTCGTTGTTGAGTCTTTGGATTGCTCGCATTTTCACGCTCGCTTAGTCATCTAGTTATTTGGCAAAAGTGAGTATTTCCTATCCCCTTTTTGTCTTTATTCACTTTTGGGGAGTTACATGTACACTTATACAAAATACACATACAAGTTCACATTTTTACAATACAATTCTAGTACATTGTGCATTTGCTTACATACGTGCTTTATGCTTAGACATTACATGTAGAATACATTTGTACTTAGTGAAATCATTAACCATGTACAAGCCGACCTTAACATTGGATAGCGCTATTGGATTGACAACCCACCTAGGTGATTCTCCCCTTTTTTCATCGGAGAATCCATGGTTATTGTTAAGTTATTATCCATTTATTGGATAAGTACACCGCCGTTCATTTTATTACATTTATACAGTCACAGGATTGATTTCGCTCATTTGTATGATACATAGTTTACATAATTGCACTGTAGCTTTGCACTTGAATTGTATAACATTTTCCAATTTACTATATGTATTAAATCTAGGAATGCTCACCAACATTTCATATGTTGACAAAACTTATTTTGTACATGTTTCAGGTGCAGTTTGATCTTAGTACTATAGCGTTGGATTTTAGTACTTGCTTTTAATAAGTTATTTCAAGTTTCATGTTTCGTTCAGACTTTTGTATTTTTTTTCCATTTCATCTATGTAAGACAATTTAAATTATTCAATAATATATTTACATTTTAGTACCATGTGCTTTTGAACAATAGTCACTACGTGACACCTCGATGATTCCGCCATCGGTTGGGGTGTTACAACTCCACACCTTTGCCTAATCCACTAAAGTTTAAGTTTCTGACTACATTTAGCTTAGCATGGACTAGTGCATAGGGTCCAGGTTCATCAATTTCTTCAATGGTAACACTGTGTTTAGGTTTAGTTGGTGTCAGCAACATTTCCTTTATGTTATCTAAACCATGTTGAGTAAACACATTGATTAACTTATGCACTCCCACATGTTGAGCAAGCCTCAACACATCCTGATCAGAAGTTAGGTCTTCAATACCATCATCTAAATTTTTTTCAGGATTTTGGAAAAAGTAATAAATATGATCAACAACAGAGTATCCTAACAGACCCATCATTAAAGAAACTTCATGCACAGAGAACATATCAATATCACACAAGTCAATATAGTCAATCATACCACCTACATACTCACGACCTGGACTTTGAGTCAATCTACCACCATGATGAAGCTTTATACTAAAGAAATGGGGCATTCCAACTGCAAAATTTTAAAAATTTGAACTTTATACATCATTCAATAGCAAAATCAACAATATCAGAAAACCTAGGTTACAACTTACATTATACATCATCGAGATCAACATTAAGCCCTGGTCGTCGTATGGTCCATCCATCCTCCCACGTCATTGTTGTGATCGTGAAGTAGAAGTGAAGAAGAAGATTATCGATAAAGTAGAAGGTGGATTATGATTTTGTCTGACATTATGAAGGGTTCTATAGAAGAAAGGGGGGGAGAGGGAAATGGGCAGATGAATTGACGAATATAACCTCACGTGCCCCCCACATGACCAGACTTAACGTTAAAAACTAACCAAGTTGGGCCCTTAGGACAGTGGGTGTAAGGATTTTAGGTCGTTAAGGACGAATCACATCAACTGAAACGCGAAAGGACATCCACTGAAAAAAGGCCCAAACCTAAAGGACGAATTGTGTAATTTATCCTAAAAAAAGAAAGAAACAAAGCAGTAAGCCCCATCTTCTCCATCAGTCAACCCTCACCGTTGCAATCGCATCCTTTCAATGGCGCCCCCTCCTATGGCGCAGGGGAAATGGTACGGGAGGCGGGCGCTATTGGTCAAAAAAACCATTGAGGTGATATGGGTGCCACCCTCACACCGATCAACCTAATAGTTTGTATCATATTATCATTGATCCTCCCATATTCAAATAATTATCCCAAATCATGGAGCTAACAATAGGTTGGTTATAAAATCAAGTATGAATTTCTATTATTTGTCTTTCATTTAGTTGTTTTGTATGCATCTACGTTATATTAGGGTGTCTGCGCGCGATGCAAGAGAAATATAAACATTAGTAATAGTTAATCACATAACAATTTTCTTTAATAAATAAAAGAAAACACTATAGCAATATAGTACTAAAAGGATAAAAGGAGAATGAAATGATTGTTTTTAAGTTGTATTTTAAATATATATATATATATATATATATATATATATATAGTATAAGTATCCATAGAAAACCTTGGTTAGAGGGTAAACCTTAGAAACCCTTTGTGTGGCTACAATCAAGCCACATCACCCCAACCAAAAATCTATTTAATAATGGAATGAGGGTAGTGTGGTAATTTGACACATAGCATCTTTTCAACCCATAGAAAGTCTTCCATACAAGTACAAAAAGGTCACATCACAAGCACACCCACCCATGTTTGTACTTTGGTGAAGAGTTTGAATTCCTTCAAAAGTATTCTAATTTAGATGATTTTAGAATAAAAAAAAGGTATAGTTTGATAAAACCATTTGTTAAATTAACTTAAATTAAGATGGGAAAATAATAATAATTTTATATAATCCGGTTACCTATAATTTCAAAGATATAAAAAAATAACTAAGTAGTTGATTAGTAGTACCAACAACAATCCCCAAGGAGTTCGTGAAATGTGTTTTGCTCTTTCATACTTCAAATTCAAAATTAAATAACAAAAGAGAGAATAAACAATACTTGATAAAATAATATTAGATTTTAATAACTCTATCTATCATATTTTAGTCATTGCCACTCACAAATCACAACTAACAAATTGACGACCACCACTTCTACCTTAAATTTTATTTTTCTTTCTCACTCAAAACTAACTGAACCCTAATCTAGCTCAACTTACATAAGTTATGTGCTCTTTGTTTTTTCAAAGATAAAATGTCTACAGTTTGCGGACCACAAATATAAACATCTGTAAAAAGACTGTTTGTTTTGTAACGTCTATACATTGCTAAAATAAACTAGTGGTGGTGGAGGTGAACAGTGGGTGGTGGTGTTTAACCCTTTGCAGACTTTAGAAGATCTTAGAAGTGGTTGGGCCGAGTTTGCACCAAGAAGAGATCACACATACATTTTTTTAAAAGAAACGTCTTCGAAAAAACAAACAGTCTGCGCGGCGCAGACTAAAAAGCTTGCACGGACCTTTTTTAGGAAAGCAAACATCACCTTAGTTAGCAAAAACTAACTGGGCTAAGGTTTGATTAGTCTGAGAGTGGTGAAGGAAAATAAGTTGCGAATTAAGAGTGGCGGCAAGTTGTTAGTTGAAAGTGATAGCGGCTAACACATGATAATTAAGATTATTCAAATCCATTAACCCAAAGCCAAAACAGAATGAAGTAGATAAGGTAAAAAAACTTCGGACCCACTTTTTTACGTCACTAGGCAAATGACGATTTTGTAGTACGCGTTAAATCAGTGTTGTTAAGTCACGATCACACATTATGATTTTGTAACGCATGTTAACCTGATGTTTAGAAAAATAGGTTTCTATGTGTATGGTCAGCAAGCTAGTCAAATGAGGTGGTAACACATGTTAAGACATCACATAGATTGGTGTTTTGCTTTCGGTATAATTTTGGTATTTTACACCCCGTTAAACAATACAACGTATGTTTTTTTTTTGTACCACAATTGTGTTTGTTAACACATGTTCACATTTGGCCCCGACTAACATGTGTTACTCCTGTTTAGTATGTTAGATGATGAGTTGGTCACACCGGTTAATATCTCATCTATTGTTTTGCAGTTGATAACGAAGACCCCCACTGGTTAACATATGTTAACAAAACGAAGTCGAAGGAAGCCGAGAAAAATATGTAGAAAAACTTTTTAATAACGTTTCTTTTTTGTACTCAATGTATAGAGTTACTAGATTTATTTTGTTAAAGTGGTTAATATTTTGTAATGATACTTTGTAATAACGTGTGTTAATCGTTTGTGTGCTTTATTTCTCAGTAAACTTATGATGTGAAAACTATAGGGGGTAAGCAAGACAAAAAAAAAGGCTGACAAAATAAACACAAGTTTAACATATGTTACCAAATAACACATGTTAACCTCTTATGCAACATTAACATATGTTAACCTTCCATGCAGTTCATTTGAATGTCATGGGTAGGTTTTTGTGTGGTTCAATAGTTTGTAATGATACTTTGTAATAACGTATGTTAATAGTTTGTTAATACAACAAGGGTAACACTTGTTATCACACCTTACAAACACACCTAGTGTTACTCTTTTTTGTTGGTAGGGGTTTAAAGGTTTTTACCAGGTTAACACATGTTACCATATTTGCATACACAAGGATAACACATGTTATTACACAACTCAAACAGACATAGTATTTTTACTCTTTTGTTTAACTTAACACATGTTAGCTTACAACCACGACAATAACACGTGTTAACAGAAATTATAACAGTGTTTTTTTGTGCTGATTCCCACAGGTTAAGTTTAACGGAAGTGATAACACAACTGTTTGTTCTTGTATGGCTTTCATTAGAACTGGGTATCTCTGTCGCCATGTTTTTTGCGTCTAGCTGCTTTGTATTATCTTGTTAACAGTTGTTAGTCATTGCCTAAACTGACAAGAACTTATTTTTCGACAGCCAACTTTGTCAATTATGCCTCAACCAGGGTTTTATATATAACACATGTTATTCATAAGTTAACAGTTGTTAGTCAATTCAAAAAAAATGACAATGCTCGTGTAATCCACTTGTCAACGTAGTCAACGTGGTTAACACGTGTTAGTCTATTCCACCATAAACAACTGTTAATACAAGTCTAAATCTAATCCACGTGCCAACATAGTCAACAAGGTTAACACGTGTTAATACATATATCAAGCACTACCAACTGTTAATACACGTCTCACTCTAATCACCACAAACGTGGTTTAAAGGTTTTTACCAGGTTAACACATGTTACCATATTTACATACACAAGGATAACACATGTGATCACACATCTGAAACTGACATAGTATTTTACTCTTTTGTTTAACTTAACGCATGTTAGCTTACAACCATAACAATAACACGTGTTAAAAGAAATTATAACAGTGTTTTTTGTGCTGATTCCCACAGGTTCAGACAAAACATTAAGGACACAACTACAAAGAACATCTATAAAACATAACACATGTTACATATTCTGACAAATAACTTACACATTAAGGACACAACTACAAAGAACTTGTTTAAGGACACAACCACATTAAGGACACAACCACAAAGAACACCTTTAACCCCTTCTTCTCTGTACACACTGGACATCCTCTCTGACCGTCTCCTCAGACAAAACATTAAGGACACAACTACAAAGAACATCTATAAAACATAACACATGTTACATATTCTGACAAATAACTTACACATTAAGGACACAACTACAAAGAACTTGTTTAAGGACACAACCACATTAAGGACACAACCACAAAGAACACCTTCAACCCCTTCTTCTCTGTACACACTGGACATCCTCTCTGACCGTCTCCGGTCACCTTCTAACAACGCGGATGAATATCTTCACAATCAAAGCAAAACCCACTTCAATTTTCTTATATAAAAATAATAAAACTGAATAAATGAAAAAAAAAACCCAAATAAAAATCTGGGTTATCACCAAATAAAAAAAAACCCTTTCTTCTCTGTACACAAGACAAAAAAAAGGCTGACAATAAATACAAGTTTAACATTTGTTACCAAATAACACATGTTAACATATCATGCAACATTAACACATGTTACCCTTCCATGTAGTTCATTTGAATGTCCTGGGTAGGTTTATCTCTTGTTCAATAGTTTTGTAATGATACTGTTTGTAATAACATGTGTTAATAGTTTGTATGCTTTACTTCTCAATAGTTTGTAATGATACTTTTTGTAATAACACGTGTTAAGCTTACTTTTATTATAATGTAGGTATATACTTTTTTTATTTCATTTTTACCGTCTTACTAGGCACGTTGACTTGGCCAAATAACACATGTTATACTCTATTGCAACATTAACACTTGTTACCTTTCCATATAGTGTTAATACAAGTTACAACACAACATCATCACTTAGAGTACAACTAAAGGTCAAAATATGGAACAACACCAAAATAACACAGCTTACTAACTTTTTTCAAAAATATGGAACAACACCAAAATATGGAACAACACTAAAAGAACTCTTTTGTCGGTATATCAGCAGCTTCATAATCATCATCACATCCTCTAACTAGGATAGAGAACAAAGAGATTTGAGAGAGAGAGTTACGGCAAGAGAGAGAGAGAGGCCGGACCGGTCGTCTTCTCCGACGGATCTATCTTATCCGGTCACACCTCCAACCACCCGGAAACTATCCACTTTAACACCCACCTTTGATCATCTAGTACTTGTTTTTTCATTAGTGTAGATGGTGGTTGAAGATTTATTTGAAAAACAAACCAAGAAAATGAAGAAGGAGGAAAGAGGAGAGAGAACCTTCAAACGGTTAACAACGACCTCCTCCTTTTCTGTTACTGCACCCAAACCCACAGCCATAACTCGCGACCTTCTTCCTCCAACCGTCTCTGACTAAACCTAAACCTATGGTGTTCGTCAACATATATGGTGCTTCTTTCTTCGAACCCATAAACCTAACAAATATGGTGCTTCTTTACTATGTTTATGGTGGATGGATGATTTTTAGAGAAAAGATGAAGATTAATGGTGCTTGAGCTTCATTTGAGAAGAAGAAGAAGAAGAGATAATGAGGAGAGAGGTAATGAGTGATCTTGTGTTTATAAAAGAGGAGAGAGGAGAGAGATGATAATCTTGGGATGTGAAATCTGATTTGATGGAGAGAGAGATGATAGTCTTGGATAGTGGGGATAGTAACATTACTATCTTACCCTTTTGTAATATAATATTACTAATTGGGACCAAAAAGTCTTCAAATCAATATCATCCATTGATCAACATGGATGGATGGTCATGATAGGGTTTCCATAGTTTACCAAATAACTAAGGTTTCCAATATAACCATTCCCTATATATATATAGGTTTAGGATCATGTGAAAAACTTAATTTGTGTGAGAAGTGTGAGAACCAATAACATGAAGGCATATTATATTACATAAAAGGGTAAGATTGTAAATTGGCTTGATAATCTTATTTTAGGAGATAATATCTCATTTAATTCGTGATTAATACCGAGCATTATTAGGGATTCTTGTTTTCACATCCTCTACATTATTTTACAGATTTTTTGTTAACATTCAACACAATATCATTAATTCTCTGTATTATTCACGATCATATTGGTGTGTTTTATTCGAATCAATTCATATTAATGTGTTTTATATTTTTTTCAAAACTGTTCGTACTGTGTTTTAGTTTTTATATTAAGATACATATCATCGTTTTTTAATGTAGTATAGTGTTTGACGAAACAGCAGTGTTTTTATGTTTTTTGTGATTTTTACAGCAGTGTAGTATAGTGTTTTACGAAACAGCAGTGTTTTTATGTTTTTTGTGATTTTACAGCAGTGTAGTATAGTGTTTTACGATACAGCAGTGTAGTATAGTGTTTTACGATACAACAGTGTTTTTCTTAGTCTTTTTTTGATTTGTAATTATTGATGAGAGAGAGGAGGAAAGGGAGAGAATCATAATAAATCGGAGGAGAGAGGTGAGAGATGAGTTTTTAATGATGCAATTAATTAGAGTGTGTATTTTACTATCTTACCCTTAATGGTATAATCAAATAATAAAATTATAATATTAATTACAAAAATGCCATCCAATTAATCCACACCATAGATTAAGATGATCTAATGGTCCAAAACACTTCTTACCCTTCTCACACAAAACACACTTTGCACAGGATCTCGACCATATATATATATATATATATATATTACGCATGAAAAGGTGTGATCGTTTAAAAAATGTGAGGGAAATTTGTCACTTCCCGATGGTACGGAAGGTGTGAGTGGACGGAAAAGCAAGAAACGGCGTTTCAAATATTAAAAGAGAAGTTATGTGGCGCTCCAATATTGTCACTTCCCGATGGTACGGAAGATTTTGTAGTTTACTGTGATGCCTCTCATCAAGGCTTGGGTTGCGTATTGATGCAACGAGAAAAAGTGATAGCGTATGCTTCCAGGCAACTAAAGATCCACGAGAAGAATTACACTACACACGATTTGGAATTGGGAGCAGTGGTATTCGCTCTCAAAATTTGGAGACATTATCTATACGGAACTAAGTGCACAATCTTCACTGATCACAAGAGTTTGCAACACATCTTTGATCAGAAGGATTTGAACATGCGACAGCGGCGATGGGTCGAATTATTAAACGATTACGATTGTGAGATAAAGTACCATCCCGGAAAGGCGAACGTTGTGGCCGACGCCTTAAGTCGCAAGGAACGGGTTAAGCCATTGCGTGTCCGAGCCTTGGGTTTAACTATCCACACGAACCTGACTGACCGGATTCGTGAAGCTCAAATTAACGCTCTTAAACCCGAGAATGTCAAAGGTGAAAGATTGCGAAAGATGGTTGATTCACTGGAGCCAAAGGCGGATCAAACCTTGTATTTCATGAATAGAATTTGGGTACCAGTGTATGGTGGATTGCGTGAACTGGTATTGGCCGAAGCTCACAGTTCCCGATATTCGGTTCACCCCGGTGCAGACAAGATGTTCCATGATTTGAAAGAACTTTACTGGTGGCCAAATTTCAAAAGGGATATAGCAACTTATGTTGCGCGATGCTTAACTTGCGCGAAGGTCAAAGCCGAGCATCAGAGACCATCCGGCTTGCTCCAGCAACCGGAAATACCTGAATGGAAATGGGAGCAGATTTCCATGGATTTCATCACCAAGTTACCCAGGACAACGAGCGGCCATGACATGATCTGGGTAATTGTTGATCGATTGACGAAATCCGCACACTTCCTCCCAATTCACGAAACGGATAAGTTGGAGAAACTGACCCGTTTATACATTAAGGAAGTGGTGTCTAAACATGGTGTACCTATTTCCATCATCTCCGACCGAGATAGTCGTTTCACCTCAAGATTTTGGGAAAGTTTGAATGAAGCCCTCGGTACTCGCCTTGACATGAGTACCGCATATCATCCCCAAACCGATGGTCAAAGTGAACGAACCATCCAGACCTTGGAAGATATGTTACGGGCATGCGCAATCGATTTCAGCGGTAATTGGGATACACACTTGCCACTGGTGGAATTTTCGTATAACAACAGTTACCACACGAGCATTCAAGCCGCACCTTTTGAAGCTCTATATGGACGCAAGTGTAGATCTCCTCTATGTTGGGCGGAAGTTGGAGAAAAGCAACTTACCGGGCCCGAAATTGTTCAAAAGATGACGGACAAGGTCTTCTTGATAAAAGAACGTCTCAAAGCGGCCCGTGACCGGCAGAAAAGTTACGCAGATATGAGGCGAAAGCCTTTGGAATTTCAAGTCGGAGACAGGGTCCTACTAAAGGTGTCACCTTGGAAAGGTGTCGCGCGCTTTGGGAAGCGCGGAAAGCTGAACCCACGGTATGTTGGACCGTTCGAAATCTTGTCCAGAGTAGGCCCCGTGGCATACAAGCTCAAGTTACCACAAGAGCTTAACGGTGTACATGACACGTTCCACGTGTCGAACTTGAAGAAGTGCTTATCCGACGAAACTCTCATCATCCCTGCGGACGAAATCCACATTGACGACAAGTTACACTTCGTCGAAGAACCAATCGAAGTAACCGATTGGAAGGTCCAAAAATTAAGGCGCAGCAAGATCAGGTTGGTCAAAGTGCGCTGGAATGCCAAGCGTGGACCGGAGTTCACGTGGGAAAGGCTGGACCGGATGAAGCAAAAATATCCCGCCCTATTCGAGAAGAACCCTATACCGGAGAACTCGAAGTGAATTCCGGGACGGAATTCTCTTAACGGGGGGAGAATGTAACAACCGGCAAAAATAAGGTAATTCCGTACTAATTAACTATACGCGATTAACATAATTAAATGCAATTATGTGTTACTTATTTAACTGAGGCCTTAGAAAGATAGCAATTCCCAAATAATGCATAGGAATGCATATGTTTAATGACAAAACATGATAGGATCATGTGCGAGTAAATTATTCGGTATGGACACTGGCGATTACCCGGTAAAAATTAAATAAGCGAAACGGATCTCGGACACCCGGGATATAAAATAAAACGTAATTTCACAAAATATAATGGGTTTTGGAACTCCAAAGCCATACGTGAAAGCTTGTTATACAAATCTCCCGGTAACGAATAAAGTGCGCGTACCGCACCCGATACGCGCATAACATATAATTTCACCCGGCAAAAGCCTAAATAACTTATCAACGCTTAAACCGGACTATGTTTAAGGGTTATTAAGGGTATTTTTAAAATCCGGATAACGCGCGATAAAAACCCGAAAAATACCCGGACGGTACCCGAACGAGAGGGAATTAAACATAACAAATAATGGGTATTATTTAGCAAAGTGGACCCCACCCAAATACCCCAAGGGGCCGGCCTAAACCCACCCCCATAAGCAATCTTTTTTTTTTTTAATTAACCCATTTATATTAAAGAGGTAATCATGAGATTGGATATGCATGAATGGCCATTGGGCAAGACTTTGAGTGTACAAAAGCAAGCCCAATCCATGATTTTTCTTGCAAAAAAATCGGCCAATGGCCTTATGGAACCAACACAAGATCATTCTAGAGATTACACTCATAATTATCTAAATCTAATATAGAGGGTATGAGAGATTACAAGCATTTAGCAAGATACACAAGCTACCTCCCTCTCTCTCTAAACTTACGGCCCAAACACCCTCTTAATAATCTCCCAAAGATTTTTCATATCCCACATAATCTCCATTAGATCCTACATAATCTATAAAAGATACATATAATCTTATGGATTTGGAGAAGATCATATAAGGATACATACAAGCATACTTGAACCCACAAAGCCAAAAATCTCTTCCTTTTTCTTCCTCTTGGCCGTAACATATCACCCCTCCATATACATTTTCTTTTCAAATTCTACACTTCCAAATCATCTCTAGATCATCATCTTTCAAAACCCCATTGTGTGTTTCAAGAGCTTGGAGCTTAACCCTTTGGAAGAACACACTAAACCCCATTCAATCCAAGGTTTTTGTCTTCCCTAGCCTTGAGCTAGTAGTAAGTTTTAACCTTGCTTTGATTATTAATGTTCATATTATGTGTTCTTATGAGCAAGTTGTACATTGATGGGTAGAATGTGGTTTTGAAACATAAAGTTTTAATATATTTTACAAGAGTAAAATGAAAGAATAATAATATGGATAGATCATGGATTGGCACTAGTAATGTGGTATTTCAAGAAAACATGGAAATGTGTACATACACTTAAGAAAGGTGATGATTTGGGCATGATTTATGAAAGAAACTTGAATATGATGAAAGATGGTTTTAATCATCATAAGATGACTAACTAATGTCTAAAATAAATTGGGATGCGTTAGATGATCATGAATATAAAAGTTACATGTTCAAAGTCTACTCACTTGGATGAGTGAAATTTGAGGATGTTGGATAAAAACATAAAATACACATGTAAATAGCATCAATGAAGGATTCTAAGACTATTAGAAGTAGAAAAATGTAAAAATAACCAAACATGGAAAAGATGGTTCTTTAAAGTCCACTAGTTGGAAGAAAAATGCTAACTTTGGAAGTTAGTATGGAAAATGCAACAAGTATAAGTTACGAGACTAATATTGTAAATTTGAAAGTTGAGGGACTAAAATAAGTATTTTAGAAACTTTGGTCCAAAAATGTATTAACGGAAAGCTTGGTGTCAAAAACGCAAATAATGATTTTTCCAAGTATAGTTTTGGTAAACACTAGTAACTTACTTGTGTATTTATTGAAAAGTGCATTTTCATAAACATGGAAGTTTATAAAAATAAGGAATTAAATTAACATGAGGATTTTATAAAAATGAAGGTTTTTATAAAATATTGGGCAAAAGTAGAAACTTGAGAAAACTTGTACAAAAATGGATACTTTTATATAAATGGGAATATAAAAGTGTCGGGAACATTTTTGGAATATAAGTTAACAAGTTGGACTAAAAATACTAAAGTATGTCTTTCCAAGTAATATGTGTTTGGAAATTAGAAGTATAGATAATATTTCTATAGAACACATATTGGAAGAAGCTTGGAAAAACTTAAACTATCGGACTTAGCTACATAAACTAACTATAGCGTATAAACGGACAAACTAGAGAAAAATGCCATTGCGGCAAAACGTGAAAATATATATATTTTAAGAAGTAAAATATATATAACATGGGTGAAAATTATATAACACTTTCCTAAGTGTTAGAGAGAATATTCGTGGGAGAAAGCATAACGTAAAGAATTTAAAACGTTAAACAACGTATGGACTTAACAAGGAAAATTCACACGTTGATATATGGATACATGCTCGTCTCAACGAAATTCTAGTATATCTATTTGAATGGGAAAGTAGATAGGCGAGAAGGAAAACCGAGACGAGTAGGCAAAATATATCTACGAACATGTGAATACCAACAAGATCCTAGTATTTATTTAAATGGGAAAATAAATGTACGGCATGGTAAGTTGAATCGGGCGTTAAGAATACGCTACCGAACGACAAGACCTTAGCATATTTATTTAAATGGGAAAATAAATATGCGGCAAAGTGAGTCGGGTCGGGTATTAAGAGTACATTATATCGAACGATACGATCCTAAGTATAATTATTTGAATGGGAAAATAATTATACGTTAGGTGGAGTCGTGCCGTGATTAATAATGTACAAGTTAAAAGGATATTAACAAGAATAATACATAACTTGTAAAAAAGGGTAAACCATCGCCAACGAACCTATGATACGCGTTTAAATTAAACGGGAATTGGAACAACACGTGGTCGGGGAGTTGGGTGTACAACTTGCCAAGGCACATGCACTATAGGTGTAGTGACTTATACGCCTAGGACGTTTGTAGGTGCGAGACCACAAAACTTGCTATCTTCCTTTTTGAGCCAAGCACAGATTCAGGTGAGTCTCACGGCCCCATTTTAAACTAATTTATGTTTTTCGGGGGAAAGATATGTTAGGGAAATGTTTGACGGGTTAATTACTTGAGTTGTGATCGCCACTCGGGGTTGAGACCTCTCTACTATAATCATTAATTCGGGGAAATGAAACCGAAGGAATATTTGAATAGTACTATTGGTGCCTGACAAGGCCCACCCCTAATCGATAGCGTCGATTTTGCATCGGCGTATGCCTGGGGTGCATGTATTCTGAAATCAAGTCGTAGGAATACCGAGTAACGACTTGGAGCGGGGCATTATTATTTGTCTTGGTTTGGTTATAGGCTCAAGTAGAATTGTAGGAACTTGCAACTCCTATAAATTGTCATAACATGGAAATTCCCAAGTGATAAAGTTTGATAAACTAAAACCTGTGAACTCACCAATATTTATATATTGACGACTTTTTAAACATATCTTTCAGGTAATTGACAGATGATGGACAACGTGGCGAGCTGGGTCGGGAGAATCTCTCATATGGGCGTCGGGTGTTTCAAAAGGGTTTCAACTTTAATTCCCAAAGATTTGGGATATATTTGAGAAGCCACTTTAATGTATTCAAAACAATTTTTCGTTTATGTGTGAACATCAAACATGTTTTCGACGTCTTAAATAAATGATCCATTTTCTTAATTACTTATGATTTGCGTTAATCTTGGCTTTATGCTCTTGAACCGTCGCGCCACGTGTTTCCGCCATTGGCGTGGTGTGACATACCCACACACTACTTTTTTATTTTATCTCAATAGCTGACTCTTTCACAAACATAACACAGGTTTTTCCAGTTATATAAACGTACATATACATGTGTTCCACATACAAAAATATATCTTTCATATATAAACGATAGAGAGAAGTGTGAATAAATATTTATATAGAGATATAAAGAACATGTATGAGAGACAGAGAGAAAAGGCCGATCATCTCCTCCGGCGACAACAATGGTGTTTAACAAGTATGGTTAGGGGTAGCTGGTGACGCCATCATCACAATCCACAACCACCACCAAACCCAAGCTTTGACGACCAGCTTGTTAAAACTTTTCGTCTTCTTTCTCATCTAGATCTGATCGGAAGGAGGTGAGTACAGACCAACAGCTGGTGGGTCAGTACAAACCAACAGCTGGTGGGTTTTTGTGGTTTGCGACAATTGTTATAGTCGTTTGTAGCTGTTGCTTTCGATAATACATTTAAAGATTATACAATATATTAAAAGTTTTAAAGGCTCAGACATTTAAAATTATATATAGTGACATTTTTGTCTTTTTTTAAGTTATTATAAAGTGAGTCTCGTGCGCTAAGCAGGAGTCGTGAACCACGACCTATAGGAACCAGGCTATATACTACTTTTAACACAGCTTGCATAGGCTCGTGCACAGATTTATGTTCAGTAATCCCATGGGCTTTCACTTCGACACGTCTTCGCTCATGATCACTTAGAGCCCCTCTTCCATCAATAGGTACTTCCAAGGCGTCGACCAAACGCCCGAGAATAGCCTTTCCCGCCGGGACATCCACAATATAGTCAGCGCGCTTGACAAGATCTCCTTCTTTAATAGTAGTATCACTACAAAAGACAACAATCCCTACATTCTCATTTCCCTTCTATCGCACTTCTTGTTCTATACTTTAAGGTTTGTTGTTTTGTTTATAGTTTTTACATCTTTGTCCTTGTTTAGATGACGAGTTTAATCAATATTATTTTTTGTGTGTGTTTATTTCAGTGTTTTTTTTTTGTGTGTTTATTTCATTGTTTATATCTTTGTTCTTGTGTTTACTTCATTGTTTGTTTGTTTGAGAGTATATAAAGTTGAAATTGATAATACTTGTTTGTGAATAATGATTGTGGATTGGTTATTGATTAATAGAAATTTCAGTTTATTTTAGTAGTTTGTATAAGTTAAGAATCAGACAGTCTTCTTCTTGCAGACTACAGAGTTTTGATCCACCTCTTCTTCAGCAGACCTTCTACATATGAAAACGCAAACAACACCTATATTAAATTTTAAACAGTGAGGCAAACCAGAAACATTATATTCCATCTAGATGTTAGGTTTTACAAATAAAAACCTACAAAACTTTCAAGAACTAGATAAGAAATAGATAATAAACTTTGCTAACAATTTTAAGTGAAATGCAAGTACAATTTAAATAGGAGAATGCATGAAGTAGTGTAGAAAGTGGGAGCTAGAAATAAGAAAAATGCATGAACTAGTGCACAAAGTGAAAACTAGAAATTAGGCTCACAATGAACACAAAATGGAAACATGTAACTTTTAATTTCTAAATGCATGCATGTAAATAAACCTGGCTTGCAATCCTTCAATTTGATCTTAACGAGTCGGGTCCCAGGTCGGGTCGTATCACCAGACAAGTTTGTCTCGATGCTTAACATTCAAGTTAAGTCATCATGTATAAACGGTGATTTATCTAGAACATAAGGAAAAATAAAGTCAAGAGATGTTTTATTTTTTTAATACTCGATCATATAAGTCTTTGAATATCCAAAATTCTAAATATTATTATGTAGTCACAACTGACCAATGTTGTAAAGAGCGGACCAGGTCTAATGGAAATCTCAGTTAAATCAGAACAAATAGTTAGGTTAGAGGGGACGAGGCACCATGGGGCTTGGGCATGGGGCTTCACTAGCCTTGGGGCTACACTGCCCCTTGTTGTTTGGCTTCAATTTGGGGCTTATCCTGGAACATTAGGCTAGAGAAACAAGTCGAGGAGGGAGAAGGAAAAAGTGAGTTTTTTAGGCGGGGACTCTCTCATGGGGTATGTGTGATTGGTGGATATGGTAAAGTGGTGGGGTCCTTGGTTTCATGCTACTTCGGGTTTGGCGTTTCCAGTGTTTAGGCTAGTTTAGGGTTAAAATAACGTGATACTGTGTGATTGATGGACATGTGGCTATACGGAGCTTGTGCCCCTTCCCCCCTTGGAGTTCATAGGCCCGGTTACAATGAATCAACAGTTTTTTTTTTTTTTTTTTTTTTTTTTTTTTTTTTTTTTTAAGGTTGTGTGTAGTGGGGCGCCTTGGGGGGCGTTTTAAACCCCTATAGCGCCCCGAACACCGCCCCCTTGGGGGTTATGGGGCGTTTTCGGGCCAAGGTGTTATATACATAGCGGGCGTTTTGTTTGTTAAAAGCATTTTTTTTATTATTTTTTTAATTAATTTACACACACTCTTCCCACCAGGGCCGTCTCCGAAAATGTCAAAAAAAAATTGGGCCTTGGGCGAAAAAGAATTTGGGCCCAAAATTTTGTAAAGATGAATGAATTATAAAAAAAAATTGAGTATAGTGCTAGAGCCAAGGATTGAACTTGAGACCTCTACATTAAATTAACATGGTTTTTCCAACTCCACTAACAAGACTTTAATGTATAAAACACAAATATATATCCTAAATATAGAATTTAATATATATACGCATATTTTAAAAAAACGTTCGGGCCCATTTAAGGGTCGGGCCCGGAGCCGGTGACCACCCGGCTCACCCTCATAGCCGCCTCTGCTTCCCACTACACCCTTCCCACTACAATAATTACCCAATCATTTATAACCCCCTTTCCCACTACACCCTGTTTTTTCATAACCCCCCATAACCCCCATTCGATTACTTTTTAATATTTTAATACCCATAACCCCCCATAACCCCCCACCACTACACATACACTAACTTGTCAAAACAATGAAAAATCATGGAAATTAAACCACATATGCTTGGTTTGTTTCTTTGTTGACCAACCGGTCAACAACTTAATAATCCAGTTCTCAAAAGATTGCTTCTGATCCAAACTTAAGCCAAGTATCCTCTTTTACTGTTCTAATTTAATCTGACATATTCAAGATGGTTTCTACGTTCTTTCTCCTTTCATTTCATGGAAACTTTTCTTTAGTGTCTACTTTTATATCCTTAATGTATTCAAATAAAGTGTTTTATGCTTTGACCTTTTCTCAACTAGAATATAATATTGTACCAATTGGCACTATCTCACATGAAATGTGTCAATATGGTGGAACATACTTTTAAGAGAAAATTATGATATTAAGGTATGTGTTAGATAGGCCATAATTGCCTGAGATTTTAAATAAAAATGATCCCATGTAATTATATAACTAGGCCACAGAAAAATATAAAATAGTTAATGGCTTAAGGCTTTAGTATGAAAGTATACACATTGGATCCCAACAAATATAAAAGAAGATTCTTTTCTTCATTATTAGGCATTGCATTAGCTAGTAGTCACTTTTGCACTAAGAGCCCAACAAACTAAAAGCAAGCCCACATGTCCAGTGTCATACTGGGCTATGTGTTGGACATGGCTTTTCAAAAGACAAATATAACACAAGTCATCATACAGGGTATGTTTGGCAAAACTAGCTAGTTGTTAGTAGCTGTAGCTGAAAGCTGATAGTTGTAACTTTTTAAATATATTTTGGTGTTTGGCAGAGTAACTGAACCTTTTAATAAAATGACCAAAATGGGCATTACCCAAAAGGTTGTATGCATGTTTTTTTTTTTTTTTTTTGATAGAATGAGTGTTTGTGTCATTTACTCATTAAAAGCTAGTAGCTAGTAAAAGCTTTTTCTTAAACGCTAGTACTAGTAGCTTTTCAATATAGAGCTTTTTCTCATAACCTAAAAGCTTCAAGTTCTTTCAACCAAACAAGACTTTTTATTGAGTATGAATTTTTTCTTAAAAACTTGAAGCTTGAAACTCATAAAAGCTCTTAAAAGCTTATTGCCAAACATTTTTTTTTGACCGGCCAAACACCCACTGAGCGCCCCCCAGTAGCCATAGATAAGGGCTCAACTGGCCCACTCCAGACCCAGAGGGCATTTGGAAAATCCCAAACATATTGTTGAAAATAATAAGTTCTCCAATTTTAATTTTATTACTTGTGATAATATACAATGTATTTTATCATATTGCATAAGCGTTTGTGCAGGATGTGGTCTCGTGAAGTTGGACTGGTAGGTTCGTGACTCGTTGTGACTAGTGGCTGATCAACATATGAAGTCCAGGACTCCAAGTTGCTGTTGCCTGTTGCTATGTTCCAGCCCGGTCAAGTTTCGGTCCAATCAAGTGAAGGAAGCCCAGTTGTGATATTTGGCCCAACTCATCAAGGAGCACCCACCGTTACATTAAAACCCTCATATCAAATCATATTTGGGGGTGATTAATTATCTCTTTCAATATATTACTCTTCCACACAATAATACTAGAGGAGATGTTAGCGTTTCAAGGAGAGGATACAACTTCATTCAACAGATCGATCGTCGTCTTCTTTCACTAACAAATCGATCGTTGTCTTCTTTCACTGGACTGTTATTATCAATATTCTGTTCCAGAGAAGGCGATTATTATTCTGGTTGTCTCTAATTTTATCCATATATATATGATTACTTTCTCGTCTCTTTCATCTTCCAGGTTATGATTTCAGTCTGTATTTCATCTAGGTCTTTTCCCATATTGTTGTAGGTCAGATTTGTATTTTTTATCTGATCTTTGAGTTGTGTAATCCTAGAGTGTGGAATATTGTTTTTTGGCTGAGTTGTCTTGTGTCTTGTTCGATTAGAGGTCTTAGACTGTTTGGTGTGGAATCGGGGAAGAGCTCGGTGGAGGTGAGGTGGCACCATCCCCGATCGGGAACCCCCCCCCCCCCCCCCGAAAACATCTCGGCACATTCGGTGGAGTTCCACCGTTCTCACCGAGGATGTTGATTGGCTTAAATATTTGACCGTTAGAACTTTTTTTTTTTTTTAAATCAAACTTTGTATACCCACTTGCAGCAGGAAGAAGATGGAGGTTGAGGTGGCTGTGAAGAGGAGGTGGCTGTGTGATGGTTGGAGGCGGAAGAAGATGAAGAAGGAGGTGGCTATGTGATGGTTGGAGGCAGAAGAAGATGAAGATGGACGTGGCTGTGAAGAAGGATGTGGTTGTGTGATGGTTGCAGACTGATGAAAATGGAGGTTGGAGATGAGGTTGAAGATGGAGTTGTTTGTTGGTGTGTGTGGCTGAGATTGGAGATGATATGTATCTATGTATATATATTTTACTAGTTTTTATCCCGGGAGCGTCCCGGGTTGAAATATCTAATATGACATAATAAAATATCTAATATGACAACATAATTAATGACTTGTCAATATATGATTAATGATTATTATTATTATTATTATTATTATTATTATTATTATTTATTTATTTTAAACAAATCTCCGCCATAAGTTATCAAATTCTAATATAAAAAAAGGGTAATTGGGTCGGGTATCACCTAATCCCAGACCCGACCCAAACCCACATTTTTTTTAAATTAATCCCAAGCCTGACACAATACCTGTCGGGTTACAAAAAATAGTCGTTTTTTTTCTCCGTTTTTATATAGCACTATGGTACTCGTTGGAAAGATAATAAAACGCTCGTTAATTTGGTGTAATTTTTTTCTTTAAAAAATCTCATATATAAAAGATATTAACATTTAAAAGTTATGGGAGGAAGCATGATAGAGAAAATAATAAAAGTATAATATTTACCTTTAGTAGATTATGTATTTAATAGATTAGGTTAAACCATATTTAAACCATATTTATTCCTTTTTTTTAATTGGTCTAGAGTTGCCACATCACATCCTATGTGGCATCTCTCAAAGGAGAGATTGCATAAGAATAGAACATGTAGGATTAATCCCTTTGCAATATATATATAGATAGATTTTAATGTATTAAAAGTATAAAATATATTTTTTTTGAATAGATATTAAATATTAAAAGTATAAAATATATATTAAATATATTAAATAAATAAAAAAAAAGGATGGGGGAATTTGGGGAAACCATTTCCAAACTTTGGAGGGAGAAAATGGGGGAAATGAGGTGACGCTGATGTGGCATTTGGGGAAGTTGGGGGAGTTGCTCTCTACACCATATAGTCTTAGGGTTATTTTCCTGTATTTTAAAGAGTCATGTATGTTCTTTGGATAATCTTCTGGTTTGGAAAGTAATAATCGTATTTTCATGTTTGATATCATGTATTTTGACATATCCATAGTCACATAGATTGAGAGGTGTTTCTCTTTGAATATACTAGTGGAGTTACCCGCGCGTTGCCGCGGGCAGTTAGGAGATCCATATAATCATCGTAATTATATAAAAGATTTGAAGATATAACAGGTTATCTATAAAAGTTCGTTATGGGATCCATATAATCATCGTAATGATTTAAAAGATTTGAAGATATAATAAGTTTTCTTGAAAAGTACAACCAAACTAAGTAATAGTCGAAAAAGATCATGCTAATATTATTTAATGAAACGGAGAATAAGAAAGTTTGTGTTGGTGGTAAACAAATATGTTGTTTTTAAAAGGCTGCATAATCAATCTCTATCATATTGGCTGCAGAGTTTGTTGATAGCGTCTATGTTGGCTGTGAACCATTCATTGTCTGAGTCGCTGTCCGGGTGTTTGTTGTCGACGTTTGTCTGCATGGGTGCTGGTGGTGAATTGTTAGATCCGTGCGTGGTTTGGAGTGTGTTCATGATATTTCCTTCATCTGTTGGGGGTGAGTTGATGCCTGTAGGTAAATTAAAATGTGTTAGTATATAAGACATTGTAATGGATATGCAAGTGGTATAATAAATATATTTAAATGTGTAATGTGTGTTGTTACCTGTGAAAGTAGTGTCATCGTTGGTAGTTGTTGATTCATTGATTGTGTTGGGTGTTGAAGATTGTGTCAATGGTTTGTGCTCCTGCTTGACTGCTGGTGTGTTTTTTGGCTCCTGCTTCATTGTTGGTGTCTTTATTTCGTTCAGTGCTGCGTGTAAGTAGTGTTAGTTACATTTAGTGGGCATTGTAGAAGCAGTAAATATTTAATTTTTAATAAAAACACTGCTTACCATGGAAAGTGGCTTTAGTCTGCTTTCTCATTGATTTCGTTCGTGGTTCAGAGCAATTGTCACTTGTTTGCTGTGTAGGAGTGGTTTTCCTTTTAGCAGGTTGTTTCGTTTTCATTTCGTTCTTGTTGATGTAGGTGTACCTGTTCAGTAAGGGTTGGTTTATGTTACGATAACTGATGTGTGTTCATATTGGGGGAAATGTTTGTGAATTTAAGGATGTTAAATGTAAATGTTGTTTTAAAGTGAAATGTAGTAAAGTAGTTGTTAAGTATTGTCATGAGTTTTTTTTTATTGTTTTGTCGTTTGTGTTTTTTATGCGTGATTGGTAGAATTTGTGGTTGTTTGTAAATTATGATCCAACTACAAATGTTTTCTTTTGTTTTATGAGCACACGAGTATATTTAGGCGAATTTCCCTTTGGTAAAACGTTGTGGTGAATCGCATTAAGTTTGTTGTGTTTTGTAGGTTTTATTTTTGTTTTGAATATATGGCATATAAAATGGTTTTGTGTAATTGTTTATCCTTTTATCTTTTAAAGTATGATTATATATGTCTATCAAATACTATTTTTAAAGCATAGGGTCTTATTTATTTTGTTGTTTTTTTTTAGTTTGTGTGGTATGATAATTAGTGTTCATAGATATGGTATAGTTGTAATCGCAAGAGATGTAGATTGTTGTTATGTAGGGCAATATTAGTATGTTGTGGTAGGAGAAAAGTAAAATGAATGAGTAAGTTTGATAATTAAAACATTATTGGTAATTGTTTATAGTTTAAACCTTGTATGTGGAAGGTTGCTATGAAACAATGCTTATTGTTGGTACAAAGTGAAATGGTAGGGGAAGTACAAGGCAAGTAACGTATAAGAATGACGTCATGTTTATTTCATTATAGTAAAAGGTAGATGTGCGAGTAGTTAAATGTATGGTGAGATAAAACTCTCAACGAAGATGGTGCCGATTTTCCCGCAAAAGCAACTAACGTTGTAGAAGCATTCCAAATTGTTGTTATCCAAAGGGATTTCATACATCTTATGGGGGCCATTCATAACAAACCAGTTGCCGTTTGTCATGTAGTGAGTGATTGTGAGCCATACTGTCATCGGGATTGGTGGTATTGGAGGCGATGAGAACATGGTTACCCAATGGCCTTCTTGCAAAGCCCATAGTTCGAATAACATATTTTACATGCCGGTTGTAATGACCATGTGTAGTGTTTTGTTGACGTTTGCTAGCATGGCGTGGAAGATGCCTGAAGTTGGAATAGGGGGGAAGTCTATTTCCATAAGTTGCTCCGTTGATATATCAAACCCAATCAAAACATTTGTTCCTACAACCCAACACTCACATACAGTGAAATACACAATGGCCCCACATAGAGTTCCAGGTGACCAGTAGAATTTTGTGCTTGCGTATTCCTTTTTTGTGTTGAATGGAATATGTCGCCAACTTTGGAGGCGTCTTGAAAAGATATGTGCCTGTATAACGTTTGTTGTCCTTTTGAGATGTATGACATTGTAGTCGTAGGATGCGTCTTTGTACATGCCAACCGTATCCGTAATGTCTTCGTATATGCCACGACCATCTGGTGTTGTCAAATTCTTGTATGTGTTAGTTGTTGGGTTCCAAAGTAGGAGGTTATTTGTGGGGACCAATTGTGTGCACAACAAACCATCTATGTGTGCCAGGATAGCCACATTTGTAATTCCATCTTGGATGGGGAATTGTTTAATTGTCTCATGAACATAGTTACATGTTTGAAAGTCCATACTACAAATGAAGCAAGATAAGTCATGGATTAGTATGGTTCTTTGGTTAGTTGGACCTGATGATTGTGAACAATCATTTTGTTGAAACTGTTCGCTTGCCATTAAGTCACGCCATTCCTTGCATACCATTTTGCAACTAACGACATCCTTTGTGGCAAGGCGTGTTAGTATGCAAAAAACTATTAGTTCAGTTGGTAAGTCTTGCATGATTTGTGATGTTCCTGTAATTGTTTATGTAAATGTAAATGGTGATGCCATAAATGTAGTGAGAAACTTTAGTAGTAGCAACATTGTATTATTGAAAAGATGTTTTGGGAGGTTGATGGTTAATTTTAAACATGTGGTTGGGCAATAAAATGATGACCATCGTTATAGGTGTATTATAGTAAAGTAAAGTAAGGGGTGTAGTATATTAAATTAAGGTTAATATTAGTTTGAAGTTCGGATATAGTATAGGCAATTTAAAGGAAGGCGTTATAGAGTTACATAGTATATGGGTCAATACGTAAGACTATATGGTGTGCCCCCTTTCCCCCAACTCTCTCAAGTGCCACATCAGCGTCACGTCATTTTCCTATTTTCTCCCCCAAAGTTTGGAAATGGTTTCCCCCAATTCCCCATTCCCCTTCTTTTTTTTTTTATTATTTTTCCTTTTTATTTAATTCCTTTTATCCCCAAAATTTTAGTCGGTGAATCGTAGTCATCGTAATATTTATGTATATTGAATAAGAAGTAAAGTCCAAGTTATAGTTAGATTGAACATTTTGGTTGGGCGTTCGAGTCTTAAACGGCTAACAACCAGGGGCGGATTTATGTTAAGTCGGATGGGTTCCCGGGAACCCAGTCGGTTTAGAAATTATAGTGTTAATATATACAAAAAAACTGAAAAAAAACCCATAAAAAATAGTTAAAGGAACCTTGATCGAAACTTCAGCGGTTGAATGTCAAACCTGATTAAATGAGGTATTTGCCCTAAATTATATTCCCAATAATACATCAAAGCTTGCCCTACCTAACTCACATCATTTTCTTCTCTATTAAGGGGAACAAAATAAAAAAGACAAGCCTTAATCTCAAAGAAAATAATAATAATAATAATAATAAGCCCTAAATTATGTTCCCAGCAATACATATTTGATAATTCCTATTTCCTAAAACAGAGACCACAAATTAGCAAGTGATACATAATGTTTTGGTTCATCATTTTCTTCTCAAAGGACATGAATTGAACGTCGGTACTACCGATCCCTGGTTAAGGTGGGCCGGTTTTCAAAACATTGATAGGAAGACATAAGGGTTACCTGATTGTTTGTAAAATGTGCTGGGGCCGCAATCCTTTTTGCTTTCCTCCAAAAGGTATTTTTTTTTTATGAATTGCCTTCACAGTTACAGATTAGAAACCCTGATTATGGATTGATGTTTATGCTTCGGAAGGTATTGTACTGCAGGGTGGAAGTATTAAACCACAGGTATAATGGATGTCTTGTTGCTGGACGGGTCAAGTTGGGTGGCCTGAAATGCTTTGTCTATTTTTTTAAATTATAACATATATAGCGTGACAAATTGCGGAAATAATATTAGTTCAATAATAATCCAAGTTTTTGAGTTGGGAAAAAAACTATTTTGGAGGTTTTAAGCGTTAAACATACACTTTGGGCGACTTTCGACACGTCTGACCCGTATAAAACGATTTCATGAACACAGAAAAGATGCAAAGACAGTGCAAGTGACAGAAACAAATAAAAGACATACTGCACAAATCCCTGCTGTGAACCGCACCAATCCGATTGCCTTCAACTGCATAAATATAAAGAAAAGGGTAAACAAAAAAGATGTTGAATTATTATCTTATTGTTACAATAAACAGGGTTTAGTGGTTTAATTAATTATTGCAGGAGGTAGCTGAGAAAACGACGAGGGGTTATAGATGATGCACCTCTGCTGTAAAATAAAAGAATTGAGTGTTGGTGACCAGACTCGAACTCATGTCTGGTAGCGATTCAACATTATCACACAAACAACAACAACCATCTGGGCTACAGCCCCTGTTCTATTTTTTTTTATGAATTGCCTGCACAGTTAGAGATTAGAAACCCTGATTATGGATTGATGTTTATGCTTCGGAAGGTATTGTACTGCAGGGTGGCAGTATTAAACCACAGGTATAATGGATGTCTTGTTGCTGGACGGGTCAAGTTGGGAGGCCTGAAATGCTTTGTCTATTTTTTTAAATTATAACATATACAGCGTGACAAATTGCGGAAATAATATTAGTTCAATAATAATCCAAGTTTTTGAGTTGGGAAAAAAACTATTTTGGAGGTTTTAAGCGTTAAACATACACTTTGGGCGACTTTCGACACGTTTGACCCGTATAAAACGATTTCATGAACACAGAAAAGATGCAAAGACAGTGCAAGTGACAGAAACAAATAAAAGACATACTGCACAAATCCCTGCTGTGAACCGCACCAATCCGATTGCCTTCAACTGCATAAATATAAAGAAAAGGGTAAACAAAAAAGATGTTGAATTATTATCTTATTGTTACAATAAACAGGGTTTAGTGGTTTAATTAATTATTGCAGGAGGTAGCTGAGAAAACGACGAGGGGTTATAGATGATGCACCTCTGCTGTAAAATAGAAAAATTGAGTGTTGGTGACCAGACTAGAACTCATGTCTGGTAGCGATTCAACATTATCACACAAACAACAAAAACCATCTGGGCTACAGCCCCTGTTCTATTTTTTTTATGAATTGCCTGCACAGTTAGAGATTAGAAACCCTGATTATGGATTGATGTTTATGCTTCGGAAGGTATTGTACTGCAGGGTGGAAGTATTAAACCACAGGTATAATGGATGTCTTGTTGCTGGACGGGTCAAGTTGGGAGGCCTGAAATGCTTTAACTATTTTTTTAAATTATAACATATATAGCGTGACAAATTGCGGAAATAATATTAGTTCAATAATAATCCAAGTTTTTGAGTTGGGAAAAAAACTATTTTGGAGGTTTTAAGCGTTAAACATACACTTTGGGCGACTTTCGACACGTTTGACCAGTATAAAACGATTTCATGAACACAGAAAAGATGCAAAGACAGTGCAAGTGACAGAAACAAATAAAAGACATACTGCACAAATCCCTGCTGTGAACCGCACCAATCCGATTGCCTTCAACTGCATAAATATAAAGAAAAGGGTAAACAAAAAAGATGTTGAATTATTATCTTATTGTTACAATAAACAGGGTTTAGTGGTTTAATTAATTATTGCAGGAGGTAGCTGAGAAAACGACGAGGGGTTATAGATGATGCACCTCTGCTGTAAAATAAAAAAATTGAGTGTTGGTGACCAGACTCGAACTCATGTCTGGTAGCGATTCAACATTATCACACAAACAACAGCAACCATCTGGGCTACAGCCCCTGTTCTATTTTTTTTTTATGAATTGCCTGCACAGTTAGAGATTAGAAACCCTGATTATGGATTGATGTTTATGCTTCGGAAGGTATTGTACTGCAGGGTGGCAGTATTAAACCACAGGTATAATGGATGTCTTGTTGCTGGACGGGTCAAGTTGGGAGGACTGAAATGCTTTAACTATTTTTTTAAATTATAACATATAGAGCGTGACAAATTGCGGAAATAATATTAGTTCAATAATAATCCAAGTTTTTGAGTTGGGAAAAAAACTATTTTGGAGGTTTTAAGCGTTAAACATACACTTTGGGCGACTTTCGACACGTTTGACCCGTATAAAACGATTTCATGAACACAGAAAACATGCAAAGACAGTGCAAGTGACAGAAACAAATAAAAGACATACTGCACAAATCCCTGCTGTGAACCGCACCAATCCGATTGCCTTCAACTGCATAAATATAAAGAAAAGGGTAAACAAAAAAGATGTTGAATTATTATCTTATTGTTACAATAAACAGGGTTTAGTGGTTTAATTAATTATTGCAGGGGGTAGCTGAGAAAACGACGAGGGGTTATAGATGATGCACCTCTGCTGTAAAATAAAAAAATTGAGTGTTGGTGACCAGACTCGAACTCATGTCTGGTAGCGATTCAACATTATCACACAAACAACAGCAACCATCTGGGCTACAGCCCCTGTTCTATTTTTTTTTATGAATTGCCTGCACAGTTAGAGATTAGAAACCCTGATTATGGATTGATGTTTATGCTTCGGAAGGTATTGTACTGCAGGGTGGCAGTATTAAACCACAGGTATAATGGATGTCTTGTTGCTGGACGGGTCAAGTTGGGAGGCCTGAAATGCTTTGTCTATTTTTTTAAATTATAACATATACAGCGTGACAAATTGCGGAAATAATATTAGTTCAATAATAATCCAAGTTTTTGAGTTGGGAAAAAAACTATTTTGGAGGTTTTAAGCGTTAAACATACACTTTGGGCGACTTTCGACACGTTTGACCCGTATAAAACGATTTCATGAACACAGAAAAGATGCAAAGACAGTGCAAGTGACAGAAACAAATAAAAGACATACTGCACAAATCCCTGCTGTGAACCGCACCAATCCGATTGCCTTCAACTGCATAAATATAAAGAAAAGGGTAAACAAAAAAGATGTTGAATTATTATCTTATTGTTACAATAAACAGGGTTTAGTGGTTTAATTAATTATTGCAGGAGGTAGCTGAGAAAACGACGAGGGGTTATAGATGATGCACCTCTGCTGTAAAATAAAAAAATTGAGTGTTGGTGACCAGACTCGAACTCATGTCTGGTAGCGATTCAACATTATCACACAAACAACAACAACCATCTGGGCTACAGCCCCTGTTCTATTTTTTTTTTATGAATTGCCTGCACAGTTAGAGATTAGAAACCCTGATTATGGATTGATGTTTATGCTTCGGAAGGTATTGTACTGCAGGGTGGAAGTATTAAACCACAGGTATAATGGATGTCTTGTTGCTGGACGGGTCAAGTTGGGAGGCCTGAAATGCTTTAACTATTTTTTTAAATTATAACATATACAGCGTGACAAATTGCGGAAATAATATTAGTTCAATAATAATCCAAGTTTTTGAGTTGGGAAAAAAACTATTTTGGAGGTTTTAAGCGTTAAACATACACTTTGGGCGACTTTCGACACGTTTGACCAATATAAAACGATTTCATGAACACAGAAAAGATGCAAAGACAGTGCAAGTGACAGAAACAAATAAAAGACATACTGCACAAATCCCTGCTGTGAACCGCACCAATCCGATTGCCTTCAACTGCATAAATATAAAGAAAAGGGTAAACAAAAAAGATGTTGAATTATTATCTTATTGTTACAATAAACAGGGTTTAGTGGTTTAATTAATTATTGCAGGAGGTAGCTGAGAAAACGACGAGGGGTTATAGATGATGCACCTCTGCTGTAAAATAAAAAAATTGAGTGTTGGTGACCAGACTCGAACTCATGTCTGGTAGCGATTCAACATTATCACACAAACAACAGCAACCATCTGGGCTACAGCCCCTGTTCTATTTTTTTTTATGAATTGCCTGCACAGTTAGAGATTAGAAACCCTGATTATGGATTGATGTTTATGCTTCGGAAGGTATTGTACTGCAGGGTGGCAGTATTAAACCACAGGTATAATGGATGTCTTGTTGCTGGACGGGTCAAGTTGGGAGGCCTGAAATGCTTTGTCTATTTTTTTAAATTATAACATATACAGCGTGACAAATTGCGGAAATAATATTAGTTCAATAATAATCCAAGTTTTTGAGTTGGGAAAAAAACTATTTTGGAGGTTTTAAGCGTTAAACATACACTTTGGGCGACTTTCGACACGTTTGACCCGTATAAAACGATTTCATGAACACAGAAAAGATGCAAAGACAGTGCAAGTGACAGAAACAAATAAAAGACATACTGCACAAATCCCTGCTGTGAACCGCACCAATCCGATTGCCTTCAACTGCATAAATATAAAGAAAAGGGTAAACAAAAAAGATGTTGAATTATTATCTTATTGTTACAATAAACAGGGTTTAGTGGTTTAATTAATTATTGCAGGAGGTAGCTGAGAAAACGACGAGGGGTTATAGATGATGCACCTCTGCTGTAAAATAAAAAAATTGAGTGTTGGTGACCAGACTCGAACTCATGTCTGGTAGCGATTCAACATTATCACACAAACAACAACAACCATCTGGGCTACAGCCCCTGTTCTATTTTTTTTTTATGAATTGCCTGCACAGTTAGAGATTAGAAACCCTGATTATGGATTGATGTTTATGCTTCGGAAGGTATTGTACTGCAGGGTGGAAGTATTAAACCACAGGTATAATGGATGTCTTGTTGCTGGACGGGTCAAGTTGGGAGGCCTGAAATGCTTTAACTATTTTTTTAAATTATAACATATACAGCGTGACAAATTGCGGAAATAATATTAGTTCAATAATAATCCAAGTTTTTGAGTTGGGAAAAAAACTATTTTGGAGGTTTTAAGCGTTAAACATACACTTTGGGCGACTTTCGACACGTTTGACCAATATAAAACGATTTCATGAACACAGAAAAGATGCAAAGACAGTGCAAGTGACAGAAACAAATAAAAGACATACTGCACAAATCCCTGCTGTGAACCGCACCAATCCGATTGCCTTCAACTGCATAAATATAAAGAAAAGGGTAAACAAAAAAGATGTTGAATTATTATCTTATTGTTACAATAAACAGGGTTTAGTGGTTTAATTAATTATTGCAGGAGGTAGCTGAGAAAACGACGAGGGGTTATAGATGATGCACCTCTGCTGTAAAATAAAAAAATTGAGTGTTGGTGACCAGACTCGAACTCATGTCTGGTAGCGATTCAACATTATCACACAAACAACAGCAACCATCTGGGCTACAGCCCCTGTTCTATTTTTTTTTATGAATTGCCTGCACAGTTAGAGATTAGAAACCCTGATTATGGATTGATGTTTATGCTTCGGAAGGTATTGTACTGCAGGGTGGCAGTATTAAACCACAGGTATAATGGATGTCTTGTTGCTGGACGGGTCAAGTTGGGAGGCCTGAAATGCTTTGTCTATTTTTTTAAATTATAACATATACAGCGTGACAAATTGCGGAAATAATATTAGTTCAATAATAATCCAAGTTTTTGAGTTGGGAAAAAAACTATTTTGGAGGTTTTAAGCGTTAAACATACACTTTGGGCGACTTTCGACACGTTTGACCCGTATAAAACGATTTCATGAACACAGAAAAGATGCAAAGACAGTGCAAGTGACAGAAACAAATAAAAGACATACTGCACAAATCCCTGCTGTGAACCGCACCAATCCGATTGCCTTCAACTGCATAAATATAAAGAAAAGGGTAAACAAAAAAGATGTTGAATTATTATCTTATTGTTACAATAAACAGGGTTTAGTGGTTTAATTAATTATTGCAGGAGGTAGCTGAGAAAACGACGAGGGGTTATAGATGATGCACCTCTGCTGTAAAATAAAAAAATTGAGTGTTGGTGACCAGACTCGAACTCATGTCTGGTAGCGATTCAACATTATCACACAAACAACAACAACCATCTGGGCTACAGCCCCTGTTCTATTTTTTTTTTATGAATTGCCTGCACAGTTAGAGATTAGAAACCCTGATTATGGATTGATGTTTATGCTTCGGAAGGTATTGTACTGCAGGGTGGAAGTATTAAACCACAGGTATAATGGATGTCTTGTTGCTGGACGGGTCAAGTTGGGAGGCCTGAAATGCTTTAACTATTTTTTTAAATTATAACATATACAGCGTGACAAATTGCGGAAATAATATTAGTTCAATAATAATCCAAGTTTTTGAGTTGGGAAAAAAACTATTTTGGAGGTTTTAAGCGTTAAACATACACTTTGGGCGACTTTCGACACGTTTGACCAGTATAAAACGATTTCATGAACACAGAAAAGATGCAAAGACAGTGCAAGTGACAGAAACAAATAAAAGACATACTGCACAAATCCCTGCTGTGAACCGCACCAATCCGATTGCCTTCAACTGCATAAATATAAAGAAAAGGGTAAACAAAAAAGATGTTGAATTATTATCTTATTGTTACAATAAACAGGGTTTAGTGGTTTAATTAATTATTGCAGGAGGTAGCTGAGAAAACGACGAGGGGTTATAGATGATGCACCTCTGCTGTAAAATAAAAAAATTGAGTGTTGGTGACCAGACTCGAACTCATGTCTGGTAGCGATTCAACATTATCACACAAACAACAGCAACCATCTGGGCTACAGCCCCTGTTCTATTTTTTTTTATGAATTGCCTGCACAGTTAGAGATTAGAAACCCTGATTATGGATTGATGTTTATGCTTCGGAAGGTATTGTACTGCAGGGTGGCAGTATTAAACCACAGGTATAATGGATGTCTTGTTGCTGGACGGGTCAAGTTGGGAGGCCTGAAATGCTTTGTCTATTTTTTTAAATTATAACATATACAGCGTGACAAATTGCGGAAATAATATTAGTTCAATAATAATCCAAGTTTTTGAGTTGGGAAAAAAACTATTTTGGAGGTTTTAAGCGTTAAACATACACTTTGGGCGACTTTCGACACGTTTGACCCGTATAAAACGATTTCATGAACACAGAAAAGATGCAAAGACAGTGCAAGTGACAAACAAATAAAAGACATACTGCACAAATCCCTGCTGTGAACCGCACCAATCCGATTGCCTTCAACTGCATAAATATAAAGAAAAGGGTAAACAAAAAAGATGTTGAATTATTATCTTATTGTTACAATAAACAGGGTTTAGTGGTTTAATTAATTATTGCAGGAGGTAGCTGAGAAAACGACGAGGGGTTATAGATGATGCACCTCTGCTGTAAAATAAAAAAATTGAGTGTTGGTGACCAGACTCGAACTCATGTCTGGTAGCGATTCAACATTATCACACAAACAACAACAACCATCTGGGCTACAGCCCCTGTTCTATTTTATTTCCAAACAAAATATATATGACGTTTTCTCATTTCATAACAGTTATTTGGAAAGTCAACTGCCAGACACTCCTTCCAAAATTGATCCCAATCCTCGTTTGAATTCCAAGTCCTTTAAGGAAACATGTTGACCGGCCTCCCCTGCTTCTTTTCCACGCAAGAAGATGATTAAAACATTCCAATTTCGAGCTTTATCACGCGTATGCTAGTTAATATGGGTCAAACTTCCAAAATTTCGTTTACGTGTTATTAGTATAAATTGGTGCCTCCCCTATAAGCTAAGATGGCCGATATACAAACCTTAATACTCAATTTCTTTTAAATCTTCGTATAAACCTGCAAATCGTTAGAGATTTGACTTCTTGGTTGACCGCGCGTTCGTCATCAATTCGGAGCTGTAACTCACGTTCTTTAAGGTATTTTCAGTCTTCATTGTACCATGATCAATAACCCTATGAATACAAGGGTTATTGATTGTTGATTCGTTTTATTAGAATGTCTAGGGTTCGATTAAGTAGTTTGGGGAAGATGATATGATTTCAATTCTGTATTAGGTTGTCTTTTTATCAATTTCCAACACCAAAACTGATGTTGATCAGTTGGTGGTATTGCTTTGTGGAAACGCGGTTGGTCTGGGGTTCGATCCTCACCAACTGTAAACATTTTTTTTACTTAAATAAAACTCATGCAAGTGATTTGGATTTTATTTCAGAAGTTATCCATTTACAATCTCTCTCTATAGTCTATACTGTTTGTGGCTTTGTGCTTCAAAAGTCGGCTACGACAGATACTTTTTATTCTTATTTTTTTTAGTTAAATATAACAAGAAAAATAGTAAAAATCGCACGTTAATCATATATTTCAAATACACGATACATTAATATATAAAAAATAGAAATAAGCAGGAAGTGAGCAGATATTGCTGATAAGTAATGGATTGGTTGCATTACAAAAGGATTGCAAGTTCTGCAAGAGGATGGATGTTGCCACACTTTTACCAAACTTTCTCGATAGAGAAGTGGAGCTAATTATGGTAAACAAAATCTCTCCATGACAATTCATTCAGAAAGACTAAGAAATAGATATAGTAAGTGTGTTGCCCAAAAAGCACGGAGGTGGGTACTAAATTAAATAGGTGGGTGACACGATTAATATAAACTTGAACGTACCTGATTGACGGGTCACCAACTTCGAGTCACCTAATGCGTCTTCGATGAGGCTTCTGGTAAGTCAGTTGGTCAAGTGGTTATTTTCGTGATTTTCCCTTTTATAAATGTAGTTTCAATAGTCAACTTCTTAACTATAACTATAAAGATAAAAACAAGAATGTAAAATTAGATTTTAAAACTGGTATGTGGAAAGATTGGCATATAGATATCACATGTAGAAGAGAATATCCATATTTTGTCTATACAATGAAGTTAAATATAAGGCATTGGTGTTAGAAACTTATTTGACATTGAATGTTAGAAGTAAATGTGTGTTAATTAGTTATCATTTGAAGGGTTTAATAGTTATGGGGTTTTATTTTATTATATTTAAAGTTGAAGTTATGTGTTATATAGTTATGAAAATGATAATTGATTGTCATAATCATTAATTTGTAACTGATTCAACATTTACTTGTGGTGTTAGGAAGTAAGCTATGAAGCTTTGTAAGATGATTACTGATTTGTTCGCGATGTCTTTGTTCTGCATCGCTGTGGCTTTTCGAGGCTACTATGCTTTTCGCAACCGCCATCTCTTGAGCAGTCATCTTACCCGTTTCAGCCTGGATCCTAAACGGGTCGCATCCAGGTTGAACACCATGGAACTGTAGGTGGTGGTTAGTGGATTGAGATGTAGTACTACTACTATCATAAGCAAACTGTAAGCCATCAACCACCTGTGAGATTATGAAAGAAAAGTGTTTTGAAACTCAATTTTATTTATTTTAATCAGACTATCGTAAATTGTTATTTTGTTTAATATGGAAAATGAATTTGAATTGCCAAAAGTACCCACACATGTGTTTTAGAAACATAACTTATTTCACATTGAATGTTAGAAGTAAATGTGTGTTAATTACTTATCATTTGAAGGGTTTAATAGTTTTGGGGTTTTATTTTATTTTATTATATTTAAAGTTGAAGTTATGTGTTATATAGTTATTATGAAAATGATAATTGATTGTCATAATCATTAGTTTGTAACTGATTCAACATTTATTGCCTCTGATTACTTGTGGTACCTTGCAGAGTGAGTATTATTGATTTCTTAATAATAAATGTAATTTGATAGCAAATTTGAAACTGTTTTGTGTATTTGATTTTACAGAGTTAATATATCACCAAATGAGCACTTTCTTATGAACGGGCAGCTTCCTGTGCTCACAGTAATGTCAGCAGGGCATGCCCTTCATGTCTTTATCAACAATCAGCTGGCAGGTAAATCTGACATTTCATTAGAACGGGTCAGGACAGATTTCGGTCGAGACCAGTCATTTCTTTAGAACGGGCCGAAACATGAGAAGTCTAGTTGGGTTACAAAAACAATAACTTAATAATATTTATATAAATATCTTTTGAGCGTTGTATGCTTGAATGTATTAAAAGTAGACTTTAGGTGACTTACAACTCATTTGACCCGTTCATCTTTCATATAAAAATTTTCATATGACTTGTTTGAGATAAAGCATCACTCAAATTGACCCATTGATAAGTAAACAAGTTGAAATCGTGACATCTAACAAGAATTGGTCTTCCGGACCGATTTGGAGATGTACATACTTGAGTTTGTGTCAGGCATATTAAAGTGCAAAAGGGTAAAGTCTTTAGTGTTGATCAGTTTGTTCTTCTATATGAGAAGAAATGAATATGAAACAAATCGAAAAATTAAGATTTCTATTACAAAATTTCATGATACCCTTCGCTTATAGATATCTTACGGGTCCAAGAAGTTGCAGTATTATTGGTTAGTGGTGAAAGTGACAATTTATTGAAGATGCATGAGTTTGTAACTGATAAGTGGGTGGGATAAATTACTTGAGTCAATGAATAATAATAGAGGTGGAAGGAGTTATGGTTGTTTCATATTATTACAAATTTTAGTTATTGGTTAGTTAGTGATGAAAGTGATAACTGACTGTTAGTATTATGACTTGACATTAGTGAGTGGGGTTTTTTTTTTTTTTTTTTTTTTTTTTTTTTTTTTTTTTTTTTTTTTGTTACATGACCATAAAACATTTACATTGACATTTAGGATAAAACAAGAGGTGGCAAAAGGAAGGGGTTGGGTTGGGCAGATAACGGGTCAAAATGGGCACGAGTGGAGTCGGATTGAGTTGAGACTGAACACATTTTGTACAAAAAATAAACTAAATAGTGTCAAATATTATAAACAAAAATGTAAATAATAATTTAAGATTTAATAAATGTTTTGGGAAGATTTATGCATTGATAGTAAACCATGAGCGACTTTTGACCCGTAATTATTGTGAACCATTGTCTACAGAAGCACAATACACACACACACAAAACCTATTAGCCAACCTAAAGAACAAATCTGCAATTTAACGCTAATCCGTTGCAAAAAAAAAAAAAAAAAAAAAAAAAAAAAAAGAGAGAGAACAAATCTGCAATATAACGCTAATCCAAAAAGTTTCACACAATAAATTTAAAAACTTGAATACTAACAAGACCGCTTGAAACCCCATAGTGTAAAGAAAAAAAATTAAAATAGATTGTAGGAGATAGTTTGTAGATGTTGTTTCAAGTTTTGATAATAAGATAATTTGACGTTTGTGCATTTGGCTAATTATGATTATTTACTACATTCTTTTTCTAGGAAGGTGTAGCAAAGCTCACTATAGTAGCATGAATCATACTGATGAAGATTGCCCTCTATGCTTATCTCCTTTGCTTGAAGGTGTAGCGAAGCTCACTATCGTTTATGAAAGTTTGCAGCAGCTTAGCATTGAAATGTTTGTGATTAGCATTGAAAGGTGGAAGAAGAGGAAGAGTCTGAAAAGAATATATAGAGTAGCATGCACCCAACTCAATAAAGTTAGCCATTATATATATTTATTTACTATAATATAAATATAAATGTGAGGGTAGGGATGTAATATATTTTGAGGATGTGAGGTAGGAGAGCATAGTAAAATTACATTGATGTCCTTGCAAGTGTCTTAATGTTTCACAAAGTTCCAATTATACCCTTGTGATATAAGCTTAATTTACTTGTACATGTTGGTATAATAGTTGGATGATGTACAAAATTACCTTGTTGTACATAACTCTTCCTTTATAATGTATATTATAGATATTAACTTTCATACAATAGAATTCGTCAAAGTTTAAACTAAAAGTACAAAGTTTTGATAATAAAGGCTACATAATACAAAGATAGGACCGGATCAAAATCATCAAATTGGGACAAAAGGGCCCAACTTTACCCCTTTTCTGGATCAAAATGCATCGAAAAAAAGGCCCAACTTAACCCTTTTTTTTTCTAGTGACGTGCACACTGTACAGTGGGTTCTCTAAAATGCATATTTGGTGTTGGTGATGAGTGAAGAACTTGTAGTGATCGGCAATGAAGACAAATGCGTGTTTAAATATGTTTAAATTAACTTTCAAATATTTATAGAAAAACCCTTTTTTTTTTGGGAAGAAATTAGATAAGTTGATATACATAATCACTTTGTCGTAGCAAGTACATGGCCATTTTACATGCATTTAACTAGAAAATTTAACGCATGTCCAACGTAGTGCTCACCAATGTTAAAAAATGCATGCCACCAGAAACATTTGTGTAATTTTGAAAACATAAGGATAAAAGTTGTAGTATGGGCAAACCACATGAACCACTCGAGTAATTAACTCTATTATTTAATTGAACTAGAAAAAACTATAGATTTGTATTGAGGATTCGAATTTGAGTTTTGAATCGAATTTGAGTTTGTGATTTTAGAACTATAGGGATATTCAAATTGTATGCATATATTTGTTTATTTTTTTTTTCATAAAATATGATAATTTTGATCAACCTGTAAGATGGGAAAACTGATTGATCATTAATTCAATAGATGCTTACAATATATAGAGATTGTGCGAAATCCTAGATAGCTAACCGAGCCCGTGGGCTTCACCCTAATAATATAGGTTCCAATACTCCCCCGCAGTCAGAGGGGTGAGAGCATCATACACTTAGACTGGAATACAATAAAAAAAATAAACATAAAAGATAGAACAATAATAATAAAAAGACTAGTCTCAATCTCGGTTCTTGAATTGTTGGCCCAATATTCTGCAATCTTCTTCTTTGCCAAAAAACATACCCGTATTGTTCAATAATGACTTTATTTCGGTCCACAAGTTCCCCATGTTTGGTTTTGTTTCTTAATTCCAGAATGATAAACAAGATCTACCAGATCCCAATAAAGTCGCAATGCCATCTTTGTCGGTCATGACAGTACAAAATATATAGAAAGGATAAAAGAGAGGCGGTGGGAAAGGAAAAAAAATGAAAGGAAGGACAAACAGACACCTTACGACCGTTGTCGTGAGGCGGTGTGCCAAGCCGAAGGCTCGTGACCGTGGTCAGACGACGTTCTTTGGTGGCAATGGACAGTGGTCCGACACAAACAAAAGAAAGAAAAGAAGCAAACAGACACCTGGTGACCGTAGTCGTGCGGCGGTTTGTCAAAGAGATGGTGAAAGCCGGTGATCGCGGACAGGCGGCGGATTCAAAAAGAAGCGAGAACCGTAGATTAAGAGAGAGAGAGAGAGAGAGAGATATGTGGTTTGATAGGCTGAAATTGGTGGAAGCGGACCGTCGTCCGGCGAGAAAGCCGATCAGAACAGAAACGTGGCGATTCAGAAGGAGCCAATGGCTGAGAAGCTGAATAAGATGTAACACCCCAACCGATGGCGGAATCATCGAGGTGCCACGTAGTAACGATTGTTCAAAAGCTCATGGTACTAAAATGTAAATATTATTGAATAATCAAAAATTGTCTTACATGAAAATGGAAAATACATTGTCTAAATGAAATGTAAATATTGAAATAACTGATTAAAATAATGCCCTAAGTATCTCTTGTTAAAGCACTAGATCAAACTGCACCTGAAACATGTACAAAATAGATTTGGTCAACATATGAAATGTTGGTGAGCATTCCTAGTTTTGATATATATAGTAGGTTAAAAAGTTATACAATTCAAGTGCAAGCTACAGTGCAAATATGTAAACCATGTATCATACAAATGAGCGAAATCAACCCTGTGACTGTATAATGTACTGTATGAACTGTAGTGTACTTATCCAATAAATGGATAAAAGCTTAACACTGGCCACGGATTCTCCGATGAAAAAGGGGGAGAATCAATCTAGGCGGGTTGTCAATCCAAATAGCGCTATCCAATGTTAAGGTCGGCTTGTACCATGTTAATGATTTCACTAAGTACAAATGTAATCCACATGTAATGTCTAAGCATAAATCACGTTGTAAGCAATGCACATAGTACTAGAATTGTATTGTAAAAATGTAAACTTGTATTTGAAATTGTAATAGTGTACATGTAACACCCCAAAAATGTATAAAAGCAAAAAGGGGTAGGAATACTCACCTTAGCGAGGTGGTAAGTCTTGTATAATTGAATAAGTGTAATCCAACGTTACCAAGTGTCACCCTATGTATAATGTAACAAATAAGTCTAAATCTATCTAGTCTATAAGTATTTTCTAGGGCTTCGAATTGGGGATAAACGTTTATTTGATTAATAACAATTTGTTTATTAAAATATAAGAAATTTAATAAATAAATAAATAAAAGTCTTTTTGTAAAATTTTAAGTTAAATATAGTCAAAACATAAGATTTTGATTATGAAAATAATTTTTATAAAATTATTTTCTTGAGAGTAGAATATTTAATCTAATTATTTCAAATTGTCAAAATATGACTTTAATATTAAAAAATATTAAAATCAAAGAATTTCTGAATTAAAAATTGTATTTCAGCTCTAGATAGTTAGAAATAATTTATATAAAATTTTGGTGCAAAAATATTAAAAAAAGAAATTTATTATGAATTATTTATGATTAAAACTAACAAAAATTAATTAGAAATATAAAATAAACGGTTTTTCTGAAATAAAAATATTTTCTGAAATGTATATTGTTGTACAAGTTTAGGATAATTTTTGTGAGATTTAATAAAATTGTTTAGATATTTTTATAGAATTTAATAAATATAAATGAATAAACTTGTATTATCAAAAATATATATTAAATAAATTATTTTTGAAAAACTAAAAATTGGATGATGAACTTTATCAGTGGAATAACATAAAATAAATTTTGTAGAATTTATAAAATAGTTTTAGTATTTTAAAATGATTTTAAAAAAAGAATGAAGATAATATATGTATAAATGATAACCAAAAAAAAAAAAAAAAAACTTGTTCATGGTGGGACTCGAACCCTTGGCCACTAGCCGGTTCAGTCTCAACATAAGGTGCATAAACCAACTGGTCTATACCAGTTGTTTGTGTGTTTACTGATTCAAAATAATTAAATATCTAACTGTTTCAAGTGTTCTTCCCCAATACAACCAATGTCGAGCCCTAGCTTATTAAATCCAACAATTAGGGATCAATAGCCCCTGGATTCTTGGGGCTATTGTTTGTTAGGTGTCGATGAACAAAACCCACATGAAAAAGAACACTTACAATGACGAATTCGGGTTCGAATGCTCGGTCAACGAAATGGTCAAACGCGAATGAAAGCAAATTGTAGGGAGTGTTTTAGGAGAAATAGAAGGTGAGGGTAAGTAATTCGGCACAAGGGAATGGTTCGGACGTCTTTAATTTATAGGGATAGGATCCGGTTGTTGATTTGGTAAGCTTTGACCAACGTTTATTATAAACGCGTGAATTAAGCATCATTAAGAGTTGAATTCATGCTGAAAACGTTAATACAGCTGCGGAAATGGTGTATTAGTCATTAGGTGAAATTAATTGGTCAATGGTTTCCTTGTTAGTCCCAATCGTTAGTCAAAGCAAGGAGAAGAAAGAGTGGTTTGGTCGCGTGACTGTTGTAGGGAAAAAGGAAAGGAGATACAGGTCGTTTCAGGAAGGCATTTATACAATTAGAGTTGAGGTTAAGACAACAATGAGCCTTGGCTCAGTTGGTATGACGCGTGTGGTATGTTACAGCTTCTGCCCGGGTTCGAGTCCCGGCAGAGGCGTTATTTTTTTTTTAACAACTTAAAGGGAAGGGAGGAGATGGGCTTATGGGCCGGATCTGTTCTGGGCTTCAGATCTTTGGGCCGAACTAAGGAGAAAGGGAATGGGTGTTTGGTTATGGTTTGGGTTTAAAATGTATGGTTTAAAGATTTAGTGATTATTATTATTATTATTATTATTATTATTATTATTATTATTTTTGTATATAAAAATATATATATATATACATATAATGGAAATGGTGGTACTAAGACTAAGCGGAGTGACGGATGTCACATAAGAAAAAAAAAATAATTATGCACTAGTCAACGATCGGAAAGTATGTAATCCTCATTGAAAAGACGGGAACGGTGATTGCAGCTTGCTTTACAATTGGAAATGGTGGTACTAAGACTAAGCGGAGTGGGGGCGGGAGAGGGACGGGAGAGGGGCGGGGGGGGGGGGGGGGGGGGGAGGGGCTTCACCGGCGTGGGGCAAGATGGTGTGACACGTGGCAGCTTTTTATTGGTCACAATTATTTCCCCCCCCCCCCCCCTCAAGGGTCCTACAAGTGCCACATGGCGCTTCATCCCCCTCTTTCCCCCCACCACTCCTTATAGTCTAAAATATTTCAAAGAATCTCTAATAATATTTCCACCAAAATTGTGTTAAGGTACACTGGGGAATTAATAATCAAATTGAAGTATCAACCATGCACCGCTAATAATTATTAGAGGTTGTGAATAACGGAGGAGAATCAAGGGAACAACACACAAGTAGCTGGAACTTTAAGTCAACCGAAGTTTTACGAATGAAGACCACGAGACTTTATTAAAACATGAAAGGAAAAAAAATATCAAACAGTGATGGACATATGAAACTAGAAACGGTAAAGGAAAAACGGCCAGACAGGGCGGCGGCGGCGCTGGCGGCGCCCTGTCTAGGGTTTTTCTAAGGTGGTGACGGCTAGGGTTTGTATTTTCTGGTGGTGCAGCGGAAACGGTATAAAGCCTAGGTTGGCTCTGATACCATGTAAGATAATAGAATGCTGAATAATATTATTGAAAGATTAGGTTACAATATATAGAGATTGTGCGAAACCCTAGATAGCTAACCGAGCCCGTGGGCTTCACCCTAATAATATAGGTTCCAATAAACCCAAATTGGTTCTTGAATTCATTTAAATATTCCAAATTCGAATGACTCGATTCGAATAACTCCATAATCCGAAATCACCCGTAAACACCCCTACATGATATGTTGACGGACAAATCCTATTAAACTGTTTTCTTCCACATATATAACTTAGCTCATTATTTAACCCGATTAGGTACATCTTTTTAGCAAGGAACACTCATGTTTTCCATATTACTTTTATGATAATTGATTTGATATAAATCGTCAAAACAAACGATGAAATCCCTTGATTAATGAAAGAAGGTTGTAAAAGGTGTTATCAACATTTGTTTAAAAGGAGTAATCCATTGAGAGGGGCCACTATGATAATCAATTGTTTAAATGTTAGAATTTGTTGGAATATGTACATCCAATTGATAATCAACCCCACCTCGTCCTCGCTGTTTTTTCTTTAGTGCTAATTTGGCTGTAATCACAATATCATTGGGCAGGGGCGGATTTACAGCTAAGCGGGTGGGTTCCCGGGAACCCAGTCGGTTTGTAATTTTTAATGTAAATGTATATAGAAAAAAAAAAGGAACCCATAAGAAAATTGTGTTAGGAACCCATTACTAAAAGTAGTAGATGCCTTGGTGGTGGAGACCCTCCATTCACATGTAAAAGTTTTAGGTTCGATTCTCATTCAAGTTGTTTTTTTCCAACTTTTTTTTTAATTCAGAATTAGGGTAAAAGTCCAAACAAAACCCCTTTCCCTTCCAAACAAAAAACACACAGCACACAAGCACACAGACAAATGCGTGATCGATCTACTATATAAGGTACATACTTGCCTCCTTTTGTATGTGTTTAATTTGTTGTTATCTTTCATTTATTGCTTGTTCTTGGGAATATACCATGATAGATTTGTTATACAGACAATTTATTGTGATCCAAAACTAACAGGGAAACGAATGTTCGAGTATACCACGATAGATTGGTTCGAGTACCGTATAATGGATGGAAATATATCATCAAGCATCTGAAAATATATGGGCTATTTATTGACTTTAGTGTTGAGGCAATATCATTTTAAACACGCAGAATCTCAGATACATCCATTTTCTTAAACACGATTTGTAAAGTCTTGGGTTTTTTGAAACAGTATGTTTTTATGGTTGAATAATTTTAGGGATGCTAAATTTTAACCTGCTGAAAGCCTGAAACCTGAACCGATCTGAACCGTCAAACCGACCCGAACCGCTAAACCGACCCAAACCCCCGTACCGACCCGAAATTTGTTATGTTCGGTCATATGAAGTTGGAGCATCTAAAAAAGGGAACCCAGTGAAAAAAATTCCTGGATCCGCCACTGTCATTGGGGGATGGCGTAAAAATGGATTAATGTACCTTGCAAATACTAATTATGTAGTTAGATGTGACCAAATAAACGTACTCCATTATACAATTTACAACGATATATGTAGCTAGACATGTTGGTGTATAGTTGTATAGGATTTGATCAAAATGGGTGATTTTATTGTTCCGGTTAAAAGGTGCTGTTCAGTTAAGATATGTTGATTGAAGAGCCGTTGTTTATTTACTTTTTAGTTAATGTTAGATGTATTAGTTAGATTATATTTTTTAAATCAATAATAATCTATAATCGTAACTAAACCAATTATGATGCTATAAAGATGCATAGATACATGCTCATTTTACCTTTGACCCATTTAATCCAATTTATTTGTAAATTATCAATTAGAATACATGTGAAATTGACTTATTTTTATGTGAAAATGTTTGGAAGCACTAAACTAACACACCAAAGTTAATTATTTTGTTACGGAGACTAGATCGCATGAAAACTTCAAAATTACTTGAAAACCGAGAGTTCCACCATTAACCAAACAATTTTTTAAAGTTTTTTTTATTATGTTATTAATCTTTATGGAAATTAAAAAAATAGATCGACGAGCTACATATATGTATATCGTCAATCTACATATATTTTTTTATTCTTACAACAATAACCTTTTTAATCAAAAAACTATGAAAAAAACATTTAAAAGAATTGTGTGGTTGGTATATATATTTTAAATGTTATATGAAACATTTAAAAATATAAAAATAATTGGCATGGATTTGGGTGTACAAGGAGTGTCCAAAGTGTAATTTGTTAATAATAAGAAAAAAACAATAGAATTTCAATCATGATGTTAGGCACAACTTCTCAATAATGAAAATATGAAATGATTGTAAATGGAGGGAAGAAGATCGCATTGTTGAATAAGAACCTTTGGTTTGCTAAATTAAGGGTTTAAGAGTTAAGACCCATTTTGCTATTAAATATCCAACGACTTTGATCAGAAAGCCCTAATTGAGTGTTGGGATTGAACAACAAACTTATTGATGATGACGCTACCTAATATGACTTTTGATCTCAAAAGGTATAACCGACTAATATTAACTATCAATGAAAAAAAATAAACCAGTGTTTTGTAATTTTTCCCTTTCAAGTATCTATCGGCACTGCTCCCTTTCAGGTATCATGATACAAGAGTGTTCATCGAATCAGCATTTGAGCTATTGCATTAGCAAACTTCATACATACTTAACACCTTAAAATGTTCAAAATAATTTAAAATGTTCAAAATAATGCAGAAATAATTTTTTGATGAGAAATAAATCAATTCCTTACTTTAAACATGGTACTCACTTAATTAAAATATCTACTTCTATTGCAAAATAAATAGAAGTAACGATATTTAAATAAAGACTTTTGACACTTTGTTTCGATAAAAATGATATCATAACCATCGTTCATCGTTGAACCTATAATTTTTTATCTTAAAGTGTGTTTTTTTATGTGTATATTTCAATTGTTTTTGTGAAAATAAAAGATCACGTGTATTTGTATTGGGTCCGTCTATTGGCACCCCCAACTTTCTATTTCAACTCCCCTTTGAAGCGTCTCGCTTAGGCTAAAGCGAGGTGCTTCGGTCACATCAATGTCAAACCAGTACGAGATGCATGAGAGTTTGGAAAAAAGGGGGCCAAGCTCCTCGCTTTGGTCAAAGCGAGACGCTTGGAAACAGGGGGGATGAATCTGGACATTTTGATGTTTGGAAGGTTTTGGTTTGGATTTTTTTTGGTTTTTTGTTTGTTTTGAAGTTTTTTTTTTTTTTTTTACTTTTTTATCTATTTAGGGTCTTTATCTATTGTAATTTTTTTAAATTTAAAAATTTTAAAAACACCGTAATAACTCGTGTTTTTTTTAACTTTTTTATTGATTAAGGGTCTTTATCTATTGTAATTTTTTAAAATTTAAAAAACAACGTAATAACCCTAATCAAACTATAATTAATCAAGTAATCCCAACTTTAACCTATTAATAAAGTGTTCGATTGTCACTATGACTGGATAAATTATTCACGGAGAAGACCTCGTCGAAGAAAAATTGAACGAATTCGCGAATTTTGATACGAATATGGTGGTTGATGGTCAACGTGACGTCGTTTTGGTTCATAACATGTAACTTTTATTTGGTTTGGGATTGAAAGGGTTGAGTGATCTTTTAACGTTTATAATCGAATGTTTACTGTTTGGATCTCATTGGTTTTACTGGCTTGCAATTTATAATTTGGTGTTAGTTCGTTTATTATTTATGGGTTTAATATTTATTAGACAATTAAACATTCAAAACAGACAACATATATATATAAACAAAAAATCAAATGCATAATAATAATAATAATAAGTTTGTCCATACAAAAAAAAAAAACAAGTAAAAAAAGTCTACTGCGGCGGTGGTGGTGGGGCCCCCTATGTTGGTCCACGGTGTGGTGGTGTGCGTAACTGTACCTGCCAATGCAAGGCCATCGCCTGCATCGAGTCGACCGTCCACTCCTGAACCTTTCGGAGCTCACT